>CM037996.1:18146442-18827228 GCA_021234005.1 Nephelium lappaceum | reverse complement strand
CCTAAGACAAGGACCAACAAGGAGTTTGATGAAAAGAGAGCGAAAGGGTTGTGTTTTTGGTGCAATGACAAGTATGCACCTGGTCATAAGTGTAAAACAAAGCAAACTTTTGTATTGGAATTGTGTGTGGATACAAGTTGAGGCAAAAGATGAGATGATTGAAGGAAGTTAGTTCTGAGCCAATGGAACAATGTAATGCAGCTATCTCTACATGCTTTAAATGGAGACATAAGCTCTCAAACTATGAGATTGGTGGGAATGCATGGAAGGGAAAGATATTCATTTGATAGATTCTGGGAGTACTTCTAATTTTTTGAGAAAGGAGATTGCTTGCAGGTTAAGGTGTTAGTTGCAGCCTGCAAAGGGAATTAAGGTGACAGTAGCTAATGGTCAAGATTATATTGTACTTCAATTTGTCTAGGCTTTGAGTGGAAGGTACAAGGGCAGTCTTTCACTTCTGATGTATATGTTTTTACCCTTAACCAATTATGCATTTAATCTTGAGTGGCACCATGGTTGGCTACTTAGGCAACATCATCTGGAATTTTAGAGAGTTAAGGATGATTTTTTTTGTGGATGGACAAGAGTTTGTGTTATATAGCGAGAGGAGAACAAAGTTTTGATAGTGTGATAAGGATCATCTTAATAAATTGCTAACAAAAACATATCAGCTAGCTTAGCACAGTTGGTGATGCAAGTTAAGGGAGCCACTAATGCAGAATATATGAGTTGCAAGCTAATGTAGGTGGTCTAGAATGGAAGGAGTTAATTGAGTTGCTTGCAAATATGAAGACATTTTCCAAGGACCAGAAGGTCTGCCTTCTTCAAGAGCTCATGACCACCAAATCATTTTAAAGGAAGGCTCCCAACCTGTGAATGTGAGACCATATAGGTATGAGGGATTACAAAAGGATATAATAGAGAATATAGTTAAAGAGATGTGGAAACGGTGGTTGTAAGAACCAGTACTAGTTCATATGCCAGCCTAGTAGTGTTGGTGAAAAGAAAGATGGAAGTTGGCGCATGTGTATTGATTACAGGGCTTTCAAACAACAACATCATCAAGGATAAATACCTCATTCTTGTCATTGAAAAGTTGTTGGATGAGTTAGGAAGGGCAGTGGTGTTTTCGAAGATGGATTGGATGATCAGGACATTGGCAAATTAGGATGCACCCAGATTCAATTGAGAAGCCAACATTTAAGACTCATGATGGGCATTATGAGTTCTTAGTAATGCCATTTGGGTTGACCAATGCTCCTTTCACATTTCAGAACCTAATGAACACTATATTCAGACCTTATTTGAGAAGGTTTGTGTTGGCTTACTTTGATGACATTTTGGTTTATAGCAGAAGTGAGGTAGACCATTTTACAACATATCAACTTGGTTTTGGATACATTGAGGGCTAATAGTCTCTTTGCTAAGAAAAGCAAATGCTCATTTGGATGCAACACAAATTGAATACCTTGGTCACATAATTACATCAAAGGGAGTGGTGACTGACCCTCAAAAGATTAAGGCAATCTAAGAATGGCTAGTTCCTAGGAACATCAAGCAGCTGAGGGGATTTTTGGGACTGAAGGGTATTATAGGAGATTTGTCAAAGGTTATAGCCAAATTGCCACACTTTTAACAGAACTTCTTAAGAAGAATGCTTTCCAATGGAGTAGTGAGGCTCAAGATGCGTTTGAGCAACTTAAAGAAGCCATGATAATAGCTCCTATGCTTGCCTTACCAGGTCCTACTCAAGAGTTTATGATTGAAACTGATGCCTCAAGATCTGGTATAGGGGCAGTGTTAATGCAAAAAGGTTATCCAATTGCATTCATCAACAAGTCTTTATCCCCTCAAATTAGTTGCTCTCCATTTATGAAAGAGAAATGTTGGCAATTCTGTTTGCCATCAAGAAGAGGGAGCCTTACTTGGCCAATCAGCAATTTCTCATTAGAACGGATCATCAGAGTTTGAAATACCTTTTGGAACAAAGAATTACAATACCGTCTCAGCAAGCTTAGATTGCTAAGTTGATGCAATATGATTACGAAATTCGTTACAGAAAAGAGAAAAAAAATCTTGCAGCAGATGCCCTTTTGAGACTTCTGAAGTTTCAATCTAACAATGGTGTGTTACCTTTTGAATTGTTACATGCGATTGAAGAAACTTGGACACATGATGTTTCTTTGCAACGTATTTATGGAATGAGATATGGCTCTCTATGTATATAAGGCTACTGTGTAACCCTATTGTATATAGAGAAAATACAGAAAATATTATTCTCTTCTCTACCAACTAGTTTCATGGCATCAGAGCCAGCATAAATCCTAGACAACACAACCGTTTTAATGGCTGAACCTACCCAATCTACAATGGAATCTACTATGGTTCCGACTGTACCTCATCCTTTTTTATCCCTTATACCCAACCATCCTGAAAATCATTCAATTCAAATAACTGTCCATAAGTTGAATGGCAGCAATTTCAGAGAGTGGTATCATTCTGTCCTACTTGTCATCAGAGGAAGAGGAAAAATGGGCTACTTGACAGGAGCAATAGATGCACCAGTTTTAGGATCAACAACCTATGGTATTGGGAAGCAAAAAATTCAATCATTATGGCGTGGCTAATCAACTCTATGGAGCAAAAGATTGGACGTCGATACCTAAGCTGTGAGATAGCAAAGGAAATTTGGGATGCCGTTAAAGAGATGTACTCGGACTATGAGAATATCTCACAAAGTTTTGAAATCTGGTCATCTCTTCGAAACACATATCAAGGTACATCATCTGTTACTGAATATTTTAACACCCTTTCAGAGCTTTGGCAGGAAGTCGATTTGTATCACAACATCACTTGGAAGTGTGTTGATAATGGAGTACAATATCATAAGATGTTTGAGAAAGTTCGTATCTTTGATTTTCTATAAGGGTTGAATCAAGACCTTGATGAAGTTAGAGGTCAAATTCTTGGCACAAAACCTCTGCCTACATTGAAGGAGGTATTTGCTGAGGTTCGACGTGAGGAGAGCAAAAAGAAGGTGATGATCTCGACACCAAAAGGCTCAACAACAGAGACAACAGTACAAGGGTCTGCACTTGTGCTGCCTAAAGTGATGGAATTTAGCCAAAGACTCAACAAGGGAAGCAATTGTGGTGTGAACACTGTAAAAAACCATATCATACAAAGGATACATGCTGAAATATTCATGGCAAACCTCTTGATTGGAAACCATGAAGGCAGAGACGAGTCAACAAGCACATGCAGTAGAGACTAATGACAGTAATCCATCGTAGCCCTTCACCAACGAGCAGATAGAACTTCTTTTAAAATTGATGAACCCATTGTCTGCAAGTAAGGAGAATGGATCCAAGCCATCCAACGTTGTTGCCCTTACAACTCATCAAGGTATTTGTGCTTATTTGTCTAAAACTAACCCACAACAAGCTTGGATTGTAGACACAGGGGCGTCGGATCACATGACGAGTTCAATGATAGGTTTTGTGAATTATAAACCATGTAAACAGCACCTTGACATTACTGTGGCTGATGGTTCAAGATGTAAAGCAAAAGGAAGAGGAGATATGAAGTAAATGGGTTAAAGTTGAAATATGTTTTGCATGTTCCAGATTTAAAGTGTAATTTACTTTCAGTTAGCAAAATCACTAAAGATTTAGGTTGTGCTGTAACCTTTCTTCCTTCTTCTTGTAAATTTCAGGATTTATCATTGGAGAAGACGATTGGCACAATTGAGGAGCGAAATGGTCTCTACTACTTATCGGGTGTTGTCCCTACTTCAAAACCAATATTACTTATTGTTTTTTCATCATGTTCTAATTCTGATGTTGAACTTTGGCATAAGAGATTAGGCTATCCTAGTTTTTTATATTTAAAATATTTATACCCACATTTATTTATTAATAAAGATCATTCTTCATTTCATTATGATCATTGTGTTTTAGCAAAACAAACTCGAGCACCTTATCATTCTCACACTTACAAACCATCAACTTCATTTCATTTAGTGCATAGTGATGTATGGGGACCTTTCCGTGTGTCAAGTCTTACCATGGAACATTGGTTTGTAACATTTATCGATGATCATTCTCGAGCTTGTTAGGTATACTTAATGCGTGAAAAATCAGAAGTGTTTTCTATTTTTAAACAGTTTTACAAACTTGTTATGAATGTATTCCAATCTCAAATCCATATTCTTCGAACTGATAATGGAAGAGAGTATTTCTCACATGAATTTAATGAATATCTTAAAGAGAATGAGATATTCCATCAAAGTTCTTGGTCAATAACCATCAACAAAATGGAGTTACTGAGAGAAAAAACAGACACTTACTAGAGGTTACTAGAGTCCTTATGTTGCCAGTCATGTACCACACTCTTTCTGGGGGAAGCTTTTCTTACTTCTGCATATCTCATAAACAGAGTCCCAACCAAAGTTCTTAAATACCGAACTCCTATAAATGAAATTCTCTTTGTGTTTCCTTCCATTAGAGTTCTTAACCCTCTCCCACTTCGTGTATTTGGGTGTGTTGTGTTTGTAAAAAACGTTAACCCAATCGTGGTAAACTTGATCCAAAAGCTATGAAGTGTGTGTTTCTTGGGTACTTTTCCACACAAAAAGGGTACAAATGTTTTCATCCTTCCACAAAACAGTTTCTAGTCTCATGTGATGTGTCATTTGTTGAAGACCAGTCATTTTATTCCCAAGTTTCTCTCCAAGAGGAGAAAAATAATCATATTTATGGAGAAAAACATTGGGATTCTACTATTACATTCTCTCTTCCTTTGTCTATTCAACATTCACCAAGGCCAATCCAATATGAGTCCCTGTCATCTCAACCTCCACCATCAAAAATTTACAAGACTGTGGTAACTTAGGTCAAGAGGGAGCGTTTAATACTGCCGATCCGCCACCAATGTTGGTGTATAGCAGGAGACCACAAGCTCTAAGGTAAAACCATGACTCTATACCCGTGACAAGTTCTGAAATGGATAATCAAGAGGAAGCCGAAACTGTTGGTGAAGTTGAAAGTGAAGAGGAGGAAAGAGAGGAAGTAAATGAGTTAGATCTTCCTGTTACATTGAGGAAAGGGGTAAGGTCTTGTACTAAACACTCAATTTCAAATTATCTTACATATTCCAAGCTTTCAGGGAATTTCAAGGCATTTCTCTCAGAAGTTGACAAAATTCGGATTCCCAAAGATATCCATGAAGCCCTTCAATATCCAAAATGGAAACAAGCAGTAGCAGAAGAAATGAAGGCACTAATTGACAATGATACGTGGGAATATGTGAAGCTACCTGAAGGGAAAAAGATTGTAGGTAGCAAATGGATCTTCACTGTTAAACACAGACAAGATGGGACTGTTGAGCGGTACAAAGCAAGACTTCTTGCTCAGGGATTCACTCAAACTTATCGTATTGACTATGAAGAAACATTTGCTCTAGTTGCAAAGTTAAACTCAATCAGGGTATTACTGTCACTTGCAGCAATTTTGAATTGGGGGTTATATCAACTAGACATCAAAAATGCTTTTTTGAATGAAAAACTGGAGAAGAAGTCTACATGAGGGCTCCACCAAGGGTTTGAAGTCAAAGGAGATGCAAGCAAGGTATGTAAACTAAAAAAGTCCTTATATGGCTTGAAGCAATCTCCACAAGCTTGGTTTACAATCTTTAGCATAGTTATGAAACATCTTGGTTACAAACAGGGACAAGTGGACCATACCTTATTTATAAAAAAGGGTGAGACTGGTAAACAAGCAATTCTCATTGTATATGTGGATGATATGGTAATAACAGGTGATGATGAAGATGAGATAGTAAACCTCAAGAGAAAACTACAAGCTGAAGTTCAAAGTAAAAGACCTTGGAACCCCAAGTATGGAAGTTGCCAGAAGTAGAGAAGGTATCTTCATCTCTCAGAGAAAGTATACACTTGACCTATTGAAAGAAATAGGGAAACTTGGTTGCAAACCAACTGACACTTCTTTAGAACGCCACTGGAAATATTAGATATCTAAAGAAGAAGATCCCTCAATTAACAAAGAAAGCTACCAGCACTTAGTAGGGAAGTTGATTTATTTGTCCCTCACAAGACCCGATATTGCCTTTAGTGTAAGTGTCGTAAGTCAGTTTATGCACGCTCCCACTAAAAGGCATATGGAAGCAGCAAAGCAAATTCTGAGGTACTTAAAAGGGAGTCTTGGAAAGGATTATGTTCAAGAAAACTGAGAATAGAGATGTTGTTGGATACTCAAACGCAGATTGGGCTGGTGCAATAGAAGATAGCAAAACAACAGGACATTGTACGAAAGTATGGGGAAATTTAGTGACTTGGAAAGCAAAAAACAATCTGTGGTGGCCAGGAGTAGTGCTGAAGCTGAATATAAAGCAATAGCCCAAGGGACTTATGAATTAATTTGGATAAAAAGGCTATTAGAATATTTGAATATGCCACTAGCAAGTCCTATGACTCTATATAGTGATAGCAAGTCTACTATAAGTGTAGTTCACAACCTAGTTCAACATGATAGAATGAAGCATGTCAGGGTTGACAGAAATTTTATCAAAAATGAGATTGAACATGGGACAATTATTCTCTCATACACTCTAACCAAGTCACAAGAAGCAGATGTACTCACTAAAGCACTCCAAAAATCAAGTTTTGATCATTGTGTGTCCAAGCTGGGAATGGTTGATATTTATTTACCAGCTTGAGGGAAAGTGTTGGAAAGTCAGAGTAGTATCCCATGATTAGTGGAAATGTGTTATTTCCTTTCTATGTTTTCTATGTTTGTGTAAATTATTTCCTTTCCTATTCTTTAGGATACTCTAGGATCCCTAATTGTATGGAATGAGATATGGCTCTCTATGTATATAAGGCTACTGTGTAACCCTATTGTATATAGAGAAAATACAGAAAATATTATTCTCTTCTCTACCAACTGGTTTCAGTATCATTGTAGCTAAAGCACAGAATCCTGTTAACCATCCTCAATATGTGTGGCAGCAGAGTAAACTCACTAGAAAAGGGAAGTTAGTTGTGGGAAATAATACTAACTTGAGGCAACGGTTAGTGTCTCTCTTTCACGATTCAACTGTTGGCGGGCATTCAAGAGTGACTGTGATTGCAAAACGTATAGGATCAGTGGCTTATTGGAAAGGGTTGTGGAGAGATGTTAGGAATTATATTAGGAATTGCTCGATATGTCAGCAGTATAAACCTGAAAATGTAGCTATGCCAGGCCTCTTACAGCCTCTTCCAATACCAGAAGGCATATTCACTAACATTACCATGGATTTCATAGAAGGCTTGCCAAAATCTCAGAGAAAAACTGTCATTTTTGTGGTAGTAGACAAGCTCACTAAGTATGCCCATTTTATTGGATTATCTCATCCTTTTTCAGTCCAAACTATCGCCAAAGTCTTCCTTGATTCTATTTACAAATTGCATGGTATGCCATAAACTATAACTAGTGATAGAGGAGATGGTTTTGTGAGCACATTTTGGAGAGAATTGTTTAAATTGCAAGGAGTGGAGCTGAAGTTTTCAACTACATACCATCCACAAACAGATGGCCAAATTGAAGTGGTAAATAGGTGTCTTAAGAATTATCTTCGTTGTATGGCTGGTAAGATTCCTCATACTTGGTTCCAATGAGTGTCCCTAGTTGAATATTGGTATAACACTTCTTATCACACCAGCATTCAAATGACTCCCTTTGAAGCTTTATATGGTTATGCTCTACCTTTGCATGTTCCTTATTTTCCACATGATTCTAAGGTGGCAGCAGTGGACTCTTTTCTTAGAGATAAGCAGGCTGTTATTAAGTTACTACAGCACCACCTTACTAAAGCTCAGAATAGGATGAAGACCATGTCGGACAAAGCTAGAAGTGATAGACATTTTCAGATTGGTGATTGGGTATATGTTAAACTTCAACCTTACAAACAAACTACAACACATCATGGTCATCCAAAATTTCAACCAAAGTATTTTGGTCCATTCCAAGTTCAGGACATTATTGGTACTATAGCTTACAAGTTAAAGTTGCCACCAGAAGCTCATATACATGATGTCTTTCATTTGTCACTATTAAAACCATTCCATGCTAATGTTTCAGCTTCACCAACATTGCCACTTTTTCATGATTCTACAATTTATCCTCAAACTATCTTGGACCGTAAAATGGTAAAGCGAAAGAATGCGGCTGCTACTTAGATCTTGGTTCACTGGAAAGGCCATTCACGAGCTGATGCAACATGGGAGTATGCTGATGAATTTCGATTGAGATTCCCAAAATTTTCCCTTGTGGACAAGGGTTTCGATGGGGAGGGTATTTATGCACACCATACGACATCGTTGAACTCTTAAGAATATAAGTGAAACGCAGTCGTTTTGGGACAATTTAAAAAGAGTCAAAACGATGTTGTATTTGACTCATTCATTAGTCTGTTAAGTGATGGTTATAGTTAGTTAGTTAGTGGTTAGTTAGAATTTGGTGGTGACTTGGCACAACTGATATAAAAACTTGTAAAAGAGTCTTTTGGATTTTCATTGAAGATTTAATCAATAAAGATTCCAGAATTCTCTCCTTCTATTCCTCCTAAATTTCTTTTCTTTTCTTTACATTCTTTCTGTTCTGGTTCAATCTGCAACACACTCCAACACAGTCTCTCTTAACGTCCCCATCATCGTCAAAGCCACCGCATGATTGCTCCGATACGCCGCGTTTTCTGGCGACATAGAAATCGCCTTGTCATACAACTTGAGAGCCTCAACAAAATTGCCCTTCTTATACATCTCATTGCCGACCCTCTTCAAACAACTCATACTTCAATAACTAGTAAAAGCGAAATTAAATATAAAAGTTGTAGTAACTAAGTAACAAACTAACCATGTTCTGTTGTGCATCAATGAGCCTCACAGTATCTGACCAGATGTCTATTGTATGATTCTTCATTGATGGAGTCATCCTAGAGGCGCCGGAATTCATTGGGGCTGGAAAAGCGAGGAAAAGTGCCACCGCTGCCGTCGTATCGTGTAATGACGAAAATAGAAGAAGTAGAAGACGAAAGAGAGAAGGAAGAGATGGTTCAGGTGGTGGTAGCTTAAATGAAGAAAAATGTTTGCCTCCCTTCAAAATCCCGTCTCACCATACTCCTGCCCATATTTACTGTCAGATTCATCACCATACCCATCTTACTTTTCTCTGCTCACTTCTCTTCACCTAGGTAATTTTCGTTTCAAACAAATGTTGGGTGTGAAATTTTATACTATTCACCATCTACTTCCCATTTTTTATATATATAAATATCAGGGATGTCAAGTTTTGTATTTATTCACCGATTTTAAATCTCATCTCATCACCACAGTCTCGGGTAATCACCACCTTACTGCCGGCCATACCTCATGTCAGTACTAGCCACTCTATAATTATATTTTCAAATAAATATCAGGGATTTGGAGTTCTGTATTTATTCGCCAATTTTCTTGCAGTTCACACTATCAAGGGCGAAAATATCATTTCAATTTCAAACAAATTCAAGAGTGTGGAAGTCTATCACTATTCACAGCCTCTCTTCCCATTTTTAAAGGGCAAAAATGTCATTTTAGTTTTACACAAATTCAGGGGTGTCGAATTCGGTAACTATTCATAACCCCTTTTTCCCAATTTTCAAGGGCAAAAATATCGTTTCAGTTTCAAACAAAATAGGGGAGTGGAATTCTATCACTATTCATAGGGCAAAAATGTTATTTCAGTTTCAAACAAAATCAAGGGAGTGGAATTCTATCACTATTCACAACCCCTCTGCCCATTTTTATATATGGTTAATAGAAATAAATGGGGAACGCTTTGTAATTCAAAGAGGTCTAATATCTCCAACAAAATTTGACAATTGGGCTTACATATTTACCTTCAAAATTAATGGAATGTCTCAAAACCAACACCAATAACTAATAATACTTGGCCTTGCATTTAAATTGGACTTATTTATTGATTTTATTTTGAGCTTAGTTTTATTCTCTTGCCTCTACTTGGATTCGCGCCTTACAGGGTGTGTAAATAAATTCTATGTGTTGCCAACAATTAATTATACTGAGCCCTCTGTGTCTTGCACAATCCTACCACTTTGAAGCCTCTTATTAATTTTATATATCTTAGAATATAAATTACCCATTTACCTTTTAGGATTTGAAAATTTTAACATAATACCAATAGAAGGGAGATTTTGAAATAAAAAAAATACAAAAACATTAATTATGGGAAATTTTGGTTAAATTAAAAGTTTTGAAAATAAAACAACCTACTACCAATCATCAAGAGGAAAATAGAAATATCTATATTTTTTCAATATAAATGCATTCTTCACTAACAGAAATTTTAAATTATTATTTTGAACATTTTTATCATAGAATATATAGATTCAAAATCTACACATGTTAGATAAAACCAACTTACAAAGTCATTCGGGTTTTTTAAATAAAATAATGAAACATGCGAGATAGGTTGAATACCACATAGTAATCCTTACACCGAATCTTAATGTACGAAAATAGTGAATACATTTTACATTAACAATTTTAAGTTGAGGTGCATCTCTAAGTAGCTTATGACCTTTTGCCTTGCAATATAATTTGTAGACAGAGCAAAATAACCACAATCAATCTGACCAATCTATGGTTGTTGAACATTGATCTTTAAGGACAGTTGTGGTCTAGACTCTGTTGGTGGCATTTGGTCTGGAGTAGAGTTTTGGTCTTGAACTGTCTGATGCTTCTTCGTCATTTTGAAACGCCAGTATGCTTGTATGAAAATAGTTTTATGATGCATAATTAGTACAATTTTCAAGATATCAGCCGAAAGAGTGAAGCCATCAACTTTTGTAAGTGTTTGAATGCTTTTGGTTGAGATAGGAAGGTCACATGAATAAGGGTTAGCCTGAAACCAAACAATAAGTTCTTCTCCACAGAATTCACCTTCTTTGAGATTATTAATTATGCTTCTACAACGAGCAGTGCTTATGGAGCCAATGTTGACACTCCTGAAGGAGTAGGTTCGTAACTTGCCTTGCAACAAAAAGAGCATTTCATCAATTGGCTTCCTATCTCGAATAACATAAGTGCACTCAGCGTAAGAAACTGGCTTGACACAATCACACAACTCTTTTAACGATGCTTCACTCCACCTTTCAAATTGTTTCACCTTTATACACAAAGTAAGAATGAGAATAGATCCAATATCCAATAATTGTAAGATGGATTGAAGTTCAAATTGATAAGTTAATTATAGAGGATGGAAGGAGATATATGATAGGCAATTGAATATATATATATGCATATATATATAGATATGTTAAAATAATAAAATCTATGCAGCTGCATCAAATTTTCCTATATGTGTTGATCATTTATAAGCTTCTTTGCTATCAAGTTAACATATTGATAAAAGAAAATGGTAACGTAATAAAATTATAACCAACAATACTAGGCATCCCATTTTTTCTATCCTTACTCATGATGTGTTAAGTTAATTTATGAGTAGATGTATTTTTTAATTGATATAAATAATTATTAATAAACAATTATTCATCATGAGTTGAGATTAAAGATATGATATAAAATGGGATGTATAGCAATAGCGTTACTCAATTAAAATTTAAGGATTTTGACTTTCTAATAATTCTAAAAAGATAGAGTGACTCACTTTCTTGAGCAATTCTAAACATAGTGTGCATTTTATTTCCTTTGTCAAGGCCCCAAAAAGATTGCCAAGCAAATTCACCACATCAATACCTTTCGTATTGCTGATTTCTTCCAAAATGGAATTGTCCTTGCTTTCCTTTACCTGGGACTGAAGATTCTCAGGGAGCTTTATGAACGGCATGCTATTCTCTATCTGTTTTCTCTTTTGCTCTCTCTTCTCTCCTCTTTTGTGAAAAGACTGCTCAGATCTCTATGTCATAAAAAACAGAAATGATCCAGATAGTTTAAAATTTTCTTCATTTCATCTTAAGGACATATAAAAGTCAAATGATATATACATGAAATGTATATCAACCTGCATAGATACCATGCCAACAGTGAGCAACATAACGCTCGAAATGGTGATCCCAATTGCAAAGTAATTTTGAGACACAACATCGTTAGGTTGGAGGTTCTGACCAAAAGAACTACAAGAAATTGAATTATAACGCGTAAGTGATCTCATAACTACTTAGTAACCATTCTAGAATCGAGGACCTCACTGTATAGTAACCACGAAAATAGTATAGTATATTAAGACCTGAGACTTTGGAAGCCCCATCGAAGACAAAATGACAATTTTCTTGCAAAATCTGTCACTTCCCCTAACTTATATTTAATAACATCATCAAAAAGTCCAAGATCACAGGATATTGTTGTATTTTGCATGTAGTTATTTAAACTTTCATCACAAAAGCGGATACGGCATTTAGTGTGAATGCAGGCTTTTTTCCAACAATTTGAAACTTCCTGTATTGCCTCGTAGTACCACTGAACTCCAAAAGCCTATAAAAATCATCGATTTGGTTCTTGATTAGAAAATTTTGTACAATTGAAAAATAATTAATTATATGTTCACTGAAGGAAAATTCCCCTTGAAAAATAATACTAATATGCAAATATGTACATATATATGTATATATATTTAAGAGGCTCATATGCATACATTAAATTTAAATTAAACAATTTTCATATTTGAGAAGGTGATATGTTAGAAGGTAATGAAAACTTTAGGATAGTAACAACTGATAGTGTGCATTGTATCATTATTTGAATTTTATTTGGTAAAATTTGTGGGTATACTACTTATAGAACATGGTATTAGAAAAAAGTTTTCTTCAGACCAACTTAATTTTAGTTTTACTATTAACACTGGCATATCAAAAGATATATATGTCCACAAGAAGCCCAATTCTAGGAAAAGGTTTTCGTTTTTTGGAAAGTTAAACAATGAGATCACAATACAATAAGCTTTGCCTCAATTAAAACCATTGTAAAATAACAAATAAATGTTAATTACTTTAACTTACATGAGCTAAATAAAGGTAAAGAAGGAAGAATGCCCTCCTGCGATGGGAGGATAAAGCAAATGTTCGATTTGTTAAAAGCGTCATCAACACCATTCTCATCGTTAATTGCAACGAGATAATGGCCATTGCAGAATTAATGCCTGAGCCAGTTATTCTCCGAGCAAACACTAAACTTATCAATACCTAAAGGTGAACAAAAATTTTTAACATTAACAGAGATGTAAATTTTGACCATATGCCTTGTGTGTATAAATTTTCAAACCTTCCCAGTCCCATCCTAGTATGAGTGAAATTAAAATGATTCCAAGATTTCATATATAATCACAAGATCTTATTAGCTAAACTAGTTAAAACTCACAAATAAAATTATCTACGTCTTGCTATAAATAGCCTGTCTATTGGCAAAATTAAACATAAAAATATGTAGAAACAATACTAGTTTAGCTGAAGAAAAGTCAGCTTACCTGTTGGACTGGAAGGTTGCATAAGACGGAAAACCAGAACAAAAGACGGATAAGTTTCCATAAAATTTTACGATAAGGAATAAGTAGTGGGTAATTAGTAAATTTAGGCGAATAAGTCCAAAATGGGATAGTAACATAAATCAAACACAAGAAATCAGAGATTGAACGGAGAACTATGCTGCCAATAATTCCCACTTCTTTGTCAATTACAATGCACTTTTTATCAACATTAATCAGTTGAATGTAGAAGAATAAAGGATCTACTATCAACACGGTGAAGCATGATAAAAGTGCCATCAAATTGCCAAAAGGCTCTCGTGGAGATAGAAATTTGGCCACAATGTTGAAGCAGACTTTTAGTAGTTCTCTAATCTCATGAGATTCAACACAAGAAGGCTGTCCTCTTTGAAGATTTCCTACAACTGAATTAGTTCCATCTCTGACTTCCATGGAAAGTTGCTTTGCTGTTGTACCTCCCTCCGAACTCATATCTTGAAACCTGATCAAAATATAAGTACTTTATTTATCGATTCAAATCTATGTCCATATGCATACAATTTGTAACATAACGAAGATACAAAACTTTGTACAGTAAATGGCTTGTGATTTTCCATATTCTACTAATCAAAGTTTTTAGGTTAATTTCTGTCTTATTATATTTTAAATTCAAATATTTCGACCTTCATTATTCCAATTTTTTCTCGTTCTGTTTGTTCTTGTTTTGGTTCAATTTATATACAGGGGTACTTTGTCTAAAACCAAATAACAGATGCTAGTATTTCACTCCTATTAGAAAAGAAAAAGTTTACCATGTAAATAGGGGATTCATTCTACTCTTTCATATAGAACAAAGTAGAGAAAAGTGTGAATGAGACAAACAGAGAGGGAGAGAGCTTCCACTTGTAAACATTATTTTATAGTGGAAAGAGTTTTAGTATGCTCTGTATTATTAGAGATTTCTGGAACCAAGTAAAAGTCTTTTAATTTTTCCCCTATTGTGTATGTTTGATTCTGTGTTGGTCATCACATATTTTCTAACAGAGTGTTCATTATTAATGAATGTTCATTGGTTTTATTATTATTATTTTTTGAATAAATGTTCATTAACAAGACAGTGGTTCTTTTTTACCCTTTTTTTATTATCCAGCAGGAGCTAACGAAACCTTATTCAAGTAAAAAAAAAAAAAAGATTGAAACTTATTCCAGAAAAATAAAGGAGCAAAGAAAGATTCAAATTGTTTGAAAAAACAAATTGAAATTTATTCTAAAGAAAGAGGACTAAATAGCTATTGAACACCTCTCCATTCCAAACTCTTTTTTTCTTCTTTCCAGTCTTTATTCGAAGATGATAAAACGGTTTTCATTATTAATCATAAATGAATCCATTTTTTTTTTTCTTTTGGTTAATGAACACTTATTAATGTTCATTAACAGAAATGGACTGAAACTTATTTCCCGCAGAGGTAATGAACACTCTTTATTCCACCAAGAGCTTTTTTTCTCCTCTATTTTTTAAGAATCTTTTACTTTGTTTTATTTTAAGTTATTTGACCACTTAAAAAATAAATAAAAATGACTTAATGAATATAATTCGAATCCATTAAATGATAAGTTGAAAAAACAAACAATCTCTCACTCTTTCCCTATGTCCCTGCTTTTGTATTTCCCCTCTCACGCACGCAACAAAGTTTTTAAACCAATTAAAACCCCTCTCTCTCACACACATGTATATTACTAATTAAAGTTTTTAGGCTAATTTCTTTCCTATCATATTTCAAAATTCAAACATTTTGATCTTCATTATTCCAATTTTCTCTTGTTCTATTTGTCCTTTTTCAAACTAAAAATCTTTTTTTTTTTTTCAATTTATATAGGGGCACTTTTGTCTAAAACCATTAATTGATGCTAGGATTTCACTCCTACTGGAAAAAGAAAAGTTCACCATATGAATAGGTGTTCTTACATATAGAGCAAAATAAAGCAAACTGTGATAAGAGAGAGAGAGAGAGCGATTTTCCGCTTCTAAATACATAAAAGGTAACAAATCAAAAATTAATAGAAAGTAAAAAACGTGGAAATCTAACAATTCAAAAAACATATAAAAAGTAATAAGCGTAGAAATCTAACAGTTCATAATTACATGGGCAGGACATAGATAATAATAAAGAGTCACTTACATGATCAATAATAGAAAAATCCAAGTGTAGCTTCAAGTAAACTTGACAAGAGTATATGGTAGAGTCGAATACTAAACTTGCTGCTGCTTGATCAATAATAGGAAAATTCGAGGAAAGAAGGATAACCCAACTTGTTGACAAATAATGTGGCTCATATAGCGAGGGTAGAGATAAGAGGATTAATCCATCGATAATGTAGCTCAAAGTCTTGGTCTTTGAAAGGATAACGGATAAGAGGATTAATCCATCAATAATGTAGCTCAAAGTCTTGATATTCAAAGACTTTGTCCTCTTGATGTAGCTCAAAGTCTTGGTCTTTAAAGACTTAGCCCTTTTAAGATGCCATAAATAGACACATAGGTCCTGCAATTTATTAGAGTAGACAAAGTCACAAAGGTGCGCCAATTGAGAACCTGACATGCATAAAATATGCAAGAACATTCTGCTAGTGGTATACCATTTGTTTTTTTTTTCTTTTTTTTTTTTTAGTGACTATAAGCGTCCGATCCAAAAAAATCGATTCCATGACTGATATGTGTAAAACTTAATTTGACCTTATTTTACTTCATAATGAGACTTGGGAAGTCAGTTTTTGGGTTGTAATTATCTCTAGTATATTAATTATATTGACACATAAAATATTAAAATTTAACCAGTAAGGGCCTTTTACAAATTGCTTTTTTAACAAAACATTCTCTCATTACAAATTACAATGTTGACAAATATTACAATGCTAGAAAACAGAATGATGTTAGAATAAGAGAGATTAGAATTTTCTGATTTTTTTAATATTTTTTCTCACCATGTAGAATTAATGCTGTGTAAATTTATAGTTAAGCAACAAAATAATAACTTTTTAAAAACTCATCCATTCCACAAAGTTTTAATGAAGATAGGATTGCCATTTCATTCACTTATTTATAGTGGAGAGTGCAAACATAACGTTGTGCAAAATTATAAGAGAACGAGTCTATTGTATAATAAATTATGTAAGTACGAGGTCAATGCCACAGCTAATAATAAAATATTAATGTATTTCTCAATTAAATTCAATCATAATCTAGTTAGCAAACTAAAACACAGAAAATTTAACTAAAACTAAATGGCAAACAAAATTCAAAATTAATGAGACAAAAGTACTATGCAAAACTCAAGCAATACAGAAAAGTATGAGCTTTAGAATCCACCGTTATCAACTTATAATATTTTCCTATTCGAAATATTATTATCAGAATTAAAGAAACAATTTAAAAATCAATAAAAAAAACTATTTAACAATGGATTGAATGTCTGTATGCTCCGTGGACGTAGGGGTCATATTGCTCATCCACCAATAAAAATTTTGTCTATTTTTATTTTCTGCATGTCTTTTTGATTTTTTATTTTTTGTATATGTCTACTTCTCTACAATTCACAATGGCATTCATGAATTATGTAATAAAAGATATTGCTACATCTTACTTATAATGATATGGAAAAATTGGCTTTAAGCAACCATCCTAAATCCTGATAATTAATGTGGGGCATTAAAGACGATGACTGTGAAAGCATGAGACTTTCTGGGTGCATTGATATGATTTCTCTAGGAAATATCTAATCTAGTATCTATATCAATTTCCACTAACATTCACAACATTTTACATAGATGTTTCGCTAAATTTTGTAACCACTTTTCTTATTCTCATGCTTATTAGCAAAACTAGCATATTTTGACCATCAAATTCTAGGCCACCTTTTTAATAATTTTAGGGGAAAAAAGGGGTCCCACTATAATTGATAAAACTTTAGTATGAATAACAACTTACAAAAATTTATTAGACAATTTATTTTGAAAATGAAATACATAAGTTACATTGTAGTAATACCAACTTGAAATTTATATACTAGAAAATGATAAACATCTTCCTTCAGCAGTATTCAAACATACGTTGTTCAATAGCATCTTCCAAGCCATTGGCTGCTATCGACAAACATGTCAGCTCTATCAAATCAGCAACATAAAAAAGAAAGTGAGTACTGATTATGTACATAAGCATAACCTCTAAATTAGTTGAGGAAATTTTTTAGAATATATATATATATATATGGATCTTACATATGGAACAATTTATAGAAGCGATGCTCATAAGCACATACATTGAGTGGTCCTACATCTTATCAAACTTACACTGAAAAGTGAACACATGCATCAATGTGACAAACAACAAATGAACAAGGAATAACAAAGTATAGCACCATTTAGATTTTAAAAGTTTAACTAGTTATAGACCCAACTCTTATCAAGTATGTAGTTGAGGAAACAAAAAGAAACTAAAAAATATGCTGTAAGCTGCAATTTCTGTTGTCGTTCTAAGGACAAGATTATAATTTTGCTCCATAAAATGAAACACTATTTACTTATGTACCAAAGATTGGAGTATTTACCTTATTGAGAGAATGACTTCCACTTTGCTAATTTCTTCTCCTTCCTCTTATGTTTCTTCTATCAAGCTTCAACACTTTTCTTTCAACCATACTCACAAACCACCATGGCTATCCTTTTGAGAATACAATATACCCTAATGACAAGCCATTCACAAGTCAACTTCCATAACCCATCATAATGATTTTCCAATCAAACCAGTTTGAATTATCTGTCCTCTCTAGAATTTTGTTAGCTCTGAATCTAGTGCTTTATCATTTCTACATTTTTTTGACAATGGAAATCCACACAACCCGAAGTTGCCAATATAGCTATCATTTTGAAATGTGTTGAACTGTTGCCCTAGAGCTATAGGTCCCTCAAGCTAGTTGTATGAGAGGTTTAGAACTAAAACAGAAGTTAGACTTATCAATTGCTTAGGAATTCCTCCCTTAAGCTCATTTGAGGACAAGTCTAATGATTCCAACTCTGTCAAATTTTTCAATGATATTGGAATGACCTGTTAGGTTGTTATAAGAAACGTTGAGAACTTTAAGAGAGTTCAATTTTCCTACTATTTTCGGAATGCATCATTGAAACTTGTTACAAGACAAATCCATAGTAGTGAAAATAGTTAGAATTCTCTACATTTTAGTTTCAACTCCTTTCATTGTCACTATCATAGAATCTTGATAATAGCGGTTGCCCAAATATCTCATTTCAGCACTATTGTTTTTCCACCTCATCATAGCATGAAATTTCTTGAAAAATCTCATTCACAAATGACCAGTCAATGCGTTATGAGAGCTGTCGAGAATTCGCAAACTTGAAAAGGGAATTCTTGTTATAGAATTCACAAGAGGACCATGGAATCTATTGGATTTCAACATAAGAACATGCAGATGCAGAAGAGTTGCTAGCCAATAGGGACATGTATCATCAATCATGTTATTCCTAAGATCTAGTACTTCCAAATTACCACAATTGACCAAAGAAGGTGGTAATAGTCCCTCCAACTAATTGCGATTAAGATTTAGAGTGATCAACCTACTATCGTTGGCAAACATATGACGAATGTTGCCATGGAAGTTATTCATCTTCAAATCCAAAACCCAAATAGTTGAATAGTTTCCTAGACATTGTGGAATAACTCCATAAAAGCTATTATTAGATAAGTCCAGATATTTAATCCAACTGAAATTGCAAAATGATGAAGGGATGACTCTAGTCAAGTTGTAGTGTGAAACTGAACAGAACGAAAAGGAAAGCGGTGGAGCTAGAAGCATACCTTGAAGAAAGTTGCTTGAAAGACTTAAAGAATATAGAAAAGTCATGTTGAATAGCCATTTTGGAATGTGACCATAGATTTTGTAGTTAGAAAGATCCAATGTACCTAGATTGTTTGATGACATTATTAGGAACTCATTTACATAGCAAGAAGATAAAGCCAAATTGACAAGTCAAGGAAATGAAAAGTTGACTTTGTTTTTGGTGATTAATGATACTCCACTATAAGAAAGATTGAGATGTTCAAGGTACTTGAGCTTCGCAAACATGTAAAGCTCTAGTTAGCCACTGAAATTGTTTGAAGAAAGTGAAAGAGAGGCGAGATTAAGTCCAAAGATTGAACTTGGAATTGGGCCATGAAATCTATTATCATTCAAACCAGTTTTTTGTAGAGGATTAATCTGAAAAAGCCAAGAAGGAATGGTCCCATTAAGTGAGTTGATATTTAAATAGATTGAGGTTAACTTTTGAAGTCTGCCTACACTAGAGGGAATGGGACCAAATAGACTATTTCCTCCTAAAGATAAAACAAACAATTGAGTTAAGTTGATAAAATATCTGGAATTTCACCTGTGAAATTGTTGGAACCGAGATCCAAAATAGATAGTTGCGTAAGGTTACCAATTGACTCAGGAATTGACCCAATGATATTGCAATCAGACATCCTAAGATACGGTAAAAACTTTAAATTTCCGATTGAATCAGGTAGTTTTCTTGACAAACTTGTATGAGATACATCCAAATACTTGAGAGCACTGCTCCAGTCAACCTTTGGTAACACCAATCTTAAGTTGTTATTGCCTGCTAAATCAAGTGTGTGCAAGCTTGGAAGGTGGAAGACGTTTACTGGGAATCTTTCTTCTAGGTTACAGTCAATAAGACTCAACAATGTTAAAGAAGAAGAAGGATTTGTTAAACAACCAGGTGGTACAGTAGACATATTTGTAAAATCAAGAATAAGTTCTTCTAACTCAGTCATATTTTGGCCTAAGCCTTCCATCACATGTGTTTCGAGTGTCAAACATGCAAATGGGAAAACACCACCAAGATCAAGTGAAACTATAATTTAGACAAATGAGAGATTTCAAACTGAACTAGACCAGAAAAGAAGGACTGAGAGAGGTTAAGTTGTGTCAAACTTGAGAATCAGGCAAAATCAGATGGAATTTGAGAGAACCAGCAGAACTTGATAGCAAGGTTCAGCTTTTGCAAGTGAGAAAGAAGGAAGAGACTACTGTTGGAAGGCAAGCGGCCAGGAAGGCCATTACAGCTAAGATCAAGGCCAATCACATGAACCGTCACCATATCACATGTGACTCCCTCCGATGAACAATAGTCAGTATCCTCTTCCCAGTACTTCATTTTTGGATGGTAATGATCACAAGGTGAAATTGAAAAATCAATGGTAAAGTGTTGCTTAAAGTGAAGCAATGTAGAACTCTGGTAATGAGAACAGAGATTTGCACAACTCACTGAATGAAAGACAACAAGTTGGAGGCACACAATTTGTTAAACTCCATATTAACCAACCCATTTTGTGTTATTTTCTCTCTTTTTGTTTTGCTTATGAAATTACAAGAACTCAGGCTGATGATTTTATAGAGATAAGAAAATGGAGGATAGCACACGTCACCTCTTATATTTATAATAGTAAATAGAGTTATTTTCATTTTCTTTCCTGATGATCGAAAATCGTCATTTTCCATTCTATTGATTTAGAAAATATCATTTTAGTTCTTCGGTTAACTTGAGTTAACATTTAAATAAGAAATGTTAACTTGAGAACTACCTATTGCCCTTTACTAGTCCAATGATTTTGATGAATTGAATTTGAACACTATTGATATCGTAAGGATTGGGCTAGAGGACTAATGGCACCAAGTCTTGCGTATCCAAGACGTTCTCTGTGCATTTCCAAAGTGGTCCTACAATTGACTAGATTATACTATGTTTGATAAAGATATTGGTACAGGGAATGTCGTTATCAAACGAAGTATTCTTGGCTTTCTTTTTTTTTAAGACCATAAACTTGAGATGAAGATCAATATATACCATCTAATAACTCCCTCTAATCGGTAATGACTTTACCATCAACAATTTAGCACAAGTCTTTGTCTACAAGATCATTCCAATAGATTCCAAAATCATAACTTGGCCTTCCATAAAGAGTTTTTGGAATTTGATTATAGACGGATAATATTTGACGCATTGTATTCATATTCTTTGGCAATTGCTAACATACAGTTTTACATAGTAATGGACTTGATTATGCAACTATTGCACGTAGTAGCAGATTTGACATCATAGAATTAACATTTTACTGAAAAAATATATGCTAAATGTATCTCACAAAAATATCAATATGCTGGGACTGATTATTAGTTCATGATCTCCCGATTTATTTTGGTCAAGAGAGCGCATTAAATGGAGGAAGATGATGTTTACAATGGTGACAAAGATTTTTGGCTATGCTAGAAACAGAGTGGTGTTAGCGGCAGAGAGGTTAGTGGTTTGGTATAAATTGTTGGTGTAATTCATATTCCAAATCTATTCTCTGTTTTTTATTTTTTTTTCTTTTTTCCAAATAATGTTTCTCACTATGTTGAATCTTATGAAAATTCTGTATGGTCAATCTTTTCCAAGTAATGTCTCATAATCTACTTCATAAATAATTATAATTAAGCCTATATGGTCAATCTTTTCCTCTGAAAAGAGAGACGAAATATTTGATGCTGGACATTTGTATTTTTTGTTTCTTTTCGTTTCTTATCATTGTAAACGGAAAGTCATTTAGTCATTTGGTAGCTATAATGTCTCTGTTCATGAATGTTGTTTCCAGCTGATTACAACTTTTAATGATTAAAATTGAAAGGAAAAAAAAAAAAGAAAAAGCGAAGTAATTACATATGTGGGGACCGAGATTAGGGGCAATGCAAAAAACGGAGCGGTGATAAAAATGTGAAGGTTATAAAGTTGGCAATTTTGCCACAAAGCAAGTGTATCCTTTAAAAATTATAAGTTAGTTAATGTACTTAAAATAGCAAATTCTAATAGGTTCATTTGATTCAGTTGAGATATTAGCTTAATTTTTCATTTTTTATTTTTAAAAAATCATTAAACAAATAGGGGGTCTGTTAGAAATTATTGTGATTAAATATTATATATATGACCTAACTATCTACTTTCACAATTGCCAAAATTTTATTCTCAAAATACTAGGGAGAAACCTAGTAATGAGTAATGAGTCCTTAAGTTTTGTACACAGTTCATATTGAATGTCTATGTAAAGGCTTCTTATTTTGAATAAAATATCAAATGTTAGTTTAGTCAATTATCAATGTTAATTCAATTTAGTACATCACCCCTTAGTATAAATGGTTGAGCATTTCTCTTTATCCTAAGAGGTTAAAGGTTTAAGTCTCGCTTTTGTCGTAAAACACAAAGTGTGGGTAGTTTTTTTTTTTTTAATTTATTCCCCCTCTCTTGCCATAAAAAAAATATTAATTCAATTTGGTTTTGTATTAAATATGTATAATTGCATTTATATGGAATGAAATGATATGTTGTCTGCCTCAGTATGATTCCTTCACGAAATATAGTAGAAAACTTCCTATTTTTTGCCTGTCACACCTAACTAGGAGTTAACTTCACTTAATTAAAAGGATCGGCTAACATTTTAACTTTGATAAGCGATGCCAACTAATTTAGTGGAATTAAAACTATAATTGTGAAATCAATTAAAACCATCCAATTAAAAAGGTGAAATTGAAATGAGAAACATAATTAAATGAAAAAAAAATTATTGCAGCCGTGACAACTAGGTTAGAGACATTGAGCTACATTATTGATGGAGTAGTCCTCTAGAAACAACCGCTGTCACATATTTTTACAAGAAATAATAATCAAAACATACTAATGTAGAAAGATTTAAAACACAACGACTGAGAATCAAAGTCTAATGATACAAACAGAGTGGCCAGTGACTACTTTGATTATCTATCATCCAACTTCATGATTGAAGGTCTCTTTTTTCTCGGTAAGTTGGACATTTTTGAAATACATAAAACAAATTTGTTAGTTGGTTCCTATTATATACAATTTAATTACTTAAGCTTAAAACATTCACATTTCATATTTCTACTCATTTGTGCTTTCAAAAGAATATATATAATTAAAATAAAAAAATAATCTATCAAAACATTGTGTTTTCTTATTAATTTGAAGACAGTAAGTTGTCAATGAACCATTTTTTTTTTTGTTACAATTGATATTATGTAAACTCATCCTACTGTGAATTAAATATAGTAATTCCATGAAGCCAAGACCCTTTAAAGATATGTGTATCATGTAAACAGTAATTGAATCATAAACTGGAACAAAATGAAACTTTCTGCTACTGTCAGTTGTGGACCTAGATGGCCAATTCATCAGCAGTTGATCAGAATCTCATAAACTTTTAATTGCTTTGGCAGCACTTTATCAGCAAATATTGCTAATTTGCTTTATGTAATCTTTTTAGAAAAGTCTTGGATGACCATTAAAACTACAAGAACTCTATAAAATTTTCATAAAATTTGGGAAAATCCTAAAAAACAATCTAACATATGGAAATATATTTATTTTCCAACTCATTGTTTCATATCCGAAATACAACTTGACATTAACATAAATATCCTAAAATCCTCTCTGGAGACAAACAAAAGGATAATAATGCCCCTGACTGTCATAGATGTCATTAGGTTGACATGATTAACCGTTTGACTATAGGGCCAAAAAGGTAAAAACAATGAAAAATTAATTAAAATATGAAAAATGAAAATAATTAATATTAATATAAAATTATAAAAATGAGATATTTTTATTTAAAAATAAAAATATATATAAGATAAAAAAAAAAATTCCTCTCAACTTCTCTCTCTCTCCTCTTTTCTTTTTCTTTTTCTTTCTCTGTCTTCGACGATGATCGGTGGCATTTGGCGTTCGGGTCTTCACGGTGTTTAGCATTTGGGTATTCTCGATGTTTGGTATTCGAGTCCCTCTCAGTTACTTCTCTCTCTCTCTCTTTTTTTCCTCCGGCTGATGATGATGGTGGTGTTGTGGCGTTGGCATGGTGAGTTCGAAGGTTTGGAACAAACCAACCTAGGTTCATTCGATAATGAACCCAGGTGGGTTCATGCCAAATCGTCGAATGATTCATTCGACAGTGGTTTCCACCACCCAAGTTCATTCGACAATGGTCTCCACCACCTAGGCATTCGATGTTTTTGAGGGGTTTTTTTTTTTTTTTCAGTTTATTTCATTAAAGATTTATGGATTCATTTGATTTTTTTATTTATGGAGCAATTGGTGGTGCAGGTTTGTGGGATTGATGATGATTGTGGGGGATTTTTTGGTTTGTGAGATTGATGATATTGTGGGGGATTTTTTTTGGGTTTCTAGCTGTAGGAAACTCAGAAATGGGAAAAGGGAAGAAATAGTGAGAGAGAGATAGAGAGAAGAAGAGAAAGAAAAGGTGGGGCGTTCGCTTCCCGTAACGGGATACTAAAGGTGTTGTATGGATGATGATGGTATTGAACATCAATGAGGATTTATTGTTCATAGATGTTTTTACTATTGAATATTGAATGTTGAATGATGAATGTTCATGACTCGTGGGGATTTAGATTGGATCTCCACCATTCATCCAATCTAGATCTCCACTTTTTTTTTTAATTTTTATTTTTATTAATTTTTTATTTTTTAATCTATCTATTAATTTATAATTTTTTATTTTAAAATATTATTTTATGATTATTATTATTATTTTTAATAACAAAACCTCAAGGTTAAAAATATTGTTTAATTTTTATGAAACTTTTATATTAAATTATAGCGCTTATGATAAATCATATAAAAATGAAACAATGAATGAAAAAATGAAATTATTTCGTCCGTCATATGGTTTTTTGGGATTTTCCCACGATAACTACAACCAGCCGCCTCAACATTTTTTATTCAAGCTAGGCGAGAGACACCTGTCCCCCTTTTCTTATTTATTTTTTTTTCAATTCTGTAACTTCCTTTTTGTTTTGTCTTTTTCCTCATGCATGACACCGCTAACTTTCCTTCTTTTTCTTTCAACTTGCTTACCGACACTTTGTCATTTCTTGTATAAAAAATTAGCCACAACCCCTCACCGTCTCTCGCCCCCTCCTTTTTTGTCTCTTTTTAATTCCTTATTGCCACTCATGCTTTCATTGCAACACCAGTATTTTGTCCTTTTGCTTTGATTTATAAGCATCATAACATATATATTTACAAAACAAACATTTATCAAAAATAAATGGGGGACACTTTGTAATTCAAAGAGGTCTAATATATCCAACAAAATTTGACAATTGGGCTTACATATATACCTTCCAAATTAATGGAGTGTCTCAAAACCAACACTAATAACTAATAATACTTGGCCTTGTATTTAAATTGGACTCATTTATTGATTTCATTTCGAGCTTAATTTTATTCTCTTACGTCCATTTGGATTCAGACCTTATAGGATGTGTAAATAAATTCTATGTGCTGCCAACAATTAATTATACTAAACCATCTGTGTCTTGCACAATCCTACCACTTTGAAGCCTCTTATTAATATTATATATCTTAGAATATAAATTACCTATTTACCTTTTAGGATTTGAAAATTTTAACATAATACTAATAGAAGGGGGATTTGGAAAAAACAAAAAATACAAAAACGTTAATTATGGGAAATTTTGGTTAAATCAAAAGTTTTGAAAAAAAAACAACCTACTATCAATCATCAAGAGGAAAATAGAAATTTCTATATTTTTCAATACAAATGCATTCTTCACTAACAGAAATTTTTAATTTTTATTATGAACATTTTTATCATAGAATATATAGATTCAAAATCTACACATGTCAGATAAAACCAAATTTACAAAGTCATTCCGATATTTTAAATATAATAATGAAACATGCAAGATAGGTTGAATACCACATAGTAATCCTCACACCAAATTTTAATGTACGAAAATAGTGAATACATTTTACATTAACAATTTTAAGTTGGAGGTGCATGTCTATGTAGATTATAACCTTTTGCCCCGTAATATAATTTGTAGACAGCACAAAATAACCATAATATATTTAACCAATCTATGGTTGTTGAACACTGATCTCTAAGGATAGTTGCAACCTAGACTCTATTGGTGACGTTTGGTCCTCAACTGTCTGATGTTTTTTCATCATTTTGAAACGCCAGTATGCTTGTATGAAATCAACCTTGTGATGCATAATTAGTATTATTTTCAAGATATCGGCCGAAAGAGTGAAGCCATTAACTTTTGTAAGTGTTTGAACACTTCTGGTTGAGATAGGGAGGTCACATGAATAGGGGTCAGCTTGAAACCAAGCAACAAGTTCTTCTCCACAGAATTCACTTTCTTTGAGATTATTAATTGTGCTTCTACGATGAGCAGTGCTTATGGAGCCAATGTTAACACTCTTAAAGGAATAGATCCGTAACTTGCCTTGCACCAAAAAGAGCATTTCATCAATTGGCTTATTGTCTCGGATAATATAAGTGCACTCAGCATAGGAAACTGGCTTGACACAATCACACAACTCTTTTAAGGATGCTTCGCTCCACCTTCCAAATTGTTTCACCTTTATACACAAAGTAAGAATGAGAATAGATCCAATATCCAATAATTGTAAGATGGATTGAAGTTCAAATTGATAACTTAATTATAGAGGATGGAAGGAAATGTATAATAGGCAATTGAATAAATATATATATATATATGTTAAAATAATAAAATCTATGCAGTTGCATCTAATTTTCCTATATGTTGATCATTTATGAGCTCTTTTGCAATTAAGTTCACAAATTGATAAAAGAAAATGGTAACGTAATAAAATTATAATCAACAATACTAGGCATCCCATTTTTTCTATCCTTACTCATGATGTATTAATTTAATTTATGAGTAGATGCTTTTTTTATTGATAAAAATAATTATTAATAAGCAATTATTCATCATGAGTTGAGATTAAAGATATGATACAAAATGGGATGTATAGCAACAGTGTTACTCAATTAAAATTTAAGGATTTTTACTTTCTAATAATTCTATAAAGATAGAGTGACTCACTTTCTTGAGCAATTCTAAACATCGTTTGCGTTTCATTTCCTTTGTCAAGGCCCCAGAAAGATCGCTAAGCAAATTCACCACATCAATACCTTTCGTATCGATGATTTCTTCCAAAATGGAATTGCCCTTGCCTTCCTTTACGTGGGACTGAAGATTCTTAAGGAGATTTATGAAGGGCATGCTATTCTTGATCTGTTTTATCTTTTGCTCTCTCTTCTCTACTCTTTTGTGAATAGACTGTACAAATCTCTGTGTCATAAAAACAAAAATGATCCATATAGTTTAAAATTTTCTACGTTTCATCTTAAGGACATATAAAAGTCAAATAATATATACATGAAATGTATATCAACCTGCATAAATACAATAGAAATAGTGAACAATGCAACGCCCAAAATGCTGATCGTAATTGCAAAGAAATTTTGGAACACATTGTCATTAGGCTGGAGGCTCTGACCAAAAGAACTACAGAAAATTGAATTACAATGCGTAAGTGATCTCAGAAGTACTTAGTAACCATTCTAGAATTAAGGACCTCACTATATAGTAACCACGAAAAAATTATAGCATATTAAAACCTGAGATTTTGGAAGCCCCATCGAAGACAAAACAACAGTTTTCTTGCAAAATCTGTCACTTCCCCTAACTTATATTTAATAACATCATCAAAAAGTCCGAGATCACAGGATATTGTTGTATTTTGCATGTAGTTGTTTAAACTTTCATCACAATTACGGACACGGCATCCAGTGTGAATACAGGCTTTTTTCCAACAATTTGAAACTTCATTTATTGCCCCGACGTACCAAAGAGCTCCAAAAAGCTATAAAAATCATCAATTTGGTTCTTGATTAGAAAATTTTGTACAATTAAAAAAGTAATTAATTATATGTTCACTGATGAAAAATTCCCCTTGACAAATAATACTGATATGCAAATATACATATATATACATATATATAAATCAGGCTCATATGCATGCATCAAATTTAAATTAAACAATTTTCATCTTTGAGAAGGTGATATCTCAGAAGGTAATGAAAACTTTAGGATAGTAACAACTGATAGTGAGCATTGTATCACTATTTGAAGTTTATTTGGTAAAATTTGTGGGTATACTACTTACAGAACATGGTATTAGAAAAAAGTTTTCTTCAAACCAACTTAATTTTAGTTTTTACTATTGACATTGACATATCAAAGGAAATATATATCCACAAGAAGCCCCATTCTGGGAAAAAAGTTTTCGTTTTTTGGAAAGTTAAACAATGAGATCACCAGACAATAAGCTCTACCTCCATTAAAACCATTGTAAAATAACAAATAAATGTTAATTAGTTTAACTCACATGAGCGGAATAAGGGTAAAGAAGGATGAATTCCAACTTGTGCCATGAGGCTAAAGTTAATGTGAGAAATGTAGAAAATATCATCAACAGCGATTTCAGCAGGAATTGCCCCACGATAATGTCCATTGCAGAATCAATGCCCGAGCCAGTTATTATCCGTGAGAAAACTAAACTTATCAACACCTAAAGGTGAACAAAAATTTTTAACATTAACAGAGATATAAATTGCAACATTATGACCATATGCCCTGTGTGTATAAATTTTCAAGCCTTCCTAGTCCCATCCTACCATGAGTGAAATTAAAATGCTTCTAAGATTTCATATATAATCACAAGATCTTATTAGCTAAACTAGTAACTCACAAATAAAATAGTCTAAGTCTTGCTATAAATAACCTATCTATCGGCAAAATTAAACATAAAAATGTGTAGAAACAATAGTGGTTTAGCTGAAGATGAGTCTCGCTTACCTGTTGGACTGGAAGGTTGCATAAGACGGAAAACCAAAACAAAAGACGGATAGGTTTCCATAAAATTTTACGATAACGAAACAGTCTTGGGATATTAGTAAATTTAGGCGAAGAAGTCCAAAGTGGGATAGTAACATAAATCAAATGCAAGAAATCAGAGATTGAACGGAGAACTATACAGCCAATAATCCCGACTTTTTTGTCAATCGCAATGCACTTTTTGTCAGCATTAATCTGTAGAATGTAGATGAATAAAGGATCTACTATCAACACGGTGAAGCATGATAAAAGTGCCATCAAATTCCCAAAAGGCTCTCGTGGAGATAGAAATTTGGCCACAATGTTGAAGCAGGATTTTAGCATTTCTCTAATCTCATGAGATTCAACACAAGAGGGCTGTCCTCCTTGAAGATTTCCTACAGCTGAATTAGTTCCATCTCTGACTTCCATGGAAAGTTGCCTTGCTGTAGTACCTCCCTCCGAATTCATATCTTGAAACCTGATCAAAATGTAAGTACTTTATTTATTGATTCAAATCTATGTCCATATGCATACAATTTGTAATATAACAAAGTTACAAAACTTTGTACAGTAAATGGCTTGCGATTTTCCATATTCTAGAACTACATTAGCCAAATTCTATCAACTTTGTATAGCAACTACAACAATTAACTGTCTTACATGCTCAAACAGGTGACCAGAACCCCCGATTTGGGGGTTCTCTGATCACCACAGTGCTGCCAAGTGGCTTCTCTACGAGAACTCGAAGCTAGTCGCTCAGTTCTTCGTCTGTTCCTATCTCTTTGCTTTAGTGTTTCCCCTCACACACATACACAACAACGTTTTAAATATAATTAAAACCCTCTCTCTCTCATACACGTATGTATGTATATATATATATATATTACTAATCAAAGTTTTTAGGCTAATTTCTGTCTTATTATATTTTAAATTCAAATATTTCGACCTTCATTATTCCAATTTTTTCTCGTTCTGTTTGTTCTTGTTTTGGTTCAATTTATATACTGGGGTAGTATGTCTAAAACCAAATAATAGATGCTAGTATTTCACTCCTATTAGAAAAGAAAAAGTTTACCATATAAACAAGGGATTCATTCTACTCTTTCATGTAGACCAAAGTAGAGAAAAGTGTGAATGAGACAAACAGAGAAGGAGAGAGCTTCCACTTGTAAACATTATTTTATAGTGGAAAGAGTTTTAGTATGCCCTGTATTAGAAAAGTCTTGTTAAAGTCTTTCTGGAACCAAGTAAAAGTCTTGTACCTTCTAATTTTTTTCTCTATTGTGTATGTTTGATTCTGTGTTTGTCATCACATATTTCCTAACAGAGTGTTCATTATTAATGAATGTTCATTGGTTTTATTATTATTATTATTTGAATAAATGTTCATTAACAAGACAGTGGCTCTTTTTTACCCTTTTTTATTATCCAGCAGGAGCTAATGAAACCTTATTCAAGGAAAAAAAAAAGGACTGAAACTTATTCCAAAAAAATGAAGGAGCAAAGAAAGATTCAAATTGTTTGAAAAAACAAATTGAAATTTATTCTAAAGAAAGAGGACTAAATAGCTATTGAAAACCTCTCCATTCCAAACTCTTTTTTCTTTTTTCTTTTTTTCCAATCTTTATTCCGAAGATGATAAAACGGTTTTCATTATTAATCATATATTAATCCCTTTTTTTTTTTTTTTTGGTTAATGAACACTTATTAGTGTTCATTAACAGAAATAGACTGAAACTTATTTCCCAAAGAGGCAATGAACGCTCTTTATTCCATCAAGAGCTTTTTTTCTCCTCTATTTTTTTTAGAATCTTTTACTTTGTTTTATTTTAAGTTGTTTTTTTTAGCAATATTTTTTTCTCCTCTATTTTTTTAGAATCCTTTACTTTGTTTTATTTTCAATTGTTTTTTTTTTTCAATAATTTTAAGTTATTTGATCATTTAAAAAACAAACAAAAATGATTTAATGAATATAATTCAAGTCCATTGAATGATAAGCTAAAAAAAAAAACAATCCCTTACTCTTTCCCGATGTCTCTGCTTTTGTATTTCCCCTCTCACACATGCAACAAAGTTTTTAAACCAATTAAAACCCCTCTCTCTCACACACATGTATATTGATAATTAAAGTTTTTAGGCTAATTTCTTTCTTATCATATTTCAAAATTCAAACACTTTGACCTTCATTATTCCAATTTTCTCTTGTTCTATTTGTCCTTTTTCAAACTAAATTTTTTTTTTGTCTTTTTTCAATTTATATATAGGGGCACTTTTGTCTAAAACCATTAATTGATGCTAGGATTTCACTCCTACTAGAAAAAGAAAAGTTTACCATGTAAATAGGTGTTCTTACATATAGAGTAAAATAGAGAAAATTGCGATCAGAGAGAGCGATTTTTCGCTTCTAAATACATAAAAAATAACAAATCAAAAATTAATAATAAGTAAAAAACGTGGAAATCTAACAATTCAAAAACATATAAAAAGTAATAAGCTTAGAAATCTAACGTTTCATAATTACATGGGCAGGACATAGATAATAATAAAGAGTCACTTACATGATCAATAATAGTAAAATCCAAGTACAGCTTCAAGTAAACTTGGCAGGAGTGTCCTTCCTTCTGACAAGGTATATGGCAGTGACGAACACCAAACTTACTGCTGCTTGGTCAGTTATAATATTGAGTCAGCATGACTCCAAAGACAAACTTATCGTCAACCTGAAAATGATTATAATATCTTTTTGTCTTTACCCTTAGTGGACCATGTTGTCACTTGAAATTACTCAGGTCATATAATAGTATAAAGTGATTGAAATTGGAAAATTCGAGGAAAGAGGGATAATCCATCAATAACGTAGGCCAAAGTCTTGGTCTTTAAAAGAATTAAGGATAAGAGGAGTAATCCATCGATAAAGTTGTTCAAAGTCTTTAGAAACTTTGTCCTTTCAAGGTGCCATAAGTAGACACGTAGGTCCCGCAATTTATTACAGTAGACAAAGTCACAAAGGTGCACAAATTGAGAACCTGAAATGCATAAAAAGTAACAAATCAAAAATTAATAAAAAGTAAAAAACGTGGAAATTTAACAATTCAAAAAGCATATAAAATGTAATAAACGTAGAAATCTAACAGTGCATAAATTACATGGACAGGACATAGATAATTATAAAGAGTCACTTACATGATCAATAATAGAAAAATCCAAGTATAGCTTCAACTGAACTTGACAAGAGTGTCCTTCCTTCTGACAAGGTATATGGTAGCGTCGGGTACTAAACTTGCTGCTGCTTGGTCAGTTGTAATCTTGAGTTAGCATGACTGCAAAGGCAAATTTATAATCAACCTGAAAATGATTGTAATATCTTTTTGTCTTTACTATTATGAAATCATGCGTATTGTGGACCAATGTTGTCACTTTGTCATAATAATAAAAAAATTACTCAGGTCATATAATATACAAAGTACGTGAAATTGGAAAATTCGAGGAAAAAAGGATAACCATGTTGTCCTTTGTCATGATAATAAAAGAATTACTCAGGTCATGTAATAGTGCAAAGTTGTTGAAATTGGAAAATTCTTGGAAAAAAAGGATAACCATGTTGTCTCTTGTCATAACAATAAAAAAATTACTCAGGTCATATAATGGTAGAAAGTCGTTGAAATTGGAAAATTCCAAGAAAAAAGGATAACCATGTTGTCACTTGTCATAATAATAAAAAAATTGCTCAACTCATATAATGGTATAAAGTGGTTGAAATTGGAAAATTCCAGGAAAAAAGGATGACCCAACTTGTTGACAACAAGCTTAATTCATTGGTTAACGATGAATCGGCAAGCAAATTGTTTATTTGTACATATTATAATCCAGATATTGGACCTAAATATTTGATGAACAAATTAACAAAAGTGGTTTATCTTTTTATTTTGTTTTATACTAAAAGTGAGGATGACAATTTTTTCCATGAACCTCTATATTCGTGGATATTAATCCGTTAAGAGTAGATATAGATTTGGTTAAACGGATCCGCGGATGAATATGAGTATTGTTTTTCTATCGCTAACGGGTTCGGGTTCAAGTATGGCTATGAGAAAAAATCTATACCTGAATCTGTTTACCCATATGTTCAAAAATCTTTTTTACATACACCACTCAAAACAACATTGTTTTGGATAGTGTATATTAATGATACAAGTAAGATAATTTAAATACATCAAATATTGATATCATAAGATGTTTTTTTTTTTTTTTTTTTATAATACAGTAATAAATTTTCATAATTAGAGACTTGCATTTTAAAATGTGGTACAAGCTGGAGGTGTCAAATGGGCGTCCCATTTTCAGGCCCAATGCACTTTGAATTCAGATTCGGGCTCAGTTTGTGCATTGTGTGATTTGATTGGACTTAGTGATTGTTAAAGCCCAGCCCATAAGATCAATTTCTTAGGGAATAGTGGGGGTATTGGCATCCAATTAAAGATGTATGTTGTGCATAAATTCACCCAATTAAAGATTATTTTACCAAGTTATAATTTATAATTATAATTCATTTAATATAATATGTATAATTTCTTCAATTTTTTTTTTTCAAATAAGTATAATTTCTTCAATTTTATTGTGTTATATATTTGTAAATAAACGTCATCACAAATATTACTTTAGATAAATTATGATTGTATTAAAAATATTTGTGGCTAGGTACATTGTGTTGTATCCTTATGGTAGTGTCTTTCTTAGATAAATTATGATTGTGTTAAAAATATTTGTAGCTAGGTACATTTTGTTGTATCCTTACGGTAGTGTTTTACCTTGATAAAGCAATAACCATGTGACTTGATACCATCTTTCTTAAACAGTGATCTCAAGTGCCTCTCGTCCTCATAGTGATAACAAGGTTTTCAGAATTAGTAGTTTGAAGAGCCAGTGCTTGCAAGCATCGACACTCGCAAAGGAGTAGGTTCATTGCTTGTCTTGTAACAAAAATATCATCGTCCATTGAACCGCCATGTCTGATAATCTGAGCGTGCTGCGTATATAAAATCTGGTTTGCCACAATCACATTGTCTCCAACTTCTAAACTCGTCTACCTTCATGAACATTTTAAATAAGAATGAGAAAACATGCATGCAATTTCCAATAATTATAAATTGGGTTGATGTTTAAATTGTAGACCTAGAAGACTTGAGAGGATGAAAGGAATGTATTTATGTAGTTGCATTTATTATATAAAGGGAAAATCCCAAACAACAACCTAACGTATAAAACATTATCCTTTTATCAACTGATGTTTTATTTTTATCTAAAATCTCACAAAAGTTAAATTTAAAGGAAAAGTTTTAAAAAAGTTAAAAAGACGTTTTTACCCCTAAAATTTTTATTTAAAAATATTTTTATTTTATTTTTATGATTTTATATTTAATATTATTTATTTTGATTTTTTATATTTTAATTAATATTATTTTAGTTAATTTTTCATTTCTTTTCCCTTTTTGCCTGAAGTCAGATGGTCAACCATGTCAACATCATGGATTTTGTGACCGTCAGAGGTATTGTCGTCTTTTCGTATGCCTTTAGAGGGGATTTTGGATATTTATGTTAATTTTAAGTTGTATTTTGGATAAATATGAAATAATAGTTTGTAAAATAGATGTATTTCCATAAGTTGTGTTGTTTTTTAAGATTTTCTCTTATATAAATTACAATTTATGCAATTTCCAATAATGATTTTTTTTTTTGGGAAAATCTCAAAAAATAGCCTGACATATGAAACAATGTCCATTTACAACCTAATATATTTTTTTTTATCCATTTTATCACAAAAGCTATAATTTAATTGAAAAGTTTGACAAATGTTAAAAAGATCATTTTAGCCCTAAGATTTTTACTAAAAAATAAAATAATCATAAAATAATATTTTTAAAAAATTAATAAAGATCAAAAAATTAAAAAAAATAATAATAATTAAAAAAACGGTGAAGATCCAATCTGGATCTCCACCGGCAAACACTAGCAAGAACACCATCAACACCGTCGAACAGCATCTATCATCCACAATCATTAACAGCAAACCACCATCAAACACCATCCATCACCCACAAACACCATAAAACCATCCTGAACACCATCAACAAACATCATCCCACAATCATCATCCACCAGTAAGCAGTACCAATTTCTCTTCAAAAATTAAGGAAAAAAAAAGTTGATAGTCTCCAACATTGGAGACCACCGTGGTCTTCGATGGTGGAGAGCATCGTGGAGACCCAAATTGGGTCTCCACCGTGGGACCTACCTGGGTCTCCGGGTGGGTCTCTGATGGTGGAGACCATATCATCGCTGTTACCATTGCCATTTCCATTATTGCTATCGATCTTCATCACCATCATCTTCAGTTGGAGATAGAGAAAGAGAGAGGAGGGAACTGGCAGGATTGAGAGAGAGAGGAGGAGGAATAGAGGGGAGAAAGAGAGTGAGCAAGAGAGTGACGGTGTCGAGAGAAAAAAAAAATCTTTATATTTATATTTATTTATTTATTTATTTTTAAATAAAAACATCTAATTTTTTTTAATGATTTTATAGTTAATATTATTTATTTTATTTTTATATTTTAATTAATATTATTTAATTAATTTTTTATTACTTTTCTCTTTTTATCCTTAGAGTCAAACAATCAATAATATCAATTTAACAGAATCCATGAACATCAAAGTTATTGTCGTCTTTTCATATACATCTAAGAGGTATTTTGGAAATTTATGTTAATGTTAAGTTGTATTATGGATAAATATGAAACAATAGATTGTAAAATAGATATATTTTCACACATCAGGTTATTTTTTGGGATTTTCCCAAATTTTAACAGATTGCCAAAACAGTTTTCACGTGTATTATTTTATCACCACTCTATTCTTGCATTGCCACTAAGCCTAACCTCTATCTTTATAGTGTAATTTCACTTTTCTCCTTCAGATTCAAAATATTTTTTAATTATAATTTATTTAATTATTAACTATTATAATTGATTTGAAACAATATCGATATACTAAACTGGTATTTTACGTTAATCATGACCCAAAATAATAAAGATAATTTAATTATCACATGACTAGAAGACTTTTAGTATACTGGTATTTAGAAGAATAAGAAAAAACAAAACAAAACAAAACCAAAATGTCTTGCATCAAATGCCAAAAAATCGATCACAAATTAGCTTAACTTTCTTAAAATCAACAATTTATCATAAAATATTTAATTCAAAAGAAATATATAATTGTGAAAATCATATGAAATAGTACTTAAGAACTGAACACTTGTTTGATTAACACTAAAGAACTGAGTTGAGTTTTACTAGCATATTCCCAAGTGAAAAGACAATAATACCCTTCATTAAAAAAAATAATAAAAAAAGTTTTTCATTAACCTTCATCAACCTTCAGTAACCTCTATAGCTGCCGCCGAACAAACTAGCAACCTCCATTTCATCAACCTTCAACAACCTCCATGACTACTATCGGGCTGACCCAATTGGACTACACTAACTATCAAAGTTGATCTTTGAAATCAATCATTTTCATCGTCAGTCTGGCCTGAATTTGTTGAGTCAATCATTAGAATCCATCATCATCGGAGTCAACCACCTTCATTGACAAGCTCGTTCATTCGTTTGTTTCATCAACACAGACTCGTCGGAAATTAGTTTGCGAACACAAGAAGAAAGCCTACGTTCGCAAACCTAGCTGAGTTTGTGAACATAGCAGAAGCCTGTGTTTCATTCTACGCCATTTTATCAACACATGTTCCTCTATTTTTTTTGGGCTTGTGCTATGCTGTTCTACAATGGAATAGTTCGGCAAACAGTTCAAGCTGGTCTGTTTATTTCTTCAATATTTCTCTTTCAAAGTCAGTCTTTTAAAACAATGGTATTTTTGTTATTAAAATTTGTGAACAATGAAATTGTGCTATTAAAACTCATTTTTAGTTTTTTGGTACTAGTAAAATATATGTCTAGTTCTTTAATGGTATATAAAAAAAGAACCTTATATAATAACAAGATGCAATTCAAGTTTTGGTTAACATGTGCCTGCTGTAGTTCTTTATGCTCATGCAGTGAGGACAGAACTAATCAATCAATATGTAGCTCAATGTCTTGGTCAATGGTCATCCAAGACTTCTCTATAGATTTCAGATAGCAATATTTACCAATAAAGTGATGCCAAAGCTCACAAGGTTCTCCAAATACTGATAAAATGTACTACATAGTTGCTATCTTTTGTTAGTTGTTGTTCTCATCTACTTTGTTTATGACTAAAGTAATTGTCACATGATCTATAACTAAAAGGATTTGACTCCATGGAATTGATGTGACAACATTGTTGCTACATCCAACTCATAATAAGACCAACATGTGACAATCTTAATGGGGTCTATTTTAAACTAGCCATTCTCAACTCCACTAGCATTAAATGGATTTTCTAGCCGCCTATCCCCTTCTGCTTGTAAACTGCTTTTGATATATCAATTTAATATCAATACTGCCGGTGTCGAATGGATGCGGCTAGACGACTAATTGTACCAAGTCTTGCTAATGCTCATCCAAGACTCTTTGTGAATTTCCAAAGTGATACCAAATCAATTAGAACCGGCTTGTCTGCAGGTCCCACGTACAATTGGTCAGACTAGACTACGTTAGGTAGTGATACTAATATTAGCTTTGTTGGCTTTCTTGTATTAAGATTTCATATTAGTTTAAGATAAAAATCTTTATCAAATAAACCAATGACTCTTGTTAATTATTGAAAACTTTATCATCAATAATTTATGACCAATTCTGTCTTCAAAACTTTCCAATATCTACTTCAAAATCTATAAAATTGCCATGCAAGTAAGTCTAACAATTCACTGGAACAAAGTGGGGCGGATTGTACTACACAATGTCGGATGCATATATGCAGAAAAATGATGTGACAACAATTGGCTGTGAATGACATAAGACCTGAGTACTCTCTTGCCACTCTGTTTATGTCATTAGAGTTTGATTCTTCGTTGCCTTGTTTCAGATTTTTTAAACACTAGTCAATTTTGCTTATGACATTAGAGTAAAATTATGTGGAAGCGATTGCTTCTTTGGCTCATGTTGTGAGGGTAGGGATAAGAGGACTAATCCATCAATAATGTAGCTCAAAGTTTTGGTCTTTAAAGACTTTGTCCTTTCAAGATGGCATAAATAGACAGGTAGGTCGTGCAATTTATCAGAGTAGACAAAGTCACAAAGGTGCAGAAATTGAGAACCTGACATGCATAAAATATCCAAGTACATTCTGCTAGTTGTGTACCATTTGTTTTTCTTTTGTAGTGACTATAAGCGTCCGATCCAAAAGAATCGATTCCATGACTGATATGTGTAAAACTTAATTTGACCTTATTTTACTTCATAATGAGACTTGGGAAGTCAGTTTTTGGGTTGTAATTATCTCTAGTACATTAATTATATTGACATATAAAATATTAAAATTTAACCAGTAAAGGGCTTTTTACAAATTGCTTTTTTTACAAAACATTCTCTCGTTACAAATTAAAATGTGGACAACTATTACAATGCTGGAAACAGAATGATGTTGGAATAAGAGAGATTAAAATTTTCTGATTTTTTAATATTTTTTCTCACCATGTAGAATTAATGCTGTGTAAATTTATAGTTAAACAATAAAACAATAACTTTTAAAAACCTCATACCTTCCACAAAGTTTTAATGAAGATAAGATTGCCAATTCATTCACTTATTTATAATATAGAGTGCAAACATAATGTTGTGCAAAATTATAAGAGCACGAGTCTATTGTATAATAAATTATATAAGCACGAGATCAATACCACAAATATTAATAAAATATTAATATATTTCTCAATTAAATTCAATTATAATCTAGTTATCAAAAATTAAACATAGAAAATTTAACTAAAACTAAATAGCAAACAAAATTCAAAATTAATGAGACAAAAGTACTATGCAAAACTTAAGTAACACAGAAAAGTATAAGCTTTAGAATCTATCATTATCAACTTATAATATTTATAGTTATATTTTACTATTCATCACATAACACATAGACATCACTTGCAAGTAGTAGATGGTTTTTCACAGCTAATGACAACTTCACTGCATGAATGTGGGAATCCTGCCCAACATCACATTGTTTTTATAAATTATACTAATTTCTACTTCCATTGCATCTATACTTTGGCCCTTCGACTACCCTCTTCAGCCACTGGGGCTTTCCAAATGAGAAAACAAGATCCGATTATCAATTTAAGCACCATTAATTCAAATCCATAAACTATTAACACGATGGACTTCCAACCAAATATATATGCTCTATAACATATTATGATATTGGAGATGGTTTTAGTGTCTCATCAGCATGACAATTATATAATGATTGGTTATTTCTTTTAGATGCATAAATGAATCAATTAAGAACTACAAAATTTAAGAATTACAAAATTGTTACTTGTAGGTTAAAGAAAAGGAAGGAAACTTGAAGTAAATTATCGACTAAAGTAAATGAAATATAAGTAACTTAAATTGCTGAAAATGGACAATTCATCATTATAACCTTGAACTATAGTAGGTTTCCGTCATTTTCTTGCCGTTTCGAAGATAAGCTTATAATTTTGCTTCTTATAAAGTAAAACCAATTTCTTATGTAACAGAAATTTCGGCATTTACCTTACAAATAGAATATGGTGATATTAAATTGCAAGTAAGAACTTTAGCTTTCAATTCAAGCTATACACTTCACTATGTTGCAAACATTTTGAATAGCCAACAGATTACAATACTGAATTTAGACGTTTTCTATTGGTACAAATTTGAAATAAAGCATACTTACAATACATTAGTAACCAGCAATTTGGTACCCAAAACTCATTTAGTTTAACTTATTTGGTATATTTACATGGTTTGGCCTTCAATCTCCAGTTCAATTCTCAAAACTAGAATTTGACCTCACAGTGTATTCGGCTAAAAGCTGTGCAAAAGATGACAACTTGTTTTCAAGCAACTTCGTGGGAGAGTAATAGTCCTCAATAAGCCTTACACCAAGATATGGAAAAGATCAAGATTATTTTAAAATAAATGGAATCTGTGATGAACTATTAATTTGTATAATTATAATAACCACCATGACTCAGAAGGAGAACCATATCACTATCAAGAACAGAAGTGATCCGATGCGTGATGGTTCTGACTGCGCAGTGAGAAAAGTGTTGCCTAAGGGTTTGCTGAATTAGATTATCAGCAGCAGTGTCGACGGATGCAGTAGCTTCATCAAGCACCAAGACCTTACTTTTCTTAAGTAGCACACTCCCAGGACAGACTAGTTGCTTATGACCCATGCTCCAGTTCTCTCCATTCTCTGAAACACATGATCATATGCAATGAAAAATGATTATATCGCACAAAAAAATTTGATTTTATCTCACATGATAGAATAGAAGAAGGGACAAACCCTTGGAGTCTAGCTTTCCTTCCTTCTTCCTCCATCTCCAAGTTGGCACTTATCCGAAGCCTAAAACCATTTAAACGATTGTCAACAAATTGATTCTGCATTAAGACCAAGCACATGAATAATGCATGCTTGATTTCTATAGAATTTAAGCAATTAAAAACTGCCCACCTCCCAAATCTGCTCATCCTCGTACTCCTTAAGAGGGTCAAGATTGCTTCATATAGTTCCTTCAAACATGGTTGGATCCTGGGGAATAATGCTTAGTCTAGACCGCAAATCATGCAGTCCAATTAATGAGATATTGATGCCATCTATTATAATCTGACCAGCAGCAGGTTCAATAATCCGAAAAAGTGTTTGAATGAGAATTGATTTACCACTACCAGTTCTCCCTACAATGCCAGTTTTCATCCCTCCTGGAATAGTGCACGTGAGGCCTCTCAACACGAGGGGCAAGTGTGAAGCATAGCAGACCTACACCATAACCATAACCAATGATGATTTAAACATGAGAACTCATTGAAGAGGTGTAAAACAAGTAAAATGACCTGGAGATCATGAATGCCAACTTCTCCATGTGATGGCCAGGAACAATGTGGGCGGTTTTCTTCTATCAAACGAGGAGGCTCACTAGGAATACAAGTGGACTGAAGTAATCTCTCAACTGAGATAATTTTGTTCTCCACATCGCACATAATCCATATTAACTTAGCTAGTAAAGTATTTAGTTTGAGTCCATATGTCACCGTCAAGCCTGCAATTGCTTTAGGGAAAAAGCAAAATTTGGTTCATGCTTCCTTACCATTCACTTCATTAACAAGCAAGATAAGAATGATACAATAGTGAAACCGCTTACCTAGACTGATAACACCCTTGGGTATGCAGACTAAGAAAATCAAAGCAACAATAAATGTAATAGAAGACTACATATCTATATGAAAGCACAACCATTCCAGTGCACCAATGCTATGGAATGCAGGCCGAGAATATCCATCCATTAATTTCATATTTGTGTCTTGAAACCTTGATTCTTGATCAAAGCTCCTAATAGTTGTTGACCCTGAAATTGTTTCTGCAAAATGTTGTATCAATGGAGCTTTGCATACTCCAACCAACCTTGAAAGTTCTCGTGCAGAAGGTATGTAATATTGCTGCATGAATGTAAAATTGTGAGAAATCCACTGTCCATGAGCAATAAACTGTAAAACCATATATTCAAGGTCAAAATGAATATGTGACTGAACAATATCACATTTTGTTAACACTCCTGTCTAATTACTTCGAAAGTTCTGCATCGTTGATGATATAAAGAATTTAACAATAATAAGAACACTACATAGATTAGTAAAAGCTCAAGTTTACAGCCAATACAACATACATATAAATCAGAATAAACAATTATCAATACGATCAATGCGGTTACAAAGTTTACGTCTCTTTTACATATATATATTGTGTAAGATAATTTATTGTTTAGAGCCTACGACCTGCATACGCTGCTAATCGCATGATCTGTGCAAGGATGAAGATATCTAAGCAAATTAAAAGATCTCTAAGTAATAATTGCTTAAGGTATGCTTCAATACAGGCTACATACAGCGGCTTGCATTGCAGCCTTAGTATAGGATAAACAAAATCAATTCTAAATCAAGATTCAACTTCATTTTCTGCTTTTATTACACATCATATCACCTGAGTATGATCTAGAACATTTCTTATTTAATATTCATATTGCATACATAAACAAATACGAAGTACACAAAACGATTTTCTGATAATAAACACACTTGCAAGATCTCATGTGGCAGAGCCATTATGTAAAATAATCACAAGATTTGCTGAGAACGCAAGGATTACCCGATACCAAATGCAGATTGCAAGCACAGGGATGAAAACAATAAACACTTGCCACAGAGCCTGAGACATCACTAACGCAATTCCAAGAAGCTGGATCATTGAGAAGGCATAGTTCTCCAATTGATTTGCGATGTTCATATGCAGAGCAGTTTGGTCAGTAGAAGCCTATAACAATGGAAGTAAAAATAAGCAACTCTGCATTATTTGCTTGATTGGTATAATTTACATTTCAAACAAATAGATACATTAAACTAATCTATTACAATGAATTTGATTGGAACTAATATTCACTTACTCTGCTTAGAATCCGTCCACTTGGGGTCGCATCAAAGAAGGACATGGGCGCATGGAAAATGAACAAATGCATCTTATTGAAGAGCAGTGTGGCTGTTTTGTATGCTGCAGTTACAAGGAGAGTTGTCCTCGCAAGGATGCAAAAAGAGCTTCCAACAGCCAACAAAACGTAAACGAATGTAAGTGTGGAAACCCCAACTACAGGTTTTACATCCTTTGAAAGCGGGGTTGCCCACGCCATCTAATAATTGCTGCCAATTTGAAGGATCTGAAATAGAATCTGAGCCAGCAATATAAAGGGCACAAGAGCTCCTCCATAAGCTGTTGTAATATATTTCCAGTACACTGAAAACCTAACTTTGCCTTTCTCTCTCTCTTGTTGTTGAACAAGCTGACCTTTAGATCCTGCTGCCTCATTTGATTTACCCTTCTGAGAAGCTATTTTTCCTTCTTTCTTTAATTCCCTGGTAGTGCTACTCTCACCATTTTCTTCAATGACACTTGTTTTTTGAGAAACTGTCCCACCCTCCATCAAGTCAAGTGCTGACAGAGCTTGCTTATGAGCTCCACAGGTTCCATAAAGTCAGTTCCACAATTTAGAATGTCACTTTACTTTCCAGCTTGTGTAATCATTCCCATCATTCATGACCTAATAGCAAGGTACAAGTTGAGTTTTGCAGGATATGGAAGCGGCTATGCACTACGGTACAGAGACAAATTAATGCAACTTAAAATGCTTGCCAGAATAAGATCAGCAGCAGTTAAAACCTCAACTTGGTGAGTAACATATATGACCGCCTTTGAGTTGAGAAGACCTAGCAACACCTCCTGTCAAACAGATTGTTCAAAAGTAAGTACGGACCCCTTTAAATACACACAAGAAGATGAAAGATAACAGTAAACAATTGCGAAGGTAAAGGTAATTGTTGTTGGGGTTTCTACCCTAAGAGCTTGTAATATTGTAAACGGTTTTATAAATTTTTAATAAAATATTCATTTCATTCAATTTATATATTTTGCAAAAATTATGTATATCATGAGAAACATCATTGATTACTGATGTAATTTCAAACTAAGTGTATAAGTGTTATATACAGGTGGATTTAGTTTGAGATAAGTAATTTAAAGAGTCCGTAGAAAACAAACGAAGCTAGGTACTTCATTTGTGGTAAATCTACAGTTGCGGTCCCTTTCGTATTTGATACGATAGTCTTATCCAAGATTATTCATGTGGTGACATGGAAATGGAGGCACCTTATATAATAAAGATTATATAGAACTGGACCACGATAAATATAAGTCTCTAAATAATATTCGTTAACCTTAGAGATTTATATTTATCAACCAGATGATCATATATAAATTGATCTTAATTCTGAGTGTATTATGAACTTCTGCTTGTTAAGTTATTTCCTTTGATTTACATGGGTGAGATCGGTGTAGATACCCGATCAATAACTTCGTACTTTGAGGATATGATTTAGTAAGTAGTTAGGAACATTCTATACAATAGTGGAATCCACTCATTCTTGCGAGAAGTAGAAAAGTAGTTCCCTTAAGGGTTGATTCAGGTCTTGAACAATAAGAGCGCTTAACTTTCTGTTTATATGTAAACAGAAAGATAAATTCATAAGTTGTTATGAATATATTGTTCATTAGAGAATCAATAGCACTTAAGGATCAAGAAATAATTAGAGAGGTAAAATGGACATTTGACCTTGCTCTAATTATGAACTATTTGTGGAAGGTCAAATCATATGTAGTGATTAAATCAATGGACACTGAAAAATTTCAGATTGTATAAAAAACATCTACAATTTTGAGAGTGCAATCTTAAGTTTTTAGTGGAGTAACTTTAAGATTAATAATAGTGAAGTATTTAATTAAAGAGTTTAATTAATAATTCCAATATTATTAGAGCTCAAAACTGTAGGTCCATCGGGTCCCCTTGATAGCTCATTTTACTATAAGAAACGTGTATATAGAATATTGTAATTGGACCGTTCAATTACAGGTGTTACATAAGTAACAAAAATTTGTGTTCCCTTGGTATTTGAATAATATTGATTATTCAAATTATTTAATTATTAATTATGAATTAATAATTATTTAATTAATTTTATAAGAGGTCTTGAATCCAATTCTTAGTGACTTTGGTATAAATTAATTATGAATTAATTTATTAAAAGTTACAAGTTCTATTTCAAAATATAACATGAATTAATTTTGAATTAATTATATTATATGGGGTAAAAGTTTAATTATAATAAGATTAAGGTCAATATTAATATTGATTAATTAAAACCCTAATTGTTTGCCTATAAAAAGAAAAAGTTTCTTTTCTACATCTAGGTTTTTGGTTGTTGTTTATGTTCTTGAAAAACAATAAGAGAAAAAAAAAAAAAGTTTTTTTTTTTCAACAAATACAAAGAACAAGAATTTGTGTCTTCGTTCTTTGTATAACCAAAAATCAAACACTCACTTCTTATAATCATTGATTTAATTTGATTTTTTTTTAGAAAGAAATCAAAAAGTAAGTGAGCACAATTCTATATAATTGTGCCCACACTTGTTTCTTGGTTTCGAGATATTAAGGAAGATAAGGTGGTGAGCAATCCACAGAGATCAATACAGAAGTTAAAAATCTTATTTTTATTTATTTATATTATTTTATTTCATTGTTTTATGAATCTTGGGTTCTTGAGTTTTCTAAAAAGTTTTTGAAACTCAATGGTCCGCAAAATACTTAATTTTATGAAAAACAAATTGTTTATTTTTGTTTCTTCAAGCCTTCAATTGGTATCAGAGTCAAGGTTTCAATAAAACAATGGATTTTTAAAATAATATGTTTGTATTGATTATGTATGTCAATGAGTAGGCACTATTATTTTGATTTGATGATTTATATGCATATTTTATATTCATGTTTGATGAATGGGATTGCATGGTATGATCGTTAATTGTATGGTTCTTTAGTTAAATAATTCGATTGATATGTAAGCCGTTTGTGGCAATTTTTACAATATGTAAGCCGTTTGTGGCAATTTTTTTTTCATTGTAATTCAATAGTTTTAGGCTTTATTTTTTTTTGAAAAATGTAAAGCTGAAGATTGATGTCAACGGGGTTGATTTGCTGTGCCGGAATTATGATTCGAATGATATTAAAATGGATGGTTAATGCGGCAGTTTCGAATGATATAATTATTATTCGAAACGGAAAATTATTTTGAAAACGGCTGGTTTTATTTAATTGTATTTAAAACTACCGTTTAAAATATAATTAATTGCATTGAAATGGATTATTAATGCGGCTGTTTTGAACGGTCCAATAAAACATTTATTATGAATAAATGTATGCGCATTAGATGCGTTGCACATTAGATGTGCAAACAAACAAAATTATGATAATTATTTATTTATTATTATTATTTTTTAAACAGCCACTAAAATTATGTGTTTCATATTTTTGGGGTTTCCATTTCAATTGTAACACTATTGAAAATTGTCCATGTGTTTGGATAATTTTCTTGGATCCATAAATCAAGAAATGGGCTTTTCTAGCCTAATCTATTGATAGAATTTCTTGATAATTAAATTAGATTTAATTATAAGCCCATGAAAACCTTGAAGATCTTGAAGACCATAAAGACTACAAGTGAAGGCCAAGGAATGCCTTGGTTAATTTTTGTAATCTTAAAATTAGATGTAGGTCGTTAAAACCAAAGAACCCGGTCATACACATGTTATTTATTTATTTATTTTATTTTCATGAGATGAATGGATAAATATATATAACATGCACATGTATTAAAAATATGTCACATAGAATCATGAAGTGCCTACTCACTACATTATAACATGACATGCATCATATGTATTATTTTTATTTTGCTATTAAAATTGTTTATTAGTATAAATAGAAAAATAATACATGGAATGCCTTTAAAATAATTTGAATTGATTTTAATAGAAAATCATAGGTTTCAAATTAGAAATTTGATTTCAATAAATTGGCATTCATAATGTGGATTAGATTTTAATTAGTTAAAATCGAATGATTTCATATTAATCTAGTCTTTATAATTTTGATTATTTTGATTAGATTTATAAATTGAATTAGATTTTTAAGTGTTAAAAATCCGGTAATTCATTAATTGATAAATTAAATTAGATTTTTAAATGTTAAAAATCTGATAATTTATTAAGTGTTAAAAAGTTTCGAACTCTAATAACACACAAATTCCTAGTAATTTAGATTATCTTTTTAGCCGTTAATAATCTAAGACAATGACTAGGAAATTTTAATAGAAATCCCTAACCCTAAAATAGTGAGTGGGAGAGGGATATATGACAATATATCCCACGGTCTCCATCATTAGTTCAACACCGTAAAACTTAAATGGCACCTCGAGACGGCTTTGTTATCGTCCCCCTACGGATGGTGTCCATTTAGGTTGATCAAGGTTGACTTCCTAACGGATAGGAATTCTAGATGTATCTTGTGATTGACCTACCCTACGACGGCAATTCTCGAGTTAAGTCTATGGACTCCGAAATGATGGGTTACACTCATAAAGGAAATAATTAATTGTTAATTATTTTTCCGGACCGAAAAACGGTAGTCAAATAATATATGAAAAAGAGTTTTCTGTTATATTATTTGATTGAGAATGTCTCAGTCTAACATACAAATATTTGACCTACCCTACTGCGACACCTATTTGTGGCATGTTAGATTATCGTGGCATAATAATTAATTTTAGGGATTTTGATAATTTATTATTCGTGGATCATGCATCACGTTTAATTTTATGCCAAAATTACATGATATTAAATTTTACAAATTGATATTAAATGAATTCCATTTTATTTATTTTCAGCAATGGTATCTCCGTTGATTTCTATTCTTGCTAATGATAAACTTAACGGGAAAAATTATGTCAAATGGAAAAGTAATATGAACGCAGTCCTAGTCTGTGAGGACCTTAAGTTTGTCATGACTCAACCTTGTCCTCCTCAGCCAGCAAATAATGCTGGACGTATTGTGCACGAGACCTATTAAAAATGGGTCACAGCTGATGAAAAGGCCCGCTGCTACTTGTTAGCAGGGATGTCCGAGGTGCTTGCTACCAAGCACGAGTCAATGACAACAGCAAATCAGATGCTAGAGTCATTGCAGGGTATGTTTGGGCAACCTTCTGAGCAGTAACGACACAAAGCTATTTGTGCTGTGATGACTGCTAAGATAAAGGAGGGTACATCTGTTTGAGAGCATGTTTTGAAAATGATGACCCACTTTAACACAGCTGAAAGTCATGGAGGGGCAATAGACGAATGTAGCCAAGTGAGTATGATCTTGGAAACTTTTCCGAAGAGTTTCATACAATTCAAGAGTAACTATGTTATGAACAAGTTGACTTATTCACTTACTCAATTACTTAATGAGCTTACTACTTATGAGTCAATGAATAAGGATAAGAGTAAGTCTGGTGAAGCAAACATTACTGAGTCTTCTTCTTCTACTAAAAACAAGAGGAAGAGAAACACCAAAAAGGCTACACCTAAGCCAAAAACATAAGCTACCAAGAAGAAGAACAAAAAGAGCTCCAAGGCCACCAAGCCCAAAGGAAAATGTTTCCATTGTGGTGTGGATGGACATTGGAAGAGGAACTGTCCTAACTACCTCAATGAGCTCAAAGAGAAGAAGATGAAAGGTAAATATGATTTACTAGTCATTGAATCTTGTTTAGTTGAGGATGATTCATCCACTTGGATAATTGATTCAGGAGCCACTAATCATGTTTGTTCTTCTTTGCAGCTGATTGACTCTTATAGGCAGCTTGGTGAGGGCGAGTTCAACATGCGAGTCGAGATTGGGGAAGTCGTTTCAGCAAAAGCAGTGGGAGAAGTTAGACTTCATTTCAATAATAGTTGTTTTATCATACTGAACAATGTTTATTATATTCCAGATTTTAAAAGAAATTTGATTTCTGTATCCAAACTTTTGGAATTTAATTATTCTGTTTCTCTTTATAATAAATCAGTTATTATTTCTAGAAATGGTTTGAAAATTTGTTCAGGGATATAAGAAAACATTTATATGTGTTAAGACCGTTAATGCATAACCCACTGTTTAATACTGAAATGTTTAAGGTTGAAAAACCAAAAACAAAACGACAAAAGATTTCTCAAAATGATGACACATATCTTTGGCATCTAAGACTTGGTCATATTAACCTTGACAGATTAGATAGACTTGTAAAGAGCGGACATTTAAGTGAGTTAAAGATCGGCACTTTACCTGTTTGTGAATCATGTCTAGAAAGTAAAATGACCAAAAGACCTTTTACTGGTAAAAGGCTTAGAGCTAAGGAACCACTAGAGCTTATATATTCGGACGTCTGCGGTCCTATGAATGTTAAAGCTAGAGGCGGTTATGAATATTTCGTCACATTTATTGATGATTATTCTAGATATGGGTATATTTACCTGATGCAATGGAAGTCAGAAACTTTTGAAAAGTTCAAACAATTTCGAGCTGAAGTTGAAAATCAATTAGGCAAAACATTGAAAACTCTACGATCAGATCGTGGAGGTGAGTATCTCGATACAGAGTTCGAGGATTACTTACTTGAGCATGGGATTCTATCCCAACTGACTGCTCCTGGAACACCCCAGCAGAATGGTGTTGTAGAAAGGAGAAATCGGACCCTTTTGGACATGATGAGATCTATGTTTAGTTTCTCATCATTACCTAGTTCATTCTAGGGATATGCATTGCAAACTGCAATGTATATTTTGAATGTTGTACCATCTAAGTCAGTTCCAAAGACACCCCTGGAGTTGTGGAATGGTCGCAAAGCTAGTTTACGACATTTTCGCATTTGGGGTTGTCCAGCACATGTGCTGAAGAACAAGACTGGGAAGCTGGAACCACGTTTAAAAGTTTGTCTATTCGTAGGTTATCCTAGAGAGACTAGGGGCGAACTCTTTAATAGTCCTGAAGAAAACAAAGTGTTTGTATCGACAAACGCTACGTTTCTTGAAGAGAACTATATGAGAGAGTACAAACCTCGAAGTAAAGTTGTAATAGAGGAATTACTTCCTAGTTCGACCAGTACCCCGTCAACAATAGTTGTTGACAAAGACATAATTCAGACCACGTTTGAACGTCAGACAAATTCTCATCAGAATCATCTACCACCTCGTCGTAGTGGGAGGGTTATTAGACTACCAGTCCGCTACAGAAAGATTGAAGAGGCACAGATTGCTATCTTTGATGAGAGTGTAGATGATCCATTGACATACCATGATGCAATGGAGGATTCTGATAAATAAGAATGGTTTAAAGCAATGAATCTCGAGATGGAGTCTATGTACTCCAACTCTGTCTGGGAACTTGTAGATCAACCAGATGGGATAAAACCCATAGGTTGCAAGTGGATCTACAAAAAGAAGAAAGGAGTGGATGGAAAGGTAGAAACCTTTAAAGCTAGACTAGTGGCAAAGGGTTATACTCAGAAAGAGGGAGTTGACTATGAGGAAACTTTCTCGCCAGTAGTTATGCTTAAGTCCATTCGGATTCTTCTCTCCATTGTTGCATGTCTCGATTATGAGATTTGACAAATGGACGTCAAGACTGCATTTTTGAATGGTAATCTTGATGAAAGTATCTATATAGTACAACTAGAGGGATTTGTATCCCAAGGTCACGAGCAAAAAGTTTGCAAGTTGCAAAAGTCCATTTATGGACTTAAACAAGCATCTTGATCTTGGAACATAAGGTTTGATACTTCGATTAAGTCTTATGGTTTTGAGCAAAATATTGATGAGCCTTGTGTATACAAACGGATTATCAATAAGAAAGTGGTTTTCCTTGTACTTTACGTTGACGATATTCTACTCATTGGGAATGATATAGGAATATTATCAGACGTAAAAAACTGGCTCGCTAGCCAATTCCAAATGAAAGATTTGGGAGAGACCAGTTATGTCCTTGGGATCCAAATAATACGGGATCGTAAGAATAAACTGTTAGCGTTGTCTCAAGCATCATATATCGATAAGATTCTTATGCGATTTTCGATGCAGAACTTTAAGAAAGGCCATTTACCTTCTCGTCATGGAGTTCATTTGTCTAAGGAACAGTGTCTTAAGACACCTCAACAAATTGAGGATATGAGATGGATTCCCTATGCCTCTGCAGTAGGCAGTCTCATGTATGCTATGTTATGCACGAGACCAGATATATGTTATTCGGTGGGAATAGTTAGTCGTTATCAATCTAATCCAGGATTTGATCATTGGGTGGCTATAAAGCATATTCTCAAGTATCTTCGGAGAACGAGAAACTATATGCTAGTATATTTTGGAGAGGATTTGATCCCATTAGGATATACAGATTCTGATTTTCAGTCGGACAAAGATTCTAGGAAATCTACGTCCGGATCAGTATTTACCCTTGGTAGTGGAGCCATTACATGGAGGAGTATTAAGCAATCATGCATTGCTGACTCCACTATGGAAGCCGAATATGTAGCAGCTTGTGAAGCAGCTAAAGAAGCGGTATGGCTACGTAAATTCTTGATTGATCTGAAAGTTGTTCCAGACATGGATAAACCACTCACCCTTTATTGTGACAATAGTGGTGCAGTGGCCAATTCCAAAGAACCAAGAAGCCATAAATGAGGGAAGCATATAGAGAGGAAATACCATCTCATTAGGGAGATCGTACGAAGGAGAGATGTAAAAGTGATGAAGATTGCACCACAAGACAACTTTGCTGATCCATTTATGAAGACCTTAACGGCTAAAGTATTTGAAGGTCATCTAGAGGGTCTAGGATTACGAGATATGTCTCATCTGCTCTAGGGCAAGTGGGAGATTGTTGGGATTTCTACCCTCAGAACTTGTAATATTATAAACGGTTTTATAAATTTTTAATAAAATATTCATTTCATTCAATTTATATATTTTGCAAAAATCGTATATATCATGAGAAACATCCTTGATTACTGATGTAATTTCAAACTAAGTGTATAAGTGTTATATACAGGTGGATTTAGTTTGAGATAAGTAATTTAAAGAGTCCGTAGAAAACAAATGAAGCTGAGTACTTCATTTGTGGTAAATCTACAGCTACGGTCCCTTTTGTATTTGATACGATAGTCTTATCTAAGACTATTCATGTGGTGATATGGAAATGGAGGCACCTTATATAATAAAGATTATATAAGACTGGACCACGATAAATATAAGTCTCTAAATAATATCCGTTAACCTTAGAGATTTATATTTATCAACCAGATGATCATATATGAATTGATCTTAATTCTGAGTGTATTATGAACTCCTGCTTGTTAAGTTATTTCCTTTGATTTACATGGGTGAGATCGGTGTAGATACCCGATCAATAACTTCGTACTTTGGGGATATTATTTAATAAGTAGCTGGGAACATTCTATACAATAGTGGAATCCACTCCTTCTTGCGAGAAGTAGAAAAGTAGTTCCCTTAAGGGTTGATTCAGGTCTTGAATAATAAGAGCGCTCGACTTTCTATTTATATGTAAACAGAAAGATAAATTCATAAGTTGTTATGAATATATTGTTCATTAGAGAATCAATGGTACTTAAGGATCAAGAAATAATTAGAGAGGTAAAACGAACATTTGACCTTGCTCTAATTATGAACTATTTGTGGAAGGTCAAATCATATGTAGTGATTAAATCAATGGACACTGAAAAATTTCAGATTGTATAAAAAATATCTACAATTTTGAGAGTGCAATCTTAAGTTTTCAGTGGAGTAACTTTAAAATTAATAATAGTGAATTATTTAATTAAAGAGTTTAATTAATAATTCCAATATTATTGGAGCTCAAAACTGTAGGTTCATCGGGTCCCCTTGATAGCTCATTTTACTATAAGAAACGTGTATATAGAATATTGTAATTGGATCGTCCAATTACAGGTGTTACATAAGTAACAAAAATTTGTGTTCTCTTGGTATTTGAATAATATTGATTATTCAAATTATTTAATTATTAATTATGAATTAATAATTATTTAATTAATTTTATAAGAGGTCTTGAATCCAATTCTTAGTGACTTTGGTATAAATTAATTATGAATTAATTTATTAAAAGTTACAAGTTCTATTTCAAAACATAATATGAATTAATTTTGAATTAATTATATTATATGGGGTAAAAGTTTAATTATAATAAGATTAGGGTCAATATTAATATTGATTAATTAAAATCCTAATTGTTTGCCTATAAAAAGAAAAAGTTTCTTTACTACATCTAGGTTTTTGGTTGTTGTTTATGTTCTTGAAAAACAATAAGAGAAAAGAAAAAGAAGTTTTTTTTTTTCAACAAATACAAAGAACAAGAATTTGTGTCTTTGTTCTTTGTATAACCAAAAATCAAACACTCACCTCGTATAATCATTAATTTAATTTGATTTTTTTTTTTTTAAAGAAATCAAAAAGTAAGTGAGCACAATTCTATATAATTGTGCCCACTCATTTGTTTCTTAATTTCGAGATATATCAAGGAAGGCAAGGTGGTGAGCAATCCACAGAGATCAATACATAAGGTAAAAATATGATTTTTATTTATTTATATTATTTTATTTCATTGTTTTATGAATCTTGGGTTCTTAAGTTTTCTAAAAAGTTTTTGAAACTCAATGTTCTGCAAAATACTTAATTTTATGAAAAACAAATTGTTTTTTTTTTTTTTCTTCAAGCCTTCAATTGTTACCAAGTTCAATCAGCAAAATCAGTACACATGAGTACCTAAGAAACAAATGTAATGACATTAGGAAAGAAACAGATCTTTACCCTAAAGAGGTGAGATCCAGTATGGGCATCTACAACACTAAAAGGATCATCTAACATATAGATATCGGCATCTTGGTAGAGAGCACGTGCAATCTGTATTCTTTGCTTCTGTCCCCCGCTTAAATTGATTCCACTCTCACCTATCCCTGTCTAATCACCAAACAATAAGATTTCTATGTCCTTCTTTAAGGAACATGCCTCAAGAATTCTGTCGTATCTTTCTCTTTCCGTCTCGTTGCCGAACAAAATATTCTCTTCAATCTTGCCACTCTGAATCCAAGGCAACTGAGCGATATAGGCCTTCGTACCACTTAATTTAAGAGTACCAGATACTTCAGGTACTTCTCCTAAAACGCAAGATAGTAAGCTTGATTTTCCAGAGCCGACTGTACCACAAACGGCAACTCTCGTTCCATTTAACGCTTTCGAATTTATATATTTCAAAGTTGGATTACGGGAAGTGGTATCCAAGGAAAAGTTCCCATTAACTATCTCAATTGTTGTATCAGAACTACCTCTTGGCTGCTTCTCTACAACGTCAGACTGCAAGTCATCAAGCTGTAGGAAAGATGCAATTCTTTCAAGGGAGACCTTAGTCTGAATTATCATTGAAACTGTGTCGGGGAGATTATAGATTGGCATTTGAAGAATCCTGAACGTTGCCAGTGCAGATAAAATCTATCCTCATTCAAGTGGGATTCCCAAAAAGATACAAGCACCAAAGGTGGTCACAGACACAAAATGTTGGGGCAACCAGGAAGATTAAACCTGTAATGGACGAAGTGTAAACATATTTCTTCAACCATCCAGTCTCAATCTTTTTGAGCTCAATTATCTTTGATAAAAACTTCATTTCCCATCCCTGAAACTTGAGAATTCTCATGTTCCTTAATACCTCAGAAGTTCCCTTCATTCGCTTAATCTTTAGATTCCATCACTTTGTCCTGAAACTTCTCTTGTAATCTTCCCAAAGGAACATTCGTCAACATAGCAATTGTAAAAAGGGCTGCAATAGATGCTAGCTCAAGATTTTTATACAAGATCAACAAGGCCAAAACAACTTGCATGAGGATTAGCCATGGCTCATGTATATACCAACTGAAGTTACCGACCGTCTCAGCATCAACACTCATGACATTGATCATCTCCCCACTAGTGAGGCCCTGCTTCGGCTGGCTTGAAAGAGTCAAAGCCTTGTTGTAGATCAACACTGTAAGTACTGCTCTATTTCTCATACCTACCTGCTGCAACCTAAAGAACCAGTGCCTCATGGCGAGGCACTCCACAATCTTTGCAACAAAAAAGGCGGAGACTAAAAGATACCCCTCGGTTTTCAACTCCCGTCTTCCATTGAGGTATTGAACAAAGGTGTCAATGAGATATGGTCCAACATAAGAAGCCAATGTGTATACAAGAGCGAGTAAAGCAGTCAAAAGAATCTCTTTCCAACCAAACAAGATTAATGCTTTTGCCAGGTTAAACATAGTCACTCCACTCCCAACTTGACCATCTTTGTCAAGTTTGTTTCTTAAAACTCGAAACATCCCAACGACGCTATCACCACTATCCAATTGAGGAACGTCTTCAAGGTGTAACATTTTCTTAGTGCCAACAGCAATCACAGACCTCGTCCAAGAGAAAGTAAATATACTAAATAGACCAGCATTTGAATAAAGGGTCACACTACCAGCCCCTTTCAGACTCTATTAGAGACTCTTCACCGTTACGCACACTAGAATCACCATCCAAAAGGGGTTCTTCAAGGGTATCTTCAGTGTCATTTTTCACCACAAGCCCGACGTAACAGAAAAACAAACCCGAGACAGCAGAGACAATATCAGATACTAAATACTGGACCGGTACATACACAGGTCTTTGGTTAAAAACAATGCCAATAACAAGACAATAACAAGAAATGCACAGATAAAAGCCCCACCAAACTCTCAATAAAAATGGCAACTTTTGTTCATCTGAATTGAACAACTTAGTATACAAAGAAACACAAATTGCTCCCCAACCAAGGGTTCTAAATTCTAAATCCAAAAGGGTAACAAGTTTATAATCAGACCAACCATTGCTATAGCAGTAGAAGTAACTCAACAAACACAATACAAGATTAAGCACTGAAACACCTAGACAACAAAACAGAGTCAGCTTATACCGCAAAACCCTCTTTTTCGTGAACCTCTGCTTTGACCCTTCACTATGATCAACACCAACTTTCAGTTTCTTGCAAAGCCATGAGACAAACAACACAAGCAACAAAACTAAATGCAGTGAAGGAGAAAACCCACGTAGGAAAATGGGTTTGAGAAAAAAGTCAGTCCCTGAATACATTGGTGATGATGAGTTTGTGAAGAAGATAGTTACTATATCTTCACATGTAGCTTTGTCAACAAGACTCAGTCTCAGGAGAGTACGAGTGTATAAAGTTGGTGGCTTTCAAGCTCAATTACCAAACTCACCGTATTAACTATCATTTTAAGAATTTGATTCTCTATCGCCATATTTCAAAATTTTCCACAATAGTAACTTTTTGACTTTGAATCACGTTTCTTCAAATAAATCTTGTGGGCTGCAATTATTTGTAAATGACTAATTCATCACTAATGTAGCTCAAAGTCTTGGTCTTTGAAGAATCGGTGAGTTCAAAATGCAATGGAAATGTAGAAAATACACACTCCAATAGTCTGATACCGTTGATTATATGGTCCTCATATATATATATATATGTAATATGTGAAGCTAATTAATGGAGCAAAAAGAACGAATTGATATAATTGACTAGGGTCATTAGACAAAATTGTCCTTGATGGAGATGCTAGATGCAGGAAATGTTATTCCATTTTCATTGTTTTCGCGTTGTTTTCTTTTTGTTTGTGCAGTAGCAAAATAACAAGTCTTTTGGTCTTCTGCTTTCTATCATTCCCAGTTTTCCATACCTGCTTCAGTGTTGAATAGGAAAAATAGTGTATATGGACTAGACTTGAGTTTAACATGACTATCCATGACATTAGTTTTTGACACTATATAAATAAATGTGACAAACAAAATCTAAATAGTTTATGCCATTAATTTCTCAAAAAAGTTTGCAGAGAACTGATATCTAGTTAAATCAAAGCCATAGAATGAAGGTTGCAAAATAAGACGTATCTAAATAGTTTCTGTCATTAAATTCACTAGTAGAAAAGTACGTAGGGACATGGTTTGAAGTTGATACAAGGTATGCAATTAATGATTAGAAACTAAACATTTTGTTATTGGCTCAATACGCTAGCTTTTAATTTTGTTCACATATTAGTTTCCCGTCTTTTCATCTCAATACATGAATACTTTAAACCAAAAGAGTTCAATGAATTACATTATTACAATATGAGAAGACCATATAGATTCATAAAGTAGATGATCACATATAATAAACTTTTAAAAATTTAATGAACTGTTATTCACTTTATTTTGAATATGCTAGGGAAAAAAAAAAAAAAAAGAACATTATTATGCAAACTGATGTTACTGGCAATGAAAGAACCAAGATACGGTGTGAAAGAATAAATACATTAAAAATAAATTTTTATTTTTATTTTTTGCATGTGTTTGATTTTCTATGTTTTTTGTATATGTCTGCTTCTCTACAATTCACAGTTCCATTCACGACTTATGTAACAAAAGATACTGCTACATCTTATTCATAGTGATATGGAAAAATTGGTTTCAAGCAACCATCCTAAGTCCTGATAATTAATGTGGGGCATTAAAGATGATGATGAGTTTGAAAACATGAGACTTTTTGGGTGCCTTGATATGATTTTTTGCAGAAAATATCTTTGAAAGCTTCTTACATCCCCCTTTCTAGTCTAGTGTCTATATCAATTTCCACTAACATTTACAGCATTTTACATAGATGTTATCGTTTAATTTCCCTAAATTTTGTAACCACTTTCTTAGAAGGAAACCTCTCTAATTTATATTAATTTTACATATTAAAATTCCAAAAGCATCATGTCTTCTTGTAAATTCAAAGTTTGAGGTGGAGAATTTACCTTGTTCTCATGTTTATTAACTAACAAAACTAGCATATTTTGACCATCAAATTCTAGGTCACCTTTTTAATAATTTTAGGGGAAAAAAAGGGATCCCACTGTGATTGGTAAAACTTTAATATGAATATCAACTTACAAAAATTTATTAGACAATTTATTCTGAAAATGAAATACATGAGTTATATTATAGTAATACCAACTTGAAACTTATGTACTAGAAAATGATAGACATCTTGCTTCAACAGTATTCAAACATACATTGTTCGATAACATCTTCCAAGCAATTGGTTGCTATCGACAAACATGTCAGCCTTGTCAACTCTACAACATAAAAAAGAGAGTATTGATTATGTATATAAGCATAACCTCTAAATTTTTTAGAGTATGCATCTCACATATGGAACAATTTATAAAAGATGCATATCCGATGCTCACAAGCACATACATTAAGTGGTCCTATATCTTATCAAACTTACACTGAATAGTAAACATAGGCATCAATGTGACAAACAACAAATGAACAAGGAATAACAAAGTATAACACCATTTACATTTTAAAAGTTTAACTAATTATGGACCCAACTCTTGTCAAATATATAGTTGAGGAAACTAAAAAAACTAAAATAGATGCTGCAAACTGTAATTTTTGTTGCAGTTTTAAGGACAAGCTTATAATTTTCCTCCATAAAATGAAACACTATTTACCTATGTAACTAGATTGGAGTATTTACCTTATTGAGAGAATGACTTGCACTATGCTAATTTCTTCTCCTTCCTCTTCTGTTTCTTCCAGTAAGCTTCAATAATTTTCTTTCAACCATACTCACAAACCACCATGGCTTTCCTATTGAGAATGCAATATACCTTATCGACAAGCCAATCACAAGTCCACTTCCATAACCCATCAAAATAATTTTCCAATCAAACCAACTTGAAGTATCCTGTTCTTCCTAAAATTCTATTGGCCCTAATTTTGGGGTTTCATCACTGCGGCATTTTTTTGACAATGGCAATCCACACAACCCCAAGTTCCCAATATAGGTATTGTTTTCAAATGTATCAAACTGATTCCCTCGTGGTATAAGCCCTTCAAGCCGGTTGTATGAGAGGTTTAGTACCGAAAGAAATGTTAGACTTGTTAATTGTTTAGGAATTTCCCCTTCAAGCTTGTTTGAAGATAGATCTAAAGATTCCAGCTCTGTCGAATTTTTCAACATTACTGGAATATGACTTATTAGATTGTTATGAGAAAAGTTGAGAACTTTTAGAGAGTTCAGTTTTCCAACTACCTCTGGAATTTGTCCTTGAAACTTGTTACTTGACAAATCCATTGTAGTGAAAATGGTAAGAATTCTCTCCAATATAATATCAGATCCTTTCATAGTCACCATTATTGAAACTTCATTATAATAATCTCCCATATACCTCAGTTTAACACCATTTTTTTCCCATCTCATCATAGCTTGAAAATTTTGGAAAAATCCGGTTTGCAAAAGACCGGTGAAATTGTTGTATGAGAGGTCAAGAATTCACAATTTTGAGAAAGGAAGTCTTGTTTTGGGATTGCCAAGAGAACCATAAAATCTATTAGATCGCAATATAAGAACTTGTAATACCGGCAGAGTTGCTAACCAATGGGGAAAAGTATCATCAATCATGTTATTTCTAACATCTAGTACTTCCAAAAGACGACAGTTGACCAAAGAAGGTGGTAATGGCCCCTCCAACTTATTGCCATTAAGATTCAGAGTTCTCAACGGACTATCATTTGCAAATGTTTGAGGGATTCTACCATGAAAGTTGTTCGTCCTTAGATCCAAGACTTTGATGGACGTAGAGTTTCCTAGACACTGTGGAACACTTCCATATAAATTATTAGTAGACAAGTCTAGATATTGAACCGAGGTCAAATTGCAAAATGATAAAGGAATCGCTCCCGTCATGTTGTTGTGTGAAACTGAAAAAAAAAAAAACTAAGGGTGGCGGAGTAGGAAGTTGTCCTTGAAGCAAGTTAGGATGAAGGTCAAGAGTTAGAACTTTCATCCATGGAAGTCATACTGTACCTGTTAGATAGTTGTGAGAAAGGTTTAGATGAGACAGAGTATTGATTTTGTATAGCCAATTTGGAATTTGGCCTTGGATTTTATTTTGAGAAAGGTCTAGATGAGACAGAGTACTAGTTTTGTACAACCATCTTGGGATCCGGCCATGGATTTTATTGTGAGAAAGGTCTAGGTAGCGTAGGTTGTTAGCAGTTGATAAGATATCTGGGAACTTACTTATATTACAAGAAGATAAAGCCAAATTAGTAAGTTGAGGAAAGGAATTGTTAACTTTGTTTGTGGTGGTCAAAAACGATAGATCGTTATCAGAGAGATCAAGCTCTTTAAGGTTTTTGAGCTCTGCGAACATGGAAAGCTCTACCGTGACACTTAAATTGTTAGAAGAAAGACGAACACGAGTGAGATTCACAAGTTCAACGACTCAAAAAAGATGACCAGATAGTCGATTGTTTGATAAATCTAAAACAGAAAGTTGTCCAAGATTTGAAAGAGACGAAGGAATATGCCCAGAGAATTTATTACCTGACAAACCCAAATACAGCAGTTGCGAAAGGTTACCAATTGACTCAGGAATTGTCCCCATCAAATTGCAATAGGAAATATCTAAATACCTGAGAGTGCTGCTCCAATTAACCATAGACAAATAGCTAGTAAGGGCGAAGTTCGATTTTAAATTGACTTCTTGTAGGTTTGGTCGGCGAAAGATGTTTTCTGGGAACACCCCTTGTAAACTACAATCATAGAGATTCAACAACGTTAAAGAAGAAGTTAGATTTGTTAAGTAAGCAGGATCGATGGTAGACATATTTACACCACGGAGAACAAGTTCTTCTAAATTAGTCAGATTTTGGACTACCCCTATCACAACAGATGTTTCGAGTGAAACACCAAAGATGTATGTATCCAAAGCAGAGATTTCAGATGAGAAAATTGAATCTATTCTTGACAAGTAAGAGATTTCAGATGAGAGATCAAGTGAAACTAATTTTGACAAGTAAGAGATTTCAAGTGGAATTGGACCAAAAAATCTGGAGGAGGAGAGGTTAAGGTGTGTTAAACTTTTGAGTCGGACGAAATCGGAAGGAATTTGAGAAAAATTGAAGTGATTGAAAGCAAGGTTGAGCTTTTGGAGGTGAGATAGGAGGAACAGACTGCTGTTGGAAGGTATGGTACCCGAAAGCCCACTGCAACTAAGATCAAGGCCAATGACATGACCAGTCACCATATCACATGTAACCTCTTCCCATAAACAACAATCACTATCCTCTTCCCAATTGTACATTTTTGGATAAGGAAAACAAACAAAAGATGAAAAGCCATTGAAGGAAAAGGGAAAGAGTTGCTTAAAGTGGAGCAATGTAGAACTCTGGTCATGAGGACACAGGCTTACACAGCTCACTGAATGCAAGACAACAAACTGGAGGCAGACAAGTTAAAGAGACCATCTTAACCAACCCATTTTCTTTTCTTTTTCGCTTTTGTGCATGAGTTTACAATAACCAATAGATTATTATATAGAGAGATGAAGAGGAGAAATAGATGGTTGTAATTTTAGAACGGTAAGGAAAGTGTACCAGTCCATCAACAAATTGGCACCCAAGTCTCAGTCATCCACTAAACCAACAAAGTATAAAGTTGTTGGGTGGAAATATTTGGTGCTGGACATTTGTCATTGTTTTCTTTTTGTTTATTATTATTGTAAATAGCAAGTCATTTAGTCATTTTTGCTAGCTATAATGTCTTTGGTGGTGAATGCTGCTTCCAGCTGATAACAATTTTTAATAATTGGAAATGAAAGAAAAAGAGCGAAAGTATATTACATATGTGAGGACAGAGATTAGTGGCAATGCAAGAAACAGGGCGCTGATAAAAGCGTAAGGGTTATAAAGTCAACAGTCTGCTAAAATTTTGCCATAAAACATATTTATCCTTTGAGAATTATAAGTTACTTAATGTACTTAAAAAAAGCAATTTTGCCACAATCGATCTGACCAATCTATGGTTGTTGAACACTGATCTTTAAGGATAGTTGCGGTCTAGACTCTGTTGGTGGCATTTGGTCTGGAGTAGAGTTTTGGTCCTGGACTATCTGATGCTTCTTCATCATTTTGAAACGCCAGTATGCTTGTATGAAAATAGTTTTATGATGCATAATTAGTACAATTTTCAAGATATCAGCCGAAAGAGTGAAGCCATCAACTTTTGTAAGTGTTTGAATGCTTTTGGTTGAGATAGGAAGGTCACATGAATAAGGGTTAGCCTGAAACCAAACAATAAGTTCTTCTCCACAGAATTCACCTTCTTTGAGATTCTTAATTATGCTTCTACAACGAGCAGTGCTTATGGAGCCAATGTTGACACTCCTGAAGGAGTACATTCGTAACTTGCCTTGCAACAAAAAGAGCATTTCATCAATTGGCTTCCTGTCTCGAATAACATAAGTGCACTCAGCGTAAGAAATTGGCTTGACACAATCACACAACTCTTTTAACGATGCTTCACTCCACCTTTCAAATTGTTTCACCTTTATACACAAAGTAAGAATGAGAATAGATCCAATATCCAATAATTGTAAGATGGATTGAAGTTCAAATTGATAAGTTAATTATAGAGGATGGAAGGAGATATATGATAGGCAATTGAATATATATATATATATATAAATACATATATATATAGATATGTTAAAATAATAAAATCTATGCAGCTGCATCAAATTTTCCTATATGTTGATCATTTATAAGCTTCTTTGCTATTAAGTTAACATATTGATAAAAGAAAATGGTAACGTAATAAAATTATAACCAACAATACTAGGCATCCCATTTTTTCTATCCTTACTCATGATGTACTAAGTTAATTTATGAGTAGATGTATTTTTTAATTGATATAAATAATTATTAATAAGCAATTATTCATCATGAGTTGAGATTAAAGATATGATACAAAATGGGATGTATAGCAACAGTGTTACTCAATTAAAATTTAAGGATTTTTTACTTTCTAATAATTCTACAAAGATAGAGTGACTCACTTTCTTGAGCAATTCTAAACATAGTTTGCGTTTTATTTCCTTTGTCAAAGCCCCAGAAAGATTGCTAAGCAAATTCACCACATCAATACCTTTCGTATCGGTGATTTCTTCCAAAATGTAATTGTCCTTGCCTTCCTTTACCTGGGACTGAAGATTCTGAGGGAGCTTTATGAAGGGCATGCTATTCTCTATCTGTTTTATCTTTTGCTCTCTCTTCTCTCCTCTTTTGTGGAAAGACTGCTCAGATCTCTATGTCATAAAAAACAGAAATGATCCAGATAGTTTAAAATTTTCTTCGTTTCATCTTAAGGACATATAAAAGTCAAATGATATATACATGAAATGTATATCAACCTGCATAGATACCACACCAACAGTGAGCAACATAACGCTCGAAATGGTGATCCCAATTGCAAAGTAATTTTGAGACACAACATCGTTAGGTTGGAGGTTCTGACCAAAAGAACTACAAGAAATTGAATTATAACGCGTAAGTGATCTCAGAAGTACTTAGTAACCATTTTAGAATCGAGGACCTCACTGTATAGTAACCACGAAAAAAGTATAGTATATTAAGACCTGAGACTTTGGAAGCCCCATCGAAGACAAAATGACAATTTTCTTACAAAATCTGTCACTTCCCCTAACTTATATTTAATAACATCATCAAAAAGTCCAAGATCACAGGATATTGTTGTATTTTGCATGTAGTTGTTTAAACTTTCATCACAAAAGCGGATACGGCATTTAGTGTGAATATAGGCTTTTTCCCAACAATTTGAAACTTCCTTTATTGCCCCGTAGTACCACTGAACTCCAAAAACCTATAAAAATCATTGATTTGGTTCTTGATTAGAAAATTTTGTACAATTGAAAAATAATTAATTATATGTTCACTGAAGGAAAATTCCCCTTGAAAAATAATACTAATTTGCAAATATGTACATATATATATGTATATATATATTTATCAGGCTCATATGCATACATCAAATTTAAATTAAACAATTTTCATATTTGAGAAGTGATATGTTAGAAGGTAATGAAAACTTTAGGATAGTAACAACTGATAGTGAGCATTGTATCATTATTTGAAGTTTATTTGGTAAAATTTGTGGGTATACTACTTATAGAACATGGTATTAGAAAAAAGTTTTCTTCAGACCAACTTAATTTTAGTTTTACTATTAACACTGACATTTCAAATTATATATATGTCCACAAGAAGCCCAATTCTAGGAAAAGGTTTTCGTTTTTTGGAAAGTTAAACAATGAGATCACAATACAATAAGCTTTGCCTCAATTAAAACCATTGTAAAATAACAAATAAATGTTAATTACTTTAACTTACATGAGCTGAATAAGGGTAAAGAAGGAAGAATGCCCTCCTGCGATGGGAGGATAAAGCAAATGTTCGATTTGTTAAAAGCGTCATCAACACCATTCTCATCGTTAATTGCAACGAGATAATGGCCATTGCAGAATTAATGCCTGAGCCAGTTATTCTCCGAGCAAAAAGTAAACTTATCAACACCTAAAGGTGAACAAAAATTTTTAACATTAACAGAGATGTAAATTGTAACATTATGACCATATGCCTTGTGTGTATAAATTTTCAAACCTTCCCAGTCCCATCCTAGTATGAGTGAAATTAAAATGAATCCAAGATTTCATATATAATTACAAGACCTTATCAGCTAAACTAGTTAAAACTCACAAATAAAATTATCTACGTCTTGCTATAAATAGCCTGTCTATTGGCAAAATTAAACATAAAAATATGTAGAAACAATACTAGTTTAGCTAAAGAAAAGTCTAGCTTACCTGTTGGACTGGAAGGATGCATGAGACGGAAAACCAGAATAAAAGACGGATAAGTTTCCATAAAATTTTACGATAAGGAATCAGTCATGGGTAATTAGTAAATTTAGGCAAATAAGTCCAAAGGGGGATAGTAACATAAATCAAACACAAGAAATCAGAGATTGAACGGAGAACTATACTGCCAATAATCCCCACTTCTTTGTCAATTGCAATGCACTTTTTATCAGCATTAATCAGTTGAATGTAGGAGAATAAAGGATGTACTATCAACATGGTGAAGCATGATAAAAGTGCCATCAAATTGCCAAAAGGCTCTCGTGGAGATAGAAATTTGGCCACAATGTTGAAGCAGAATTTTAGTATTTCTCTAATCTCATGAGATTCAACACAAGAAGGCTGTCCTCTTTGAAGATTTCCTACAACTGAATTAGTTCCATCTCTGACTTCCATGGAAAGTTGCTTTGCTGTAGTACCTCCCTCCGAACTCATATCTTGAAACCTGATCAAAATATAAGTACTTTATTTATCGATTCAAATCTATGTCCATATGCATACAATTTGTAACATAACGAAGATACAAAACTTTGTACAGTAAATGGCTTGCGATTTTCCATATTCTACTAATCAAAGTTTTTAGGTTAATTTCTGTCTTATTATATTTTAAATTCAAATATTTCGACCTTCATTATTCCAATTTTTTCTCGTTCTGTTTGTTCTTGTTTTGGTTCAATTTATATACAGGGGTAGCATGTCTAAAACCAAATAATAGATGCTAGTATTTCACTCCTATTAGAAAAGAAAAAGTTTACCATGTAAATAGGGGACTCATTCTACTCTTTCATGCAGAACAAAGTAGAGAAAAGTGTGAATGAGACAAACAGAGAGGGAGAGAGCTTCCACTTGTAAACATTATTTTATAGTGGAAAGAGTTTTAGTATGCTCTGTATTATTAGGGATTTCTGGAACCAAGTAAAAGTCTTTTAATTTTTCCTCTATTCTGTATGTTTGATTCTGTGTTGGTCATCACATATTTTCTAACAGAGTGTTCATTATTAATGAATGTTCATTGGTTTTATTATTATTATTTTTGAATAAATGTTCTTTAACAAGACAGTGGTTCTTTTTTACCCTTTTTTTATTATCCAGCAGGAGCTAATGAAACCTTATTCAAGGAAAAAAAAAAAAAAAGACTGAAACTTACTCCAGAAAAATAAAGGAGCAAAGAAAGATTCAAATTGTTTGAAAAAAACAAATTGAAATTTATTTTAAAGAAAGAGGACTAAATAGCTATTGAACACCTCTCCATTCCGAACTCTTTTTTTCTTCTTTCCAGTCTTTATTCGAAGATGATAAAACAGTTTTCATTATTAATCATAAATGAATCCTTTTTTTTTTTTCTTTTGGTTAATGAACACTTATTAATGTTCATTAACAGAAATGGACTGAAACTTATTTCCCACAGAGGTAATTAATGAACACTCTTTATTCCACCAAGAGTTTTTTTTCTCCTCCATTTTTTAAGAATCTTTTACTTAGTTTTATTTTAAGTTATTGTTTTTAGCAATTTTAAGTTATTTGACGACTTAAAAAACAAATAAAAATGACTTAATGAATATAATTCAAATCCATTAAATGATAAGTTGAAAAAACAAACAATCCCTTACTCTTTCGCTGTCTCTGCTTTTGTATTTCCCCTCTCACGCATGCAACAAAGTTTTTAAACCAATTAAAACCCCTCTCTCTCACACACATGTATATTACTAATTAAAGTTTTTAGGATAATTTTTTTCTAACATATTTCAAAATTCAAACATTTCAATCTTCATTATTCCAATTTTCTCTTGTTCTATTTGTCCTTTTTCAAACTAATTTTTTTTTTTTCAATTTATATATAGGGGCACTTTTGTCTAAAACCATTAATTGATGCTAGGATTTCACTCCTACTAGAAAAAGAAAAGTTTACCATATGAATAGGTGTTCTTACATATAGAGCAAAATAAAGAAAACTGTGATCAGAGAGAGAGAGAGATTTTCTGCTTCTAAATACATAAAAGGTAACAAATCAAAAATTAATAAAAAGTAAAAAACGTGGAAATCTAACAATTCAAAAAACATATAAAAAGTAATAAGCGTAGAAATATAACAGTTCATAATTACATGGGCAGGACAAAGATAATAATAAAGAGTCACTTACATGATCAATAATAGAAAAATCCAAGTGTAGCTTCAAGTAAACTTGACAAGAGTGTCCTTCCTTCTGAAAAGGTATATGCTAGAGTCAAATACTAAACTTGCTGCTGCTTGATCAATAATAGGAAAATTCGAGGAAAGAAGGATAACCCAACTTGTTGACAAATAATGTGGCTCATGTAGCGAGGGTAGGGATAAGAGGATTAATTCATCGATAATGTAGCTCAAAGTCTTGGTCTTTGAAAGGATAAAGGATAAGAGGACTGATCCATCGATAATGTACGTAGCTCAAAGTCTTGGTCTTCAAAGACTTTGTCCTCTAGATGTAGCTCAAAGTCTTGGTCTTCAAAGACTTTGTCCTCTTGATGTAGCTCAAAGTCTTGGTCTTTAAGGACTTTGTCCTTTCAAGATGCCATAAATAGACATGTAGGTCCTGCAATTTATTAGAGTAGACAAAGTCACAAAGGTGCGCCAATTGAGAACCTGACATGCATAAAATATGCAAGAACATTCTGCTAGTAGTGTACCATTTGTTTTTTTTTTCTTTTTTTTTTTTTTTTAGCGACTATAAGCGTCCGATCCAAAAAAATCGATTCCATGACTGATATGTGTAAAACTTAATTTGACCTTATTTTACTTCATCATGAGACTTGGGAAGTCAGTTTTTGGGTTGTAATTATCTCTAGAATTTTAATTATATTGACACATAAAATATTAAAATTTAACCAGTAAGGGCCTTTTACAAATTACTTTTTTTACAAAACATTCTCTCATTACAAATTACAATGTTGACAAATATTACAATGCTAGAAAACAGAATGATGTTAGAATAAGAGAGATTAGAATTTTCTGATTTTTTAATATTTTTTCTCACCATGTAGAATTAATGCTGTGTAAATTTATAGTTAAGCAACAAAATAATAACTTTTTAAAAACTCATACATTCCACAAAGTTTTAATGAAGATAGGATTGCCAATTCGTTCACTTATTTATAATATAGAGTGCAAACATAACGTTATGCAAAATTATAAGAGAACAAGTCTATTGTATAATAAATTATGTAAATACGAGGTCAATGCCACAACTAATAATAAAATATTAATGTATTTCTCAATTAAATTCAATCATAATCTAGTTAGCAAAACTAAAACACAGAAAATTTAACTAAAACTAAATGGCAAACAAAATTCAAAATTAAGGAAACAATTTAGAAATCAATAAAAAACCTATTTAACAATGGATTGAATGTCTGTATGCTCCGTGGATGTAGGGGTCATATTGCTCATCCACCAAATAAAAATTTTGTCTAATTTTATTTTCTGCATGTGTGATTGATTTTTTTTTTTTTTTTTGTATATGTCTACTTCTCTACAATTCACAATGGCATTCACGAATTATGTGATAAAAGATACTGCTACATGTTACTCATAGTGATATGGAAAATTTGGTTTTAAGTAACCATCCTAAATCCCGATAATTAATGTGGGGCATTAAAGACGATGACTATGAAAACATGAGACTTTCTCTAGAAAATATCTTTGAGAGCTTCTTACATTCGCCTTTCTAATCTAGTATCTATATCAATTTCCACTAACATTCACAACATTTTACATAGATGTTTCGCTAAATTTTGTAACCACTTTTCTTAGAAGGAACCTCTCAAATTTATATTAATTTCACAAAAATTCTAAAGTAAAGTGTCTTTCCTTTTTTTTTTAAGGAATTTTGTCTTCTTGTAAATTCAAATTTTGAGGTGGAGAATTACCTTATTCTCATGCTTATTAGCAAAACTAGCATATTTTGACCATCAATTCTAGGCCACCTTTTTAATAATTTTAGGGAAAAAAAGGGATCCCACTATAATTGGTAAAACTTTAGTATGAATAACAACTTACAAAAATTTATTAGACAATTTCTTTTGAAAATGAAATACATAAGTTACATTGTAGTAATACCAACTTGAAATTTATATGCTAGAAAATGATAACCATCTTACTTCAGCAGCATTCAAACATACATTGTTCGATAGCATCTTCCAAGCCATTGGCTGCTATCGACAAACATGTCAGCTCTATCAAATCAGCAACATAAAAAAGAAAGTGAGTACTGATTATGTACATAAGCATAACCTCTAAATTAGTTGAGGAAATTTTTTAGAATATATATATGCATCTTACATATGGAACAATTTATAGAAGCAATGCTCATAAGCACATATATTGAGTGGTCCTACATCTTATCAAACTTACACTGAAAAGTGAACACATGCATCAATGTGACAAACAACAAATAAACAAGGAATAACAAAGTATAGCACCATTTAGATTTTAAAAGTGTAACTAGTTATGGACCCAACTCTTATAAAGTATGTAGTTGAGGAAACAAAAAGAAACTAAAAAATATGTTGTAAGCTACAATTTCTGTTGTCATTCTAAGGACAAGATTATAATTTTGCTCCATAAAATGAAACACTATTTACTTATATACCAAAGATTGGAGTATTTACCTTATTGAGAGAATGACTTCCACTTTGGTAATTTCTTCTCCTTCCTCTTATGTTTCTTCTATCAAGCTTCAACACTTTTCTTTCAACCATACTCACAAACTACCATGGCTGTCCTATTGAGAATACAATATACCCTATTGACAAGCCATTCACAAGTCAACTTCCATAACCCATCATAATGATTTTCCAATCAAACCAATTTGAATTATCTGTCCTCTCTAGAATTTTGTTAGCTCTGATTCTGGTGCTTTATCATTTCTACATTTTTTTGACAATGGAAATCCACACAACCTGAAGTTGCCAATATAGCTATCATTTTGAAATGTGTTGAACTGTTGCCCCAGAGGTATAGGTCCCTCAAGCTAGTTGTATGAAAGGTTTAGAACTAAAACAAAAGTTAGACTTATCAATTGCTTAGGAATTTCTCCCTTAAGCTCATTTGAGGACAAGTCTAATGATTCCAGCTCTATCAAATTTTTCAATGATATTGGAATGACCTGTTAGGTTGTTAAAAGAAAAGTTGAGAACTTTAAGAGAGTTCAATTTTCCTACTATTTTCGGAATTCGTCATTGAAACTTGTTACAAGACAAATCCATAGTAGTGAAAATAGTTAGAATTCTCTACATTTTAGTTTCAACTCCTTTCATTGTCACTATCATAGAATCTTGATAATAGCGGCTGCCTAAATATCTCATTTCAGCACTACTGTTTTTTTACCTCATCATAGCATGAAATTTCTTGAAAAATCCCATTCACAAATGACCAATCAATGCGTTATGAGAGCTGTTGAGAATTCACAAACTTGAAAAGGGAATTCTTGTTATAGAATTCATAAGAGGACCATGGAATCTTTTGGATTTCAACATAAGAACATGCAGATGCAAAAGAGTTGCTAGCCAATAGGGAAAGGTATCATCAATCATGTTATTCCTAAGATCTAGTACTTCCAAATTACCACAATTGACCAAAGAAGGTGGTAATAGTCCCTCCAACTAATTGCGATTAAGATTTAGAGTGATCAACCTACTATCGTTGGCAAAAATATGAGGAATGCTGCCATGGAAGTTGTTCATCTTCAAATCCAAAACCCAAATAGTTGAATAGTTTCCTAGACATTGTGGAATAACTCCATAAAAGCTATTATTAGATAAGTCCAGATATTCAATCCAACTGAAATTGCAAAATGATGAAGGGATGACTCCAGTCAAGTTGTAGTGTGAAACTGAACAGAACGAAAAGGAAAGAGGTGGAGCTAGAAACATACCTTGAAGCAAGTTGCTTGAAAGACTTAAAGAATATAGAAAAGTCATGTTGAATAGCCATTTTGGAATGTGACCATAGATTTTGTAGTTAGAAAGATCCAATATACCTAGATTGTTTGATGAAATTACTGGGAACTCATTTACATAGCAAGAAGATAAAGCCCAATTGACAAGTCAAGGAAATGAAAAGTTGACTTTGTTTTTGGTGATTAATGATACTCCACTATAAGAAAGATTGAGATGTTCAAGGTGCTTGAGCTTCGCAAACATGTAAAGCTCTAGTTTGCCACTGAAATTGTTTGAAGAAAGTGAAAGAGAGGCGAGATTAAGTCCAAAGATTGAACTTGGAATCTGGGCCATGAAATCTATTATCATTCAAACCAATTTTTTGTAGGGGATTAATTTGAAAAAGCCAAGAAGGAATAGTCCCATTAAGTGAGTTGCTATTTAAATAGATTGAGGTTAACTTTTGAAGTCCGCCTACGCTAGAGGGAACGGGACCAAATAGACTATTTCCTCCTAAAGATAAAACAAACATTTGAGTTAAGTTGACAAAAATATCTGGAATTTCACCTGTGAAATTGTTGGAACCGAGATCGAAAATAGATAGTTGCGTCAGGTTACCAATTGACACCGGAATTGACCCAATGATATTGCAATCAGACATCCTAAGATACGGCAAAAACTTTAAATTTTCGATTGAATCAGATAGTTGTCTTGACAAACTTGTATGAGATACATCCAAATACTTGAGAGCACTGCTCCAGTCAACCTTTGGTAACACCAATCTTAAGTTGTTACTGCCTGTTAAATCAAGTGTGTGCAAGCTTGGAAGGTGGAAGACGTTTACTGGGAATCTTTCTTCTAGGTTACAGTCAATAAGACTCAACAATGTTAAAGAAGAAGAAGGATTTGTTAAACAACCAGGTGGTACAGTAGACATATTTGTAAAATCAAGAATAAGTTCTTCTAACTCAGTCATATTTTGGACTAAGCCTTCCATCACATGTGTTTCGAGTGTCAAACATGCAAATGGGACAACACCACCAAGATCAAGTGAAACTATAATTTAGACAAATGAGAGATTTCAAACTGAACTAGACCAGAAAAGAAGGATTGAGAGAGGTTAAGTTGTGTCAAACTTGAGAATCAGGCAAAATCAGATGGAATTTGAGAGAACCGGAAGAAATTGAAAGCAAGGTTGAGCTTTTGCAAGTGAGAAAGAAGAAAGAGATTACTGGCGGAAGGCAAGCGACCAGGAAGGCCATTACAACTAAGATCAAGGCCAATCACATGAACCGTCACCATATCACATGTGACTCCCTCCCATGAACAATAGTCAGTATCCTCTTCTCAGTACTTCATTTTTGGATGGTAATGATCACAAGTTGAAATTGAAAAATCAATGGTAAAGTGTTGCTTAAAGTGAAGCAATGTAGAGTTCTGGTAATGAGAACAGAGATTTGCACAACTCACTGAATGAAAGAGAACGAGTTGGAGGCACACAATTTGTTAAACTCCATATTAACCAACCCATTTTGTGTTATTTTCTCTCTTTTTGTTTTGCTTATGAGATTACAAGAACTCAGGCTGATGATTTTATAGAGATAAGAAATGGAGGATAGCACACGTCACCTCTTACATTTATAATAGTAAATAGAGTTATTTTCATTTTCTTTCCTGATGATCGAAAATAGTTTTTTTCCCTTCTATTGATTTAGAAAATATCATTTTAGTCCTTCGGTTAACTTGAGTTAACATTTAAATAAGAAATGTTAACTTGAGAACTAACTATTGCCCTTTACTAGTCCAATGATTTTGATGAATTGAATTTGAACACTATTGATATCGTAAGGATTGGACTAAAGGACTAATGGCACCAAGTCTTGCCTATCCAAGACGTTCTCTGTGCATTTCCAAAGTGGTCCTACAATTGACTAGATTAAACTATGTTTGATAAAGATGTTGGTACAGGGAATGTCGTTATCAAACGAAGTATTCTTGGCTCTCTTTTTTTTAAGACTATAAACTTGAGATGAAGATCTAATAACTCCCTCTAATCGGTAATGACTTTACCATCAACAATTTAGCACAAGTCTTTGTCTACAAGAACTTTCCAATAGATTCCAAAATCATAACTTGGCCATCCATAAAGAGTTTTTGGAATTTGATTATAGACGGATAATATTTGATGCATTGTATTCATATTCTTTGGCAATTGCTAACATACAGTTTTACGTACTTATGGACTTGATTATGCAACTATTGCACATAGTAGCAGATTTGACATCATAGAATTAACATTTTACTGAAAAAATATATGCTAAATGTATCTCACAAAAATATCAATATGCTGGGACTGATTATTAGTTCATAATCTCCCGATTTATTTTGGTCAGGAGAGCGCATTAAATGGAGGAAGATGATGTACAATGGTGACAAAGATTTTTGGCTATGCTAGAAACAGAGTGGTGTTAGCGGCAGAGAGGTTAGTGGTTTGGTATAAATTGTGGGTGTAATTCATATTCCAAATCTATTCTCTGTTTTTTTTTTTTTTTCTTTTTTCCAAATAATGTTTCTCACTATGTTGAATCTTATGAAAATTCTGTATGGTCAATCTTTTCCAAGTAATGTCTCATAATCTACTTGATAAATAATTATAATTAAGCCTATATGGTCAATCTTTTCCTCTGAAAAGAGAGAAGAAATATTTGATGCTGGACATTTGTATTTTTTATTTCTTTTCGTTTCTTATCATTGTAAACGGAAAGTCATTTAGTCATTTGCTAGCTATAATGTCTCTGTTCATGAATGTTGTTTCCAGCTGATTACAACTTTTAATGATTAAAATTGAAAGAAAAAAAGCGAAGTAATTACATATGCGACGACAGAGATTAGTGGCAATGCAAGAAACAGTGAGGTGATAAAAATGTGAAGGTTATAAAGTTGGCAATTTGTTAAAATTTTGCCACAAAGCAAGTGTATCCTTTAAGAATTATAAGTTAGTTAATGTACTTAAAATAGCAAATTCCTATAGGTTCATTTGATTCAGTTGAGATATTAGCTTAATTTTTCATTTTTTATTTTTAAAAAATTCATTAAACAAATAAGGGGCCTGTTAGAAATTATTGTGATTAAATATTATATATATGACCTAAATATCTACTTCCACAATTGCCAAAATTTTGTTCTCATAATACCAGGGAGAAACCTAGTAATGAGTAATGAGTCCTTAAGTTTTGTACACAGTTCATATTGAATGTCTATGTAAAGGCTTCTTATTTTGAATAAAATATCAAATGTTGGTTTAGCCAATTATCAATGTTTAATTCAATTTAGTACATCACCCCTTATTATAAATGGTTAAGCATTTCTCTTGATTCTAAGAGATTCAGGATTCAAGTCTCACCCTTATTCTAAAACACAAAGTGTGGGTAGTTTTTTTTTTTTTTTTTTAAATTTAATCCCTATTCTCTCGCCATAAAAAAAAAGTGTTAATTCAATTTGGTTTTGTATCAAATATATAATTGCATTTTATATGGAATGAAATGATATGTTGTCTGCCTCAATATGATTCCTTCACGAAATATAGTCGAAAACTTCCTATTTTTAGCTTGCCGCACCTAACTAGGAGTCAACTTCACTTGATGAAAAGGAACGGCCAACATTTTAACTTGGACAAGCGCTACCAACTAATTTAGTGGAATTAAAACTATAATTTGTGAAATTAATTAAAACTATCCAATAAAAAAGGTGAAATTGAAATGAGAAACATAATTAAATGAAAAAAAAAATTATTGCAGCCGTGACAACTAGGTTAGAGACATTGAGCTACATTATTGATTGATTAGTCCTCTAGAAACAACCGCTATCACATATTTTTACAAGAAATAATAATCAAAACGTACTAATGTTGAAAACTTTAAAACACAACGACTGAGAATCAAAGTCTAATGATACAAATAGAGTGGCCAGTGACTACTTTGAGTATCTATCATCCACCTTCATGATTGAAGGTCTCCTTTTTCTGGGTAAGTTGGACATTTTTGAAATACATAAAACAAATTTGTTAGTTGGTTCCTATTATACATAATTTAATTACTTAAGCTTAAAACATTCACATTTCATATTTCTACTAATTTGTGCTTTCAAAAGAATATATATAATTAAAATAAAAAATAATAATAATCTATCAAAACATTGTGTTTTCTTATTAATTTGAAGACAGCAAGTTGCCAATAAACTTTTTTTTTTTTTGGTTATAATAGATATTATGTAAACTCATCCTACTGTGAATTAAATATCGCAATTCCATGAAGCCAAGACCCTTTAGAGATATGTGTATCATGAAAACAGTAATTGAATCATAAACTGGCACAAAATGAAACTTTCTGCTATTGTCAATTGTGGACCTAGATGGCCAATTCATCAGCAGTTGATCAGAATCTCATAAACTTCTAATTGCTTTGGCATCACTTTATCAGCAAATATTGCTAATTTGCTTTATGTAATCTTTTTAGAAAAGTCTTGGATGACCATTAAAACTACAAGAACTCTATAAAATTTTCATAAAATTTGGGAAAATCCCAACAAACAATCTAAAATATGGAAATATATCTATTTTCTAACTCATTGATTCATATCCGAAATACAACTTGACATTAATATAAATATCCAAAATCCTCTCTGGAGGCATACGAAATGACGATAATGCCCCTAACTGTTATAGATGCCATTAGGTTGGCATGGTTAACCATTTGACCTAGGGCCAAAAAGTTAAAAACAATGAAAAATTAATTAAAATATGAAAAATGAAAATAAATAATATTAATATAAAATTATAAAAATGAAATATTTTTATTTAAAAATGAAAATATATATAAGATAAAAAAAAAAAATTCCTCTCAACTTTTCTCTCTCTCCTCTTTTCTTTTTCTTTTTCTTTCTCTTTCTTCGACGGAGATCGACGGTGTTTGGCGTTCGGGTCTTCACGGTGTTTGGCATTTGGGTATTCTCGATGTTCGGTGTTTAGGTCTCTCTCAGTTACTTCTTTCTCTTTCTTTTTTTCCTCCGGCCAGTGATGATGGTGGCGCTATGGCGTTGGCGTGGTGAGTTCGAAGGTTTGGAACGAAGCAACCTAGGTTCATTCGACAATGAACCCAGGTGGGTTCATGCCAAATCGTCGAATGATTCGTTTGACAATGGTTTCCACCACCCAAGTTCGTTCGACAATGGTCTTCACCACCCAATCATTCGGTGTTTTTGAGGTTTTTTTTCTTTTTTCAGTTTACTTCAATAAAGATTTATGGATTCATTTGATTTTTTGATTTATGGAGCAATTGGTGGTGCAGGTTTGTGGGGGATTTTTTGGTTTGTGGGATTGATGATATTGTGGGGGATTTTTTCTGGGTTTCCAGCTTTTGGAAACTCAGAAATGGGAAAAGAAAAGAAATAGCGAGAGAGAATTAGAGAGAAGAAGAGAAAGAAAAGGTGGGGCGTTGGCTTCCGGTGACGAGATGATGAAGGTGTTGTATGGATGATGATGGTGTTGAATGTTAATGAGGATCTGTTATTCATAGATGTTTTTTGCTATTGAATATTGAATGTTGAATGTTGAATGTTCATGACTCGTGGAGATTCAGATTAGATCTCCACCATCCATTCAATCTAGATCTCCACTTTTTTTTTAAATTTTTATTTTTATTAAATTTTTTATTTTTTAATTTGTCTATTAATTTATAATTTTTTATTTTAAAATATTATTTTATGATTATTTTTTTTTTTTAATAACAAAACCTCAAGGTTAAAAATATTGTTTAATTTTTATGAAACTTTTATAGTAAATTATAGCGCTTATGATAAATCATATAAAAATGAAACAATGAATGAAAAAAACGAAATTATTTCATCTGTAATATGGTTTTTTGGGATTTTCCCATAATAACTACAACCAGCCGCCTCAACACTGTTTATTCAAGCTAGGCGAGAGACACCTGTCTCCCTTTTCTTTTCTTTTTTTTCAATTCTGTAACTTCCTTTTTGTTTTGTCTTTTTCCTCATGCATGACACCACTAACTTTCTTTCTTTTCCTTTCAACTTGCTTACCGACACTCGTCATTTCTTGTATAAAAAATTAGCCACAATCCCTCACCGTCTCTCGCCCCCTCCTTTTTTGTCTCTTTTTAATTCCTTATTGCCACTCATGCTTTCATTGCAACACCAATATTTTGTCCTTTTGCTTTGATTTATAAGCATCATAACATATATATTTACAAAACAAATATTTATAAAAAATAAATGGGGGACACTTTGTAATTCAAAGAGGTCTAATATATCCAACAAAATTTGACAATTGGGCTTATATATATATACCTTCCAAATTAATGGAGTGTCTCAAAACCAACACTAATAACTAATAATACTTGGCCTTGTATTTAAATCGGACTCATTTATTGATTTCATTTTGAGCTTAATTTTATTCTCTTATGTCCATTTGGATTCAGACCTTATAGGATGTGTAAATAAATTCTATGTGCTGCCAACAATTAATTATACTAAACCATCTGTGTCTTGCACAATCCTACCACTTTGAAGCCTCTTATTAATATTATATATCTTAGAATATAAATTACCTATTTACCTTTTAGGATTTGAAAATTTTAACATAATACTAATAGAAGGGGGATTTGGAAAAAAAAAATACGTTAATTATGGGAAATTTTGGTTAAATCAAAAGTTTTGAAAATAAAACAAAAAATCAAAAGTTTTGAAAATAAAACAACCTACTATCAATCATCAAGAGGAAAATAGAAATATCTATATTTTTCAATACAAATGCATTCTTCACTAACAGAAATTTTTAATTTTTATTATGAACATTTTTATCATAGAATATATAGATTCAAAATCTACACATGTCAAATAAAACCAAACTTACAAAGTCATTCCGATTTTTTAAATATAATAATGAAACATGCAAGATAGGTTGAATACCACATAGTAATCCTCACACCAAATTTTAATGTACGAAAATAGTGAATACATTTTACATTAACAATTTTAAGTTGGAGGCGCATGTCTATGTAGATTATAACCTTTTACCCCGCAATATAATTTGTAGACGGCACAAAATAACCATAATAGATTTAACCAATCTATGGTTGTTGAACATTGATCTCTAAGGATAGTTGCAGTCTAGACTTTATTGGTGACGTTTGGTCTTGAGCAAAGATTTGGTCCTCAACTGTCTGATGTTTTTTCATCATTTTGAAACGCCAGTATGCTTGTATGAAAACAACCTTGTGATGCATAATTAGTATAATTTTCAAGATATTGGCCGAAAGAGTGAAGCCATCAACTTTTGTAAGTGTTTGAACACTTCTGGCTGAGATAGGGAGGTCACATGAATAGGGGTCAGCTTGAAACCAATCAACAATTTCTTCTCCACAGAATTCACTTTCTTTGAGATTATTAATTGTGCTTCTATGATGAGCAATGCTTACAGAGCCAATGTTAACACTCCTAAAGGAATAGGTTCGTAACTTGCCTTGCACCAAAAAGAGCATTTCATCAATTGGCTTACTGTCTCGGATAATATAAGTGCACTCAGCATAGGAAACTGGCTTGACACAATCACACAATTCTTTTAAGGATGCTTCGCTCCACCTTTCAAATTGTTTCACCTTTATACACAAAGTAAGAATGAGAATAGATCCAATATCCAATAATTGTAAGATGGATTGAAGTTCAAATTGATAACTTAATTATAGAGGACGGAAGGAAATGTATAATAGGCAATTGAATATATATTTATATATATATGTTAAAGTAATAAAATCTATGCAGTTGCATCTAATTTTCCTATATGTTGATCATTTATGAGCTCTTTTGCAATTAAGTTCACAAATTGATAAAAGAAAATGGTAACGTAATAAAATTATAATCAACAATACTAGGCATCCCATTTTTACTATCCTTACTCATGATGTATTAATTTAATTTATGAGTAGATGCATTTTTTAATTGATAAAAATAATTATTAATAAGCAATTATTCATCATGAGTTGAGATTAAAGATATGATACAAAATGGGATGTATAGCAACAGTGTTACTCAATTAAAATTTAAGGATTTTTTACTTTCTAATAATTCTACAAAGATAGAGTGACTCACTTTCTTGAGCAATTCTAAACATAGTTTGCGTTTTATTTCCTTTGTCAAAGCCCCAGAAAGATTGCTAAGCAAATTCACCACATCAATACCTTTCGTATCGGTGATTTCTTCCAAAATGTAATTGTCCTTGCCTTCCTTTACCTGGGACTGAAGATTCTCAGGGAGCTTTTTGAAGGGCATGCTATTCTCTATCCGTTTTATCTTTTGTTTTCTCTTTTGCTCTCTCTTCTCTACTTTTTTGTGAATAGACTGTACAAATCTCTGTGTCGTAAAAAACAGAAATGATCCATATAGTTTAAAATTTTCTACGTTTCATCTTAAGGACATATAAAAGTCAAATGATATATACACGAAATGTATATCAACCTGCGTAAATACAATAGAAATAGTGAACAATATAACGCCCAAAATGGTGGTCGTAATTGCAAAGAAATTTTGGAACACAACGTCATTAGGCTGGAGGCTCTGACCAAAAGAACTACAGAAAATTGAATTACAATGCGTAAGTGATCTCAGAAGTACTTAGTAACCATTCTAGAATTAAGGACCTCACTATATAGTAACCACGAAAAAATTATAGCATATTAAAACCTGAGATTTTGGAGGCCCCATCGAAGACAAAATGACAGTTTTCTTGCAAAATTTGTCACTTCCCCTACCTTATATTTAATAACATCATCAAAAAGTCCGAGATCACAGGATATTGTTGTATTTTGCATGTAGTTGTTTAAACTTTCATCACAATAGCGGACACGGCATCCAGTGTGAATACAAGCTTTTTTCCAACAATTTGAAACTTCAATTATTGCCCCGAAGTACCAAAGAGCTCCAAAAAGCTATAAAAATCATCAATTTGGTTCTTGATTAGAAAATTTTGTACAATTAAAAAATAATTAATTATATGTTCACTGATGAAAAATTCCCCTTGACAAATAATACTAATATGCAAATATACATATATATATATATATATCAGGCTCATATGCATGTATCAAACTTAAATTAAGCAATTTTCATCTTTGAGAAGGTGATATCTCAGAAGGTAATGAAAACTTTAGGATAGTAACAACTGATAGTGAGCATTGTATCACTATTTGAAGTTTATTTGGTAAAATTTGTGGATATACTACTTACAGAACATGGTATTAGAAAAAAGTTTTCTTCAAACCAACTTAATTTTAGTTTTTACCATTGACATTGACATATCAAAGGATATATATATCCACAAGAAGCCCTATTCTGGGAAAAAGTTTTCGTTTTTTGGAAAGTTAAACAATGAGATCACCAGACAATAAGCTCTGCCTCCATTAAAACCATTGTAAAATAACAAATAAATGTTAATTAGTTTAACTCACATGAGCGAAATAAGGGTAAAGAAGGATGAATTCCCAGTTGTGACATGAGGCTAAACTTAACGTGAGACGTGTAGAAGATATCATCAACACCCATTTCATCACGCATTGCCCCATGACAATGACCATTGCAGAATCAATGCCCGAGCCAGTTATTCTCCGTGAGAAAACTAAACTTATCCACGCCTAAAGGTAAACAAAAATTTTTAACATTAACAGAGATATAAATTGTAACATTATGACCATATGCCCTGTGTGTATAAATTTTCAAACCTTCCTAGTCCCATCCTGGCATGAGTGAAATTAAAATGCTTCCAAGATTTCATATGTAATCACAAGATCTTATTAGCTAAACTAGTAACTCACAAATAAAATAGTTTAAGTCTTGCTATAAATAACCTATCTATCGGCAAAATTAAACATAAAAATGTGTAGAAACAATAGTGGTTTAGCTGAAGATGAGTCTAGCTTACCTGTTGGACTGGAAGGTTGCATAAGACAGAAAACCAAAACAAAAGACGGATAGGTTTCCATAAAATTTTACGATAACGAAACAGTCTTGGGATATTAGTCAATTTAGGCGAAGAAGTCCAAAGTGGGATAGTAACATAAATCAAATGCAAGAAATCAGAGATTGAACGGAGAACTATACAGCCAATCCCCACTTTTTTGTCAATCGCAATGCACTTTTTGTCAGCATTAATCAGTAGAATGTAGATGAATAAAGGATCTACTATCAACCCGGTGAAGCATGATAAAAGTGCCATGAAATTCCCAAAAGGCTCTCGTGGAGATAGAAATTTGGCCACAATGTTGAAGCAGGATTTTAGCATTTCTCTGATCTCATGAGATTCAACACAAGAGGGCTGTCCTCCTTGAAGATTTCCTACAACTGAATTAGTTCCATCTCTAACTTCCATGGAAAGTTGCCTTGCTCTAGTACCTCCCTCCGAATTCATATCTTGAAACCTGATCAAAATGTAAGTACTTTATTTATTGATTCAAATCTATGTCCATATGCATACAATTTGTAATATAACAAAGTTACAAAACTTTGTACAGTAAATGGCTTGCGATTTTCCATATTCTAGAATTACATTAGCCAAATTCGATCAACTTTGTATAGCAACTACAACAATTAACTGTCTTACATGCTCAAACAGGTGACTAGAACCCCCGATTTGGGGGTTCTCTGATCACCACAGTGCTGCCAAGTGGCTTCTCTACGAAAACTCGAAGCTAGTCGCTCAGTTCTTCGTCTGTTCCTATCTCTTTGCTTTAGTGTTTCACACACATACACAACAACGTTTTAAATATGATTAAAACCCTCTCTCTCTCATACACGTATATATATATATATTACTAATCAAAGTTTTTAGGCTAATTTCTGTCTTATTATATTTTAAATTCAAATATTTCGACCTTCATTATTCCAATTTTTTCTCGTTCTGTTTGTTCTTGTTTTGGTTCAATTTATATACAAGGGTAGTATGTCTAAAACCAAATAATAGATGCTAGTATTTCACTCCTACTAGAAAAGAAAAAGTTTACCATATAAACAGGGGATTCATTCTACTCTTTCATGTAGACCAAAGTAGAGAAAAGTGTGAATGAGAGAAACAGAGAGGGAGAGAGCTTCCACTTGTAAACATTATTTTATAGTGGAAAGATTTTTAGTATGCTCTGTATTATTAGGGATTTCTCGAACAAAGTAAGAGTCTTGCCTCTTTTAATTTTTCCTCTATTGTGTATGTTTGATCCTGTGTTTGTCATCACATATTTCCGGACAGAGTGTTCATTATTAATGAATGTTCATTGGTTTTATTATTATTATTTTTTGAATAAATGTTCATTAACAAGACAGTGGCTCTTTTTTACCCTTTTTTTATTATCCAGCAGGAGCCAATGAAACCTTATTCAAGGAAAAAAATACTGAAACTTACTCCAGAAAAATAAGGAGAAAAGAAAGATGCAAATTGTTTGAAAAAACAAATTGAAATTTATTCTAAAGAAAGTGGACTAAATAGATATTGAACACCTCTCCATTCCGAACTATTTTTTTTAGAATTAATCTTTTACTTTGTTTTATTTTAAGTTGTTTTTTTAGCAATTTTAAGTTATTTGATCACTTAAAAAATAAATAATAATGACTTAATGAATATAATTCAGACCCATTAAATGATAAGTTTAAAAAACAAATAGTCTCTTACTCTTTTTCTATGTCTCTGCTGTTGTATTTCCCCTCTCACACATGCAACAAAGTTTTTAAACCCATTAAAACCCTTCTCTCTCACACACATGTATATTACTAACTAAAGTTTTTAGGCTAATTTTTTTCCTAACATATTTCAAAATTCAAACATTTCAATCTTCATTATTCCAATTTTCTCTTGTTCTATTTGTCCTTTTTCAAACTAAAAATCATTTTTTTTTTTCCAATTTATATAGGGGCACTTTTGTCTAAAACCATTAATTGATGCTAGGATTTCACTCTTACTGGAAAAAGAAAAGTTTACCATATGAATAGGTGTTCTTACATATAGAGCAAAATAAAGAAAACTGTGATCAGAGAGAGAGAGAGTGATTTTCTGCTTCTAAATACATAAAAGTTAACAAATCAAAAATTAATAAAAAGTGAAAAAACGTGGAAATCTAACAATTCAAAAAACATATAAAAAGTAATAAGTGTAGAAATCTAACAGTTCATAATTACATGGGCAGGACAAAGATAATAATAAAGAGTCACTTACATGATCAATAATAGAAAAATCCAAGTGTAGCTTCAAGTAAACTTGACAAGAGTGTCCTTCCTTCTGAAAAGGTATATGCTAGAGTCAAATACTAAACTTGCTGCTGCTTGATCAATAATAGGAAAATTCGAGGAAAGAAGGATAACCCAACTTGTTGACAAATAATGTGGCTCATATAGCGAGGGTAGGGATAAGAGGATTAATTCATCGATAATGTAGCTCAAAGTCTTGGTCTTTAAAAGGATAAAGGATAAGAGGACTAATCCATCGATAATGTAGCTCAAAGTCTTGGTCTTCAAAGACTTTGTCCTCTTGATGTAGCTCAAAGTCTTGGTCTTTAAAGACTTTATCCTTTCAAGATGCCATAAATAGACACGTAGGTCCTGCAATTTATTAGGGTAGACAAAGTCACAAAGGTGCGCCAATTGAGAACCTGACATGCATAAAATATGCAAGAACATTCTGCTAGTGGTGTACCATTTGTTTTTTTTTTCTTTCTTTTTTTTTAGCGACTATAAGCGTCCGATCCAAAAAAATCGATTCCATGACTGATATGTGTAAAACTTAATTTGACCTTATTTTACTTCATCATGAGACTTGGGAGGTCAGTTTTTTGGGTTGTAATTATCTCTAGTATATTAATTATATTGACACATAAAATATTAAAATTTAACCAGTAAGGGCCTTTTACAAATTGCTTTTTTTACAAAACATTCTCTCATTACAAATTACAATGTTGACAAATATTACAATGCTAGAAAACAGAATGATGTTAGAATAAGAGAGATTAGAATTTTCTGATTTTTTAATATTTTTTCTCACCATGTAGAATTAATGCTGTGTAAATTTATAGTTAAGCAACAAAATAATAACTTTTTAAAAACTCATCCATTCCACAAAGTTCTAATGAAGATAGGATTGCCATTTCATTCACTTATTTATAGTATAGAGTGCAAACATAACGTTGTGCAAAATTATAAGAGAACGAGTCTATTGTATAATAAATTATGTAAGTACGAGGTCAATGCCACAGCTAATAATAAAATATTAATGTATTTCTCAATTAAATTCAATCATAATCTAGTTAGCAAAACTAAAACACAGAAAATTTAACTAAAACTAAATGGCAAACAAAATTCAAAATTAATGAGACAAAAGTACTATGCAAAACTCAAGCAATACAGAAAAGTATGAGCATTAGAATCCACCGTTATCAACTTATAATATTTTCCTATTTGAAATATTATTGTCAGAATTAAAGAAACAATTTAAAAATCAATAAAAAAAACTATTTAACAATGGATTGAATGTCTGTATGCTCCGTGGACGTAGGGGCCATATTGCTCATCCACCCAATAAAAATTTTGTCTATTTTTATTTTCTGCATGTCTGTTTGATTTTTTATTTTTTGTATATGTCTACTTCTCTACAATTCACAATGACATTCATGAATTATGTGATAAAAGATACTGCTACATCTTACTTATAATGATATGGAAAAATTGGCTTTAAGCAACCATCCTAAATCCTGATAATTAATGTGGGGCATTAAAGACGATGACTGTGAAAGCATGAGACTTTCTGGGTGCATTGATATGATTTCTCTAGGAAATATCTAATCTAGTATCTATATCAATTTCCACTAACATTCACAACATTTTACATAGATGTTTCGCTAAATTTTGTAACCACTTTTCTTATTCTCATGCTTATTAGCAAAACTAGCATATTTTGACCATCAAATTCTAGGCCACCTTTTTAATAATTTTACGGGAAAAAAGGGATCCCACTATAATTGGTAAAACTTTAGTATGAATAACAACTTACAAAAATTTATTAGACAATTTATTTTGAAAATGAAATACATAAGTTACATTGTAGTAATACCAACTTGAAATTTATATACTAGAAAATGATAAACATCTTGCTTCAGCAGTATTCAAACATACATTGTTCAATAGCATCTTCCAAGCCATTGGCTGCTATCGACAAACATGTCAGCTCTATCAAATCAGCAACATGAAAAAGAAAGTGAGTACTGATTATGTACATAAGCATAACCTCTAAATTAGTTGAGGAAATTTTTTAGAATATATATATATATATATATATGCATCTTACATATGGAACAATTTATAGACGCGATGCTCATAAGCACATACATTGAGTGGTCCTACATCTTATCAAACTTACACTGAAAAGTGAACACATGCATCAATGTGACAAACAACAAATGAACAAGGAATAACAAAGTATAGCACCATTTAGATTTTAAAAGTTTAACTAGTTATAGACCCAACTCTTATCAAGTATGTAGTTAAGGAAACAAAAAGAAACTAAAAAATATGCTGTAAGCTGCAATTTCTGTTGTCGTTCTAAGGACAAGATTAGAATTTTGCTCCATAAAATGAAACACTATTTACTTATGTACCAAAGATTGGAGTATTTACCTTATTGAGAGAATGACTTCCACTTTGCTAATTTCTTCTCCTTCCTCTTATGTTTCTTCTATCAAGCTTCAACACTTTTCTTTCAACCATACTCACAAACCACCATGGCTGTCCTTTTGAGAATACAATATACCCTATTGACAAGCCATTCACAAGTAAACTTCCATAACCCATCATAATGATTTTCCAATCAAACCAGTTTGAATTATCTGTCCTCTCTAGAATTTTGTTAGCTCTGATTCTAGTGCTTTATCATTTCTTCATTTTTTTGACAATGGAAATCCACACAACCCGAAGTTGCCAATATAGCTATCATTTTGAAATGTGTTGAACTGTTGCCCCAGAGCTATAGGTCCGTCAAGCTAGTTGTATGAGAGGTTTAGAACTAAAACAGAAGTTAGACTTATCAATTGCTTAGGAATTCCTCCCTTAAGCTCATTTGAGGACAAGTCTAATGATTCCAACTCTGTCAAATTTTTCAATGATATTGGAATGACCTGTTAGGTTGTTATAAGAAACGTTGAGAACTTTAAGAGAGTTCAATTTTCCTACTATTTTCGGAATGCGTCATTGAAACTTGTTACAAGACAAATCCATAGTAGTGAAAATAGTTAGAATTCTCTACATTTTAGTTTCAACTCCTTTCATTGTCACTATCATAGAATCTTGATAATAGCAGCTGCCCAAATATCTCATTTCAGCACTATTGTTTTTCCACCTCATCATAGCATGAAATTTCTTGAAAAATCTCATTCACAAATGACCAGTCAATGTGTTATGAGAGCTGTCGAGGATTCGCAAACTTGAAAAGGGAATTCTTGTTATAGAATTCACAAGAGGACCATGGAATCTATTGGATTTCAACATAAGAACATGCAGATGCAGAAGAGTTGCTAGCCAATAGGGACATGTATCATCAATCATGTTATTCCTAAGATCTAGTACTTCGAAATTACCACAATTGACCAAAGAAGGTGGTAATAGTCCCTCCAACTAATTGCGATTAAGATTTAGAGTGATCAACCTACTATCGTTGGCAAACATAAGACAAATGTTGCCATGGAAGTTTTTCATCTTCAAATCCAAAACCCAAATAGTTGAATAGTTTCCTAGACATTGTGGAATAACTCCATAAAAGCTATTATTAGATAAGTCTAGATATTCAATCCAACTGAAATTGCAAAATGATGAAGGGATGACTCTAGTCAAGTTGTAGTGTGAAACTGAACAGAACGAAAAGGAAAGCGGTGGAGCTAGAAGCATACCTTGAAGCAAGTTGCTTGAAAGACTTAAAGAATATAGAAAAGTCATGTTGAATAGCCATTTTGGAATGTGACCATAGATTTTGTAGTTAGAAAGATCCAATGTACCTAGATTGTTTGATGACATTATTAGGAACTCATTTACATAGCAAGAAGATAAAGCCAAATTGACAAGTCAAGGAAATGAAAAGTTGACTTTGTTTTTGGTGATTAATGATACTCCACTATAAGAAAGATTGAGATATTCAAGGTACTTGAGCTTCGCAAACATGTAAAGCTCTAGTTTGCCACTGAAATTGTTTGAAGAAAGTGAAAGAGAGGCGAGATTAAGTCCAAAGATTGAACTTGGAATTGGGCCATGAAATCTATTATCATTCAAACCAGTTTTTTGTAGAGGATTAATCTGAAAAAGCCAAGAAGGAATAGTCCCATTAAGTGAGTTGATATTTAAATAGATTGAGGTTAACTTTTGAAGTCCGCCTACACTAGAGGGAATGGGACCAAATAGACTATTTCCTCCTAAAGATAAAACAAACAATTGAGTTAAGTTGATAAAATATCTGGAATTTCACCTGTGAAATTGTTGGAACCGAGATCCAAAATAGATAGTTGCATAAGGTTACCAATTGACTCAGGAATTGACCCAATGATATTGCAATCAGACATCCTAAGATACGGTAAAAACTTTAAATTTCCGATTGAATCAGGTAGTTTTCTTGACAAACTTGTATGAGATACATCCAAATACTTGAGAGCACTGCTCCAGTCAACCTTTGGTAGCACCAATCTTAAGTTGTTATTGCCTGCTAAATCAAGTGTGTGCAAGCTTGGAAGGTGGAAGACGTTTACTGGGAATCTTTCTTCTAGGTTACAGTCAATAAGACTCAACAATGTTAAAGAAGAAGAAGGATTTGTTAAACAACCAGGTGGTACAGTAGACATATTTGTAAAATCAAGAATAAGTTCTTCTAACTCAGTCATATTTTGGCCTAAGCCTTCCATCACATGTGTTTCGAGTGTCAAACATGCAAATGGGAAAACACCACCAAGATCAAGTGAAACTATAATTTAGACAAATGAGAGATTTCAAACTGAACTAGACCAGAAAAGAAGGACTGAGAGAGGTTAAGTTGTGTCAAACTTGAGAATCAGGCAAAATCAGATGGAATTTGAGAGAACCGGAAGAAATTGAAAGCAAGGTTCAGCTTTTGCAAGTGAGAAAGAAGGAAGAGACTACTGTCGGAAGGCAAGCGGCCAGGAAGGCCATTACAACTAAGATCAAGGCCAATCACATGAACCGTCACCATATCACATGTGACTCCCTCCCATGAACAATAGTCAGTATCCTCTCCCCAGTACTTCATTTTTGGATGGTAATGATCACAAGGTGAAATTGAAAAATCAATGGTAAAGTGTTGCTTAAAGTGAAGCAATGTAGAACTATGGTAATGAGAACAGAGATTTGCACAACTCACTGAATGAAAGAGAACAAGTTGGAGGCACACAATTTGTTAAACTCCATATTAACCAACCCATTTTGTGTTATTTTCTCTCTTTTTGTTTTGCTTATGAAATTACAAGAACTTAGGCTGATGATTTTATAGAGATAAGAAAATGGAGGATAGCACACGTCACCTCTTATATTTAAAATAGTAAATAGAGTTATTTTCATTTTCTTTCCTGATGATCAAAAATCGTCATTTTCCATTCTATTGATTTAGAAAATATCATTTTAGTCCTTCGGTTAACTTGAGTTAACATTTAAATAAGAAATGTTAACTTGAGAACTACCTATTGCCCTTTACTAGTCCAATGATTTTGATGAATTGAATTTGAACACTATTGATATCGTAAGGATTGGGCTAGAGGACTAATGGCACCAAGTCTTGCGTATCCAAGACGTTCTCTGTGCATTTCCAAAGTGGTCCTACAATTGACTAGATTATACTATGTTTGATAAAGATATTGGTACAGGGAATGTCGTTATCAAACGAAGTATTCTTGGCTTTCTTTTTTTTAAGACCATAAACTTGAGATGAAGATCAATATATACCATCTAATAACTCCCTCTAATCGGTAATGACTTTACCATCAACAATTTAGCACAAGTCTTTGTCTACAAGATCATTCCAATAGATTCCAAAATCATAACTTGGCCTTCCATAAAGAGTTTTTGGAATTTGATTATAGACGGATAATATTTGACGCATTGTATTCATATTCTTTGGCAATTGCTAACATACAGTTTTACATAGTTATGGACTTGATTATGCAACTATTGCACGTAGTAGCAGATTTGACATCATAGAATTAACATTTTACTGAAAAAATATATGCTAAATGTATCTCACAAAAATATCAATATGCTGGGACTGATTATTAGTTCATGATCTCCCGATTTATTTTGGTCAAGAGAGCGCATTAAATGGAGGAAGATGATGTTTACAATGGTGACAAAGATTTTTGGCTATGCTAGAAACAGAGTGGCGTTAGCGGCAGAGAGGTTAGTGCTTTGGTATAAATTGTTGGTATAATTCATATTCCAAATCTAGTCTCTGTTTTTTATTTTTTTTTCTTTTTTCCAAATAATGTTTCTCACTATGTTGAATCTTATGAAAATTCTGTATGGTCAATCTTTTCCAAGTAATGTCTCATAATCTACTTCATAAATAATTATAATTAAGCCTATATGGTCAATCTTTTCCTCTGAAAAGAGAGACGAAATATTTGATGCTGGACATTTGTATTTTTTGTTTCTTTTCGTTTCTTATCATTGTAAACGGAAAGTCATTTAGTCATTTGGTAGCTATAATGTCTCTGTTCATGAATGTTGTTTCCAGCTGATTACAACTTTTAATGATTAAAATTGAAAGGAAAAAAAAAAAAAGAAAAAGCGAAGTAATTACATATGTGGGGACCGAGATTAGGGGCAATGCAAAAAACGGAGCGGTGATAAAAATGCGAAGGTTATAAAGTTGGCAATTTGTTAAAATTTTGCCACAAAGCAAGTGTATCCTTTAAAAATTATAAGTTAGTTAATGTACTTAAAATAGCAAATTCTAATAGGTTCATTTGATTCAGTTGAGATATTAGCTTAATTTTTCATTTTTTATTTTTAAAAAATCATTAAACAAATAGGGGGTCTGTTAGAAATTATTGTGATTAAATATTATATATATGACCTAACTATCTACTTTCACAATTGCCAAAATTTTATTCTCAAAATACTAGGGAGAAACCTAGTAATGAGTAATGAGTCCTTAAGTTTTGTACACAGTTCATATTGAATGTCTATGTAAAGGCTTCTTATTTTGAATAAAATATCAAATGTTAGTTTAGTCAATTATCAATGTTAATTCAATTTAGTACATCACCCCTTAGTATAAATGGTTGAACATTTCTCTTTATCCTAAGAGGTTAAAGGTTTAAGTCTAGCTTTTGTCGTAAAACACAAAGTGTGGGTAGTTTTTTTTTTTTTTAATTTATTCCCCCTCTTGCCATAAAAAAAATATTAATTCAATTTGGTTTTGTATTAAATATGTATAATTGCATTTTATATGGAATGAAATGATATGTTGTCTGCCTCAGTATGATTCCTTCACGAAATATAGTAGAAAACTTCCTATTTTTTGCCTGTCACACCTAACTAGGAGTTAACTTCACTTAATTAAAAGGATCGGCTAACATTTTAACTTTGATAAGCGCTGCCAACTAATTTAGTGGAATTAAAACTATAATTGTGAAATCAATTAAAACCATCCAATTAAAAAGGTGAAATTGAAATGAGAAACATAATTAAATGAAAAAAAAATTATTGCAGCCGTGACAACTAGGTTAGAGACATTGAGCTACATTATTGATGGAGTAGTCCTCTAGAAACAACCGCTGTCACATATTTTTACAAGAAATAATAATCAAAACATACTAATGTAGAAAGATTTAAAACACAACGACTGAGAATCAAAGTCTAATGATACAAACAGAGTGGCCAGTGACTACTTTGATTATCTATCATCCAACTTCATGATTGAAGGTCTCTTTTTTCTCGGTAAGTTGGACAGTTTTGAAATACATAAAACAAATTTGTTAGTTGGTTCCTATTATATATAATTTAATTACTTAAGCTTAAAACATTCACATTTCATATTTCTACTCATTTGTGCTTTCAAAAGAATATATATAATTAAAATAAAAAAATAATCTATCAAAACATTGTGTTTTCTTATTAATTTGAAGACAGTAAGTTGTCAATGAACCATTTTTTTTTTTGTTACAATTGATATTATGTAAACTCATCCTACTGTGAATTAAATATAGTAATTCCATGAAGCCAAGACCTTTTAAAGATATGTGTATCATGTAAACAGTAATTGAATCATAAACTGGAACAAAATGAAACTTTCTGCTATTGTCAGTTGTGGACCTAGATGGCCAATTCATCAGCAGTTGATCAGAATCTCATAAACTTTTAATTGCTTTGGCAGCACTTTATCAGCAAATATTGCTAATTTGCTTTATGTAATCTTTTTAGAAAAGTCTTGGATGACCATTAAAACTACAAGAACTCTATAAAGTTTTCATAAAATTTGGGAAAATCCTAAAAAACAATCTGACATATGGAAATATATCTATTTTCCAACTCATTGATTCATATCCGAAATACAACTTGACATTAACATAAATATCCAAAATCCTCTCTGGAGACAAACAAAAGGATAATAATGCCCCTGACTGTCATAGATGTCATTAGGTTGGCATGGTTAACCGTTTGACTCTAGGGCCAAAAAGGTAAAAACAATGAAAAATTAATTAAAATATGAAAAATGAAAATAATTAATATTAATATAAAATTATAAAAATGAGATATTTTTATTTAAAAATAAAAATATATATAAGATAAAAAAAAAAAAATTCCTCTCAACTTCTCTCTCTCTCCTCTTTTCTTTTTCTTTTTCTTTCTCTGTCTTCGACGATGATCGGTGGCATTTGGCGTTCAGGTCTTCACGGTGTTTAGCATTTGGGTATTCTCGATGTTTGGTATTCGAGTCCCTCTCAGTTACTTCTCTCTCTCTCTCTCTTTTTTTTCCTCCGGCTGATGATGATGGTGGTGTTGTGGCATTGGCATGGTGAGTTCGAAGGTTTGGAACAAACCAACCTAGGTTCATTCGACAATGAACCCAGGTGGGTTCATGCTAAATCGTCGAATGATTCATTCGACAGTGGTTTCCACCACCCAAGTTCATTCGACAATGGTCTCCACCACCTAGGCATTCGATGTTTTTGAGGGGGGGTTTTTTTTTTTTTCAGTTTATTTCATTAAAGATTTATGGATTCATTTGATTTTTTTATTTATGGAGCAATTGGTGGTGCAGGTTTGTGGGATTGATGATGATTGTGGGGGATTTTTTGGTTTGTGAGATTGATGATATTGTGGGGATTTTTTTTGGGTTTCCAGCTGTTGGAAACTCAGAAATGGGAAAAAGGAAGAAATAGCGAGAGAGAGATAGAGAGAAGAAGAGAAAGAAAAGGTGGGGCGTTGGCTTCCGGTAACGGGATACTAAAGGCGTTGTATGGATGATAATGATATTGAACATCAATGAGGATCTATTGTTCATAGATGTTTTTACTATTGAATATTGAATGTTGAATGATGAATGTTCATGACTCGTGGGGATTTAGATTGGATCTTCACCATCCATCCAATCTAGATCTCTACTTTTTAAAAAAATTTTATTTTTATTAATTTTTTTATTTTTTAATCTATCTATTAATTTATAATTTTTTATTTTAAAATATTATTTTATGATTATTATTATTATTTTTAATAACAAAACCTCAAGGTTAAAAATATTGTTTAATTTTTACGAAACTTTTATATTAAATTATAGCGCTTATGATAAATCATATAAAAATGAAACAATGAATGAAAAAATGAAATTATTTCGTCCGTCATATGGTTTTTTGGGATTTTCCCACGATAACTACAACCAGCCGCCTCAACATTATTTATTCAAGCTAGGCGAGAGACACCTATCGCCCTTTTCTTATTTTTTTTTTTCAATTCTGTAACTTCCTTTTTGTTTTGTCTTTTTCCTCATGCATGACACCACTAACTTTCTTTCTTTTCCTTTCAACTTGCTTACCGACACTTGTCATTTCTTGTATAAAAAATTAGCCACAATCCCTCACCGTCTCTCGGCCCCTCCTTTTTTGTCTCTTTTTAATTTCTTATTGCCACTCATGCTTTCATTGCAACACCAATATTTTGTCCTTTTGCTTTGATTTATAAGCATCATAACATATATATTTACAAAACAAATATTTATAAAAAAATAAATGGGGGACACTTTGTAATTCAAAGAGGTTTAATATATCCAACAAAATTTGACAATTGGGCTTACATATATACCTTCCCAATTAATGGAGTATCTCAAAACCAACACTAATAACTAATAATACTTGGCCTTGTATTTAAATTGGACTCATTTATTGATTTCTTTTTTAGCTTAATTTTATTCTCTTACGTCCATTTGGATTCAGACCTTATAGGATGTGTAAATAAATTCTATATGCTGCCAACAATTAATTATACTAAACCACCTGTGTCTTGCACAATCCTCCCACTTTGAAGCCTCTTATTAATATTATATCTTAGAATATAAATTACCTATTTACCTTTTAGGATTTGAAAATTTTAACATAATACTAATAGAAGGGGGATTTGGAAAAAAAAAAATACAAAAACGTTAATTATGGGAAATTTTGGTTAAATCAAAAGTTTTGAAAATAAAACAAAAAATCAAAAGTTTTGAAAATAAAACAACCTACTATCAATCATCAAGAGGAAAATAGAAATATCTATATTTTTCAATACAAATGCATTCTTCACTAACAGAAATTTTTCATTTTTATTATGAACATTTTTATCATAGAATATATAGATTCAAAATCTACACATGTCAGATAAAACCAAACTTACAAAGTCATTCCGATTTTTTAAATATGATAATGAAACATGCAAGATAGGTTGAATACCACAAAGTAATCCTCACACCAAATTTTAATGTACGAAAATAGTGAATACATTTTACATTTTACATTAACAATTTTAAGTTGGAGGCGCATGTCTACGTAGATTATAACCTTTTGTCCCGCAATATAATTTGTAGACGGTGCAAAATAACCATAATATATTTAACCAATCTATTGTTGTTGAACACTGATCTCTAAGGATAGTTGCAGCCTAGACTCTGTTGGTGACGTTTGGTCTTGAGTAAAGGTTTGGTCCTCGACTGTCTGATGCTTTTTCATCATTTTAAAACGCCAGTATGTTTGTATAAAAACAACCTTGTGATGCATAATTAGTATAATTTTCAAGATATCGGCCGAAAGAGTGAAGCCATTAACTTTTGTAAGTGTTTGAACACTTCTGCCTGAGATAGGGAGGTCACATGAATAGGGGTCAGCTTGAAACCAAGCAACAAGTTCTTCTCCACAGAATTCACTTTCTTTGAGATTATTAATTGTGCTTCTACGATGAGCAGTGCTTATGGAGCCATTGTTAACACTCCTAAAGGAATAGGTTCGTAACTTGCCTTGCACCAAAAAGAGCATTTCATCAATTGGCTTACTGTATCGGATAATATAAGTGCACTCAGCATAGGAAACTGGCTTGACACAATCACACAACTCTTTTAAGGATGCTTCGCTCCACCTTTCAAATTGTTTCACCTTTATACACAAAATAAGAATGAGAATAGATCCAATATCCAATAATTGTAAGACGGATTGAAGTTCAAATTGATAACTTAATTATAGAGGATGGAAGGAAATGTATAATAGGCAATTGAATATATATATATATATGTTTAAATAATAAAATCTATGCAGTTGCATCTAATTTTCCTATATGTTGATCATTTACGAGCTCTTTTTCAATTAAGTTCACAAATTGATAAAAGAAAATGGTAACGTAATAAAATTATAATCAACAATACTAGGCATTCCATTTTTTCTATCCTTACTCATGATGTATTAATTTAATTTATGAGTAGATGCATTTTTTAATTGATAAAAATAATTATTAATAAGCAATTATTCATCATGAGTTGAGAATAAAGATATGATACAAAATGGGATGTATAGCAACAGTGTTACTCAATTAAAATTTAAGGATTTTTACTTTCTAATAATTCTATAAAGATAGAGTGACTCACTTTCTTGAGCAATTCTAAACATAGTTTGCGTTTTATTTCCTTTGTCAAGGCCCCAGAAAGATCGCTAAGCAAATTCACCACATCAATACCTTTCGTATCGATGATTTCTTCCAAAATGGAATTGCCCTTGCCTTCCTTTACCTGGGATTGAAGATTCTCAGGGAGCTTTATGAAGGGCATGATATTCTTTATCTGTTTTATCTTTTGTTCTCTCTTTTCTGCTCTTTCATGAGAAGAGTGCACATGTCTCTGTGTCATAAAAAACAGAAATGATCCATATAGTTTAAAATTTTCTACGTTTCATCTTTAAGGACATACAAATGTCAAATAATATATACATGAAATGTATATCAACCTGCATAAATACAACAGAAAAAGTGAACAATGTAACGCCCCAAATGGTGGTCATAATTGCAAAGAAATTTTGGAGCACAACGTCACTAGGCTGGAGGCTCTGACCAAAAGAACTACAGAAAATTGAATTACAATGCGTAAGTGATCTCAGAAGTACTTAGTAACCATTCTAGAATTAAGGACCTCACTATATAGTAACCACGAAAAAAATTATAGCATATTAAAACCTGAGATTTTGGAAGCCCCATCGAAGACAAAATGACAGTTTTCTTGCAAAATCTGTCACTTCCCCTAACTTATATTTAATAACATCATCAAAAAGTCCGAAATCACAGGATATTGTTGTATTTTGCATATAGTTGTTTAAACTTTCATCACAATAGCGGACACGGCATCCGGTGTGAATACAGGCTTTTTTCCAACAATTTGAAACTTCATTTAGTGCCGCGAGGTACCACAAAGCTCCAAAAAGCTATAAAAATCATCAATTTGGTTCTTGATTAGAAAATTTTGTACAATTAAAAAATAATTAATTATATGTTCACTGATGAAAAATTCCCCTTGACAAATAATACTAATATGCAAATATACATATATATATATATCAGGCTCATATGCATGCATCAAATTTAAATTAAACAATTTTCATCTTTGAGAAGGTGATATCTCAGAAGGTAATGAAAACTTTAGGATAGTAACAACTGATAGTGAGCATTGTATCACTATTTGAAGTTTATTTGGTAAAATTTGTGGGTATACTACTTACAGAACATGGTATTAGAAAAAAGTTTTCTTCAAACCAACTTAATTTTAGTTTTTACTATTGACATTGACATATCAAAGGATATATATATATCCACAAGAAGCCCAATTCTAGGAAAAAGTTTTCGTTTTTTGGAAAGTTAAACAATGAGATCACCAGACAATAAGCTCTGCGTCCATTAAAACCATTCTAAAAAAACAAATAAATGTTAATTAGTTTAACTCACATGAGCTAAATAAGGGTAAAGAAGGATGAATTGCCATTTGCAACATGAGGCTAAAGTTAATGTGAGAAATGCAGAAAATATCATCAACACCAATTTCAGCAGGAATTGCCCCACGATAATGTCCATTGCAGAATCAATGCCCGATCCAGTTATTCTCCGTGAGAAAACTAAACTTATCAACACCTAAAGGTGAACAAAAATTTTTAACATTAACAGAGATATAAATTGCAACATTATGAGCATATGCCCTGTGTGTATAAATTTTCAAGCCTTCCTAGTCCCATCCTACCATGAGTGAAATTAAAATGCTTCCAAGATTTCATATATAATCACAAGATCTTATTAGCTAAACTAGTAACTCACAAATAAAATAGTCTAAGTCTTGCTATAAATAACCCATCTATCGGCAAAATTAAACATAAAAATGTGTAGAAACAATAGTGGTTTAGCTGAAGATGAGTCTAGCTTACCTGTTGGACTGGAAGGTTGCATAAGACAGAAAACCAAAACAAAAGACGGATAGGTTTCCATAAAATTTTATGATTACGAAACATGTACAGTCTTGGGATATTAGTAAATTTAGGCGAAGAAGTCCAAAGTGGGATAGTAACATAAATCAAATGCAAGAAATCGGAGATTGAACGGAGAACTATACAGCCAATAATCCCCACTTTTTTGTCAATCGCAATGCACTTTTTGTCAGCATTAATCAGTTGAATGTAGATGAATAAAGGATCTACTATCAACCCGGTCAAGCATGATAAAAGTGCCATGAAATTCCCAAAAGGCTCTCGTGGAGATAGAAATTTGGCCACAATGTTGAAGCAGGATTTTAGCATTTCTCTAATCTCATGAGATTCAACACAAGAGGGCTGTCCTCCTTGAAGATTTCCTACAACTGAATTAGTTCCATCTCTAACTTCCATGGAAAGTTGCCTTGCTCTAGTACCTCCCTCCGAATTCATATCTTGAAACCTGATCAAAATGTAAGTACTTTATTTATTGATTCAAATCTATGTCCATATGCATACAATTTGTAATATAACAAAGTTACAAAACTTTGTACAGTAAATGGCTTGCGATTTTCCATATTCTAGAATTACATTAGCCAAATTCGATCAACTTTATATAGCAACTACAACAATTAACTGTCTTACATGCTCAAACAGGTGACTAGAACCCCCGATTTGGGGGTTCTCTGATCACCACAGTGCTGCCAAGTGGCTTCTCTACGAGAACTCGAAGCTAGTCGCTCAGTTCTTCGTCTGTTCCTATCTCTTTGCTTTAGTGTTTCCCCTCACACACATACACAACAACGTTTTAAATATAATTAAAACCCTCTCTCTCTCGTACACGTATGTATGTATATATATATATATATATTACTAATCAAAGTTTTTAGGCTAATTTCTGTCTTAGTATATTTTAAATTCAAATATTTCGACCTTCAATATTCCAATTTTTTCTCGTTCTGTTTGTTCTTGTTTTGGTTCAATTTATATACAGGGGTAGTATGTCTAAAACCAAATAATAGATGCTAGTATTTCACTCCTATTAGAAAAGAAAAAGTTTACCATATAAACAGGGGATTCATTCTACTCTTTCATGTAGACCAAAGTAGAGAAAAGTGTGAATGAGAGAAACAGAGAGGGAGAGAGCTTCCACTTGTAAACATTATTTTATAGTGGAAAGATTTTTAGTATGCTCTGTATTATTAGGGATTTCTCGAACAAAGTAAGAGTCTTGCCTCTTTTAATTTTTCCTCTATTGTGTATGTTTGATCCTGTGTTTGTCATCACATATTTCCGGACAGAGTGTTCATTATTAATGAATGTTCATTGGTTTTATTATTATTATTTTTTGAATAAATGTTCATTAACAAGACAGTGGCTCTTTTTTACCCTTTTTTTATTATCCAGCAGGAGCTAATGAAACCTTATTCAAGGAAAAAAAAAACTGAAACTTATTCCAGAAAAATAAAGGAGCAAAGAAAGATGCAAATTGTTTGAAAAAACAAATTGAAATTTATTCTAAAGAAAGAGGACTAAATAGATATTGAACACCTCTCCATTCCGAACTATTTTTTTTTAGAATTAATCTTTTACTTTGTTGTATTTTAAGTTGTTTTTTTAGCAATTTTGAGTTATTTGATCACTTAAAAAATAAATAATAATGACTTAATGAATATAATTCAGACCCATTAAATAATAAGTTAAAAAAACAAATAGTCTCTTACTCTTTTTCTATGTCTCTGCTGTTGTATTTCCCCTCTCACACATGCAACAAAGTTTTTAAACCCATTAAAACCCTTCTCTCTCACACACATGTATATTACTAACTAAAGTTTTTAGGCTAATTTTTTTCCTAACATATTTCAAAATTCAAACATTTCAATCTTCATTATTCCAATTTTCTCTTGTTCTATTTGTCCTTTTTCAAACTAAAAATCATTTTTTTTTTCCAATTTATATAGGGGCACTTTTGTCTAAAACCATTAATTGATGCTAGGATTTCACTCTTACTGGAAAAAGAAAAGTTTACCATATGAATAGGTGTTCTTACATATAGAGCAAAATAAAGAAAACTGTGATCAGAGAGAGAGAGAGTGATTTTCCGCTTCTAAATACATAAAAGTTAACAAATAAAAAATTAATAAAAAGTAAAAAAGTGGAAATCTAACAATTCAAAAAACATATAAAAAGTAATAAGCGTAGAAATATAACAGTTCATAATTACATGGGCATGACAAAGATAATAATAAAGAGTCACTTACATGATCGATAATAGAAAAATCCAAGTGTAGCTTCAAGTAAACTTGACAAGAGTGTCCTTCCTTCTGAAAAGGTATATGCTAGAGTCAAATACTAAACTTGCTGTTGCTTGATCAATAATAGGAAAATTCAAGGAAAGAAGGATAACCCAACTTGTTGACAAATAATGTGGCTCATGTAGCGAGGGTAGGGATAACAGGATTAATTCATCGATAATGTAGCTCAAAGTCTTAGTCTTTGAAAGGATAAAGGATAAGAGGACTGATCCATCGATAATGTACGTAGCTCAAAGTCTTGGTCTTCAAAGACTTTGTCCTTTCAAGATGCCATAAATAGATATGTAGGTCCTGCAATTTATTAGAGTAGACAAAGTCACAAAGGTGCGCCAATTGAGAACCTGACATGCATTTGATGTAGCTCAAAGTCTTGGTCTTTAAAGACTTTGTCCTTTCAAGATGCCATAAATAGACATGTAGGTCCTGCAATTTATTAGAGTAGACAAAGTCACAAAGGTGCGCCAATTGAGAACCTGACATGCATAAAATATGCAAGAACATTCTGCTAGTGGTGTACCATTTGTTTTTTTTTTCTTTTTTTTTTTTTAGCGACTATAAGCGTCCGATTCCATGACTGATGTGTAAAACTTAATTTGACCTTATTAACTTCATAATGAGACTTGGGAAGTCAGTTTTTGGGTTGTAATTATCTCTAGTATATTAATTATATTGACACATAAAATATTAAAATTTAACCAGTAAGGGCCTTTTACAAATTGGCTTTTTTACAAAACATTCTCTCATTACAAATTACAATGTTGACAAATATTACAATGCTAGAAAATAGAATGATGTTAGAATAAGAGAGATTAGAATTTTCTGATTTTTTAATATTTTTTCTCACCATGTAGAATTAATGCTGTGTAAATTTATAGTTAAGCAACAAAATAATAACTTTTTAAAAACTCATACATTCCACAAAGTTTTAATGAAGATAGGATTGCCAATTCATTCACTTATTTATAGTATAGAGTGCAAACATAACGTTGTGCAAAATTATAAGAGAACGAGTCTATTATATAATAAATTATGTAAGTACGAGGTCAATGCCACAGCTAACAATAAAATATTAATGTATTTCTCAATTAAATTCAATCATAATCTAGTTAGCAAAACTAAAACACGGAAAATTTAACTAAAACTAAATGGCAAACAAAATTCAAAATTAATGAGACAAAAGTACTATGCAAAACTCAAGCAATACAGAAAAGTATGAGCTTTAGAATCCACTGTTATCAACTTAAAATATTTTACTATTCGAAATATTATTATCAGAATTAAGGAAACAATTTAAAAATCAATAAAAAAACTATTTAACAATGGATTGAATGTCTCTATGCTCCGTGGACGTAGGGGTCATATTGCTCATCCACCAAATAAAAATTTTTTCTATTTTTATTTTCTGCATGTGTGTTTGATTTTTTATTTTTTGTATATGTCTACTTCTCTACAATTCACAATGGCATTCATGAATTATGTGATAAAAGATACTGCTACATGTTACTTATAGTGATATGGAAAATTTGGTTTTAAGTAACCATCCTAAATCCCAATAATTAATGTGGGGCATTAAAGACGATGACTATGAAAACATGAGACTTTCTCTAGAAAATATCTTTGAGAGCTTCTTACATTCGCCTTTCTAATCTAGTATCTATATCAATTTCCACTAACATTCACAACATTTTACATAGATGTTTCGCTAAATTTTGTAACCACTTTTCTTACAAGGAACCTCTCAAATTTATATTAATTTTACAAAAATTCTAAAGTAAAGTGTCTTTCTTTTTTATTAAGGAATTTTGTCTTCTTGTAAATTCAAATTTTGAGGTTAGTGGTTTGGTATGCTAGAAACAGAGTGGTGTTAGAGGCAGAGAGGTTAGTGGTTTGGTATAAAATGTGGGTGTAATTCATATTCCAAATCTATTCTCTGTTTTTTTTTTTTTCCTTTTTTCCAAATAATGTTTCTCACTATGTTGAATCTTGTGAAAATTCTGTATGGTCAATCTTTTCCAAGTAATGTCTCATAATCTACTTCATAAATAATCATAATTAAACCTGTGAAGAGAGAGAAGAAATATTTGATGCTGGACATTTGTAATTTTTATTTCTTTTCGTTTCTTATTATTGTAAACGGAAAGTCATTTAGTCATTTGCTAGCTATAATGTCTCTGTTCATGAATGTTGTTTCCAGCTGATTACAACTTTTACTGATTAAAATTGCAAGAAAAAAGAAAAAGGAAGTAATTACATATGTGAGGACAGAGATTAGTGGCAATGCAAGAAACAGAGCGGTGATAAAAATGTGAAGGTTATAAAGTTGGCAATTTGTTAAAATTTTGCCACAAAGCAAGTGTTTCCTTTAAGAATTATAAGTTAGTTAATGTACTAAAAATAGCAAATTCTATTAGGTTCATTTGATTCAGTTGAGATATTAGCTTAATTTTTCATTTTTTATTTTTAAAAAATTCATTAAACAAATAAGAGGTCGGTTAGAAATTATTGTGATTAAATATTATATATATGACCAAAATATCTACTTTCACAATTGCCAAAATTTTATTCTCATAATACTTGGGAGAAACCTAGTAATGAGTAATGAGTCCTTAAGTTTTGTACACAGTTCATATTGCATGTCTATGTAAAGGCTTCTTATTTTGAATAAAATATCAAATATTAGTTTAGCCAATTATCAATGTTTAATTCAATTTAGTTCATCACCCCTTAGTATAAATGGTTGAACATTTCTTTTGATTCTAAGAGATTCAAGATTCAAGTCTCGTCCTTGTTCTAAAACACAAGGTGTAGATATTTTTTTTTTTAATTTAATCCCCATTCTCTCGCCATAAAAAAAAGTATTAATTCAATTTCATTTTGTTTTAAATATATAATTGCATTTTATATGGAATGAAATGATATGTTGTCTGCCTCAGTATGATTCCTTCACGAAATATAGTCGAAAACTTCCTAGTTTTAGCCTGCCACACCTAACTAGGAGTTAACTTCACTTAATGAAAAGGATCGGCCAACATTTTAACTTTGACAAGCGCTGCCAACTAATTTAGTGGAATTAAAACTATAATTTGTAAAATTAATTAAAACTATCCAACTAAAAAGGTGAAATTGAAATAAGAAACATAATTAAATGAAAAAAAAAAAAATTATTGCAGCCGTGACAACTAGGTTAGAGACATTGAGTTACATTATTGATGGATTAGTCCTCTAGAAACAACCGTTATCACATATTTTTACAAGAAATAATAATCAAAACGTACTAATGCTGAAAACTTTAAAACACAATGACTGAGAATCAAAGTCTAATGATACAAACAGAGTGGCCAGTGACTACTTTGAGTATCTATCATCCACCTTCATGATTGAAGGTCTCCTTTTTCTGGGTAAGTTGGACATTTTTGAAATACATAAAACAAATTTGTTAGCTGGTTCCTATTATATATAATTTAATTACTTAAGCTTAAAACATTCACATTTCATATTTCTACTCATTTGTGCTTTCAAAAGAATATATATAATTAAAATAAAAAAATAATCTATCAAAACATTTTGTTTTCTTATTAATTTGAAGACAATAAGTTGTCAATGAACTTTTTTTTTTTCGTTACAATTGATATTATGTAAACTCATCCTACTGTGAATTAAATATAGCAATTCCATGAAGCCAAGACCCTTTAGAGATATGTGTATCATGTAAACAGTAATTGAATCATAAACTGGAACAAAATGAAACTTTCTGCTATTGTCAATTGTGGACCTAGATGGCCAATTCATCAGCAGTTGATCAGAATCTCATAAACTTCTAATTGCTTTGGCAGCACTTTATCAGCAAATATTGCTAATTTGCTTTATGTAATCTTTTTAGAAAAGTCTTGGATGACCATTAAAACTACAAGAACTCTATAAAATTTTCAAAAAATTTGGGAAAATCCCAAAAAATAATCTGACATATGGAAATATATCTATTTTCCAACTCATTGATTCATATCCGAAATACAACTTGACATTAACATAAATATCCAAAATTCTCTCTGGAGACATACGAAAGGATGATAATGCCCCTGACTATCATAGATGCTATTAGGTTGGCATAATTAACCGTTTAACTCTAGGGCCAAAAAGGTAAAAGCAATGAAAAATTAATTAAAATATGAAAAATGAAAATAAATAATAATAATATAAAATTATAAAAATGAGATATTTTTATTTAAAAATAAAATATATAAGATTAAAAAAAAAAAATTCCTCTCAACTTCTCTCTCTCTCCTCTTTTCTTTTTCTTTTTCTTTCTCTTTCTTCAACGAAGATCAGCAGTGTTTGGCGTTCAGGTCTTCACGGTGTTTAGCATTTGGGTATTCTCGATGTTTGGTGTTCGGGTCTTTCTCAGTTACTTCTCTGTCTCTCTCTTTTTTTCCTCCGGCCGGTGATGATGGTGGCATTATGGCGTTGGTGTGGTGAGTTCGAAGGTTTGGAACAAACCAACCTAGGTTCATTCGACAATGAACCCAGGTGGGTTCATGCCAAATCGTCGAATGATTCATTCGACAGTGGTTTCCACCAACCAAGTTCATTCGACAATGGTCTCCACCACCCAGGCATTCAGTGTTTTCGAGGGTTTTTTTTTTTTTTTTTTTTTTCAGTTTACTTCATTAAAGATTTATGGATTCATTTGATTTTTTGATTTATGGAGCAATTGGTGGTGCAGGTTTGTGGGATTGATGATGATTGTGGGAGATTTTTTTGTTTGTGGGATTGATGATATTGTGGGGGATTTTTTATGGGTTTCCAACTATTGGAAACTTAGAAATGGGAAAATGGAAGAAATAGCGAGAGAGAGATAGAGAGAAGAAGAGAAAGAAAAGGTAGGGCGTTGGCTTCCAGTGATGGGATGATGAAGGTGTTGTATGGATGATGATGGTGTTGAACGTTAATGAGGATCCCTTGTTCATAGATGTTTTTTACTATTGAATATTGAATGTTGAATGTTGAATGTTCATGACTCGTTGAAATTCAGATTGGATCTCCATCATCCATCCAATCTAGATCTCCATTGTTTTTTAATTTTTTTTATTAAATTTTTTGTTTTTTAATATGTCTATTAATTTATAATTTTTTATTTTAAAATATTTTTTATGATTATTATTTTTTTTTTTATTAATAACAAAACCTCAAGGTTAAAAATATTGTTTAATTTTTATGAAACTTTTATATTAAATTATAGCGCTTATGATAAATCAGAGAAAAATAAAATAATGAATGAAAAAACGAAATTATTTCATCCGTCGTATGGTTTTTGGGGATTTTCCCATAATAACTACAACCAGCCTCCTCAACGTTGTTTATTCAAGCTACGCGAGAGACACCTGTCTCCCTTTTCTTTTCTTTTTTTTTTCAATTCTGTAACTTCCTTTTTGTTTTGTCTTTTTCCTCATGCATGACACCACTAACTTTCTTTCTTTTCCTTTCAACTTGCTTACCGACACTCGTCATTTCTTGTATAAAAAATTAGCCACAATCCCTCACCGTCTCTCGCCCCCTCCTTTTTTGTCTCTTTTTAATTCCTTATCGCCACTCATGCTTTCATTGCAACACCAATCTTTTGTCCTTTTGCTTTGATTTATAAGCATCATAACATATATATTTACAAAACAAACATTTATAAAAAAATAAATGGGGGACACTTTGTAATTCAAAGAGGTCTAATATATCCAACAAAATTTGACAATTGGGCTTACATATATACCTTCCAAATTAATGGAGTATATCAAAACCAACACTAATAACTAATAATACTTGGCCTTGTATTTAAATTGGACTCATTTATTGATTTCATTTTGAGCTTAATTTTATTCTCTTACGTCCATTTGGATTTAGACCTTATAGGATGTGTAAATGAATTCTATGTGCTGCCAACAATTAATTATACTAAACCACCTGTGTCTTGCACAATCCTACCACTTTGAAGCCTCTTATTAATATTATATATCTTAGAATATAAATTACCTATTTACCTTTTAGGATTTGAAAATTTTAACATAATACTAATAGAAGGGGGATTTGGAAAAAAAAAAACAAAAAACAAAAAACGTTAATTATGGGAAATTTTGGTTAAATCAAAAGTTTTGAAAATAAAGCAAAAAATCAAAAGTTTTGAAATTAAAACAACCTACTATCAATCATCAAGAGGAAAATAGAAATATCTATATTTTTCAATACAAATGCATTCTTCATTAACAGAAATTTTTAATTTTTATTATGAACATTTTTATCATAGAATATATAGATTCAAAATCTACACATGTCAAATAAAACCAAACTTACAAAGTCATTCCGATTTTTTGAATATAATAATGAAACATGCAAGATAGGTTGAATACCACATAGTAATCCTCACACCAAATTTTAATGTACGAAAATAGTGAATACATTTTACATTAACAATTTTAAGTTGGAGGCGCATGTCTACGTAGATTATAACCTTTTGCCCCGCAATATAATTTGTAGTAGGCGCAAAATAACCATAATAGATTTAACCAATCTATGATTGTTGAACACTGATCTCTAAGGATAGTTGCAGCCTAGACTCTATTGGTGACGTTTGGTCTTGAGCAAAGGTTTGATCCTCGACTGTCTGATGCTTTTTCATCATTTTGAAACGCCAGTATGCTTGTATGAAAACAACCTTGTGATGCATAATTAGTATAAGTTTCAAGATATCAGCCGAAAGAGTGAAGCCATCAACTTTTGTAAGTGTTTGAACACTTCTGGCTGAGATAGGGAGATCAGATGAATAGGGGTCAGCTTGAAACCAAGCAACAAGTTCTTCTCCACAAAATTCACTTTCTTTGAGATTATTAATTGTGCTTCTACGATGAGCAGTGCTTATGGAGCCAATGTTAACACTCCCAAAGGAATAGGTTCGTAACTTGCCTTGCACCAAAAAGAGCATTTCATCAATTGGCTTACTGTCTCGGATAATATAAGTGCACTCAGCATAGGAAACTGGCTTGACACAATCACACAACCCTTTTAAGGATGCTTCACTCCACCTTTCAAATTGTTTCACCTTTATACACAAAGTAAGAATGAGAATAGATCCAATATCCAATAATTGTAAGATGGATTGAAGTTCAAATTGATAACTTAATTATAAAGGATGGAACGAAATGCATAATAGGCAATTGAATATATATATATATATATGTTAAAATAATAAAATCTATGCAGTTGCATCTAATTTTCCTATATGTTGATCATTTATGAGCTCTTTTGCAATTAAGTTCACAAATTGATAAAAGAAAATGGTAATGTAATAAAATTATAATCAACAATACTAGGCATCCCATTTTTTCTATCCTTACTCATGATGCATTAATTTAATTTATGAGTAGATGCATTTTTTAATTGATAAAAATAATTATTAATAAGCAATTATTCATCATGAGTTGAGATTAAAGATATGATACAAAATGGGATGTATAGCAAGAGTGTTACTCAATTAAAATTTAAGAATTTTTACTTTCTAATAATTCTATAAAGATAGAGTGACTCACTTTCTTGAGCAATTCTAAACATAGCTTGCGTTTTATTTCCTTTGTCAAAGCCCCGGAAAGATTGCTAAGCAAATTCACCACATCAATACCTTTCGTATCGGTGATTTCTTCCCAAATGTAATTGTCCTTGCCTTCCTTTACCTGGGACTGAAGATTCTCAGGGAGCTTTATGAAGGGCATGCTATTCTCTATTTGTTTTATCTTTTGCTCTCTCTTCTCTACTCTTTTGTGAATAGATTGTACACATCTCTGTGTCATAAAAACAAAAATGATCCATATAGTTTAAAATTTTCTACGTTTCATCTTAAGGACATATAAAAGTCAAATAATATATACATGAAATGTATATCAACCTGCATAAATACAAGAGAAAAAGTGAACAATATAATGCCCCAAATGGTGGTCATAATTGCAAAGAAATTTTGCAATACAACGTCATTAGGCTGGAGGTTCTGACCAAAAGAACTACAGAAAATTGAATTACAATGCGTAAGTGATCTCAGAAGTATTTAGTAACCATTCTAGAATTAAGGACCTCACTATATAGTAACCACGAAAAAATTATAGTATATTAAAACCTGAGATTTTGGAGGCCCCATCGAAGACAAAATGACAGTTTTCTTGCAAAATCTGTCACTTCCCCTAACTTATATTTTATAACATCATCAAAAAGTCTGAGATCACAGGATATTGTTGTATTTTGCATGTAGTTGTTTAAACTTTCATCACAATAGCGGACACGGCATCCAGTGTGAATACAGGCTTTTTTCCAACAATTTGAAACTTCATTTATTGCCCCGTCGTACCACCAAGCTCCAAAAAGCTATAAAAATCATCAATTTGGTTCTTGATTAGAAAATTTTGTACAATTAAAAAATAATTAATTATATGTTCACTGATGAAAAATTCCCCTTGACAAATAATACTAATATGCAAATATATATATATATATATATATATATATCAGGCTCACATGCATGCATCAAATTTAAATTAAACAATTTTCATCTCTGAGAAGGTGATATCTCAGAAGCTAATGAAAACTTTAGGATACTAACAACTTATACTGAGCATTGTATCACTATTTGAAGTTTATTTGATAAAATTTGTGGGTATGCTACTTACAGAACATGGTATTAGAAAAAAGTTTTCTTCAAACCAACTTCATTTTAGTTTTTACTATTGACATTGACATATCAAAGGATATATATATCCACAAGAAGCCCAATTCTGGGAAAAAAATTTCGTTTTTTGGAAAGTTAAATAATGAGATCACCAGACAATAAGCTGTGTCTCCATTAAAACCATTGTAAAATAACAAATAAATGTTAATTAGTTTAACTCACATGAGCTAAATAAGGGTAAAGAAGGATGAATTGCCAGTTGCGACATGAGGCTAAAGTTACTGTGGGAAGTGTAGAAAATATCATCAACACCCATTTCAGCAGGAATTGCCCCACGATAATGTCCATTGCAGAATCAATGCCCGAGCCAGTTATTCTCCGTGAGAAAACTAAACTTATCAACACCTAAAGGTGAACAAAAATTTTTAACATTAACAGAGATATAAATTGCAACATTATGACCATATGCCCTGTGTGTATAAATTTTCAAGCCTTCCTAGTCCCATCCTAGCATGAGTGAAATTAAAATGCTTCTAAGATTTCATATATAATCACAAGATCTTATTAGCTAAACTGGTAACTCACAAATAAAATAGTCTAAGTCTTGCTATAAATAACCTATCTATCGGCAAACTTAAACATAAAAATGTGTAGAAACAATAGTGGTTTAGCTGAAGATGAGTCTAGCTTACCTGTTGGACTGGAAGGTTGCATAAGACGGAAAACCAAAACAAAAGACGGATAGGTTTCCATAAAATTTTACGATAACGAAACAGTCTTGGGATATTAGTAAATTTAGGCGAAGAAGTCCAAAGTGGGATAGTAACATAAATCAAATGCAAGAAATCAGAGATTGAACGGAGAACTATACAGCCAATAATCCCCACTGTTTTGTCAATCGCAATGCACTTTTTGTCAGCATTAATCAGTTGAATGTAGATGAATAAAGGATCTACTATCAACCCGGTGAAGCATGATAAAAGTGCCATCAAATTCCCAAAAGGCTCCCGTGGAGATAGAAATTTGGCCACAATGTTGAAGCAGGATTTTAGCATTTCTCTAATCTCATGAGATTCAACACAAGAGGGCTGTCCTCCTTGAAGATTTCCTCCAACTGAATTAGTTCCATCTCTAACTTCCATGGAAAGTTGCCTTGCTCTAGTACCTCCCTCCGAATTCATATCTTGAAACCTGATCAAAATATAAGTACTTTATTTATTGATTCAAATCTATGTCCATATGCATACAATTTGTAATATAACAAAGTTACAAAACTATGTACAGTAAATGGCTAGCGATTTTCCGTATTCTAGAACTACATTAGCCAAATTCTATCAACTTTGTATAGCAACTACAACAATTAACTGTCTTACATGCTCAAACAGGTGACTAGAACCCCCGATTTGGGGGTTCTCTGATCACCACAGTGCTGCCAAGTGGCTTCTCTACGAGAACTCGAAGCTAGTCGCTCAGTTCTTCGTCTGTTCCTATCTCTTTGCTTTAGTGTTTCCCCTCACACACATACACAACAACGTTTTAAATATAATTAAAACCCTCTCTCTCTCATACAAGTATGTATATGTGTATATATATATATATTACTAATCAAAGTTTTTAGGCTAATTTCTGCCTTATTATATTCTAAATTCAAATATTTCGACCTTCATTATTCCAATTTTTTCTCGTTCTGTTTGTTCTTGTTTTGGTTCAATTTATATACAGGGGTACTTTGTCTACAACCAAATAATAGATGCTAGTATTTCACTCCTATTAGAAAAGAAAAAGTTTACCATATAAATAGGGGATTCACTCCACTCTTTCATATAGAACAAAATAGAGAAAAGTGTGAATGAGACAAACAAAGAGGGAGAGAGCTTCCACTTGTAAACATTATTTTATAGTGGAAAGAGTTTTAGTACGCCCTGTATTATTAGGGATTTCTGGAACCAAGTAAAAGTCTTGTGCCTTTTAATTTTTCCTCTATTGTGTATGTTTGATTCTGTGTTTGTCATCACATATTTCCTAACAGAGTGTTCATTATTAATGAATGTTCATTGGTTTTATTATTATTATTTTTTGAATAAATGTTCATTAACAAAGCAGTGGTTCTTTTTTACCCTTTTTTATTATCCAGCAGGAGTTAATGAAACCTTATTCAAGGGAAAAAAAAAGGACTGAAACTTATTCCAAAAAAATAAAGAAGCAAAGAAAGATTCAAATTGTTTGAAAAACAAATTGAAATTTATTCTAAAGAAAGAGGACTAAATAGCTATTGAACACCTCTCCATTCCAAACTCTTTTTTCTTTTTTCTTTTTTTTCCAATCTTTATTCCGAAGATGATAAAACGGTTTTCATTATTAATTATATATGAATCCCTTTTTTTTTTTTTTGGTTAATGAACACTTATTAATGTTAATAAACAGAAATAGACTGAAACTTATTTCCCAAAGAGGCAATGAACACTCTTTATTCCATCAAGAGCTTTTTTTCTCCTCTATTTTTTTTAGAATCTTTTACTTTGTTTTATTTTAAGTTGTTTTTTTAGCAATATTTTTTTCTCCTCTATTTTTTTAGAATCCTTTACTTTGTTTTATTTTCAATTGTTTTTTTTTTCAGTATTTTTAAGTTATTTGATCATTTAAAAAACAAACAAAAATGATTTAATGAACATCATTCAAGTCCATTGAATGATAAGCTTAAAAAAAAAAACAATCCCTTACTCTTTCCCTATGTCTCTGCTTTTGTATTTCCCCTCTCACACATGCAACAAAGTTTTTAAACCAATTAAAACCCCTCTCTCTCACACACATGTATATTGATAATTAAAGTTTTTAGGCTAATTTCTTTCGTATCATATTTCAAAATTCAAACACTTTGACCTTCATTATTCCAATTTTCTCTTGTTCTATTTGTCCTTTTTCAAACTAAAAATCTTTTTGTCTTTTTTCAATTTATATATAGGGGCACTTTTGTCTAAAACCATTAATTGATGCTAGGATTTCACTCCTACTAGAAAAAGAAAAGTTTACCATGTAAATAGGTGTTCTTACATATAGAGTAAAATAGAGAAAATTGCGATCAGAGAGAGCGATTTTTCGCTTCTAAATACATAAAAAATAACAAATCAAAAATTAATAAAAAGTAAAAGACGTGAAAATCTAACAATTCAAAAACATATAAAAAGTAATAAGTGTAGAAATCTAACGTTTCATAATTACATGGGCAGGACATAGATAATTATAAAGAGTCACTTACATGATCAATAATAGTAAAATCCAAGTATAGCTTCAAGTAAACTTGGCAAGAGTGTCCTTCCTTCTGACAAGGTATATGGCAGTGACGAACACCAAACTTACTGCTGCTTGGTCAGTTATAATATTGAGTCAGCATGACTCCAAAGACAAACTTATCGTCAACCTGAAAATGATTATAATATCTTTTTGTCTTTACCCTTAGTGGACCATGTTGTCACTTGTCATAATAATAAAAAAATTACTCAGGTCACATAATAGTATAAAGTGATTGAAATTGGAAAATTCGAGGAAAGAGGGATAATCCATCAATAACGTAGGCCAAAGTCTTGGTCTTTAAAAGAATTAAGGATAAGAGGAGTAATCCATCGATAAAGTTGTTAAAAGTCTTTAAAAACTTTGTCCTTTCAAGATGCCATAAGTAGACACGTAGGTCCCGCACTTTATTACAGTAGACAAAGTCACAAAGGTGCACAAATTGAGAACCTGAAATGCATAAAAAGTAACAAATCAAAAATTAATAAAAAGTAAAAAACGTGGAAATTTAACAATTCAAAAAGCATATAAAATGTAATAAACGTAGAAATCTAACAGTGCATAAATTACATGGACAGGACATAGATAATTATAAAGAGTCACTTACATGATCAATAATAGAAAAATCCAAGTATAGCGTCAACTAAACTTGAAAAGAGTGTCCTTCCTTCTGACAAGGTATATGGTAGCGTCGGGTACTAAACTTGCTGCTGCTTGGTCAGTTGTAATTTGAGTTAGCATGACTCCAAAGGCAAATTTATAATCAACCTGAAAATGATTGTAATATCTTTTTGTCTTTACTATTATGAAATCATGCGTATTGTGGACCATGTTGTCACTTTGTCATAATAATAAAAAAATTACTCAGGTCATATAATATACAAAGTACGTGAAATTGGAAAATTCGAGGAAAAAAGGATAACCATGTTGTCCTTTGTCATGATAATAAAAGAATTACTCAGGTCATGTAATAGTGCAAAGTTGTTGAAATTGGAAAATTCTTGGAAAAAAAGGATAACCATGTTGTCTCTTGTCATAACAATAAAAAAATTACTCAGGTCATATAATGGTAGAAAGTCGTTGAAATTGGAAAATTCCAAGAAAAAAGGATAACCATGTTGTCACTTGTCATAATAATAAAAAAATTGCTCAACTCATATAATGGTATAAAGTGGTTGAAATTGGAAAATTCCAGGAAAAAAGGATGACCCAACTTGTTGACAACAAGCTTAATTCATTGGTTAACGATGAATCGGCAAGCAAATTGTTTATTTGTACATATTATAATCCAGATATTGGACCTAAATATTTGATGAACAAATTAACAAAAGTGGTTTATCTTTTTATTTTGTTTTATACTAAAAGTGAGGATGACAATTTTTTCCATGAACCTCTATATTCGTGGATATTAATCCGTTAAGAGTAGATATAGATTTGGTTAAACAGATCCGCGGATGAATATGAGTATTGTTTTTCTATCGCTAACGGGTTCGGGTTCAAGTATGGCTATGAGAAAAAATCTATACCTGAATCTGTTTACCCATATGTTCAAAAATCTTTTTTACATACACCACTCAAAACAACATTGTTTTGGATAGTGTATATTAATGATACAAGTAAGATAATTTAAATACATCAAATATTGATATCATAAGATGTTTTTTTTTTTTTTTTTTTTATAATACAGTAATAAATTTTCATAATTAGAGACTTGCATTTTAAAATGTGGTACAAGCTGGAGGTGTCAAATGGGCGTCCCATTTTCAGGCCCAATGCACTTTGAATTCAGATTCGGGCTCAGTTTGTGCATTGTGTGATTTGATTGGACTTAGTGATTGTTAAAGCCCAGCCCATAAGATCAATTTCTTAGGGAATAGTGGGGGTATTGGCATCCAATTAAAGATGTATGTTGTGCATAAATTCACCCAATTAAAGATTATTTTACCAAGTTATAATTTATAATTATAATTCATTTAATATAATATGTATAATTTCTTCAATTTTTTTTTTTCAAATAAGTATAATTTCTTCAATTTTATTGTGTTATACATTTGTAAATAAACGTCATCACAAATATTACTTTAGATAAATTATGATTGTATTAAAAATATTTGTGGCTAGGTACATTGTGTTGTATCCTTATGGTAGTGTCTTTCTTAGATAAATTATGATTGTGTTAAAAATATTTGTAGCTAGGTACATTTTGTTGTATCCTTACGGTAGTGTTTTACCTTGATAAAGCAATAACCATGTGACTTGATACCATCTTTCTTAAACAGTGATCTCAAGTGCCTCTCGTCCTCATAGTGATAACAAGGTTTTCAGAATTAGTAGTTTGAAGAGCCAGTGCTTGCAAGCATCGACACTCGCAAAGGAGTAGGTTCATTGCTTGTCTTGTAACAAAAATATCATCGTCCATTGAACCGCCATGTCTGATAATCTGAGCGTGCTGCGTATATAAAATCTGGTTTGCCACAATCACATTGTCTCCAACTTCTAAACTCGTCTACCTTCATGAACATTTTAAATAAGAATGAGAAAACATGCATGCAATTTCCAATAATTATAAATTGGGTTGATGTTTAAATTGTAGACCTAGAAGACTTGAGAGGATGAAAGGAATGTATTTATGTAGTTGCATTTATTATATAAAGGGAAAATCCCAAACAACAACCTAACGTATAAAACATTATCCTTTTATCAACTGATGTTTTATTTTTATCTAAAATCTCACAAAAGTTAAATTTAAAGGAAAAGTTTTAAAAAAGTTAAAAAGACGTTTTTACCCCTAAAATTTTTATTTAAAAATATTTTTATTTTATTTTTATGATTTTATATTTAATATTATTTATTTTGATTTTTTATATTTTAATTAATATTATTTTAGTTAATTTTTCATTTCTTTTCCCTTTTTGCCTGAAGTCAGATGGTTAACCATGTCAACATCATGGATTTTGTGACTGTCAGAGGTATTGTCGTCTTTTCGTATGCCTTTAGAGGGGATTTTGGATATTTATGTTAATTTTAAGTTGTATTTTGGATAAATATGAAATAATAGTTTGTAAAATAGATGTATTTCCATAAGTTGTGTTGTTTTTTAAGATTTTCTCTTATATAAATTACAATTTATGCAATTTCCAATAATGATTTTTTTTTTTTGGGAAAATCTCAAAAAATAGCCTGACATATGAAACAATGTCCATTTACAACCTAATATATTTTTTTTTATCCGTTTTATCACAAAAGCTATAATTTAATTGAAAAGTTTGACAAATGTTAAAAGATCATTTTAGCCCTAAGATTTTTACTAAAAAATAAAATAATCATAAAATAATATTTTTAAAAAATTAATAAAGATCAAAAAATTAAAAAAAATAATAATAATTAAAAAAACGGTGAAGATCCAATCTGGATCTCCACCGGCAAACACTAGCAAGAACACCATCAACACCGTCGAACAGCATCTATCATCCACAATCATTAACAGCAAACCACCATCAAACACCATCCATCACCCACAAACACCATAAAACCATCCTGAACACCATCAACAAACATCATCCCACAATCATCATCCACCAGTAAGCAGTACCAATTTCTCTTCAAAAATTAAGGAAAAAAAAAGTTGATAGTCTCCAACATTGGAGACCACCGTGGTCTTCGATGGTGGAGAGCATCGTGGAGACCCAAATTGGGTCTCCACCGTGGGACCTACCTGGGTCTCCGGGTGGGTCTCTGATGGTGGAGACCATATCATCGCTGTTACCATTGCCATTTCCATTATTGCTATCGATCTTCATCACCATCATCTTCAGTTGGAGATAGAGAAAGAGAGAGGAGGGAACTGGCAGGATTGAGAGAGAGAGGAGGAGGAATAGAGGGGAGAAAGAGAGTGAGCAAGAGAGTGACGGTGTCGAGAGAAAAAAAAAATCTTTATATTTATATTTATTTATTTATTTATTTTTAAATAAAAACATCTAATTTTTTTTAATGATTTTATAGTTAATATTATTTATTTTATTTTTATATTTTAATTAATATTATTTAATTAATTTTTTATTACTTTTCTCTTTTTATCCTTAGAGTCAAACAATCAATAATATCAATTTAACAGAATCCATGAACATCAAAGTTATTGTCGTCTTTTCATATACATCTAAGAGGTATTTTGGAAATTTATGTTAATGTTAAGTTGTATTTTGGAAATTTATGTTAATGTTAAGTTGTATTTTGGATAAATATGAAACAATAGATTGTAAAATAGATATATTTTCACACATCAGGTTATTTTTTGGGATTTTCCCAAATTTTAACAGATTGCCAAAACAGTTTTCACGTGTATTATTTTATCACCACTCTATTCTTGCATTGCCACTAAGCCTAACCTCTATCTTTATAGTGTAATTTCACTTTTCTCCTTCAGATTCAAAATATTTTATAATTATAATTTATTTAATTATTAACTATTATAATTGATTTGAAACAATATCGATATACTAAACTGGTATTTTACGTTAATCATGACCCAAAATAATAAAGATAATTTAATTATCACATGACTAGAAGACTTTTAGTATACTGGTATTTAGAAGAATAAGAAAAAACAAAACAAAACAAAACCAAAATGTCTTGCATCAAATGCCAAAAAATCGATCACAAATTAGCTTAACTTTCTTAAAATCAACAATTTATCATAAAATATTTAATTCAAAAGAAATATATAATTGTGAAAATCATATGAAATAGTACTTAAGAACTGAACACTTGTTTGACTAACACTAGAACTGAGTTGAGTTTTGTTAGCATATTCCCAAGTGAAAAGACAATAATACCCTTCATTAAAAAAAATAATAAAAAAAGTTTTTCGTTAACCTTTATCAACCTTTAGTAACCTCTATGGCTGCCGCCGAACAAACTAGCAACCTCCATTTCATCAACCTTCAACAACCTCCATGACTACTGTCGGGCTGACCCAATTGGACTACACTAACTATCAAAGTTGATCTTTGAAATCAATCATTTTCATCGTCAGTCTGGCTTGAATTTGTTGAGTCAATCATTAGAATCCATCATCATCGGAGTCAACCACCTTCATTGACAAGCTCGTTCATTCGTTTGTTTCATCAACACAGACTCATCGGAAATTAGTTTGCGAACACAAGAACAAAGCCTACGTTCGCAAACCTAGCTGAGTTTGTGAACATAGCAGAAGCCTGTGTTTCATTCTACGCCATTTTATCAACACATGTTCCTCAATTTTTTTTGGGCTTGTGCTATGCTGTTCTACAATTGAATAGTTCGGCAAACAGTTCAAGCTGGTCTGTTTATTTCTTCAATATTTCTCTTTCAAAGTCAGTCTTTTAAAACAATGGTATTTTTGTTATTAAAATTTGTGAACAATGAAATTGTGCTATTAAAACTCATTTTTAGTTTTTTGGTACTAGTAAAATATATGTCTAGTTCTTTAATGGTATATAAAAAAAGAACCTTATATAATAACAAGATGCAATTCAAGTTTTGGTTAACATGTGCCTGCTGTAGTTCTTTATGCTCATGCAGTGAGGACAGAACTAATCAATCAATATGTAGCTCAATGTCTTGGTCAATGGTCATCCAAGACTTCTCTATAGATTTCAGATAGCAATATTTACCAATAAAGTGATGCCAAAGCTCACAAGATTCTCCAAGTACTTGATTTTGTGTTTGGGAAAAATGGGATTTTGGATCGTGGGTTTTGTGTTGTTTTTGGTTTCTCAAATGGGAAATTAATTAATTTGTGTGGTGTTGAGTCTACTGCTTGGTCATTTATTGTTGATTTCTGTGTTTGGATGCTGAGAAAAAGGAGGTTTAATGAAGGGAAAATGGGATTTTATTTTTGTTCACAAATGGAATTTTTTTTTTATGGTGTTGATTCTCATACTTGGATCTTTGTATTTATGTTTTTTTAAACCACTTTGTATTTATGTTTTGTTTAGATTAAAAAACGCAAGCGAATAGAAGGAATTGAAGGGAAGTAAAAATTGTTAATTTGGATTTATGTGTTTCTTTTTTTGAATAAGAATTTATGTGAATTTTTATTTTTATTTTTTTGGTGGGTTTGGTGTGTGAAAAATGAAGGGAGGATAGTTACTTTATTTGGGTTATTGAGATTGAAATTGTATGCTTGAGCAATTAGCTGGAAAGTGAAAGTTGATGGAGGTGGTTTTGTTGTTTAATTGGGTGCAATAAAGCTGGACAGCCAAGGACAGCTTTTGTTACATTCAATGATCCAGAAGCACTTGAAATTGCATTGTTATTATCTGTTTTGGTTGGTTGTCTGTCAATATGTGTTTATGTTTTTAACATTTTCTTGTGGTTTTGTTGCTTGGTTTTGTGTTTTACTATGTGGGTTTGTTTTACTTGTTTGTTTTCATTTGCTTCTTGTTGTGTTTTGTTGTGGTTGGTTTGTGTAGGAAAACACCAGTTAAAATTGTAGAATTTCATGTTGAAGTTGAGGTTGAAAAAATTTTTATGTTTAGTTTGGTTCTAGGAGTTTTCTCAAATATGGTTGGGATTCTAGTTTATGAGAGTTTATTGATGTCTTAATACTTTAATTGATGAGAGTTTATTGATGTCTTAATACTTTAATTGATGAGAGTTTATACTTGCTTGTACACATGCGTGACACATGGAACCAATAGCACATACAATTAAGAATTTGTATCTTTTGAGTGGTTTCTATGATTGTTTAGTGCTTTAAAATGACACTATTTAGTAACCACTTGTTGAGAAATGGATTATTGGGCACTTACCACTAGTTGATTATGCATCTTTTTTTACTTCTTCATCTGTGGCCGAAACTAATATGAGTTTATAAATTTGTTAAGGTAAATATGTGAATGGAACCACACTCATTATTGATGGAGGACTTTGGTTGAGCCGATCTCACCATATGCCAAAAGATGCCGTCAATCAATTTTCTCAAGCAGTTGAAAAGAGGTCTAGAGACTCACCAGTTAGAGTTCCAGCCAGCAAAGCTTTAAAGCTCCACAACCAAAAAATTTGTGCCAATAAAATTCTGCATGATATTGACCAGTAGTATCATTCTTTTTCTTTTCTTTAGGATCAAATGCTTATGAATCTAAAATAGCTTTGTTTTTCATTTGCCTATGGAGCTAGCATACATGTATAAGATATGTATTTCTATTGATAGATAAAAAATAATCACATTATTATTTCTATACAAAATCGTGAAACATGTTGTTAGGTCTTGTGTCAAATTTCAAAGCGATTTTAGTTTTTGTTTTTGTTTTTGCTTTTTTGAAGTAATTTCAAAGTCATACTTGTTAAGATTGTTTGAACCTGTAATTGGCATGGGGAATTTAGAGCTCTCATCTATCTATAATTACTGGAAATAATCCCCTCAATTTCCCTTCAACTTCCTAGAAATTAGTAACAACATAAGTTGCTCAGATTAATGCATAATATAAATCCAACATCAACCATGTAAATATAATTAAAAAAAAAAAAATAATCAACCATGTAAATATAATTGAAAAAAAAAAAGTTGTATGTATGCTATATAATAAATTATTTAAAAGGAAATATATATATACATATATATTTGTGTGTGTGATAATTTGAAATATTTCAATTAAATACAGTAAAAAACTCTTCAATAAAGGAATATCATGATCAGAAGTGATTTTAACAATATTATATCCAAACAGTCTCAAAAGCTCTTCTAAACCTAAAAACCCTTCTAAAATATATAATTCAAACAGTATCTAAAAGTTTGGGCTTTTACTTTTCTTTTCTACTGTCAAAAGTCAAAAGCAAAAGTTATACCAACGAGCTATATGTCCACTTTAAGCTTTTTCCTCTTTTGCTTTCCTTGATTTAGCAACTTTCTTTGATTTCCTGTTTGCTTATTGGGCTTTGATTTGGGAAATATTCTTAACCTTTTTCCTCAAAAATATAATTAATTAAAGTAAATTAATACAACATTGAACTAATAAATTTATAGTTAAGGGTAATAAATATGGGGTCCCCTTGGACACACTTGGGTATGCTCATACACTTGACAAAAAAAATTATTACATTTAAGGGTAATAAATATAGGATCCCTTTGGATACACTTGGGTATGCACATACACTTAACAAAAAAAATATTTGATTTTATTTTAAAACGTTTGATTATAATTTGTTATATATGATTATAACTGAACATGTTTTATTACAATTAGTAAATGTGATCACAATCAATAAATTAGCAAATGTGATCATATTTACTTATTGTAATCACATATATTTAATCGTAATCATATATAATAAATTATAATTATACATTTTATAATGCAATCATTTTTTTTTTGTTAAGTATATGCATATCCAAATATATGCTAGAATGTGCCAATAAATATACATTAATTATGCTCATCACATAACATATACATCACTTGCAAGTAAAAGTAAATGGTTTTTCACAGCTAATGACAACTTCATTACATGAATGTGGGAATCCTGCCCAATATCACATTGTTTTTATAAATTATCCTGATTTCCACTTCCTTTGCATCTATACTTCGGCCCTTCGACTACCCTCTTGAGCCATTGGGGCTTTCCAAATGAGAAAACAAGATCCGATTATCAATCCAAGCACCATTAATTCAAATCCATAAACTATCAACACGATGGACTTCCAACCAAATATACATACCCTATACCATGTTATGATATTGGAGAAGGTTTTGGTGTCTCATCAGCATGACAATTATATAATGATTGGTTATTTCTTTTAGATGCATAAATGAATCAATTAAGAATTACAAAATTGTTACTCGTAGGTTAAAGAAAAGGAAGGAAACTTCAAGTAAATTATCGTCTAAAGTAACTGAAATATATGTAACTTGATTAAATTGCTGAAAATGGACAATTCATCATTGTAACCTTGAACTATAGTAGGTTTTAGCCATTTTCTTGCCGTTTCGAAGATAAGCTTATAATTTTGCTTCTTATAAAGTAAAACCAATTTCTTATGTGCAGAAATTTCAGCATTGACCTTATTAATAGAATGAGGTGATACTAAATTGCAAACAAGAATTTTAGCTTTCGATTCAAGCTATAATACTTCACTATGTTGCAAGCATTTTGAATAGCCAATAGATTGCAATACTAAATTTAGACGTTTTCTACTGGTACAAATTTGAAATAAAGCATACTTACAACACATTAGTAACCAGCAATTTGGTACCCAGAATTCATTTAGCTTAACTTCATTGGTATATTTTTATGGTTTGGCCTTCAATTTCCAGCTCAGTTCTCAAAACTGGAGTTTGACCTCACAGTGTATTCGGCTACAAGCTGTGCAAAAGATGACAACTTGTTTTCAAACAACTTCGCGAAAGAGACATATTCCTCAATAAGCCCTACACCAAGATATGGAAAAGATCAAGATTATTTCAAAATAAATGGAATGTGTGATGAACTATTAATTTGTATGATCATACTAACAATGACTCAGAAGGAGAACCATATCACTATCAAGAACAAAAGTGATCCGATGCGTGATGGTTATGACTATGCAGTGAGAAAAGTGTTGCCTAAGGGTTTGCTGAATTATGCTATCAGTAGCAGTGTCGACAGATGCAGTAGCTTCATCAAGCACCAAGACCTTACTTTTCTTAAGTAGCACACACCGAAGACAGACAAGTTGCCTCTGAACCATGCTCCAGTTCTCTCCATTCTCATCAACTGCGAAACGCATGATCGTATGCAAGGAAAAATGATTATGTCACACAAAAAAATTTTGATTTTATCTCACATGATAGAATAGAAGAAGAGACAAACCCTTGGAGTCTAGCTTTCCTTCCTTCTTCCTTACTTCATCTCCAAGTTGGCACTTATCCGAAGCCTAAAACCATTTAAGCAATTGTCAACAAATTGATTCTGCATTAATACCAAGCACATGAATAATGCATGCTTGATTTCTATAGAATTTAAGCAATTAAAAACTGCCCACAATCTGCTCATCCTCGTCCTCCTTAAGAAGCTCAAGATTGCTTCATATAGTTCCTTCAAGCATGGTTGGATCCTGGGGAATAATGCTTAGTCTAGACCGCAAATCATGCAGTCCAATTAATGAGATATTGATGCCATCTATTACAATCTGACCAGCTGCAGGTTCAATAATCCGAAAAAGTGTTTGAATGAGAATTGATTTACCACTACCAGTTCTCCCTACAATGCCAGTTTTCATCCCTCCTGCAATAGTGCACGTGAGGCCTCTCAACACGAGGGGCAAGTGTGAAGCGTAGCAAACCTACACCATAACCATAATCATTGATGATTTAAACATGAGAACTCATGGAAGAGGTGTAAAACAAGTAAAATTACCTGGAGATCATGAATGCTAACTTCTCCATGTGATGGCCAGGAACAATGTGGGCGGTTTTCTTCTATCAAACGAGGAGGCTCACTAAGAACACTGAGTGTACTGAAGTAATCTCTCAACTGAGATAATTTTGTTTTCCACATTGCACATAATCCATATTAACTTAGCTTGTAATGTATTTAGATTTGAGTCCATATGTCACCACCAAGCCCGCAATTGCTTTAGGAAAAAAGCAAAATTTGGTTCATGCTTCCTTACTATTCACTTCATTAGCAAGCAATATAAGAATGATACAGTAGTGAAGCCGCTTACCTAGACTGATAACTCCCTTGGGTATACAGACTAAGAAAATCAAAGCAACAATAAATGTAATAGAAGACAACAAATCTATACAAAAGCACAACCATTCCAGGGCACCAATAATATGGAATGCAGGCCAAGAATATCCATTCGTTAATTTCATATTTGTGTCTTGAAACCTTGATTCTTGACCAAAGCTCCTAATAGTTGTTGACCCTGAAATTGTTTCTGCAAAATGTTGTATCAATGGAGCTTTGCATACTCCAACCAACCTTGAAAGTTCTCGTGCAGAAGGTATGTAATATTTCTGCATGAATGTAAAATTGTGAGAAATCCTCTGTCCATGAGCAATAAACTGTAAAACCATATATTCAAGGTCAAAATGAATATGTGATTGAACAACATCACATTTTGTTAACAGTCCTGTCTAATTACTTTGAAAGTTCTGCATCGTTGATGATGTAAAGAATTTAACAATAATAAGAACACTACATAGATTACTAAAAGCTCAAGTTTACAGCCAATACAACATACATATAAATCAGAATAAACAATTTATTTATACGGTTACAAAGTTTACGTCTCTTTTACATATATATATTGTGTAAGATAATTTATTGCTTAGAGCCTACGACCTGCATATGCTGCTAATCGCATGATCTGTGCAAGGATGAAGGTTTGTTGTAAAACAGAAGGTTCAAAGAGCAGAAGAAACACAAAAAAAAGAGAACAGAACTGCCTCTGCATACAGACATGCAGGGGTACTGATATTTTCATTTTAAACATATAAAAGATACAAAAGATTGTTTTACAAGTTAGTCCAAACCAAACACTGACAACTAACCATACTTCTGCAGTACAAACTCCTGAAAACATGGACCATCACAAACTTTTCAACTAAACCAACTTTACATACAAAAAAAATCTAGAACAATCATTACATCCATAACTTAGCAAAAAAAATAAACTAGTTTCCAAGAGAAATCTCAATGCTGCTAACACTCCTCCTTGAGATTTTTCTTGGATACTCCAAGCATTGATCTTATGACTTCAAACTTTGCTTTAGGCAAAGCCTTTGTAAAAATATCTGCCTGCTGCTCCTCAGTGCTGCAATGAACCAATTTAACTTCTCCAGACTTCTCTGCATCTCTTAAAGCATGGAACCTAACATTTATATGCTTTGTTCTTCCATGCTGAACTGGATTTTCAGCCATGGAAATAGCAGACTTGTTATCCACAAAGATAACAGAAGCTTCCTGTGGGTGCATGCCTAGATCAGAAAGGATTTTCCTGAGCCAAATCATTTGGTTTGCAGCAGAGGCTGCTGAGACATATTCAGCCTCAGCTGTGGATTGAGCAACTATATCTTGCTTCTTAGAATTCCAAGAAAAAGCACCAGAACCAAAAGAAAAAACATAACCAGAAGTACTTTTATAATCATCAACACATCCTGCCCAATCATTGTCTGCAAAACCAACCAATGCCCCATTTTCAGTTTTTCTGTACCATATTCCAAAATCTATTGTTCCATTTACATATCTCAAAACTCTCTTGGCTGCACCAAAATGCTTTTGACTTGGATTCTGCATATATCTTGACAACAAACTAGCAGAGAACATCACATCTGGTCTTGAAGCTGTCAAATACAATAAACTTCCAATAAGACTTCTATACAGACTAGTATCTGCCTTTTCTTCTCCATCATTCTTCATTAGTTTCTCATTCAACACAAGAGGAGTAGCAACCGGATTGCATTTCTCAAGCTTAAACCTCTTCAATAAAGAAGATGCATACTGCTTCTGAGACAAAAAAATACCTTCTGAAGTTTGAGTTATTTCTAAACCCAAAAAATACTTCATTTCTACCAAATCTGACATGTCAAATTCTTTCATCATCTTCATTTTGAATTCTTGAACAGCAGAAGAATCTTCACCAGTAATCATCAAATCATCAACATACAGAGAAACCACAACCAGCTTTCCATTGTCTAACCTTTTCACATACAAAGTAGGTTCATTCTCACTTCTTTTAAACTCTTGACTTACCAAGTGAGAATCTATCCTACTATACCAGGCCCTAGGTGCCTGTTTTAACCCATAAAGAGCTTTCCTCAATTTATAGACTTTATCCTCCTCTCCTGAAATTTGAAAGCCTTCTGGTTGCTCAACAAAAATATCTTCCTCAAGAAATCCATTTAAAAAAGCTGACTTCACATCTAAACGAAAGATTTTCCATTTAAATTGAGCAGCAAGTGCCACAAGCATCCTCACCGTTTCATGTCTAGCTACTGGTGCAAAAGTGTCACCAAAATCAACTCCAAGCAATTGTGCATACCCCTTAACCACCAATCTAGCTTTATGCTTGAAAACGGTTCCATCAGAGTTAAATTTTGTTCTATACACCCACTTAACTCCTATAACATTCTTATTTTTGGGCCTGTTTGTAAGAAACCAAGTCTCATTCTTGTCAATCATAGCTAACTCCTCCTTCATAGCATTGTTCCAAACCTCATGCTGAGCTGCTTCTGCATAACAGGAAGGTTCTGCAATAGCAATGTTACACCTTTCATAAATATCTGCAAGGGACTTGGTTTTAACAATAGGAGAATCGGTAGTTGGATCCTCATCATCAAATTCTTCATTCTTACTTGAAGAACTTGAAGCTTTTTGTTCATGAAAAATGTCAGAAGTACTGACTTGTGGAGACATAACTTGTATCTTCACAACCAAATTCTTTTCCTAGTCCCAATAGCTGTCTTCATCAACTTGCACATCCCTATTCAACATCACCTTCTTGTTTTGCACATTATACATTTTGTACCCTTTAGTTAGAGTACCATATCCAAGAAGGACACCAACTTCAGCTTTGTCATCTAATTTGCTTCTTTTTGCATCAGGAATATGCATGTAACACACTGACCCAAAAATTCTCAGATGCTTTGCTCAAGGTTTGTGACCACTCCAAGCTTCAAGAGGAGTCTTGCCATCCACTGATCTTGTAGGTAACCTGTTAATCAAGTATACAGCAGTGTGAACTGCTTCTGCCCAAAAACACTTAGGCATTTTCTTCTCAGCTAACATACTTCTTGCCATCTCCATGATAGTCCTGTTCTTCCTTTTGGATACTCCATTTTGCTCAGGAGTATAGCTCACAGTAAGCTGATGTTGAATCCCCAAATCATGGCTGAACTTATCGAATTGAGATGAGATATACTCAGTGCCATTATCAGACCTTAAAGTCTTCAGTTTGCACCCACTTTCTCTTTCCACCATAGCCTTAAACATCTTAAAGATAGAAAACACTTGAGATTTATTATGGGGAAAGTAAACCTATGTCATCCTGGTGAAGTCATCAACAAACAACAAAAAATACTTACTGTCATTCAAAGAAGCTATCCTCATTGGTCCACATACATCAGTATGTACTAACTCTAGCCTTTCTTTTGCTCTCCAAGACTTCACATTTGAAAAAGGTTGTCTATGTAACTTTCCTAGCTGACATGACTCACAAACATCTTTATAAACTTCAATTTTTGGCAAATCATGTACCATGTTTTTGGACTGCAAAAATTTGAGTGAATTGAGGTTGTAGTGACCAAACCTCTTATGCCACAACCAAGTTTCATTTGACATAGCACTAAAAGCACATTGATTAAATGAATTCCAATAAATAGGAAAGCTATTATCAACCATACTAACTTTTGCAATCTCTACTCCTTTAGGATCATGAATTATGCACATCTTATTTTTAAATGAGAGTGAATAATTCTTATGCACCATTTGAGCCACACTTAAAAGATTTTGAGCTAAACTTGGAACATAAAAAACATCTGAAACCAGTTTTGTACCTTTGTTAGTATGGATTTTGATTGATCCCTTGCCTTGAGCTTGAACCACTTCTCCATTGCCCAATCTGACTTTGCTTTTATCTGACTTGTCTAGAGAAACAAACAAGCCTTCATCTCTTGCCATACGGCTTGTACAGCCACTGTCAACATACCAAGTGCTCTTTTCAGAAGTTTTGAAAGAGTGAGTAGCCATGAACAATCGATCTTCTGCCTGTAACTCCTTTTGTTCATCTGTGAAATTAGCTTGCTGAGAAGAATGCTGGTTAGATTGACTTTGTTTCAATCTACAATATCTCTCCAAATGACCATACTTCTTGCAGTATCTACATTGAAATGAAGGTTTCCCCAACTTCTGCCAACAATCTTTCTCTAAGTGATTAGTTCTTTTGCAGGTACCACAAGGTGGAAATCTACCTCTCTTCATTGGTTCACTTGAGGTTTCTTGAAATTTTCCCTTTCCAAATTTATCTACAGGAGGCTTCTTGCCCTCTTTGGACTGCTTGGACTTTTGCTTTGCTTGAAAAGCCCCTTCAACAACTTCTTCAGATCTCATTGAAACCCTTTGCTCTTGTGCTTGCAACTTGGAGATCAATTCTGCAACAGTGAGTGTCTTTAAGTCACAAGATTCTTCTATAGCTGAGATCTTGGACTCAAATTTTTCAGGAAGACTTATCATTATCTTCTCCACAACCTTTTGATCTGAAAAATCTTCACCATGCAGTTTAATTTGATTGACTATCTCCATAAGTTTTGTAGAGTAGTCTTTTACACCTTCTGTTTCCTTCATCTTTAGCAATTCAAATTCTCTCTTCAAAGTTAAAAGCCTAACTGCCTTGACCCTGTCACTTCCTTCAAATTCTTCTTTCAGCTTATCCCAAGCCTCCTTTGCTGTTTCACATGTCATTATCCTTGTAAAAATAATTTCTGATACAGTAGAATGAAGACATGTGAGTGCCTTGGGACTTCTAGTAACCAGCTCATCATGCTTTTTGATTTCATTCAGAGTTGCATTTGCTCTCAAAGGTGGAACATGTGCTCCTCCTTGCTCCATTACATCCCACAAGTTGAGAGCTTTAAAATAGGCTTTCATTTTGATAGCCCACATTTGATAATTCTCTCCTGTAAAAACAGGAGGACCTGCTGCAGGAAAACTTCCAGATGCCATGCTCTCTCTCACCGAAAGTGTTTGATCCCAAAAAGCAAGGCAAAACAACAAGAAATTGAACCCACAACCCGTAAGAAATCAGCTCTGATACCACTGTTGTAAAACAGAAGGTTCAAAGAGCAGAAGAAACACAAAAAAAAAGAGAACAGAACTGCCTCTGCATACAGACATGCAGGGGTACTGATATTTTCATTTTAAACATATAAAAGATACAAAAGATTGTTTTACAAGTTAGTCCAAACCAAACACTGACAACTAACCATACTTCTGCAGTACAAACTCCTGAAAACATGGACCATCACAAACTTTTCAACTAAACCAACTTTACATACAAAAAAAATCTAGAACAATCATTACATCCATAACTTAGCAACAAAAAAAAAACTAGTTTCCAAGAGAAATCTCAATGCTGCTAACAAGGTTTCTAAGCAAATTGGAAGATCTCCAAGTAATAACTGCTTAAGGTATGCTTCAATCCAAGCTACATACAACGGATTGTATTGCAACCTTAGTATAGGATAAACAAAATCAGTTCTAAATCAAGATTCAACTTCATTTTCTGCTTTTATATACATCATATCACCTGAGTAAAACACACTTGCAAGATTCCATGTGGCAGAGCCATTATGTAAAATAATTACAAGATTTGCTGAGAACACAAGGATTACCTGATACCAAATGCAGATTGTAGGCACAGGGATGAAAACAATAAACACTTGCCACTGAGCCTGAGACATCACTAACGCAATTCCAAGAAGCTGGATCATTGAGAAGCCATAGGCCTCCAATTGATTTGCAATGTTCATATCCAGAGCAGTTTGGTCAGTAGAAGCCTATAACAATGGAAGTAAAAGTAAGCAACTCTGCATTTTTTCCTTGATTGGTATAATTTACATTTCAAACAAATAGATACAGTAAACTAATCTATTACAATGAATTTGATTGGAACTAACATTCACTTGGGGTCACATCAAAGAAGGACATGGGGGCACGGAAAATGCACAAATGCATCTTATTGAAGCAGTGTGGCTGTTTTGTATGCTGCAGTTACAAGGAGAGTTGTCCTCGCAAGGATGTAAAAGAGCTTCCAACAGCCAACATAACGTAAACGAATATAAGTGTGGAAACCCCAAGTACAGGTTTTACATCCTTTGAAACCGGGGTTGCCCATGCCATCCAATAATAGCTGCCAATTTGAAGGATCGGAAATAGAATCTGAGCCACCAATATAAAGGGCACAAGAGCTCCTCCATAAGCTGTTGTAATATATTTCCAGTACACTGAAAACCTAACTTTGCCTTTCTCTGTCTCTTCTTGTTGAAAAAGATGACCTTTAGATCCTGCTGCCTCATTTGATTTACCCTTCTGAGAAGCCATTTTTTCTTCTTTCTTTAATTCCCTGGTAGTGCTACTCTCACCATTTTCTTCAGTGATACTTGTTTTTGGAGAAACTGTCCCACCCTCCATCAAGTCAAGTGCTGATAAAGCTTGCTTACGAGCTCCCACAGGTTCCATAAAGTCAGTTCCACATTTTAGAATGTCATTGTACTTTCCAGCTTGTGTAATCATTCCCATCTTTCATGACCTATGCACTACAGTACAGAGACAAATTAATGTAACTTAAAATGCTTGCCAGAGTAAGATCAGCAGCAGTTAAAACCTCAACTTGTTGAGTAACATATATGACCGCCTTTGAGTTGAGAAGACCTAGCAACACCTCCTGTCAAACAGATTGTTCAAAAGTAAGTACGGACCCCTTTAAATACACACAAGAAGATGAAAGATAACAGTAAAGAATTGCGAAGGTCAAGGTAATTGTTACCAAGTTCAATCAGCAAAATCTGTACACGAGTACCTAAGAATCAGCAAAATCTGTACACATATGAGGATCATCTAACATATAGATATCGGCATCTTGGTACAGAGCATGTGCAGTCTGTATTCTTTGCTTCTGTCTTCCGCTTAAATTGATTCCACTCTCACCTATCCCTGTCTAATCACCAAACAATAAGATTTCTATATCCTTCTTTAAGGAACATGCGTCAAGAATTCTGTCGTATCTTTCTCTCTCCGTCTACTTGCCGAACAAAATATTCTCTTCAATCTTGCCACTCTGAATCCAAGGCGTCTGAGCAATATAGGCCTTCGTACCACTCAACTTAAGAGTACCAGATGTTTTAGGTACTTCTCCCAAAACGCAAGATACTAAGCTTGATTTTCCAGAGCCGACAGTACCACAAACGGCAACTCTCATTCCACTTAACACTTTCAAATTCATATATTTCAAAGTTGGATTACGGGAAGTGGTATCCCAGGAAAAGTTCCCATTAACTATCTCAATTGTTGTATCAGAACTACCTCTTGGCTGCTTCTCTACAACATCAGACTGCAAGTCATCAACCTGTAAGAAAGATGCAATTCTTTCAAGGGATACCTTAGTCTGAATTATCATTGAACTGTGTCAGGGAGATTATAGATTGGCATTTGAAGAATCCTGAACGTTGCCAGTGCAGATAAAATCTATCCTCATTCAAGTGGGATTCCCAAAAAGATACAAGCACCAAAGGTGGTCACAGACACAAATGTTGGGGCAACCCGGAAGATTAAACCTGTAATGGACGAAGTGTAAACATACTTCTTCAACCATCCAGTCTCAATCTTTTTGAGCTCAATTATCTTTGATAAAAATTTCATTTCCCTTCCCTGAAACTTGAGAATTCTCATGTTCCTTAATACCTCAGAAGTTCCCTTCATTCGCTTAATCTTTAGATTCCATCATTTTGTCCTGAAACTTCTCTTGTAATCTTCCCAAAGGAACATTCGTCAACATAGCAATTGTAAAAAGGGCTGCAATAGATGCTAGCTCAAGATTTTTATACAAGATCAACAAGGCCAAAACAACTTGCATGAGGATTAGCCATGGCTCATTTATATACCAACTGAAGTTACCGATCATCTCAGCATCAACACTCATGACATTGATCATCTCCCCACTAGTGAGGCCCTGCTTCGGCTGGCTTGAAAGAGTCAAAGCCTTGTTGTAGATCAACACTGTAAGTACTGCTCTATTTCTCATACCTACCTGCTGCAACCTAAAGAACCAGTGCCTCATGGCGAGGTACTCCACAATCTTTGCAACAAAAAAGGCGGAGACTAAAAGATACCCCTCGGTTTTCAACTCCCGTCTTCCATTGAGGTATTGAACAAAGGTGTCAATGAGATATGGTCCAACATAAGAAGCCAATGTGTACACAAGAGCGAGTAAAGCAGTCAAAAGAATCTCTTTCCAACCAAACAAGATTAATGGTTTTGCCAGGTTAAACATAGTCACTCCACTCCCAACTTGACCATCTTTGTCAAGTGTGTTTCTTAAAACTCGAAACATCCCAACGACACTATCACCACTATCCAATTGAGGAACGTCTTCAAGGTGTAACATTTTCTTATTGCCAACAGCAATCACAGACCTCATCCAAGGTAAAGTAAATATACTAAATAGACCGGCATTTGAATAAGGGGTCACACTATCAGCCCCTTTCAGACTCTATTAGAGACTCTACACCATTACGCACACTAGAATCACCATCCAAAAGGGGTTCTTCAAGGGTATCTTCAGTGTCATTTTTCACTACAAACCCGACGTAACAGAAAAACAAACCCGAGACAGCAGAGGCAATATCAGATACTAAATACTGGACTGGTGCATACACAGGTCTTTTGTAAAAAACAATGCCAATAACAAGACAATAACAAGAAATACACAGATAAAAGCCCCACCAAACTCTCAATAAAAATGGCAACTTTTGTTCATCTGAATTGAACAACTTAGTATACAAAGAAACACAAATTGCTCCCCAACCAAGGGTTCTAAATTCTAAATCCAAAAGGGTAACAAGTTTATAATCAGACCAACCATTGCTATACCAGTAGAAGTAACTCAACAAACACAATACAAGATTAAACACTGAAACACCTAGACAACAAAACAGAGTCAGCTTATACCGCAAAACCCTCTTGTTCGTGAACCTCTGCTTTGACCCTTCACTATGATCAACACCAACTTTCAGTTTCTTGCAAAGCCATGAGACAAACAACACAAGCAACAAAACTAAATGCAGTGAAGGAGAAAACCCACGTAGGAAAATGGGTTTGAGAAAAAAGTCAGTCCCTGAATACATTGGTGATGATGAGTTTGTGAAGAAGATAGTTACTATATCTTCACATGTAGCTTTGTCAACAAGACTCAGTCTCAGGAGAGTACGAGAATATAAAGTTGGTGGCTTTCAAGCTCAATTACCAAACTCACCGTATTAACTATCATTATCAGAATTTGATTCTCTATAGCCATATTTCAAAATTTTCCACAATAGTAACTTTTTGACTTTGAATCACGTTTCTTCAAATAAATATTGTGGGCTGCAATTATTTGTAAATGACTAATTCATCACTAATGTAGCTCAAAGTCTTGGTCTTTGAAGAATCGGTGAGTTCAAAATGCAATGGAAATGTAGAAAATACACACTCAAATAGTCTGATACTGTTGATTATATGGTCCTCATATATATATATATATGTAATATGTGAAGCTAATTAATGGAGCGAAAAGGACGAATTGATATAATTGACTAGAGTCATTAGACAAAATTGTCCTTGATGGAGATGCTAGATCCAGGAAATGTTGTTCCATTTTCATTGTTTTCGCATTGTTTTCTTTTTGTTTGTGCACTAGCAAAATAACAAGTCTTTTGGTCTTCTGCTTTCTATCATTCCCAGTTTTCCATACCTGCTTCAGTGTTGAATAGGAAAAATAGTGTATATGGACTAGACTTGAGTTTAACATGACTATCCATAACATTAGTTTTTGACACTATATAAATAAATGTGACAAACAAAATCTAAATAGTTTATGCCATTAATTTCTCAAAAAAGTTTGCAGAGAACTGATATCTAGTTAAATCAAAGCCATAGAATTAAGGTTGCAAAATAAGACGTATCTAAATAGTTTCTATCATTAAATTCACTAGTAGAAAAGTACGTAGGGAAATGGTTTGAAGTTGATACAAGGTATGCAATTAATGATTAGAAACTAAACATTTTGTTATTGGCTCAATACGTTAGCTTTTAATTTTGTCCACATATTAGTTTTCCGTCTTTTCATCTCAATACATGAATACTTTAAACCAAAAGAGTTTTATGAATTACAATATGAGAAGACCATATAGATTCATAAAGTAGATGATCATATATAATAAACTTTTAAAAATTTAATGAACTGTTATTCACTTTATTTTGGATATGATAGGAAAAAAAAAAGTGAACATTATTATGCAAATTGATGTTACTTGCAATGAAAGAAACCAAGATATGGTGTTGAAAGAACAAATACATTAAAAATATATAGAAAATTTCATGTCGTTCAAATAATAGAAAGACATCATATATTTCACAGATTAATAATTTCTTTTGAGCAGAATTAGGACAAAAAATATTAAACACATGAATTTAAAACATAAAGAAAATTATTGAAACACTTAAAAATACCACAAAATCAGTAATGGAAATTTAAAAAAAAAAAAGAGAATGAATAAAGTGGGTTGACCAAAATTGGAAAAATAATATAAATTAAAAAAAAACACTAAAGTATATGTATATATATATTATAAAAAGGAAAGAAACTTACTTTATAATACACAAAATGATGAAAAAAAAAGGGCATTAAAAAGCATGTTAAAAAATATCATTTACGTTTTAAAAGTTGTGAATTTAAATCATTTACCGTTTTAAATTTTAAATTTAGTTAATAAAAAGTCACAAATATATGATAGGGCCCAAAAAATAATGATGGCCATATAGGCCCAATTAAACTTAAGAATACCAAATTATTTTACAGAGCCCATTTGGCCAAGCAGCATTCTAAACAATACTGTTGGGCTTACCTGATACACACAGATACAGTAAAGAATACCAAATCAATTAGAATTTTGTAATGAAACTTTACTTTAATTAGTTTTTGTTATAAGGTAAGAATGTTATTCGACTAAAATTGTGTCACATCTTCAAGTTCAAACAATATTTCAAATGTAAGAAAAATTGCATGAAGAGAAGATGGATATCAATAGCATTTTACTCTCTACATTTCCTGTGTCTAGGTATTTTGGTGTGTGAGAAAGAAAATGTAAGAAATATGAGATTGAGAGATAATAAAAAACTATTTAACAGTGGATTGAGCATCTATACGCTTTGTGGACGAAGAGATCATACGTAATTGTTGAGCCACTTAAAAATTTTGTCTATTTTAATTTTTTGCATGTGTTTGATTTTCTATGTTTTGTATATGTCTGCTTCTCTACAATTCACAGTGCCATTCACGATTTATGTAACAAAAGATACTGCTACATCGTATTTATTCATAGTGATATGGAAAAATTGGTTTCAAGCAACCATCCTAAGTCCTGATAATTAATGTGGGGCATTAAAGATGATGATGAGTTTGAAAACATGAGACTTTCTGGGTGCCTTGATATGATTTTCTGCAGAAAATATCTTTGAAAGCTTCTTACATCCCCCTTTCTAGTCTAGTGTCTATATCAATTTCCACTAAAATTTACAGCATTTTGCATAGATGTTATCGTTTAATTTCGCTAAATTTTGTAACCACTTTCTTAGAAGGAAACCTCTCTAATTTATATTAATTTTACATATTAAAATTCCAAAAGCATCATGTCTTCTTGTAAATTCAAAGTTTGAGGTGGAGAATTTGCCTTGTTCTCATGTTTATTAACTAACAAAACTAGCATATTTTGACCATCAAATTCTAGGTCACCTTTTTAATAATTTTAGGGGAAAAAAAGGGATCCCACTGTGATTGGTAAAACTTTAATATGAATATCAACTTACAAAAATTTATTAGACAATTTATTCTGAAAATGAAATACATGAGTTATATTGTAGTAATACCAACTTGAAACTTATGTACTAGAAAATGATAGACATCTTGCTTCAATAGTATTCAAACATACATTGTTCGATAACATCTTCCAAGCAATTGGTTGCTATCGACAAACATGCCAGCTCTATCAACTCTACATCATAAAAAAGAGAGTATTGATTATGTATATAAGCATAACCTCTACATTTTTTATAGTATGCATCTCACATATGGAACAATTTATAAAAGATGCATATCCGATGCTCACAATCACATACATTGAGTGGTCCTATATCTTATCAAACTTACACTGAATAGTAAACATAGGCATCAATGTGACAAACAACAAATGAACAAGGAATAACAAAGTATAACACCATTCACATTTTAAAAGTTTAACCAATTATGGACCCAACTCTTGTCAAGTATATAGTTGAGGAAACAAAAAAAACTAAAATAGATGCTACAAACTGTAATTTTTGTTGTAGTTTTAAGGACAAGCTTATAATTTTCCTCCATAAAATGAAACACTATTTACCTATGTAACAAGATTGGAGTATTTGCCTTATTGAGAGAATGACTTGCACTATGCTAATTTCTTCTCCTTCCTCTTCTGTTTCTTCCAGTAAGCTTCAATACTTTTCTTTCAACCATACTCACAAACCACCATGGCTTTCTTATCGAGAATGCAATATACCCTATCGACAAGCCAATCACAAGTCCACTTCCATAACCCATCAAAATAATTTTCCAATCAAACCAACTTGAAGTATCCTGCTCTTCTTGAAATTCTGTTGGCCCTAATTTCGGGGCTTCATCACTGCTGCATTTTGTTGACAATGGCAATCCACACAACCCCAAGTTCCCAATATAGGTATAGTTTTCAAATGTATCAAACTGATTCCCCCGTGGTATAAGCCCTTCAAGCCGGTTGTATGAGAGGTTTAATACCGAAAGAAATGTTAGACTTGTTAATTGCTTAGGAATTTCCCCCTCAAGCCTATTTGAAGATAGATCTAAAGATTCCAGCTCTATCAAATTTTTCAACATTACTGGAATATGACCTATTAGATTATTATGAGAAAAGTTGAGAACTTTTAGAGAGTTCAGTTTTCCAATTACCTCTAGAATCTGTCCTTGAAACTTGTTACTTGACAAATCCATCGTAGTGAAAATGGTAAGAATTCTCTCCAATATAATATCAGATCCTTTCATAGTCACCATTGTTGAAACTTGACTATAATAATCTCCCATATACCTCAGTTTAACACCATTTTTTTCCCATCTCATCATAGCTTGAAAATTTTGAAAAAATTTGGTTTGCAAAAGACCAGTGAAATTGTTGTATGAGAGGTCAAGAATTCGCAATTTTGAGAAAGGAAGTATGGTTTTAGGATTGCCAAGAGAACCATAAAATCTATTAGATCACATATATAAGAACTTATAGTACCGACAGAGTTGCTAACCAATGGGGAACTGTATCATCAATCATGTTATTTCCAACATCTAGTACTTCCAAAAGACGACAGTTGACCAAAGAAGGTGGTAATGGCCCATCAAATTTGCCATTAAGATTCAGAGTTCTCAACGGACTATCATTTGCAAATGTTTGAGGGATGCTACCATGAAAATTGTTCGTCCTTAGATCCAAGACTTTGATGGACGTGGAGTTTCCTAGACACTGTGGAACACTTCCATATAGATTATTAGTAAACAAGTCTAGATATTGAACCGAGGTTAAATTGCAAAATGATAAAGGAATTGCTCCCGTCATGTTGTTGTGTGAAACTGAAAAGAAAAAAACTAAAGGTGGCGGAGTAGGAAGCTGTCCTTGAAGCAAGTTAGAATGAAGGTCAAGAGTTAGAACTTTCATCCATGGAAGTCGTACTGTACCTGTTAGATAGTTGTGAGAAAGGTTTAGATCAGACAGAGTATTGACTTTGTATAGCCAATTTGGAATTTGGCCATGTATTTTATTTTGAGAAAGGTCTAGATTAGACAGAGTACTAGTTTTGTACAACCATCTTGGAATCCGGCCATGGATTTTATTGTGAGACAGGTCAAGGTAGCGTAGGTTGTTAGCAGTTGATAAGATATCTAGGAACTCACTTATATTACAAGAAGATAAAGCCAAATCAGTAAGTTGAGGAAAGGAATTGTTAACTTTGTTTGTGGTGGTCAAAAACGATAGATTGTTATCAAAGAGATCAAGCTCTTTAAGGTTTTTAAGCTCTGCGAACATGGAAAGCTCTACTGTGACACTTAAATTGTTAGAAGAAAGACGAACACGAGTGAGATTCACAAGTTCAACGACTGAAAAAAGATGGCCAGATAGTCGATTGTTTGATAAATCTAAAACAGAAAGTTGTCCAAGATTTGAAAGAGACGAAGGAATATGCCCAGAGAATTTATTACCTGACAAACCCAAATACAGCAGTTGCAAAAGGTTACCAATTGACTCAGGAATTGTCCCCATCAAATTGCAATAGGAAATATCTAAATACCTGAGAGTGCTGCTCCAGTTAACCATAGACAAATAGCCAGTAAGGGCGAAGTTCGATTTTAAATTGACTTGTTGTAGGTTTGGTCGGCGAAAGATGTTTTCTGGGAACACCCCTTGTAAACTACAATCCTGGAGATTCAACAACGTTAAAGAATAAGTTAGATTTGTTAAGTAAGCAGGATCAATGGTACACATATTTACACCACGGAGAACAAGTTCTTCTAAATCAGTCAGATTTTGGACTACCCCTATCACAACAGATGTTTCGAGTGAAAGACCAAACATGTATGTATCCAATCAGAGATTTCGGATGAGAAAATTGAAGCTATTCTTGACAAGTTAGAGATTTCAGATGAGAGATCAAGTGAAACTAATTTTGATAAGTAAGAGATTTCAAGTGGAATTGGACCAGAAAATTTGGAGGAGGAGAGGTTAAGGTGTGTTAAACTTTTGAGTCGGACGAAATCGGAAGGAATTTGAGAAAAACTGAAGTGATTGAAAGCAAGGTTGAGCTTTTGGAGGTGACAAAGCAGGAACAGACTGCTGTTGGAAGGTATGGTGCCCGAAAGCCCACTTCAACTAAGATCAAGGCCAATGACATGACCAATCACCATATCACATGTAACCCCTTCCCATGAACAGCAATCACTATCCTCTTCCCAATTGTACATTTTTGGATAAGGAAAACAAACAAAAGATGAAAAGCCATCGAAGGAAAAGGGAAAGAGTTGCTTAAAGTGGAGCAATGCAGAACTCTGGTCATGAGGACATAGGCTTACACAGCTCACTGAATGCAAGACAACAAACTGGAGGCAGACAAGTTGAAGAGACCATCTTAACCAAACCATTTTCTTTTCTTTTTTGCTTTTGTGCATGAGTTTACAAGAACCAATAGATGATTATATAGAGAGATGAGGAGGAGAAATAGATGGTTGTAATTTTAGAACGGTAATAAAAGTGTACTAGTCCATCAACAAATTGGCACCCATCTCAGTCATCCACTAAACTGACAGAGTATAAAGTTGTTGGGTGGAAATATTTGGTGCTGGACATTTGTCATTTTTTTCTTTTTGTTTCTTATTATTGTAAATAGCAAGTCATTTAGTCATTTTAGCTAGCTATAATGTCTTTGGTGGTGAATGCTGTTTCCAACTGATAACAATTTTTAATAATTGGAAATGAAAGAAAAAGAGCGAAAGTATATTACATATGTGAGTGGCAATGCAAGAAACAGAGCGGTGATAAAAGCGTGAAGGTTATAAAGTTGACAATCTGCTAAAATTTTGCCATAAAACATATTTATCTTTTGAGAATTATAAGTTACTTAATGTACTTAAAAAAAGCAATTTCTAATAAGTTAATTTGATTCATTAGAAATATTAGCTTAATCTTTTGTTTGTTATTTTAAAAAATTCATTAAAGAGATAAGGGGTCTAATAGAAATTTATTGTGATTAAATATTATATATATGACCTAAATATCTAGCTACTTCCACAATTGTCAAAATTCTATTCTCATAATACTAAGAAGAAACCTAGTAATGAGTAATGGATCCTTAAGTTTTGTACACCATTCATATTGAATGTCTATGTAAAGGCTTCTTGATTTGAATAAAATATCAAATATTATTTAAATCGATTATCAATGTCAATTCAATTTACTTTTGTATTATAATATATATACTAGCATTTTAGATAGTATGAGATGATATGTTGTCTGCCTCAATATGATTCCTTCAAGAAATATGGTCGAAAACTTCCTATTTTTTGCCTGCCTCCAAACTGGGAGTCAACTTCAATTAGTTAAAAGACTCAACTGACATTTTAACTTTGATAAGTGCTATCAACTAATTTAGTGAAATTAAAACTATAATTTGTGAAATTAAAACTATCCGATTAAAAAAGTAAAATTGAAATGAGAAACATAATTAAATGAAAAAAAATTATTGCAGCTGTGTGAACTGGGGTAGAAAAACTTTTGATGGATTAGTTCCCTTATCCCTAGTTCACTGCATGAGCCTAAGAAACAATCACTGCCACATATTTTTAAAACAAAATCATAATCAAAACATACTAGTGTAGAAAAATTTAAAGCACGGCAATAGAGAAACGAAGGTTAATCATAATCCAAACAAACTAGCTAGTGTGCCTTCAATCATGGCGGTGGATGACAGATAACCAAAGTAGTCACTTGCTACTCTGTTTGTGTCATTAGACTTTGATTCTCTGTAGTCATATTTGAAATTTTTCTACACTAATGTGTTTTGATTACGATTTTCTTGCAAAAAAATATTGCAGCGATTGTTTCTTAGGCTTGTGTAGTAAAGGTAGGGATAAGAGGACTAATCCATCAATAATGAAGCTCAATGTCTCGGTCTACGAAGACTTTGCCCTCAAGATGCTATCTATAATGTCTTTGGTCGTGAATGTTGTTTACAGCTTTAATAATTGAAAATGAAAGAAACAAAGTGAAAGTATATTATATATGTGAGGACAGAGGTTAGTGGCAATTCAAGAAATATAGTGGTGATAAAAGCATGAAGGTTATAAATTTTGCAATCTGATAAAATTTTGCAATTAAAATGATTTATCATTTAAGAATTATAGGTTACTTAATGAATGTACTTAAAAAGGCAAATTCAATTGAGTTCATTTAATTCAATCGAAATATTAGCTTAATTTTTATTTTCTTTAAAATATTTCGAAACTAATAAAAGGTGAAATTACACTATGAAGACCTAGTGGCAATTTACTAGGCTAAACTTGTGTTTGATGAAATATTTGATAGAGATTTCAAATTTCTTCCATGTAACTAATGAAAAGGGATCTTTAAATAAGTTACCATTCTTAATGGGAATGAATTATAAGCTTAAATTTTGAAATTTGTATAATTCATTATGATAAGAACCAGTTCATGGTTTGTTTAATACGTTTCTAAATGTCCAACTGGCCCACAAAAAGAGGTCTTCACTCATGGTTGTGGTGGACATAATACCAAAGTATTTACTAGCCACTCTGTTTTGTGATTAAAATTTGATTCTCCATGCCGTATTTCAAATTTTTCAACACTAGTAACTTTTAATTATATTGTTCCAAAAATTTTTAAAAAAAAATGTGGCTGTGATTGTTTCTTAGGCCTCATGCAGTGAGGGCAAGGGTAAGAGGACTAATTCATCAATAATGTAGCTCAAAGTCTTGGTCTTTGAAGACTTTGTTAGTTCAAGGCACGAAGTTATTCCTGCATAAGTACAAACATCAGAACTCTCAAGAAACGAAAACATTTGCTTGAAGTGGAGCAATGCAAAACTCTGTTCATGAGAACAAAAGAAACAAGTTGGAGACAAAGAAGTTGATAAGACCTTGTCAACCAACCCATTTTTCTTTCCATGTTGTATTGTTTTGTTTTTTTTTTTTTTCTTTTGTAGGGTACAAAAATATATAGATGATTCTATATAGATGAAAAAATGGTGGCCAGCTAGCCAGAGTCTTATAATAAATTTTATAGTACTGTTAAAATGCGGTGCTATTAATTTAAGCACAAAAGTTTGCATTGTTGTAAGCATTTGATTCACAAGCAGAATACAGTGTCAAAATTAAAGTTTAAAATGGATATGCAGTCATTAGCCTTTTCAAGTTCACCCTATTCTCTCTTAATAAGACCGAAGTAGTACAAGCGCAAGGGGGGGTCATTTGAGTGGTAAAACACTCACCCCCCCTCCCCATGACTTGCCAGTCGAGGGTTCGACTAGGTGCACCCCATTTCTATTAATAAAACAAATGTAAGATTTTTTCTCATACATATAAGTTCTCTCCCATCCTGATGTGGGTCTTATCCAGACCGGGCCACTAGCATCCTTCCAATTTGGTTCTGGTTGTCTCTCGAGTTAATCCCAAAAATTCAAAAAAAAAAAAAAAAAAACCAAAGCAGTACAATATCTGAGCACTTCCATCAAAAACATTATTTTATAGTTTTGAATAGAATATTTCATATATATATATATATATATATATATATCTTCTTTTTCTTTCTTTTTTTTCTTTTTTTAATTTGAAGCAGACTCTGCATTGTCCAAAAGTCTGCATTCTCTGCCCTGCAGGTCTATAATTGACTTAGACTAAACTATGTTTGATGAAGATACTGGTGCCGGAAATATTGTTATCACTTTAGCTATTCGGCTTCTAACTACTAGTTTTAGTCGTTTGACATAGAGATGTGTACGATGTGTATAAGTAAACAAATTACTCTCTATAGTCAATCAATAATTCAGTATCAAGTCTTTGTCTTCAAAGAGTTTCCAATAGATTCCAAATCATCATATGGCCGTCAAGCCAAAGGTACTACTACATTAGGGTAAGTTAGAGAGGTTGGAACTTGGAATATGTATCCGTGCATGTACATAGAAAATCAGTAGTTGTATGTCATTTATTTTCCTCCATAATTGCTAATGTACGGTTTTATGTGTCTATTGAGATGGTGTCCCTCCTCTTGCAATGCTAGATGAATATGCCAAGCTCAGGGTAGAAAGGGAAGAAGAGAAGAGGTGGATGAGGGTATGTTTAACATTTGATTGAATCAAATCGTGTACTTCAAGTTTAATTAATTAGGTGGACTAATATGATCTCAAACAACTATGACCACTGGTGTGCCAATCTTTCAATTCCATAACTAGATTTAATAACGATTAGTCACTTCTTGTACCAAAGGCTATCACACCTGGGCTTCATAGGAATCGAAGTAGTACCATGAGCAGCAAAAAGGTTAGGAGAAGATGGCAGTTTATAGTTCTGATGACACCAATCAGGATTCTCTATCATTCTTTCTTCTCATAAAAAGCTTAGTACCAACAAAAGATTAACAAAAAATCTTTGCTTCTAATGACACCTGCACGTTATAATAAGACGTGGCACAGGTCTGAGTTGTGCTTAGCTTTGTAAGATCAGATGACACTTGGATATTTTAGAAGTGTATAGCAGAGATTCAGATAATTTTTCACTCTTTAGTTAGAAAAAGGTTGTCGTTTTTCATCTCCAATATATTAGTTTTCAAATATCATTTTAATTCAACACATCCATCCATCATTATCCTCCAAACTATTCCGATTTCAATAATATAAATACAAACTGACAAAACTATTTAAAACATATGGATATGGTACCATTCTCAATCATGAATGAGCAACAAAACTCTCCTACCACTGCATTTTGAGCCTACCTATGAAGTTTGAGAGTATGAAGTTCAAGAGTTTAACCCTTTTTGAGATTGTAACAGTTAATGTCTTTGATAGTTTGTTATTAAAGTGTGACCGGAAATAAAAGTATGGTTAATTAGAACTATCTATTTATAATTTTTCAAATAACTTTACTAGCATATCTAATTATTACAAGCTAATTTGACACTAACAACAAAGTATATATTAGAACCTATTTAGATTAAAAGTAATGCTAGGCTTCGAATCTCTTGTTTAAATTTATACCCCAAATGATATAGTATGTGAATTATCAACATCTTATAAATCATGAGATGATATGATAATTAAAAAATCATTATCAAAATTTGTCGTGACAAATAACAACTTACACAACCTAAGTATTTGATAGAAGTCTTCTAGGATTTGCTAAAATTAATTACTACTTACATGATCTAAATAAAGTAAAATTACTACGTATGTCATCTAGATTTCTAAATGTCTATTAAAACAAGCCAATATATTCAAGGACGGAGCTCGTCATGCTCTAGGGTGCGTTCAAACCTACCCTAGCCCATAGAGGTGGGCACGGGCCGGTTTTAAACCGACATTTGTCAGTTTTCACTTTCAAAAACTAACTCGCCCCGAAATGCAGAAAACACCCGTACCTTAACTTAGATGTAATGCAGAAAACACTAGTGAATCAAACAAAGCCAACTCTTGGGGAAAGTTGAAAGCAAGATTTTCACATTCTCTTAGAAGTCTTCTGTCATGTTCCAAGTTCTCTTGGAGTATTATGCAAACACTCTCTACGAAGTCTTGATAAAGAAGAAGGATAAGGTCCCATCAGCAGATGATATTCTCCTTTTTCTTAAACCATTCAAATTTCAATCTGGCAAAACCACTATTTCTATTTGTTGATTTATTTATTTTTGCTATGCATTCCGGCCGTTTAGATAATAGTATATGCTCTGATTTCTGTTAACATAGATCAACAGAAGATGAGAAACAACTTTGAAAAATTTAACCCCGAGTAGAATATGCCTATGTCAAACTATTAATAGCAGCATACAATGACACAAAGTGATAGCGATATAAGAAGCATTTCAGGACCAAGAAACAAAATACTTGATTTTATTTTATGAAGCCTCCGCTTCTTATCTTCTTTAAGCACTAACACCGTCTTAGCCAGCCTAGAGAGGGTATCATTGCTTACGCTTTTGGATTGAACACCGGTAGAGTCATTTAAGCTTGGATGAACTTCAGTTACGGTACTGAAGAAGTCCATCCCCAGGACAGCACAGATATCATGCACAGTGCTCACAAATTCAAGGACCTTGTGCAGCCTATCACTCTGCGAGTTCAAATAAGCGATTAGTTAAAATCAACTCCGTATATACAAAATTTTAGAAGCCAGAGAAACGATAACAAGTGAAACCACAGTTCATAATACTTAATCTTACCTTCTCCTCTTGAAGTTCTTGGAGATGGGATTGATATTCGTCTAACTTCTTCAACGATAAGTCAGTCTCATCGACAGCAGGAGCCAGATCACTTAGGTTTAAGCTGCCAGCAAGTTCTCCACAAATTTTCTGAATTTGTGAGTGTACAGGAGAAAACTCCTTCACTCTCTCCTCTTTCTGTTTCCACAACTGTTCAAGCGCTGGTGCTATAGCCGCAAGTTGTTCTTTAATTGTTTCCTAGATATAACAATAGTTGTAAAAAAGAAATTATTATATTGTGAAAATTTTGTTACCTCCATAGGCACTTCATGCGATGACCCGAGGAGGTCTCCTTTGGGAAGGAGGACGAGGTTGATTAGGATCGGCGACTCTCCTCCGCTGAGATGCTGGGGAGTCCAAATCCAGTGAATGAGATTAGTCTTCCGCTCTGTCCATGGGCTAGCATAAGAGTAAAAATGGTGCACTCTAGCACACCCAACCACACCCAGACATGCAAATGGACCAGTCCACACCAGCAAGCACTCGTGTTTGCTCGGCCACGCTCAACCTTTGCCAACGACATGACCCTCTCTGTTGGCCCACAGACAGAGAGGAAGACAATCCGATTCACTGGGAAATAATATCAGACCAAGACAACCATCCAAACCTATAAACCCGACCGACACAACCACATGCAGAGAAAGACAGAGAGAGAGAGAGAGGGAAAGGGAAGGGAAGAAGAGAGAGCACCGACAAGGCGAGATGAAGACCACCGGTGCTCGATCTCTTTCCAGCGACACAATCATCTCCGTAGGAAGGAGATCAAACCATCGATTTGAGCCGATGAGGGTGTGTGAGAGAGAGAGAAACGATGACGGTGAGGGAGAAAATGTTCCGGTGGCGTTAGATGAGAGAGGAAGTGTACAGTGGAAAGAAAATGACCTAGAAGGGGCGGCTGACAAAGGGAGTGGCCGTGGTTTTTTCCCTTTTATAGTTTGAATGTATTGCACAAACGGCCCCTGAGGTTTGCCTAAACACAAGCGGAAACATATATTTATATTTTTATTACACCAAACCCCCATACGATTAGTTGCTTACTATCAACTTTAACAGTTAATCAGAAATTTTGATCATATGATCATTTTATCTGTGAATAAGATTAAAAAAAAATAAAAAATTGAAATTGAAATAAATTTTTAAAAAAATTATCATAATTTCCCCCTTATAGTTTGATGAAATAGTCAAATCCCCTTTGTTTGAGAAATAGCTAATGTCCCCTATAGTTTGTTGATATATCCAAAAAAACCCTTATAGTTTGTTGAAATATCCAAAAATACCTCTATTATTAAGTTGGATGTTAGAAGTAAATGTTTGACTGTTAATGTATAACGGCAAAACTATCAAAGCAAAAAAATATATATAATAATATTAATTACTTAATTAATTAAATTCAAATAGATTTTTTTGAAAAAAAAAATAATACCATTTCCACCGTCCATTATTTAATAGTGTCATCTCCACCATCCATCAAATGATGGACGGTGGAGATAAAAAATAAATAAAATGAAAAAAATTATGAAATAACATTAAAAAATTAAAACAGGTTTTTTTTTTTTAAAAAAAAAAAGGTCACCTCTTTTTTATCTTCCATTTTCTTCCATTTGACCATTAAATATCCATTTGCTTCTTCCATCATCATCGTCATCATCTTCTTATTCCATCCTCTTCTTCTTATTCTTTTTCTTCTTCATCTTCATTAGAAACTAGAGGTCGGCATGGAAGACGTCTTTTTCTTCTTCTTTTATTTTCGAGAGCAACAAAAAAAATGTAAATATTGGATCTGTTTTGCCGGAGACCAGGAGACCCGACGGTCTCCATTGTGTGAAGACCAAAACTAATCTCTTGACGATGGAGACCAAATCTGGTCTCCTGACGATGGAGATCAGATCTGGTCTCCATTACATGGAGACCAATTCTGATCTCAATGCGATGGAGACCGTCAGGTCTCCTTCGACGGTCTCCATCATCGAAGACCACGACGATCTCTCGGTGAATGTGCTTACCTCACTGGTTAACAGTTAAATATAAACGAACATTAAAGAGAAAAGATAAAACCATCAAGTACTCTTCCAATAAAAAAAAAAAAAACAACATAATTTTATGTTGATTTCAAAACTTTCAATAAATATAGATGAAATATCTATTTGCTGTAGACTACCTAATTTTTGTCAATATCGGGATTAATTGATGTTATGACTTAATATGTTACGTTGTAACTTCAGTTATATGTCATAACATGCAAACTGCATGTTGTAACAAATTTAATGTAGAAATAAAAATAGCAACAAAGTAAAATCAATGCAATAACATTTTTAATGTGATTCAATGTTACTCTACATCTATGAGGCCTTGACCAGAGAGATCAACTATTAATGAACATACAAGTACAACCTACTTGAATTATTCAAACTAAGACTCCCTTTTAGAATCAATGCAAGATGAAGTACATGTTCATTGGCATTGTTTCAGCAAGCTTCCATTGTCTTTATAGGTAGGGTTGGCAATTTAGAATCCGACACGACGGGTCGACACGAATCTGACACGATAATTACGGGTTAGGGTTGAGCATTAATAGGTTGGATAAATTAACGAGTCAGTCCGTTTAACCCATTTAATAATTGTGTCGGGTTCGTATTCCTTTTATCGTGTTACGGGTTGACCCGTTAATGATGGTAAAATGATAATTTTACATTAGATGGGTCTTTATGTAATTTTACTGATAATATATATATATATATATATATTTTGCACACAACCCTACCATTTCATTATCAACTCTTTCTTTTTCTCTCAGCCGACACCACCCAACCCAAGCTTAAGCAGCAGCCGAATCAGTCACCACGGTCCACTATTCTGTCCGTCCACACACGCGTGATCTACCGTCGTGCCGTGTCACCTTCGCCATCCAGCATCTTCTCTTGTCGTCCAGCATATTCTCTCGCCGTCCCGCGCAGCGTCGTCGCAGCGCATCTAGCCATCTGCTACAGCGTCGTCGGTCGTCGTAACTGTAACGACCCGATCCAGCCCCCTCTTGGACCCCGGCCTGAGCCCAAAGGGATTTGGCTGCGACCGGCCCGGCCACCCCATCGTGGGCCTTCCTCCCGGCCTCGGTCCACATGGATTTGGTGGTAGGTACTGTACAGTCCCCTTGCCTGCTTTTCTCGCCTCCCCCGCCACTCGAACCCATGACCCACAGGGTTATAGTCAATTAGGAAGCATGGCGAGTACCAACTGAGCTACTAGTTCAATTGGTACTCGCCATACTTCCTAATTGACTATAACCTTGTGGGTCATGGGTTCGAGTGGCGGGGGAGGCGAGAAAAGCAGGCAAGGGGACTGTACAGTACCTGCCACCAAATCCATGTGGACCGAGGCCGGGAGGAAGGCCCACGATGGGGTGGCCGGGCCGGTCGCAGCCAAATCCCTTTGGGCTCAGGCCGGGGTCCAAGAGGGGGTTGGATTGGGTCGTTACAGTAACACTGCACTGTCGTAGCGCGTTCTCGCCCGCCACGCCGTGTCGCCTCCACCGTCCAGCGTCTTCTTTCGCCGTCCCGCGCAGCGTCGTCGCAGCGCATTTGCTACAGCGTCGTCGGTCATCGCAATATTGCACTATCGTCTCCTCCGCAAACGCAAAGCTTGTGCTACAACGCATCTACTACAGCGTCGTCTCCGCCGCGCCATGTCATCTCCACCATCTAGCATTCTCCCGCCGTCACGCTAATATGTTTTTTATATTGTTTTTTTAATATTGAGAACTTTATATTCATTTGTGTGAATGTTTGTATTTTTTTTTGTTTTGGATTGTATTTGTGGATGATTGTATTTCTATGTTTTGGATTATTTTTTATTGTATTTGTAATTTGTGGATGTTTTGGATTATTTTGGATTGTATTTGTAATTTGTGGATGATTGTATTTTTAGGTTTTAGATTGTATTTGAGTATTTTAATGTTATTTTTAATTAGATGTGAATTAAAATTTAAATATATTAAATATGATTAAATTCATAAACGGGTCAGCTTAACGGGTCAATTAAATGAGTCAGTTAAACGACCCGTTAATAAATGGGTTAATCGTGTCTTTTTCGTGTTGACCCGTTTATTATCGTATCGTGTTCGTGTCGAGTGAATTCAACCCATTTACTTATCGTTTCGTGTTCGGGTCATGTTAAAAATTATTGTGTCGTGTTCATGTCGTTTCCAACCCGACCTGTCAACCTGGATTGCCACCCCTATTTATAGGTGACAACAGCTCAAAACTCCCTTCAACCTATGAATCTGTCTCCTCTCTGTAGGCAAACGTCTTGTTATCCTAACAAACACTTAGTCTAGACTCTCCAACCTCAACCAGCCTAAGTGTAGCACATAAACTTAGAACAAACCTCTTTAAGTGTTACAAACAATATCTCTCAATCTCTAAATATGTATATATTGTTTTCTGTATCTCTCACCCACACAAACAACTATCTAGAGTCGAGAAACTCTAAGTCACAAATGCATGCAATTTCTAAGATGTTCTCTATTACGGTTTGCACTCAAAAACTGTATACATACAAAAATTACAAGCACTTTAATTGCTGCTCACATGAAATGCACGACTTGCCTCTCTATCAGACCTACCAAAACTTCATTCTCTATCTCCTTTGAGGAAATAACCTAAAAGTTATTTCTAGAAACTATTTGACAGAGAATAAAATCTGCATTAATAAAAATCAAACTAAAGAATGAAACTTCCTTATTTTGTCTCCATTGACCGAATGCACAAGTAAACAATATCTTTGATCATCCAAATCTAGAAACTAAGGAATGAATAAAGTTTCCTGTAATACAAAAGATTAGTTGATAGATAAAATACTTTTCATAATTATGAAAGATATTTTCCAAGTTTCACAAATCAACAATAAAAAAATTTCCTTATAAAAAGATATTTCATTTAATTCAAAGCTATAAAGAAATTATGCACCTTACTCATGACAATAATAATATTGAATAATCATACAATCACTCAATAAGTCAAATAAGAATCATAAAAACGAGAATAAAGCACTTCTGAAATTATTCAGAAAAACTGTACTGGAACCTGTACTGTGAACTATTAGAAAAAAATTTGTTATAACATCAAAACTGATGTTACAACATTGACTTGCATGTTATTACTCAAACAGTAGTAACGCAGAATATAAACACACTACAGTCTATGTAAATACATGCTCTACATAAGCTTTACTAAACATATAAAGTCAATCATCAGTGTCATACAATAAACCTTAATGTCATATCATTTCAACGCCATAAGATGCCAATAACAACAATGTCATAAGATTAACTTTAATGTCATAAGATGCCAACTACAGTGCACCACACATATGTGCACTATCAATAAATTTGACCAAAAAAATTGAATATCTATTGTAATGAAATTACGAATGTCTGACAGCGACATCCATAATTGCAATTGCAGGAATAAGGAGAATACGGGAATAGTTTTTCTCACTCATCGAACTCACTATTAGTAGCAAACAATGGCCTTATGATCCTTCGACCTCAATTAACCAGCTCCTTCCGTCGATGAAGCAGTTGTTATAGTTGACTGGCTTTGGAATATGAAGGTAAAACATTTATTGAAACATAATAATTTTAGATAGAATTATGTGGATTTTTTTCAAAAAAAGAAAATTAGTTTAAGTACTTATATATATATAATAATGTAAGTGCTATGAACATGTATTTTTAGCAACATAATAATATTTAGATAGAATTATGTGATTTTTTTTTTTTTTTTTTTGAAGCAAGAATTATGTGAATTTATTATAACTAAGTGAATTTCCATCCAAAAGTGGAAAAATCAACATAAGTGGATGAATTTAATTGTAACCGATGGCTTTTCAGGAATGGATGGTCTACCTGCACGAATTATGATGTAATTACAAGTTGGTTATCTTGTGGTCTAGAATACCGTCCTTCGATAACAATTTTACACAATGATGCAAAGCAAGAGCACAAACTCACACGTTTGGTCTAGTCTTTTGGTTTAATTGTCTTTTCCTGTTGAGGTTCTTATTACTAAAAGTGACAGTTACTTTTGTTTCTATTGTTCTTTTGTGGAGTTTTGATTTAGGTGGGTTAATTTTCATAAGTGTGAGAATTTATTAATTACTCATCTACCCTTGATCGTAACGGATCCATGAATTTTTGCATATACCATACATCTTACAGGATTTTAGTAATTTTGACATATTTAAAAGATCAAGCTAGTCATTAGTGCTCATTAGCACAAATTAAACCAAGCATCTTACATGTTCTATTCTAACAGGTAAGAATTGGGCCTCTTACACAAACAAAATTGGGAAAATTCCTGTATCTACTATCTAATTTATCCGCATAAACTTCTCTGTGAATATGCTTACCTTATTGGTTAACAGTTAAATATAAACGCACCTTAAAGAGAAAAGGCAAAATCATCAATTACTCATCCAATAAAAAACATAATTTTATGTTGATTTCAAAACTTTCAATAGATACAGATTTTACCAAAAAAATTGAATATCTATTGTGATGAAATTACAGATATTTGACAACAACATTCGTAATTGCAATCACAAGCAGAAAGAGAATAGGTAGCGAAGAAGTGTCTGACGGCAAGTACCCTTCATGAAATGCTAGTGGAGAGGTGGTTTTACGTTTGATGGAAAAACAATTTTCCAAAACAACATTATACGTACAAAACACAAAACAGAGAGCATACAGAGAGCAATCAAAGACCACTTGGCAAAACATTTTATATTGTGATTTGAGGATTTGGTTCTATATTGGTGATTGAATTACAACCAGTTGAACAATCCAAACGATCAGAGAACTTCTGCTGCACAAAAACGGGGTCGATTTATTTTTACTGTTTTTGATTAAAGCAAATATTGTTTATGAATTTCAGCGGGAATATATGTGAGAATGATGTGGGAGTTGTAAGTATTTTTTAAGATCCTATACCAAAATATGTTGATTGATAATAAATTAAAATGTCAATTATAATGTTAATTTTGAGATAATGGCAATTATAATGATAATTGTAATGTTAATTTTAGAAATTAAATTTATCTTGTCACCTCCAAGATTTAAGTCCACGTGTTACATAAAGAAAAGGTTGTAATCGGTTTCAAAAGTCTTACAAATAATATAAAATGTGGATGAAGTTTTATACATTAGAATTCAAAATCTTGCATTTATATATAAAATCATCAAGTTTAGTGAAATTACATCCTACCGCATTTGTAATTGTTGAGTGTTGATTCTGTCATGTTGCGAGAAACCCCAACTTTGAAAATAGTAGAAGAAATTTGTTCGTGATTTTATAAACAAAAATGAAAGAATTTGTTAATGTTTAAAAAATTGTTCCTAAATTCTAAAAGGAATTTGATCCAAAATAAAATATAGTGATTATCAGTAACTAATCTGAAATAAAAACTATAAATATCTCTAATTTGATTCCACAATCATTCATTTTTATTTCATTCTTTCTAATTTAGAAACATAACTTATATTATCAATGTATTATATTTAAAACGAATATTTCCTCATTTAAAAATGAATAAATATGTTTCTAAAAAAACAAAAAAAACAAAAACAAAAATTTGGTGACATAGACTAATTATATTTGTTAGAATGCCTAATATATATTCAAATTTGATAAATTTTTTTTCTCACATATATTCTCGCTAAGTTAGCCCTACTTATTATCTTAAATAAATAATTAGCATTTAAATCTTTTAAAAATGTAATGAAAATCAAACCCGTTTCAGGCTGGACTTAAAATACAGAACAACAAATGGCAAATGCCAATTTTGCACTTCCACAAAAAACATTGGCTTCTGGTTTTAACCCACCTAAATTATTCATTTAGTTAGTGAAATTCTATAATTTAATAATTAATAGGTAAAATTATTCATTAAGTAAGGTAGCTAAATCCAAAACAAAAATTATAAGGAGAGATTTCCTCAACCATGTCCAAAACGGCACCGTTTAAAGGGCGACTCCAGTGAAACTCCACGAATGGCAATCACAACAACACGGGAGATGATGACAAAACCCACAAATACGCACCTACCTACGATCCCACGCGTAACCCTAGTCAAACCCAAACCCAACCACGGTTAACTCTACCCCACTCCACGATCTCTCCACGTGTCCTTTTTCAACGTCCCAGATCCTCTCCTGCCATTCTCACCCGCGCCTCCTCCCCTATATAAACCATCGATAAAGAATGGGCTTAAGGCTGTCCAAATTGTAAACATTTCTTTGTGATGGAGAAAAACCAGCAAGAATGGTCTTGCACTGGCTCCGACCTGAAATAGATAGCTGCTAGTGAGTTAGAATTAGATCAGTACTCAAGATCACACTTAGCAGCAAGCAAACCATGGCCGTAGGAGCCTTTGACCTCAATCAACCGGCTGCTTCCGACGATGAAGCGGCTAATCAGCGTTGGAGTGTGGAGGTAAACCATTCACCACAACATAATAATATTTAGATAGATAGAATTATGTGGATTTTTGTTTTATAATTTAGTTTAGGTAAATAATATTTCATGTTTCCTCATATATATCTATATATTTTTTAATTTTGTTTTGAGGTTATCTTTATATATTAATGATATTTTGAATTTTTATTTTTTGATATTTTATTAAGTTTATTTATTTAATTTTATTTTGTTTGTGTTTGGTTGCTGAGAAATTTGCGAGAAATTGGAGTTTAATTTTGAGCTTAGTGATTAATACATGTGATTTTTGCTGATTTCTTTTATTTTTTTGGTTATCCATTTGTGTTTGGTTGCAGAGAAAGTTGTTTGTGTGTTATTATCTATGTTATTTGTATTAAATTTTTAATTTCTTTTGTATTTATTTGTGTTATTTGTTTAGTGATTGATAGATGTGTTTGGTTGCTTTGGTGCCCGCCACACTGCCCCCCCATCCCCCAATTCTTTTTTTTTTTTTTCGTTGTATATGTCTCACTAATTTGAAGGGAAATCGAGTTTGTCGTGTCGTCTCTACTTACGTAGGATATTATCTTATGCTATGATTAGCGATGCAGAATTCTGCACATAGTCGTGAGATGTCTCAAATAGCTAAACTATTCATTTAGTAAGATAGTGAAATTCATAGTACTTACAAGATGGTGGGACCCATATTCAGACCAAATCCACCGAATTTCGATTATCTCTTTCTTCATTAGTGAGGGGTCCTTAGCGGTGATGCGACCCACATTGACAGCCAAATTCACCAAATTTAGATTCTCTTTCTTTAGTCAGGAAATTTACGAATGAAAAAAAAATATTTTACACGACTATCCTACTGCTGATATAACACGTCAAACTAATAAAAAAGGTGAAAAAAAATAAAAATCAATGAAAAAATTGAGAGAAAATGAACTAAAATTATTTCATTGATCGGTCGTAGGAAGTGTTATGAAAGATTTTTTTCTTCACGTGAATGCACTGTGAATTTATTACTTTTTTAATTTTAAAGTAGGTGGTTGGTTATCTTTGAATACACATTCAACTTTTTCTAAAAAATAAAAAACAAATTCGATTTTCTCCTTCTTCGCTACGGACATCTCTGCGTGAAAGCATTATTGATTTTGGCAGGATAATTTCAGGTTCAGTCCATCACAAAACAAAAATATTGTTTTTGTCAACCATTTTACAAAAATTCATTTTTAACCTCTCAAACAAACTAATTTCTTCCTATACCCAAGTTACCCAAATTGCCCCTTAGTCAAATATTCTTTCCAAACTCAGCTGAAATGTCCAAAATACCCTCAAGCCTCCATAACCACTACTCTTCTTCTTTTCCTACGCTTTTAGGCACCATATTTTCATCCCATTTTTTATTCTCTCATCAATATTGTTTGTGCACCCATTCAACATTTTTGAATCCAAAAAACACACATTCAATCAAACTTCATTCTTTCTAACAACAACCCTCACATTCAATATTTTTCTCCAAGTTTAAAGGTATGTGATTGTTGTTGGTTGGTTTTAAAATTTTTTGTTGATAATGCTTAGTTGAAAGCCTTAAAAGTGATTTATGGTTGTGATTTTATCATATATAAGTGTGATCTGCAAGAAACTAAAGGAAATCAAAGAGCCCGTAAAGTTTTGGTATCGAAACCGAGTTTTATGGGGCCGAGTTTTATGCCCCCATAAAACCCGATTTCGGGTTTTATGGAGGCATAAAACCCGGTTCCGGTTTTATGCCACCATAAGACCAGAAACCGGGTTTTATGTGGGCATAAAACCCGGTTCCGGGTTTTATGCCACCATAAAACCCGAAACCGGGTTTTATAATTTTTTTTTCAATTTTTTTTTTTTTTGGGAAGTTTGGTATTGATAGTTAGAGTTATATATATACGATAAGATTTAATTAGATTTTAATGGATTTGGTTGGTTTTGGCTTGAAAACTCGGTTGCGGGTTTTATTGTATATTAAAACTCGATTTTGTTTATGATTTTATTTATTTAATTTAGCAAATAATATTTAGAAAATATTGAATTAACCTTAAGTAATACAATGTTTTGATAATAATTTAATTACATTTGAAACGTTTAATAAATATAGTTTTTTTTTTGTTTTTCGTGCAAAACAATTGGTTATTGAATATTATGTGAGTATGGATGAGACTAATTTATTTCAATTTTACAGAAATTAGTGAAGTGACAATAATAATAAAATGCAACGGAGAGTGGAATGGTAATAATTATGTTGGGGGTGAGACGTTCATGATGGGGGCCCCGAAGAATGTCAATTTATCTCGTTTGGTGGACTTTGTTTAAATAGTGACTGGCATTGATAGAAGAATATAGGACATCCGTTTGCATTATTTACTCCGAGCTAGGGGAATGTCTGCAGTTAAGATACCTATCACGACCGATCTTAGTGTCCGAGGTGTAATTTCGGACAACAAAGCTGATTATAGAGAGATTTATGTTGATAAGAATATAAGAGATTCTGCAGTTATCAGTCCTACTGTCCCTCCATATACCACCACCTCAATACAAGACGTAAGGCGTGTGGAGAGAGATGACGATAGATTTGTAAGTCCGGCTACGGCTGAATATCAAAATTGTTTTGCTTCCTATAGCTGTAGTAATCAAGTTTCAGCTTATGTCGCTGCATTTACATCCATAAAAAGTCCAATGTGCGACATTGATTATGATAGAAATGATGGTGATGATGAAGATCGAGACACAGATAGTAATCGTGATGAGACATCAGAAAATGGAGATGATGATGATGATGGAGAGAATGTGGAGTATCCAGAAGTTAGATTTTCGGGTTCACAATTTGAAACCAACCCTTCACAACCATATTGGATTGTTCCCGGTACAGATGACTGCGAAATTGAGACTACTTCAACCGCTATATCGACCTTCATCCAACGTGATACATTATATAAAGGTGCATTTTTTTATAGTAAACATGAATTGAATGTAGCTGTTGGAAAAAGTGTTCTTAATTCAAGATTTGAACATAAGGTTAGACGTTCATGCACGGTTCGATATGAGGCCGGGTGCAAGGATTTAACCTGCAATTTTGAGGTCCTTGCAAGATGCAGAAATGGTGGTTCGATGTGGTATGTGTACAAGTATGTATCGGAACACACATGTTGTCGGACTTTAAAGGCACATAGGCGAAGTGTGAAGACTGTTGTCATAGCAACATTGTATCAAAAAAAGGTGGGATTTGATAGTATTACCCCTCAGGTTTTGATTGCAGAAATGCTGGAGCAATATGGTGTGCAGATTATGTACACTAAAGGTTTGAGGTCTTTACAATATGCAAAGAAACTATCATATGGAAAAACGGATGAGTCATTTCAACAGCTTCCTTGGTACTTTCATATGTTAAAAGAAACAAACCCTGATACAGTGACGACAATTAGGACGGATGAAAACAACCGGTTCTTGTATTCATTCGTTGCACTTGGATCCTCAATTGAGGGTTTTCGATCTTACTTCAGACCAGTTATTGCTGCTGATGCTACCCATTTGAAAGGTGAATATAAAGGGGTGATTTTTGTAGCTGCAGCCAAAGATGGAGAGGAGATGATTTATCCTATTGCTTTTGGATTTGGCGATGGAGAGTCGGACAGTTCATGGACCTGGTTCTTAAGTAAATTACGAAAGGTTATTGGTGGAACGCAGCATTTGTCATCAGATATGATTATCGTATCCGATCATCATAAAAGTATTACGAATTCGATGAGCATCGTTTTTCCTGAAGTCCCACATGTGTTCTGTTTCTTCCATTTAAAGCAAAACCTAAAGCAACAATGTAGAAAAAAGTAGATGTTTTGAATTTGTTTTACGTTGCAGCATATGGTCATGATAGGGAAGAATGTGAAAGATATTTAGAACAAATTTGACGGGTATGTCCAAAATTGCATGAAAAATTGGTTGACATTGGAGTGGCAAAGTGGTCACGTGCATATTCTCCAAAAAGAAGATATGGCATGATGACTACTAACATTGCAAAATCACTCAACAAATGCATGATGAAAGCACGTAGATTGCCAATAATAAGTGCACATGAATTTCTGAGACATATGTTGCAGAAATGGTATAACAATAGACGTGTTCATGCTGAGAAACTCAGATCGTCAGTGACCAAAACTGTGGAGGATCACGTGAACTCAATGGCTTATCTGTCAACGAATGGGACGGTATCTGTCATTCAAGAACTAACCAATTTCGGAGTTGCACATGAATCAGGCTATGGGTTTGTTCAGGCTTTTTAGCGGTCATACAATTGCAATCGTTGGGACCTAGATCAGTTGCCATGTCATCATGCAATTACTGTTGCCAGGTATCGTTATTGTACTTTGTTATTTTTCATTATTTAATATAATATAGTAACACTCTGCCTTTGTCATACATATCAGGTTCACTGGTGTTCACTATTATACACTTTGTCATGATTATTATAGCAAAGAATGGCTTAAAGCTGCATATGCACATCCGATCAATCCTGTCCCTAGCCCAAAATATTGGCATGTTCCTGCGGAAGTAAAAAGTATGATTGTATTACCACCCGAAGGAAAACGACAAGCAAGTAGACCAAAAGAGGCGCGAATTCCTTCAGCTGGAGAAAGTCATAGGAAGAAAAAATGTGGAAAATGTGGTGAAATGGGACACAACCCCCCGATATCAAGCATCGGAGGGACGAGTGGAGGAGGTGTTGGGAGCAGCGTTGAAGCTATTTGAGGTGCTACGTCATCTGCCACTATTATGGGACCTGTTAGGACCTCTCGAAAATGTCGTCTTTGTGGTGCGACTGGACACACGCGACGTCGATGTGATCAACGGTTTCCTATTCCACCCTCAGCTGATGATGAAAATGGTGGTAATGATTTGTAATGAATATATTGTTTCAAATTTTCATTTATTATTTTCTTCGCTTATTTTCTTCTTATATGTATTGTATTGGAGAACTTTGAATATGATAGTTGGTATGTAATGCAAATGTTATGAAACCCGGATAATCAAAAAATAGGGGAGATTCTACCGAAATTTGTAGAAAATTTTGTGTATAACGGATTGTACAATGTGCAATAGGCTCATAAAACCCAAAATCGGGTTATAATAAGCCTTAAAATACGTTTTTTGAAAATTTGCAAAAATCAGACAAACCGGACATATAACTTCACATAGTGTTAGTATAAGGGATTGTGCAAAAATAAATAAATAAATGAAAAATTTTTGGTGTTCTTGTTTTTTTTTTTTTTTTTTTTTTTTGTGTGTCCAAAGGCTCCAAATTATGTCCAAATGTTTTTGATTTATCAATTTAACTTAATTGGACATATAACTTATAAAATCTGACTGGAAATCGTCATATTCCAGTATAAAGTGGCTTAATGTTACTATATAAAGGATTGTACAATATTCCTTCGATTTCATTGAATATATTGTATTGTAGGAAATGTTAGTCTAAAGTTGAATATTATTTTAAAGTATTTTTGGGAAGTTTTGGACATTAGAAAGGAAAAATTCAATTAAAAGTGTGGGATAAAATTCATTTAACAAAACCGGGTTATAAGGGGCATTTTGACCTGAAACCGGGTTAAAATACCCCTTATAACCAGAAACCGGGTTATAATTACTATTATAACCCGGTTCGGGTTATAATGGGCGTTCCGGGTTATAATGCCTATTATAACCCGGTTCCGGGTTATAATGCCTATTATAACTCATTTGATATATATCTCCATATTTTTTGTGTTCTTCTTTTTTTTTGTGTGTCCAAAGGCTCCAAATTATGTCCAAATGTCTTTGATTTCATCAATTTAACTTAATTGGACATATAATTTATAAAATTTGGCGAAATCGTCATATTCCAGTATAATATGGCTTAATGCTACTATATAAGGGATTGTACAATATTCCTTTGATTTCATTGAATATATTGTATTGTAGGAAATGTTAGTCTAAAGTTAAATATTATTTTAAAGTATTTTTGGGAAGTTTTGGACGTTAGAAATGAAAAATTCAATTAAAAGTGTGGGATAAAATTCAATTAAAACCGGGTTATAATAGGTATTATAACCCAGAACCGGGTTTCGAGTTATAACGAACCGAGTTATAATTGATATATAACCCGGATGCGGGTTATACTCATTATAACTCGGACCGGGTTATAATACCCATTATAACCCGAACCAGGTTATAATGGGTATTATAACCCGGTTTCTTATAACCCGGTTTAGGTTATAATGGGTATAACAACCCGAACCGGGTTATAATGGGTAATATAACCCGGATTCGGGTTATATTACCCATTATAACTCAGTTCGGGTTATAATGCCTATTATGTTTAATAATTGATTTCAAGTCTTATAAACAATCATTTTTTTCTTAAAAACATGTAATCTTGAACTAATCCACAAGAGGAATCACTTAATAATTATCATTTGATTGATTAATTTTAACTTAATTTTTAATTTTGAGTTTTTGAATTAATGGAAGCACTTAATAAAAAGCGAATAATAAAAATGATTGATTGAAATTTTTATTTGATTAATGAAATAACTTAATAATTATCATTTGATTGATTAATGGATTCGTAATTTTTAATTTTGAGTGTTTGAATTAATGGAAGCATTTAATACGAATGATTGATTGAAATTTTTATTTGATTAATGGAATCACTTAACAAATTATCATTTGATTGATTAATTATCACTTAATAATTGATTGATTGAAATTATACCAATTTATATTTTATACAAATGATAATAATAATTCAAATACAACATTTCCCTTTTCATCTAATATCCACCGTTCATAATCGTCAATTATATATCGTGCTGTGGAATACATATATATATCATACGTCATATCCTTCCTTATTCTAATGGCGTCCTCTTTCGTTTGGTGCGACTTCCATTCATGCTCTTGAGACTTGATAAGGTCGTGAATAAACATCGCACAATACGCTCCACAACTGTTGCTGCATAAGTATGAAGACATGTAAGATGATTATTAAAAGTCAATAATATTTGAACTATGTTTTAAACAAAAGTGACATCTACCCGTCAACTTGCTGAGGCACATTTGCCATATTAACACGTGCCACGTCCCATCTACTTTCCACAGGTGGTGTAGGTCCTTCGCTTTGCTCATAAAATCCAATCGATCGTAAGATGACCGGCATAAAAAATGCAAGCTGCTGCAAGACCTACCTCCATTGCTCAAAGTTTACTGCTTGCATGGAATCATACACCACTATCTTCTCCTCTCTCATACACACCTTACAAATGACCCAATGCATCTAAGACAAACAACAAGGGAATAGCACCTACAAAAACTCAAAATTAAGTGATATAAGACTAATGTGAAGGATAAATTAAATAAAAATTATTAATATACACCTAATGTAAAAATTATTAATTCTACTGGATACTTACATTTTCTACAGATTTCCAAGACATTTTATTGTCACTCATGCCTGTAGCACAGCTCTGCAAGGAATTCGGGACAACAGCTGTCAACGGATCAAACTCCTTATTCAATGTGGTGTATTCAGTATGGAAAACGCGCACTATATCCACCTGTAATCATTAAAATTAAATATGTTATTTTAAAATAAATTAAATTAATTAAATCAACACGATCTCAACCTATAACAATTAGAATGTAAATACTTACAAAGAAGTTTGTCCCGTGGACTGTGTATCTACAATTAGTTGTCTCGTCCCACCACCCGCAAACTTTTGCTTTTATCCTAAGGCAACTCAAAAAAACATCAACATGAATCCCTGTCAACCACTCATTAACATTCTCGATAGTACGAAGCATATCTGGGGTGCATGGCACCGGATATCCATCAATAATGCACCTGAAAAAAAAAAAAAAAGAATTAGACTATATTTTATTAGATTAGTAATCAAATTGAGATAATGTAATATTGTTTTTTATTCATACCGGAGATTCAAAGAAGCAGCTTTGTACTTCGTGTAGACATCGGGTACAGTCTTCGCCACCTGCTCTGCCACATCCTCCATCACCTGCTCCACCGCTTTCTTTGATTCTTTCTTTTTCTTTTTCGGGTGTATGGGATCCGTGTATGACGTCCTACAAGATGCTGATGACTTAATTTTTCGCTTGGCTCGATCATAGATAATCCCTGCCTGTAATTTAAAGCAACTCACAATTTTAAATTAGATTTTTAAACTTAATATGTAAGACTATAACGTAAAATAAATGCAAAATTTACTTGAACATCACCGATGTCTATATCCCTGACCGAGTCATAGATAGGGTCAGGAATGTGAGGATCCCTCCCTGATCCTGAATCATGAATGTGCAGGTCATGATCCTAGTCCCGGATAGAGCTCTCAGCAGCATCATCATCCATAGGCCTACTAATTTGTAGCCGGTCTTCAACCCTACGCAATCTCTTATCCAATTTATGCAACATCCTATTCTGTGCTTCTATCATTTTGTTTTGTGATTATTGCATCCCGACAATATCCTCCAACAACTTCAGTATCTTGCCTACATTTGTCTGAGGCACCTACAAAAATAAAAAATATAGAATTATATATAAATAATTTTTATATTTATATATAATTTATAGATAAATATATAAATTATATATTTATATATAAATGATATAAATTATAATATACCCCTAATGTAAAATATAAATAAAATATAAATTATTTTTATATATATTCACACCTAATGTAAAATATAAATAAAATATAAATTATTTTTATATATATTCACACCTAATGTAAAATATAAATTAAATTTATATAAATTCACACCTAATGTAAAATATAAATAAAATATAAATTATTTTTATATATATTCACACCTAATGTAAAATATAAATTAAATATAAATTAAATTTATATATATTCACACCTAATGTAAAATATAAATAAAATATAAATTATTTTTATATATATTCACACCTAATGTAAAATATAACTAAAATATAAATTATTTTTATATATATTCACACCTAATGTAAAATATGAATTAAATATAAATTATTTTTATATATATTCACACCTAATGTAAAATATGAATTAAATATAAATTAATTTTATATATATTCACACCTAATGTAAAATATAAATAAAATATAAATTATTTTTATATATATTCATGCCTAATGTAAAATATAAATAAATTATAAATTATTTTTATATATATTCACACCTAATGTAAAATATAAATTAAATATAAATTAAATTTATATATATTCACACCTAATGTAAAATATAAATAAAATATAAATTATTTTTATATATATTCACACCTAATGTAAAATATAAATAAAATATAAATTATTTTTATATATATTCACACCTAATGTAAAATATAAATAAAATATAAATTATTTTTATAGATATTCACACCTAATGTAAAATATAAATTAAATATAAATTAAATTTATATATATTCACACCTAATGTAAAATATAAATGAAATATAAATTATTTTTATATATATTCACACCTAATGTAAAATATAAATTAAATTTATATATATTCACACCTAATGCAAAATATAAATAAAATATAAATTATTTTTATATATATTCCACCTAATGTAAAATATAAATAAAATAAAATTATAATTTCAAATTCGTACTCGAGGGTGAGAGGATCTAAGCGGCGAACTGCTCCCCGGTCGTATATCATGCACACTTTTCGTTCTCGGCTCCCTCTCTTCATCCTTATCCTCTCCCTCATTCTCCTCCTTCTCTTCCTCTTCCTCCTCCTCATCCTCCTTATTTAATTTATTCTTACTCACTGTTTGCTCATCATTAGCATCACCCTCAACATCATCGTCATCATCACCCTCAACTTCATCTTCGCCCCCTCTACCGCCATATTTCCACACTTTCTCTCCAACCAAATGCTTGGCGTTGAAGGATCTCCAATAATCCATCCCCCTTTCATCATCAGTGGGCACAAGAATCCTCCTCGATGCAATACACTACAATACATGTATATAAATATAGTTAGTATATTACACGCAAAGGTAGTTGTAACACCCCTAATTTTATATGCATGAATAGTCTTATTATTATTATTATTATTAATTAGATGAGGGATTAAATTGAAGATAAGATTTGATTTGTGTGGTTCAAGTAGAATATGACTTAAATCTTAGGTAAGAGAATGAAATTTTTTAAGGGATGAAATTGGTATTATAGGATTTGTTGGGGTAGAAAATAGAAGTCACAAAATAGAAGTCAAAACTCAAAAACAGAAAACCAATCTCGCCTAACTAGAAAAGAAGAAAAGAGAAAAGAAAAAGAAAAGAAGAAAGAAGAAGAAAGAAGAAGAAAGAAGAAAAGAAGAGAAGGAAGCTGTCGTCGACCGTGACGCCGACCGACCAGCCACCGAGCCGGTTAACCATCGCCGACAGACGGCAGAACCAACCTGAAGTCGAGCTGAGCGACAACCGAAGCAGATCCGACAACCGCGCGACGCCAAACAGAGCAGAATTGCCGCGCGAACCAGACCTGATCGCTGCCGCAACGACGTCAACGAGCTGTTCCAACTGATTCCGACGTCGAGCTCGTTGATCCAGCCGCAAAACCGATGCCAATCTGACCCGAAAGAGAGCGAAACCAAGCTGAATGGTGACCAAACCAGCTTATCCCGCGTGCAGAACGGTGACAGACCGGCAGTGAAACCAGCTGCCACTCGCGGCGAAGCCGAGAGGGAAAGAGAGAGAGAAAGAAAGGAGAAGAAAGAGGAAGGAAAAATAACTCGAAATCAGTCTAGATCTATCACCAAAATTAGTCCAAAACCACTCCAAAACTAGTTCAAAACGACGTTAACGCGAAAAGGAATAGGGGTGAGTTGTTTGGGTTGAAGAGTGATGATTTTTTGTTGGTGAGATTTGAAAATATTTGGATCCATTAGGAATAGTAAATCATGCATTTTATATTAAAGAATGAGCTTTTATTAAGTATTTATGTATTCTTGAAAATTCAGGAGAGGAAGTAACTCAAGGAAGTCAGAGAAAAGGAGAAAGGAGAAAGTGTGAGCTACCGTAGAAGAATAGATCGAAATCAGAAAGTGGTAAATAAGGTTGGTGTACACTTTATTCAATTCGTTTTCATAAATAGTATATTATCGATTTTTGAGTACTTTGATGCTTTGAAATAATGTTTGTGAATACTTTGATATGTGTTTGATGAAATATATTCTTTTGAAATGTGATAAATGATAAGATTTATATGGTTATGACGAAAACGAAATGATGAAATTGAAAATTGATTTGTGTGATTGTGGGAAAACAAAGTTGGGTTGGATTGATGAAATATTTAGAAGTGTTATTGCATATTTTCAGGTTTTTTGGAAACCTCTTAAATGCAGCCGTTATGCTGTCATATTTTGTTTGAAAAATGATTAGAAATCGAAAGTTTAAACGAAACCAACCCAACGAATTTTGAAAATAAATTGTTATTCAAGTCCTAGTAAGCTTTGACACAGACAGGTAGGGATTGGAGTGGCATGCCATTAATGGGTCATAAGAGCAGTACTGCGCCGTTTGATTCTATACCGACTATAGTGAAAAGTTACAGTGAATCCGGAGGTTGTGAAAGGCACCTAGTGTCCGACCCCGAATATACATGATTATATGATAGTCCGACGGATAGTCACCAGAGTATCTGATGTCGGAAAACCCGACTACCAGTCCATGGTATCGTGCTTGTGTTTACTAGGGGCATGAAAAGTTATTATGAGAATTATTTTGATCAATGTATCATTTTTAATTTCTTTTGGATATTAAATTTAATTATTGCTAAATTGTGATATTTTGTTACCAATTTTATAAATTGATTGTATTAAAATATAAATATTGAGTTTTGTGTACACCCACTAAGCAAATATGCTTAGCGCGTTGGAATTTCCGCGCGTAAGTAGTAGATTGCATAAAGAGGGCGAAGATTGAAGAGAAATCACATCTGCAGTGAGCTGAGACAGTCACACTATCATTCCATATTTATTTTTGGGTATATAAATATATATTATCTTTGGTTTTGTATATAAAAGTTCCAATTTGTATTCCTGCACATATAAGTATGTATTTGGATTTAAAATGATGTTTTTGATAAAGAAAATCAAGTTGTGTATATATATTTTGAGATAATGTTGTGTATATGGAAAAAGGATGAGCCAAACGGAGTTTGGTTCCAGTTATTGAATATGTTAATGGAATAAATTTTTGGATATGAATATAATGATTTGTAACAGGTTGAGAAAGTCCAAATTTCAGAAGAAACTCTGTCAGTTTTTCCGTTTGAAATAAAAGGATTTTGTATTGTTTTGTAAAAGTGATTTTGAAATTCGTATTTTGATATGAAATAAATGAATATATAGTTTTATGATTAAAGATTTTGTAAAAAGGGATATGACTGTAGCGCCCCTTGAAGTCGTCTGGTGAAAGGGCGGGTAGGGAGTGTTACAGTAGTAAACAAATATAAAACAAATTTAGATTAATGTAGACACTTACAAAGTGAAGTTCATTCCTACAATTATCTGCATCCTTTCTAATCCTCTTATTACAATGCCAATTCCTAAACCTTGGCAAATCCACATCGCCTGCTATTCTATCCCCTACTTTATTATCCAAGTATGGGAACATCTCAACAAGTCACCACTATAATGCATATTAAACAAAAACAAATATATATCATTACAATATATATTGATAATGAGCATATTAAACAATTTTCAACCAATATGCATATTCAAGAAATATATATCATTACAATAGATAATGATAATGAGCATATTAAACAATTTTCAACCAATATGCATATTCAAGAAATATATATCATTACAATATATAATGATAATGAGTACAAGTATATTAAACAATTTTCAACCAATATGCATATTCAAGAAATATATATCATTACAATATATAATGATAATGAGTACAAGTATATTAAACAATTTTCATATTAAACAATTTTCAACCAATATGCATATTAAACAATTTTCATTCATAATAATAATGAGTATATAGTAAGTGTTGTACCTGAAATGCCCAAACAAACCCATATAGATTAACCATCCGTCCGTGAATAAGGCGTTCCTCAGTAATCACCTGTCTGAGATGATGCAGAAGTATACTATATGCTAGTGTACCCTACGGGAATGCATTCCACACTTCTACATCCTCTATCATGACCCATAACGCCTTATCCACCCCTTGGCGCTTATCTAAGCCATAAAATAACTGGAAAGCTATGACTAAATTAGCCAACTTCAAGGTGTCATCAACATCTAAATTCGCATGTGACTTAATCATAAGAACAATAGCTTTCACTGATGGTGAAATTCCTTTGAAGAGTCGCCATAAAAGACTTTTCATATTATTTTGCCGTGCCTTTATAGTATTTACATCAATATGTCCAAATCGCAACCCTATTACCAATAAAAATTCCTGCTTTCCAAATCTATATGGTCGCCCTTCAATTTCAAACCACATCTCATCAGGGCTAGCACGAGGAATTTCTAACTCCCTAGCAAGAATAGTTGCAATCAAAGGGCAAACCAACAACTGATTATGAGATATTTCCATCAAATATCTGAATGGGGTTATGCCCAGAAATTGCTTGAGGAGTTCTCTTTTTTCCAGAGCTGCTTTTAGACCAGCAATCTCTTTGAAGCTGCAATATGTACTCAACGACATCTCCTCTGGAATAACCTGTGAACTTCATTTATAATGGACCTGCATCTATACAAAACAAATAAAAATAATTGTAATAACATTAATTTAATTCATCTATACAAAACAAAAAAAATAATTGTAATAACATTAATTTCATTGACTATTTACTTTAAAATAACACTTAATTATTATTTTGTCCTATTTTCATTAATTTATTAGAGTAAAATGCACAAAACCCCCCTAAGGTAAGCTTTTAAACACGCGGAGTCAACGTTTGGGTTTTGTAACAAGTTAACCCTGAGTGTAACGGTCAAACTGGATGAATTATAACTGTTGACTGTATGATTTGATAAAAAGACAGAAATACCCTTGTCAGTTTAAATCAAAAAATTAAAAATTAAAAATTAAAAAAAAAAAAAAACAGATCAAAGTCTCATTCTCTCTCTCTCTAATTCCTTCACCACTCTCTCTCTTCTCTCACCTTCAATCATCAGAACCGAAAATCATCTTCAAACACGCCGCTTCCTCAATCTTCATCCTCCATCAATCTTCATCTCTCTGTTGCCGCTCCCTCCTTCTCTCATCTCTTCGCTTTCGCTCGTCGTCGTTCTCCCCACTTTTCTGTCCCTGCTGCCACTCTCTCTCCTCTTTCGGCCTCACTCTTTGGGTTTCCATGGCTGATTTGGGTCTCAATCTAGGTTAATTATTTAGGTTTCCATGTCGATTATGTGGGAGAGAAGAGCGGGATGGAGATAGAGAGAGAAGCAGATGAAGATAAGAGAATAGAAGAGATGATTTTGAAGTGATGATTATTTGTGATTTGAAGTGAGAGAGAGAGGAGATGTTGGAAACCCAGAAAACCTTGAAAATTTGGGTTTCTAGTAACTGAAAACCTTGAATATCTGGGTTTTTTTTTTTTTTTTTTTTCGGTGGTTTTTGTGTGGGTTGTTGATGAGAATGAAGAAGAAGATGTTCGACACTCCTCCTTCACTCATCGCAGCTCGTCTCTTCCACACATCGTCGCCGAAGATGTTAATCATTCCTCTCTCTTCTCTTTCTCTCCTCTCCCTCTCTTTCTCGTCCAGAAGACTAACCCATAGCTGTCCTCTTCATTGTATAGGTTCGTGGAACCCAGATGAAGATTTTTTACTGTTTTTTCAATTGAATCTTAAGGCTGTTCATGTTTATTTTTTAGATTTTTTGTACTTTTGGTGATTAATTTTTTAAATTGAATCTAAGAATAATTTTTTCAATTGCTGGGATGATTGATGGTGGTTTTTTATGGTGTGTCTTTATTTTGTTGGGATCTAGTTTGGTTGGTGTCTGATGGAAGAAAACACTGGTTGTTCAATCTGAGTTGGAGGGTTTCTTAAATCTGGTTTGGAGGGTTTTCTTTTTTTAAATATATATATATATATATATATATATATATATTGTTTTTTTCTTTGAATAAGCCCAAGTAAAAGAAATTTTTTTTCCCTTTTTTTTTTTTTCATGATCACCTGATTACACATTGACGAAATTACCCTTGATCAAATTAACATTGACTAACTGGTACTAACGGTTGGGGGTTAACTTGTTATAAAACCCAAATGTTGACTCTACGTGTTTAAAGGCTTAGCTCAGGGGGGTTATGGGCATTTTGCTCAATTTATAAATCTAATTTTAATTAACAAATTAAATTAACATATTACAATTACATTAAATCAAATTTAAAATTTAATTAATTAATTCTTCTTATATTTTATATTTCATTTACTTATTTTATTTTTGTTAATTTTAATTTTTATTAATCACGTTTATTTCATATTTTTATTTTAATTATTGGAATAATAGATTACATTTCATTTATTTCTAACTTTATTAAATTTTATAATTTATTTGACTTATTTCAAAAATCAATAATAATTATTTATTTATTAAAATAAAACAAATAATTAAACCCGGTTTGCACAAAACCGAGTTTAATGCACCGATTAAACCCGGTTTTAACCCAAAACCGGGTTTAATCGATGCATTAAACCCGGTTTTCAGGGTTTCACAAAACCGGGTTTAATGTATCGATTAAACCCAGTTTTGGGTTAAAACCGGGTTTAATTGGTGCATTAAACCCGGTTTTGTGCAAAACCCAGTCTCATTGTCTTCTTCACACACCCAAACCTCCATTTTTATGTGTTATCCACCAAAATCCAACCAAAACTAATCTAATCTAACCATACTAAACTAATCCACATCCATAACACAAACAAACTAAATCAACACTCAAAAATTTTCACATATAAAACTCAAACTATCAAATGGAGTTTTTGTCACTTACCGTCGGCAATAGAGGCAGTGATCACGCTCGCCGGCGGTTGGAGGAGGTCGGCAAAGGTCCAAAATGGTGAGACAAGGCTGGCAATGGGCGGTCGGGCGTGATAGTTGGGCGATCGGCAAGACGCTCACGGTCGGGCGTGGGCGGTCGTGGCGATCGGCAAGGTTGGAAGAGATCGGCAAGGTTTGGATGGATGAAGACGCTCGCCGACGGTTGGAGGACGTCGGCCAAGGTGCGAAACGGTGAGACAAGGCTAGCGATAGGCGGCGGTCGAAAATCGGGTTGTAATGTAGATATGAAATCGGTTGATTTTGCTTTGGATTTGTTTGTTGACCGAGTTTTGTGCCATGAAATAGATGAGGACAGTTTTGTAATTTCGTATGGATTTTTGTTTTAAATTTTACAAAAAACAAGAGTGCATGGTCAACTTTTGACTTAGAGGTAAAATGGGTAACTTGGGTATAGGAAGATATTAGTTTGTTTGAGAGGTTAAAATTGAATTTTTATAACTTTGTGGTTATATATGAATTTTCAGTTTTTAAACTTGTTATTTTTGGTATTTTTCATGATTTTGGGTATGAATATAGGTTCAATATATTATGAATTTGGCTGTAAATATGGATCCCACCACCATGTAAGGATTTGAATTTATCGATGAATATGGGTCCCACTTAATCAGACCATTGATCGCACACCAAAACTGGTTCAAAACCAGTTCATACAGCCGCACCAGCCAGCAAAAACGCAACCACCAACCCATCAATCGCAGCATACCAGGGCATATCAATGCACCAGCCATGCGCACCAAGCTGGTTCAAAAACAGATTTCTGCACGCAGCAAACTGGTTCAAAAACCAGTTAATCCACATAATCTAAACTGCGCCGTAGAAGCTAACTGTTCACAACTTTATTAACAACCAATCACAAACATTAAAAGTTACAATCCCAAAAAGAGTAAAACTCTTAGACTTCAAGTCCACCAAATTAAAACATAAATTTCAAATCCAATGACAACATGATATAAGCTTAACAAGTCCACCAAATTAAAGCGACCCATGGTGACTACTCATCACCAATTTCGTCAGTCTGCATCTTTACGCAATTGAAGCGAAAAGGCAGTGGAGGCCTGATTAGATTCAAGGGAGACCTGCATGGTTTGGAAACCAGCAGCAGTCACATTCAATCTCAAATCTGAACGTGATGGCACAGCAGAAGTTGCCACCGGTGGTGGTGATGATGATGGTGGACCACCAGAGCCAGAAGGCTGCAGCGGAGTGAATTGAGATGGAGGTGTATGACCCTACAAACACAACAAAAATGTTATAGTACACAGCAAAAGGTAGACAAAATTAAGCATTCCAGCAACGTTTGTGTGAAACAATCCTGTAGGAGAAGTAAATTTTCCCACAGGACATTGACTTATTTTCCTCCAAAAAGAAGGTTGATTGTTTATCATGAATTTAGATCTATCTCCTAATCTCAGTACACATACGTGTTACGTTTTTAACATTTACTTTTTCAATCATCAATCACATACTTCAAAAAGTTTCTTTTTTTTAAAAAAAAAGGCTCAAATCAGGAGAGGATCTGGATCCAGATCCGAACATATAATAGTAGTTATAAAAAAGAAATTATTATATTGTGAAAATTTTGTTACCTCCACATTATTCAAACCCTCACTAGACACTTCATGCTGGGGTTCTTGACGACCTGAAAATGAATGAGGAGGTCTCCTTACGGAAGGAGGACGAGGTTGATTGGAGACTCTCCTCCGCTGAGGTGCCGGGGAATCCAAATCCAGAGAATCAGATTGTCTTCCTCTTCGCCAGTGGGCTTGTCCTCCTGAGTAAGAGAGCAAAATAAAGTAGTTAATAATAAAGTAGAGCCACTGTTAAGTTCATTAAAAACACCAAGAGAACAGAAACAATACTCTGACGTGGTAGTTAATAATATTTATTATGTTGTGGTGAATGGTTTACCTCCACACTGCAACGCTGATTAGTTGCTTCATCGTCATTTTGTTTATTTAGATAATAATATTTAGATAGATAACCAAACACAAATAGATAACCAAAAAAAAATAAAAGAAATCAGCAAAAAACACATGTATTAATCACTAAGCTCAAAATTAAACTCCAATTTATCGCAAATTTCTCAGCAACCAAACACAAACGAAATAAAATTAAATAAATAAACTTAATAAAATATCAAAAAATAAAAATTCAAAATATCATTAATATATAAAGATAACCTCAAAACAAAATTAAAAAATATATAGATATATATGAGGAAACATGAAATATTATTTACCTAAACTAAATTATAAAACAAAAATCCACATAATTCTATCTATCTAAATATTATTATCTAAATAAACAAAATGACGATGAAGCAACTAATCAGCGTTGCAGTGTGGAGGTAAACCATTCACCACAACATAATAAATATTATTAACTACCACGTCAGAGTATTGTTTCTGTTCTCTTGGTGTTTTTAATGAACTTAACAGTGGCTCTACTTTATTATTAACTACTTTATTTTGCTCTCTTACTCAGGAGGACAAGCCCACTGGCGAAGAGGAAGACAATCTGATTCTCTGGATTTGGATTCCCCGGCACCTCAGCGGAGGAGAGTCTCCAATCAACCTCGTCCTCCTTCCGTAAGGAGACCTCCTCATTCATTTTCAGGTCGTCAAGAACCCCAGCATGAAGTGTCTAGTGAGGGTTTGAATAATGTGGAGGTAACAAAATTTTCACAATATAATAATTTCTTTTTTATAACTACTATTATATGTTCGGATCTGGATCCAGATCCTCTCCTGATTTGAGCCTTTTTTTTTAAAAAAAAGAAACTTTTTGAAGTATGTGATTGATGATTGAAAAAGTAAATGTTAAAAACGTAACACGTATGTGTACTGAGATTAGGAGATAGATCTAAATTCATGATAAACAATCAACCTTCTTTTTGGAGGAAAATAAGTCAATGTCCTGTGGGAAAATTTACTTCTCCTACAGGATTGTTTCACACAAACGTTGCTGGAATGCTTAATTTTGTCTACCTTTTGCTGTGTACTATAACATTTTTGTTGTGTTTGTAGGGTCATACACCTCCATCTCAATTCACTCCGCTGCAGCCTTCTGGCTCTGGTGGTCCACCATCATCATCACCACCACCGGTGGCAACTTCTGCTGTGCCATCACGTTCAGATTTGAGATTGAATGTGACTGCTGCTGGTTTCCAAACCATGCAGGTCTCCCTTGAATCTAATCAGGCCTCCACTGCCTTTTCGCTTCAATTGCGTAAAGATGCAGACTGACGAAATTGGTGATGAGTAGTCACCATGGGTCGCTTTAATTTGGTGGACTTGTTAAGCTTATATCATGTTGTCATTGGATTTGAAATTTATGTTTTAATTTGGTGGACTTGAAGTCTAAGAGTTTTACTCTTTTTGGGATTGTAACTTTTAATGTTTGTGATTGGTTGTTAATAAAGTTGTGACCATGAATAGAAGTTTGGATAATTGAAGCTATCTGTCTATAATTTTTTTAATTTTTAATAATTTTATTAGCATGTCTGGTCGTTACAAGCTGATATGACACAAACAATCAAGCATCTATTGGAACCTGTTTTGTTTAAGAGTAATGCTTCTTCAGATAGAGAAGCAGTGCTTGGATGTGTACAAGAGGAAGGTGGAGCAGGCTGCAACGTCAAGGGCACAGCTTCTTCAGGCCTTGTCAGATTCCAAAGTCGGAACTTTCAAGTCTTTCATCTGCCCTTGGAGTAAGCTTTGTTGAGGTTGTGAACGGTTAGCTTCTACAGTGCAGTTTAGATTCTGTGGATTAACTGGTTGTTGAACCATTTTGCTGCGTGCAGAAATCTGTTTCTGAACCAGCTTGGTGCGCATGGCTGGTGCATTGATATGCCCTGGTATGCTGCGATTGATGGGCTGGTGGTTGCGTTTGTGCAGGCTGGTGCGGCTGTATGAACTGGTTTTGAACCAGTTTTGGTGTGCTATCAATGGACTGATTTCGAACCAGTTGGATTGGCGCCCGTTGGTGTATATGATGCACGACCTGGAGGCATGCACAAGTTTCCAGCCACTCAATAGAGATTCAACTGCAGCAACTGATCAAGGGAGATTTCTTGCGTTTTATGGCTGCACTCGGTTCTATTCTTTCTTGTTTAACTATTGTTTTTTTTATATCATTTTGATATGTGACTAAACTATGCGTTAAGGGATCAATGTTATGAACATTTTGATATTCTTTTTATACAATTTTGGTTATCATTTATTTGGAATATGATTTATTATTCGTTATTACGATACCTTGATTTGACACCTTGATTTGACTCTAACATTAACAATGGATATCTGGATTATTGATAGTTTTATGATTTATGAATTATAAATTAGGCCTTGAATACACAAATTTGACTTGATTATGCACAACCAATGATAATCTAGTTGGATTACTCTTTCTTAATAGTGCGCGACCAGCGACAATTGGCTTAGTGTTTATTTGATAAGTTTTCCAGTTTAACTACACTAGCTATGCTTAGCTTGACCGTTCCTAGTTGGTCATGGGATACTAGGGACTTAGTTCGTACATGCGTGACCACCGCCGGTTTGCATTAAATAAGTAGCAGCTAAATTACTAGTTAATGTCTAGTCAATCAAGGAGCGACAACATGATATTTTGATTAGATTTTGAGTGATAGAGAACCCTTAACTAGGAGTTTAGTGAAAATAATGTAATTGTATTGCGTTTAATTGGTGAAAACATGAACAACATTGATACCCTAACATTCCGTCTTATCCTTGGTTCCATTGGTGATTAGTGAGTAATTAGATTAATTAAATTTGCCTTAAGTTAGATTTATTTTCATTGATGCAATTGTTATCTATCTTTGCTTTTATTTTTATTGTGTCGATCGTATTGGAACTTATTTGGAAGTACCAAACCTCTCTGTGAGACTATCCCTACTCTCTATTCTATAGTGGGAGTGTGGGTTTATAAATTTTATTATTAATAGTCATAGAAAAGACCAAAACATGTATATAATTTGAATTTGATATATATATATATATATATTTTAGTTTTGTTACATAGAAATTGACTTAAATAATCCTATTCTACAAAATTTAACAATATCTTACCACCGGCCAACTAACATCAAAAGAATTATTATTTATTAATCAAATAAGAGGATTTGATTTGGCATTTCAACAATTATTGAGTTTTTCAAATAAGACGATTATTTGTCTATCTACTTATTTAAAAATTCTCTTGGTTGGATTCTGTTCAAGATGGATTGCATATTTTATTCAAAGTGACAACTTGGTGGAAAAGGTCCATGCAGAATGGCTGGGGAACACTGTGAATGATCACACTGAGGCCTGTGATCTCAGTAACCCTTGTTTTTGTTTTGACCCCTCCTTTAGCTTCTATTTTCAAGGCTCAATCTAAATGTGGATGTTGATTGTTTTTGTCAATGTGTCAATCTCAAGTCTTAAATATTATAGTTGAACCATTTGCAATCGGTTTACGCTTTTGAGTCTGATGGTAACTAACAATTGAATGATTAGTGAATACAGAAACTAGGCTTGTTCTGATACTACTTGCCATAGCAAGTAGTCTGAACGCTTGCAATCAATCTAAAAACAAGCCTGTTTGATATCCTTGTAAATCTATCAATCGCACTACAATTCGACCTAGGACCACGAGAAAAGATAAGCTCCACAGATAAACAAAGCATCTAAAGTGTGCCAAAACAAGAAGCAGCCTTTATGAAGCTTCTCATACAACAAATTTAACAGTCTAGCCTCTAAACGAGTGTGCAACAAAAAGCAGTTACATGTGTGTGTTGTGCATGCCATACAGTTTCGTGAGCTGAAGTCATCACTCTTAATACATCCTGACAGAAGAAAACATGGTTATAATATAAGCTGACATTATTGATGACTTCAAAAAAATAAATCATTGTACAACAATAGCTCAAATTATTTTTATCTGAACCAAGTAAGAAACCTGTGATTCAATAAACAAATATTAGGAGCTGAGGTCATAGCTCAGTACCTTTCATATGAATACACAACAAGCATCGACAGGATCTTGTCTTTGGCAAATTTTATTGATGTTCGGCAAGGGTGTATCTCATTCTAGTAGACTTTTTACTTTCAAGCTTTAATTTTTCTTGTGCCTAAAATACCTCATGAATGATGGTTTCGCAGTAGCTTGTATTCGTAATGATTATAAGAACTAATCAATCCGTTCAAGATTATACATCACCAATTCCTCCAGAGCCACTCGAAAGGCACTCCGACGAAGACCCTGGAGATTCTGGATTGCAAGATCAGCTTTGTGTTTTGCTAATTCTTGTGCTCTCTCTATGCCTCTGCAACACCTAACCAATTTAATGGCTTCATCAAGTGAACCAGTCTCACAGAATTCAGATTCAATGATCTCTCTCAATTTTGGCTCTTTCTCTAGAGCAAAAATCACCGGCGCCGTCAAATTCCCTTTTGCAAGGTCACTGCCAGTTGGCTTCCCCAGCTGCTCTGCCGACTGTGTGAAATCTAATATGTCATCTACGATCTGAAAGGATAAACCCAGATTCTTACCATATTCATACATTTGATTGCTCACGTCACTGTGAACCCCACTAAAAATGGCTGCTCCTTTGGTACTGGCAGCTATTAAGGAGGCTGTTTTGTAGTAACTCTTAAGCAAATACTCATCAAGCTCGAGGTCACAGTCAAACAAGCTCGACGCTTGCTTTATTTCACCACTGGCAAAATCTTTGATAACCTGTCATATCCCTAATGAAGATTACATATAAACTATATCGACAATAATATCACATCATGAACTTATTTTCTGATACTAGAAATTTAATTTAGAATAAGAATGGTTTAAAAGAGCATTTAAAGCAACCATCAGAAAATGGACACTGTGTTTTTAAAAGTACAAAAGCAGATAGAATTTCCAGTATTACCTGACTGATGAGCTTAATAACTTCAATGTTTTCAAGATTTGCAAGGTACCATGAAGACTGAGCAAACATGAAGTCCCCGGCCAGTACCGCTACTCTTGTTCCATACAATTGGTGAACAGTTTCCTTCCCTGCTCAGCAGTTACTTCACTCAGAGACAATCATTGAGGAATAAAAGTCCAAAACAGACAGGAAAACTGTTATATGTCAAAAATATAAAAATTTGAAGCTCAACCCTTGTGGAAGCAGTGGCAGTTCACAGTCAGCCTGATGCCAATTACTTTATGTTAAGAGGGGCCAATTGGCAATTTGCAAGATCACAAGTCATTTAAAATCATGCTGAAATAAAGTCACTCTGGTCCATTATAAACCACCAACCATTTTTTAAAACAAATCAATCCATAACAACAAATGAGAGATGGTTGAAAATCAAAACAGGTCCTTAAACTTGGTTCTTTTTTAAAAAATGTTATTACTCGAATAGATTATATTTTAATGGTTCTTGTTTTCTAGGAGTTAGTCCTTCTCATCCTTACTCCTTATCCTTACTCCTTCTCATCCTTACCAGGTTTGAACACTATACTTGAGACAGCGCTATGCATTTTGCAGTTAGCTCTAGGCCATTAGGTCTTATTTGAACAACATTAATTTCTCATCTAACAACGTCGCCCATCGGATTCACCACTTTTTTACCTAGCAGAGTTCTTCTACTTAAGCACTAACTCCCATTAGGTATCAAACCAATTTCACTGGACTTTGAATGTATCTACGTCACCATCTATTAAACCAACATAACCCTTAGTCGCTGTTTTCAGTCAGGCCATGCATTTATTAAATGCCCTCCCTCTCCCAACTCCTCCAACTTAAACATCGATTTGCAACTGTTGTGAAAAGCTTATCATTCCATCACAATCCTCAGTGTGCCAAAATAATTAGTCTTATCTTTAACTTACAACAAGGAGGTAATGGCTGCAGTACCAGGAAGACAAAGTTATCTATGTAGCATGCATGAAGGCCCCCACAGGAAAACAACCATTTTATCTTGTTGAAAGGAATGCCTAAAATGAGAGATGAAAATACTTTTGCTTTTAGTATCACAAAATGAACTCCAAATTAGAAGCTGTAGGGATTGAACAAGGATTACATAAAATGACTCCATTTGCATGATCAGAATACGTTATACCTGGCACTAGCTTTTAAGTTTCTAATGAAATTATTTTAGCCAATATGCCCCAAGATTTTTGACAAGATTATGAAGATTTATTCTAGTGCACTCCACAGCCGTCCTCCTTAATGAAACTCAAGTCAGGAGAAAAACATTAGATGAGATTGTAGAGGCTTACATTACATAACAACTAAGTTAGATTGCTCTAGAACAGAAAGAAAACTCCTACCACACATCTTCCTTTTAAATATTTAAAAAAAATAAAAATAGCAATCTAAGTCTAATTAAACACAGAAGCGTTAATATTTAACACAAATGGTAGGTGTGCACAGACACTCCAAAGTAGAATTAGCTGCAAAATTGTTTTTTCTGAATTAGCAATGGCGTAATTTGTATTAATGCTGGATATGCTGAAACAGGTAGGTTTCATCTTGAATAGGTGAATATGCAAAGGGACAGCACACAAAGGCATAAATAACAAATTACAAAAATTCAAATAATGTATATATGTACCTCTTCGCATGTTGCTCTCATCTAATACATCATCATGTATCAAACTGGCAGTATGGATCATCTCAATGATCTCGGCCAAACGACGATGCTCTGTGGTAAGTTCCCTGAAGGAAAGCAGTGGAAAATATAAGTCTCTTCCTTATTTAACATTATTTGCCAAGTTTCTAAGAAAGGATTCCGAATAATGCTTACTTCAACCCAATCAATTCGGCTGTCGCTCTCGATACTAGGAAAACCAAAGCTGGTCTCATCCTCTTACCACCAGCACTAAAGATCTGCTCAGCTGCAGACATTAAAACTGGGTTGTCTGCACCAACAATCTACCAAACATCATCATCAGATATTGACTTACACTTCAATATTGAAACAACAAGCTAATTTTTAGATTAAGATTCAAATGACGAACAGCAATAGTAACGGATTTCTATAACTGTACATTCATAGTAACATAACAATATAAAACAAAACAAAGCACAAGGATAGATGTAGAATATACAGGTACCAAGGTCCATTAAAATTCTTTATGTTCCATATATTGTAAGGCACAAATGACCTTATTTAATTACAAAATAATATATTAAACTATAGTTAGCAATGTCATATCTATCATACAAACAACACTTCTGGCTCAACTTGCTAAGCCATCTGACTTAACGGCAGCATCATTTAAGAAAAACATATCTCAAGAGCTGAAAGGAGAATTACAGAAATGAATATGACCAGTTGCAAGCTCAATGCATCAGACAATTTAGCTTACCCAAAGAAAGAATACAGCTGAAAACAAATAAATTCTATCTAATTCAACTGCAAGCATGGAAGAATTAATTTGCTAGCAGAAGAAGCTCTACAGTACTGGCAATTAAATTTAACCGAATTCAATTGACTAGAGACCTTACTTCCTAAGTTTTTTACCTCTAGAACCTTGTCTCACTTTCAACTTTCATTAGTCCCAAACAAAATATTAAAGAACCCAAAAATTTTAAATTAAGTGATAATTTCATTATGAATTGGTAGATGTACAAATATATTTTTGCAAGGATATGAATTATTTTTTATCAAAGTAAACCATCAACTTTCCAAATCTAAAATAACTCGGATATATATTTTCTCTGTACTTCTGAGATATTGCTTTTTGATGTCAACAGCAGACCTTCAAAACTTTTAACTATGACACAAAAGACAGCAAAGCTTGTGAGATATTCTTCTCATTTCCCAATCAGACATCGCAAATCCATAAATCTGTAAGTTAAAGAACCAGAAACACAAATACAAAACACCATCAACCAGCATCAAGCTTCACAAAAAAATAATCAAATCGGGGCCATTTCAGCGTGCCTAGGAACACTAGATAACATCATGCCAGATGCAAAAATCTCTAGAATTGTCAACATCAACCAACATAAGATATATACAATAGATACTCACTGACTGAAGATTTTGATTGAGAGTCCGGAGGTCATCAGCAACCACTTCAAACAAACTTGTCAGCGAAATCGCACTTCTTGACTCATTCTTCAAATTAGACACTGTTGGAGGACCTTGACCAACTCCTATGTTGAATCCACAAGCAAAACAAATTTGTAATTTCAATCCAACATGATATTAATAAAGAGAACAATGATGTATTAAACCAAATTCAAACAAACACAGTTAGTTCTCACTAATACACTAGGCACCAAATCAACTACATTACAAAAGAAACCAAAACCATTATCAATAAGAGAATGGACTAATAGCATCAAACTAACACTAACACAATAAGCAAGGCAACATAGTAGTTAAACCAAATAGTGAATGAAAAAAAACCGTAGTACCATTAACCAGAGTATCAGGTGTTTTGGTAGAATGAACTCTGCAATGAGCTAGGTTTTGCCTACAACAAACCAATCTCCTAGCAGCACTGCCTCTACTACTCCTCCTCCTCCTAGAAACTGTCCTTGCATAGCTTCTTACAGAGGACCTATCGTTAGAAAAGCAACCACAAGCCACCAAATCAAGTACACTCGTTCCAAAATCAAGATTGTGGCATGTCATTGACATCATTCTTAGCAATACCCAGAAACCAAAAAAACAAACCAGAAAAATGGCCTCAAATCAAGAACCCAGATACAAAATCCCACAAACACAAGTGGGCGCTGATGAAAACATGAAAAGACTGAGACCAGTTGAAAAGGGTGTCTAGTGAGTCACGTCTGTTCTCTTGATAATGAACACAAGCGTGGAGCTGAGATTGAGTGGTACATAGGAACCCACATAGACAAAAGAGTTTGTCATTTTTAACGAGAAGAGAAGAGGTGAGTGATGTTTTTGGACAAGAGACTGTTGTTCGTCAGATGTAATGAAGCAAGTGAAACGTCTCGGGGTGTTATATGTGTGGCGTCATTGGGTCATTATCAAATCCTTGCTGCTGCTGGTGGTCTAATTCGAGCCATGTATTTAATTAATTATTATCTTCTCCCATCCGCTCCCTTTCCAATTTCAATTTGTTTTTCTCTTTTTATAAAATGTTATCTTAGAATGTATGGTTAAAAATAATTATGTTGCCATAATGATTTTATAAAATTAAGGTAAGATATTTGGGCCGTACATCTAATGATTTATTTTGATAGGAGTGAACAGATATTTAACTAGTTTAGTGTTTGCTTTATAAATTAATTTTTTTTTTTACTTTAAATTTTAATTTAACAATGCTATGCATTATGTTATTTCAATTTGTGGCTTAGGTTTTTGTAACTGAGCTTCATTTAACTTAGTTTGGTAAGTGATATAATATGTATTCAAGTGTCAATTGAATGAAATAATTACATCACAAATTGAAATCTCTCATCAGATTTAGGTGTTTTGTTTTTCTACGTTGAATCTTTTGAGTTGTTTCTTTGTTTTTCAAGTGATCAAACAACTTAAATGTACAAAAATAAAAACAATTTCAAAAAAAAAATGCTGACTTTTATTCAATTTCAAACCACTAGATTAAATTTATATAATTTGTTTCAAATTTGTTCTTCCATAGATAATGCATTTCAATTTAATATTAGTATAATAATGTTCATTTTTTTTATTATAACATATAAGGCAAATTACCCACAATCTACCTGTACATTTAATATCCATAGGCGCATACAATTTTTTGATTTTTTTGCAACGTCCTCCCCTAACTAACGGGTTGACTAGATTTGACTATGAAATGATCACTTTAACCGTTTAAAAGATGCTGAAAGATGAAATTATTCTTGAATACTATCAAATTGTTATGGATTGTTTTTGTAGCCAAATGAAATTAGCAATATGCCTTTGAACTCATCTTTAGCCAAAATCATCTTCAATCCTAGAAAATCTCCACTAGAAATTATCTTCAATTTCTCCTCCCTCTCATTTTCAACCAAAATCATCATCAATCCAACAAAATCATCAACATCAATCACCAACCCAAAATTATTATCATCAATCAATCAATAAAAATCAGTGTTCAATCACAAAAAAAAAAAAAAAAAAATGTAAAACAACCCACAATCTACCCCAAAATAATCCAAAACAACTCAACTAATTCAAACCCAGAACCTTCAAATCTAGAACTGGGTTCGAGGAGGATTCAAACCCAACCAGAACCCAGTTCTGGGTTCAAAGAGGATTCGAACCCAGTTCTGAATTGGGTTCAAAGAGGATTCAAATCCAACCAGAATTGGGTTCGAATCCTTCAAACCCAGAACTGGGTTTGTTCTAAGTTTGAAAGATTCAAACCCAATTATCGTTAGGTTCGAATCCTTCAAACTCAGACTGGATTTGAATCATTCTTGAACCCATATTTAAGTTCAATTAGAAGAAGAAAAAGAGAGAAGAGAGAGATAGTGACCGATTGAAAGAAGAAGAATGTGAGGAAGAGAGAGAGAGAGAAAAGAGACGATATACAACAACTATAGCGATGAAGAATAGAGAGAAAGATGAGAGAAATAGATGTTAATATAGGTTTTTGTGTTTTTATTTTAAATTATTTTTTTAATTTATCTTTTTCTCAAATTAATCTCCACCGTCCATCTTTAGATGGATGGTGGAGATCTAATTAAAAAATATTTTCATTAAATTTTTTATATATTTTTTTATTTTTAAAATTTTTTCTCAAATTAATCTCCATCATCCATTCTCAGATAAATGGTGAAGATCAGATTAAATTTATTTTTAATTTATTTAAATTATTTAGAATTTATTTTAAAGAAAATTAAAAAATAAATTTATTGAGAGGTAATTTCATTTTTTAATATTTTTTACACAGTCAACTATATCCAATAATAGTCAAACCAATCAATCCGTTAGTCAAAGAAAGACATTTCGAAAAAATCAAAAAGTTATATGCGCCTGTGAATATCAAATTTATAGGTAGAATGTGGGTAATTTGCCCATAAACAAAAGCTTATTGTCCAAGCCCTCAACAGAAGATAACTTGGAAGTTGCCCTTAGTGAATTGTTTTCTAACACCATCATTCAACATTTATTTTGTTTATTAAATAATATTAAAACCATTTCTATATCATTTTTTCTAATTATATCTTAATTATGAATCTTACGGATATTTACATAAAAATAGTTTAAGATTTTTTAGATTATTTATTTATAATTATTTACATCATATTAATATAAAAATACATAACTAATAATAAAAAGAAATATAAATATCAAATTAATTGTTTTCAAATATTTTATCTTTAAAAAAACAAATAAGTTGACAATATAGTCATAGGTGAAAAAAAAAAAAAAACTAAACATATCATTAAATTAAGGTTTCAATCTGTATTTAGTAAAATTTAGAATCATTTAGCTTTTAGATAGAAAAGAAAAACAGAACACACATAAATTAATGATGTAATTGAAACCATATTTGGTTGTAAAGGACTTTGTAACTATTACAAATTGAATTCAGATTGTGCTATAAAGGCTATGTACAGCTACCAAAATAACTTGTTTTTGTTTGGTTTTTAAATTTTGTCCTTATGTTTCTAGAAACCATCTATATTAGATTTTAGTGACAAATAAGGTAGTTGTTTTTTTGGTGTAACTTTAGGGATGGTTTTGATGAGGGAATAAATTGCATTTAGGAAAATTTTCAATTTCATTCATACATTTTGTGAAACCTTCATTTTTTGAAACATAAATTGATTTATGATCTCATCATCCTTAAATTATCTCGAAACTCATTACTTTAATTTCTAATATTAGTCAACTACTACTCAAATCTAACTTTGGTAGGTGTATTTTTGTCTTTGTATATAAAGACACCACATGTCAACATCCAAAAAATTGAGAAATTAAAATATATAATTATTAAATAAGTAAAATTTTATTAAAAATATTGAAAAATATTAAAAAAAAACTGAAAAAATCAAAATATACAAAATATAAATAACCAAAAAAAATGAATTAATAGAAAATATTCAACCCTAAATTTTGGTATTAATTTTAAGGGAAAATTACACTAAAGTACCTCGACCTATTGAATTATTACAGTCATGATGCGAGTTTAAACTAAATTACACATAAATACCTTTAACCTGGTTTGACTAACAGTTAATTAACGGTAAAATTAACATCTCAAGGGTAAATTGGTCTTTTTATATATTAAATAAATTAAAAAATAAAAAATAATTAATTCCCACTTACAAACTGCCACGTCACACTAAATTTTAAAATAATTTAATTATTTATTTTTTATACAAAACAATTCAATTAATTAATATTATTATTATTTAAATAAAAAATTAAAAAAAAAAATTTCCAACACTCAAATTCATCCCAATTATCAACATCAACACAAACTTTATTAACAAATCACCATTAACAAACACCAACAAAACTTCATTAAAGCATTAACTCACATCAACACCAAAAACATTCATCAACCCACAATTATCATCATCATCAACTCATCTTAATAAACATCTAAACAAATCTTAAGAAAAAATTAAAAAAAAAAAATACAAATTAAAGCATCTGACGAACCCAGATTCGACTGGGTTCGTCGAATATGAGTTCGCGACGTCGACTGGGTTCGTCGCGAACTCAGATTCGACGAACCCAGTCGAATCTGGGGACGACGAACCCAGATTCGACTGGGTTCGTCGCGAATCTGGGTTCGACGAACCCAGATTCGACTGGGTTCGTCGCGAACTCAGATTCGACGAACCCAGTCGAATCTGGGTTCGTCGTCGCGAATCTGGGTTCGTCGAGAACTCAGATTCGACGAACCCAGTCGAATCTGGGTTCGTCGCGAACCTAGATTCGACTGGGTTCACGACGACGAACCCAGTCGAATACCCAGTTGAATCTGGGTTCGTCGCGAACCCAGATTCAACTGGGTTCACGACGACGAACCCAGTCGAATTTGGGTTCGCGACGAACCCAGATTCGACTGGGTTCGTCGCGAATCTGGGTTCGTCGCGAACCCAGATACCCAGAAGAACAAGAAGAAGAAAAGAAAAAGAAGAAGAGAAGAAGAAAATGGAGGAAGAAGAAGAAGAAGAAGAGAGAAATATAGAGAGAGAGAGAGATTTTGTTTTTTTAGAGAGAGAGAGATTTTGTTTAAATAATATTCCAAATATTGTTTGATATATAAAAAGACCAATTTACCCTTGAAATGTTAACTTTACCGTTAATTGATTGTTAGTCAAACCAGGTCAAAGGTACTTATGTGTAATTTAGCTTAAACTTGCATCATGACTGTAATAATTCAATAGGTCGAGGTCTTTAGTGTAATTTGCCCTAATTTTAATGAATTAAAAATAAAATTTTAATTTAAAACAAATCCTGAATTGTGTTCAACAAAGGGCTTGGACGAGGAAGCTTCAAAGCTCACAGTACTGGTTTCGTTACTGGAAGCTGTTCTGAGTGGCGACGGCGATGACTCAGACGGGCTCAGAGAAGCAAATGGACGTAGACATAAAACGCGTCGGATGGCGGTGGAGTGGTGGTGGAGGTGTAGCGTTGAAGAAAGTGGAGCAGAGGAGACTAGCGTGAAGAGAGCCACTGAAGAGAAAAAAGAAAACAGAGGAAACTAGATTTGAGTTGCAAAAAGACAAAAAGAGGAAACAGAGGTGTAGCAGCTCCATGACCACTCTAGCGGCGATGGAGTCATCATGCTTCATTGCTGATCGAGCAAATGGATCGTTGATGGTCCATTGCCGCTCCATCAACAATGGAGACCAATGCTCTATCATGGAGCATCAGGCTCCATCGGGGAGTGAGCATCTCTGCTGCTACAAATTTTTTTTTCTTATTTGTATTTCTTGTTTTTTTATGGTTGATGTTGATAAGCATCGAGGTTATTAATGATGATGATGAAGTAGGTTTTTTCGATGACATGATTTGTGAGTTTTTTTTTTTTTTTTTTGAATATTTTGATTGAAGTGTTGTTTGATACCATATGGATGATAAATTCAGGTTGATTGGAGATGAAGATTGATGAAGAAGAGATGTTGAATATGAAGAAAAGTGGTTAAAGACGAAGAAGATGGAGAAGAGATGTTGAATATGAAGAAAAGTGGTTACAGACGAAGAAGATGGAGAAGAGAGTGATTTTTTTTCTTTTAAAGCATCCACTATTGATAAAGTTCCATCAACGATGGAGATGGACCAAAGGCTTTTTTTTTTTTTTTTTTTTTTTTCTTAAAAATTATTTTATATTTTTAAAAAATATTATTTTAGTTTGTAAATTGTTGATATGTGTTTAATGTTATTTGAATGTAAATTGTTAATTTTTAAATTTTAAATTAACGTGATATGTGTAATATTTCTATTAGATTAGTAAAGAACATTTAAGTAAACTCATTCTAGATGTCATTGTAATGTTTTCTTTGAGAACAAAATAATCATTTAATGCATTATATAAATGTTGAAGGGTAAAAAAATCATCAATCTGCCATTTCTGTTAAGTTTGACTATTAAAAATCAGTCAGAGTGATAAAATTGATGAATTTTCTAAAATTTTAGAGATGATAATTCAACAATCTAATTCACGTTTGAAAAAATAAAGATTTTTTAAAATATAGAGATGGAATTGAAATTTTTCTTTGAATTTATCGTTTCAACATGCACATATACTATGGGGACTTAGTACTAAATAACCTCAACTTCCATCATAAAAAATTAAAATTACCATGTCATCTTAATTTTAAAAAATAATAATAAAAAGATTTTAATTTTAAAATAACCATTAAAATTAATTTGTTAAAAATTATAATTGACAAATCGACACACATTAACAATTATTTCTCTCACTTATTACATTTTTCTATCTATCAAATATAATATCATTAATTAGTATACAAATAAAATAAAATAAAATAATTGAAGTATCTTTGCATTAATGCTCTTAATTGAAGAAAAGGACATTATAGAAATTTTCATTTAAAACAAAAACAAAAACATTATAAAATAAGAAACGGAAACAAAATGGAAGTCGGCCTTCATTGTCGCAGTCTTACAGATGGTCTCCCCTCCTTCGGCACGCGCACTGAGAAGGTTGCAACGTCGTCCATCGCTAATGGAGGCAGCACGTCTCCTCCAATGCATTTGATCGGCCAAAATAAATTTTAGCAAAGGCGGGCTGGCTCCGCTTTGTTTTTTTTTTTTAAAAAAAATTTTGGAGAAACTTTACTGTAATCCTTAAGGTTTTAAAAAATATCAAATTTTTAAAATTATTTTAGAAATACCTTTTTTCATCGTTAATTTTTTCAAAACTCTTCGAAAAAACTCAAATTGTTAGTCAATTAACGATCAATGGTGACTTTAGGTTCTTTTAACAACTTAAATTCAGATCATTTTAGATAATCTAATTTATCAATTTATTATTTTATTAAAATAATTCGATAATTTACGTAAAACTAATAATCATCAAAAGTAAAAATATTTTTTTTCGTATTCTATTAATGTTAACTGTCAGTTGACTGATAATTTTAGACTTTTTTTAAAGAGTTTTTAAAAAGTTATAGATGAAAAAAATCGTTTTAAAAAAAGCTTTATAATTTTTATATTTTTCGAAATTCTAGATGCTAAAATGAAGCTTCCTTTTTAATTCTTCTTTTTTGAAATATTGATATATAGCAATCGAAACCAATCAAGGTATGAATCGAAGATATAGTTCGGATATCACCTCTTAAAAATAGGAGAGAACTACTCATAATATATGGGAAAATTACCTTCAATGGGAAAATATGAAATTGATCTATGACCTTAGACAAGGTAGGGGTGAGCCAAACTCTCACCACTGGAGTTGACCATCGTTCCTCTTTTTTTTCATCTTGATAAATTCAAGGAAGGTGGCATCCTTCACTTCACTTGATTTATTTATTTTATTGATAGTTTAGGGGTCATAGGCCTGTTCAATCTCTCGAAATCAAACTTTTATCTTTCCTTTATTTCATATTTAAAACTATATTGAACATTTTATCAAACGTTTTTTATTTTTTACATAATAATAAAATAAAGTAATTTGACATTAATAATTAGATGATATTGGAATACATCAAAATTAAATACGATATACATGCTTCGGTGACACGTAAACGAGGTAAAAATTCTGTGTTGAAAATATTCAAGGTGGGACTAGATTGACTTTATACCCTGATTTTTTTAGGAAAAAAAATAAATATAACTTTCTGATTTTCATTTTTTTAAAAATACGTTTTGTTTTGAATTATTATTTGAAATAAAGATTGCATGGTTATTGTAATGTCGGCACAAAGATGTAAATGTGATTCTGATATTCAAGACAAATCACTGTTCAATTGTCAGTCACAATAATTATCTGGTCATGCCAAATCTTGACCGAATCTTCATGACTTCAATTATTTCAATATAAAATAAACAAAAACGTAAAGGGTAAAAACAACTCACTACTAGTTTTATATTGCTTTTAGGATTATTTGGTAATTTTGTGACTATATATATATATATATATATAACACTCACTAAATGGTTATCTTGCCAACTCACTACTAGTTTTATATTTTAGATCTCTAAGTCGTGGAAACAGGCTTTTAGTTGGTTATCCTGGCAATGTAGGTTAAGAATTTTTTTGCTGAAGAAGGTCATTTTATCAAGAATATCTCTTCGATGTTGACAAAGTTTGGTAATGCTCAATGTCAGTTTATTCCTAAAAAAGTTAATGAGACAGCTCGTAGATTAGTAACTTTGATTTTTAGAAGTAATTCTAGTCAATTTTTGTTTATTTTTGTTCCAAATTGTATTTTAAATATTATTTTTATCGATGTTTATTGAGTAAAATTTTTTGGATTTAAAATTGAAAAAAAAAAAATTCTCTACTAGTTTTATGGTGCTTTTAGAATTATTTGGTAATTTTGTGAATATATATATATATATGTATGAAATACATTTAAGGCATGTCTAGTGCTGAAATACATTTAAGGCGTGCTTGATACGTATGTTGTATAATATTAGACTTTTAAAATGTAAAATACTAGTCAAATATACTAGTACTGTATTAGTTTTAAAATATATTAAGCCAATCTAGTATAATATTTGGTAGTCCACTTGCATTGTATTAGTTTATGTTTGATACAACTTATCTACAGGTTTAAAGTGCTTTTCTAATCATAAATACTCTTTTATATTTATTTTATATTATTTGGTTATCATCCTAGTTATAAGGGTGCAACAAATTCAGAACCGACCTAATCCGATCTAATTTGAAAATATCAATTTTCAATTTGATTTTGGGTCAGGTTGGGTCGGTTTTAGAGGTGGAAAGCCAATTATTTTCGGTTTTGGGTTGATAAAATAGATGCAACCCAAAACTGATTTAAAAAATCAATACACACACACACACCAAGCAAGTAACCAAACATACACAACCCTAGCCATCACTAACTCACTCCACCAGTTATTCTCTCAACTATCTTCTCGTTGATTCACCTCCTCTTTTCCTTCTCTTCCTCAACCAAATTTGAGTGTTTGGTTCGGTTTTCCCAATAATATAAAATTAAAAGCTTTTGGGTGTTATAAAATTTTAAAGACCATAATAATAAACATTAATATATTGTTATTTAAGATGATCATAAATAATATAATAAAATATATCATGATGAAGCTAACAAGAAGATGAAAAGATGAATGTTGTTATCACGAATTTTAAAACTTGAAAAATTATATATCACTTGGGGTGACGTTGGTCTCTAACTTCATTCTATGAGTGCAGGTGACTTCAATAAGCAAATCAAGTACTAACTAAGCCTTAGGGTGGTAATATGGGTCACAACACGACGAGTTGACACGAATTCGCGAAAAATAAATGGGTATGGGTTGGAGTTAAACGAATTTGTATCGTAATTGTGTCGACCTGCTTAACCCGTTTATTAAACGAATTAAATTGGGTTTGCTTAAACGAATCGTGGGTTGACACAATTAAATTAGGGGTAAATTGTAATATTAAAAAATTATAGGGTTAGTATGTAATTATACATATACATATACATATATATATAAACATTAACCACAACCTAAACCTAATCCATTCCATCTCAAAATTTCAGCAGCAACCACTCATTTTGTGACTTGGTCTCTACCCACACAGCCACACCCAACGCCGACGACACACACCCGCAGCTCCTCGCCTTCTCCCACCACACCCGATAGTAGCGACAACTTTTCCCCTTCTTCCACCACACCCGACGGTAGCGACAGCTCATCCCCTTCTCCCTTCACACTCGACGACAACTCCTCTTCTTCTCCCACCACACCCGACGATAGCTCCTTCTTCCCACAATCACCGGTCACAGCAGCTCCTCCTCTTCTCCACGGTCGCACCACACCCACACGGCAGCTCCTTCCCACGGTCACCGGTCGCAGCAGCTCCTCCCATTCTCCACGGTCGCACCACACCCACACGACCACACCACACCCACATGGTAGCTTCTTCTTCCATTTTCAACCTGTTTAGTGTTCACTAGCTGTATTACAGTATTAGTAGTCGTTTTATATTTACATTAGATATTATAATATTTTATATTTTTAATTATGTAATCTAATGTTGTTTTTTTTTTTTTTTTTTTTTTTTTTGTGATTTTTGTGTAGGTTGGAGGTCCCCTTAGAATCAAAAGGGAAGAATTTAAATTATAAAGTTTTGTGTTGGAGAATAATAGTGTTAAATAATTTTAATTTCTATGGATTTGTATTGAGTTGGAGTATGATTTTATTTTGTTATGGTTTTTAAATATAGATAATATGGAATGTTATGTAGTTGATTTAATGTGTTGGTTTTTATGTGTTGAATGAGATGGTTAGTTGTGAATTATTTATTTTATTTGTGTTTAAAATATTATTTAAGTTAAACGAATTAAACGGGTTAAACGAATTAAACAGGTTAAACGAATTAACGGGTTGACGGATTAACGGGTTTGGATCCTTTATGATTTTATTAATAAACGAATTAATCGTGTTGTGTCGTGTCATTCGTTTATAAATGAATTCGTGTCGAATCCAAAAATATCAACCCGCTTTATAAGCGAATTCGTGTCAAATTGATCGAATTTATAAACGAATCGAATCGAATACAGTTCAACCCGACACGCCAATCTGTTTTGCCACCCCTAACCAAGCCTATATATTTCTCTCCATTCAAGAAATTTTTTTTTTCTATATCCGAACTCATTAGTACTTATGATAAAATTCATTGGTCGTTAAAAAATTTCTCAAAAAATATTTATCCTAATAATCCATCTCTCGAGTAATCTGAATCTTCTAACCAAAATTACTATTACACTAGATTTGAATTAAAAATTAAAGTGTAATGATAAGACATATCGTTTTGTCTTGTCAATTTAGCTGTACACATTAAAGAATACTTCGGTTGATACTTCATTAAAGTCTAGCTGCATCTATTTCTTTCCAAACAACTCTGATTGCGCTCACCAAACTATGGTCAGGCTAGGGATCCACATGCCAGTTGTTAATTATTAACTCAACTCAAGCATAACCCGTTAAGTTAATTATCATGTCACAAGTCTGAATCCAAATACGATCAATTAAATTATATTGGGTTATCTAACAAGACCTGTTTTGTTCATTAATTCTTGGTTATGTCAATTGTGTGATAAATCATAATTTCATCGGTCCATTTACTTTAATACTTCAAAATAATTAGATTTTTCCAATTTAGTTACATAATTCGATCGACAAAACACGTTCAATAAATGAAAATAATCAATTAAGATACAAAGTTGATTTAAAATAAAATTTTAAGTAATATGTTTGACATTGATTGTATGAAATAAGTTAGTGAATTAGAAAGGGTACACCGTACAGGGCAAAGAGCTCATTTACTTTATATATTGACCCATGAGTGGCTTGATTACAATAGTGATCTGAACCCATTAGTAAGCTGGGACGTACTAAAATTTAATGCAACCCGTTTATTTCATATTGTGTTAATATGATGTTATCAAGTTCAGTAGACAATTACCACTCTTAGCCAACCCATGCTACATTCATTTTGAACTACCAAATAAGGTTTTGACACAAATAAAAGTAAAAAAAAAAAAAAAAGTATGAATTCAAAACAAAAAAAAAAAAAAGTATGAATTCAAATATTTAAACTCAATTAAATTATTGTACTGTTTTTTTTTTAATTTTAAAAAAACTTCATTTCAGTCCCCAAAGTTTTTAAAAATATCAAAATTTTAAAACTATTTTAAAAATAACTCTTTTCATCTTTAATTTTTTTAAAACTCTTCAAAAAAGTTCAAACTGTTAGTAAACTAATGGTCAATAGTGACTTTAGGCATTTTTAATAACTTAAATTCAGATACATTTTAAATAATCTAACTTGGAAATTTGTTATTTTATTAGAATAATTCGATAATTTACGTGAAACTAACAATCATCAAAGATAAAAATATTTTTTATGCATTTTGTTAATGTTGATCGTCAGTTACCTGATGATTTTAAACTTTTTTGAAGAGTTTTTAAAAAGTTATCGATGAAAAAAACTGTTTTAAAAAAAATTTCAAAATTTTGATATTTTTCAAAATTTTATAGGCTAAAATGAAGCTGCCCCTTTAATTATATTTTTTTTTTGAAATATTAGTACATAGTAATCGAGACTAATCAAGGTATGACTCTAAGATACAGTCTGGATATCACTTCTTAAAAACAAGAGAGAGCTACTTACAATATGTGGGAAAATTACCTACAATGGGAAAATATGAAATTGATCCATGACCTTAGACAAAGTAGGGGTGAGCCAAACTCTCACCGCTGGAGTTGACCACTGTTCCTTATTATTATTATTTTTTTATCTTGATAAATTCGAGGAAGGTGGCATCCTTCACTTCACTTGATTTATTTATTGATGGTTTACGGGTCATAGGAGTGTTCAGTCTCTCAAAATCAAACTTTTATCTTTCTTTTATTTCATATTTAAAACTATATTGAACATTTTATCAAACGTTTTTTACTTTTTATATAATAATAAAATAAAGTAATTTGACATTAATAACTAGATGATATTGGAATACATCAAAATTAAATACGATATAAATGCTTCAGTGACACGTAAACGAGGAAAAAATTCCGTGTTGAAAATATTCAAGGTGGGACTAGATTGACTTTATATCCTGATTTTTTTAGGAAAAACAAATATACATAACTTTCTGATTTTTATTTTTTTAAAAATACGTTTTGTTTTGAATTATTATTACTATAATAAGGTTGTATAGTTATTATTATTATTATTATTTGAAATAAAGATTGTATGGCCAATGTAATGTCGGCACAAAGATGTAAATGTGATTCTGATATTCAAGACAAATCACTGTTCAATTGTCAGTCACACATGGTCATGCCAAATCTTGACCGAATCTTCATGACTTCAATTATTTCAATATAAAATAAACAAAAACGTATAGGGAAAAAACAACTTGCTGCTAGTTTTATATTGCTTTTAGGATTATTTGGTAACTTTGTGAATATATATATATATATATATATATATATTATGCCCTATGCGTTACAACGAATTACATTTTAAAGTTTATGAGAAATTTTAATAAATGGAATTGTATTTTGAAAAGTGTTTTAAGGAGGTATTTTAAGAAATAAAATCTTTTAAGTTAAAAAAAAATATCTGCACTCACTGAGCTTCCATAGCTCATCATTCTCTATTTTTATATTAAAAACCTCCTTAGGTACGGAAATGGGTGACCGAGACGGAAAAGCTCCTATAGAAAAGTAAGTGGGCGACAACACAACAATTGCACTGTTTTAATTTTTCATATTATGTATTTGAAAAAGATCTTATGTAACTACATATTTAATAGATACATGAGTGGTTCAAAATTTATTCGTAATACGAAAAATTTTAAGTTTCAAACTATGGTATGAAATTATAAAATATTTGATTTATGATTTTATGTTTTTGATTATTAACAAAATGGGAATTTGATTTATGCTATTATATGTTTATGGAAGAAGTTTGGTTGGAAAATGAAAGTATATTTTTGATTATTAACAAAATGGAAGTGTATTTTACCTTGCAGGTATTTTGTTTAAGTTAAAAACACAGTTGTTATTGTAAGCCCTCTATCGTAATTTTACGGATCTTCCCGGAAATAGTCCCTAAATAACTATTGAAGACCCTAAATGGTTTATGAAAGTGTCTAAGGGTATAGGGAACCCTTAGAGATCGATTTAAATTCGATCGAAGATTAAATGGAAGGATAAAATGGTAAACAAAATCGACAAATTATTTAATGTGACAAGGGATTAAATTGAAGATAAGTTTTAATAATTGTGGTCAAACTAGGATTAAGCTAAAAGTTAAAGGGAGGAGACCGAAATTTTTAAGGGTCGTGACTGTCATTTTTAGAGTTGTTTGTAGGGAAAACATGAACCACAACGTTGGATCACAAAACAAAAATCAACAACTAGATTTGTCGTAGAACCAGAAGAAGAGAAAGAAGAAGAAGAAAAGAAAAGGAAGAAAAAGAAGAGGAAGAGGAAGAGGACGACGCCTACCCGACGCCGACCGACAGAGGAGCTTATCGAACCAGCTGCAACCACCACCCGAAGCCGACCAAGACAAATCGAAGCAGAAACAGACCTGTCGCGCGAGAGAAAGAAAGAAGAAGAAGAGAAGAAAAAGAAGAAGAAGAGGACGGCGTATAGCTCCGATCAGTTCAGCCCGACAACGACTAGAACCCAACCGAACTCAACTCCAATCCAGCTCAAGCCGACAACAGAATTGTACCTCGCCGTGCACAAACCAGCACGCCGACAACGAGGACGAGGAACTGCTTCGGCCACCTGAACCCGACCTCAAGCCCAGCTCGTCTAGCCACAAACCTCGCCGAACTCGACTATAATCGCACGCAAACCAGACCTGTCACCAAGCCGAAACAAAGATGAACCAGACGCGATCGACGACAAAACTGCAACAGATCGAGAAGGAGAGAGTGAGAGAGGAAGAGAGAAGAAGAAAGAGAGGAAGATCAGACCCTAAACGCACCAGATTGGTCGCAAAAAACAGCTTGAACCAAAAAACAGTGGATGTATAAAATCAGATGATAGAATGAGCTTAACACGAAGAGGAAGAAGATGAATTCGTGAGGAAGAAAACAAGGGTAAGTGTTCAAGTTTTTGAAAGTGTTTTCGTTGAAGATTTGGTTGATGATTGAGTTGATTTCAAAGTAGATTTTATTACGATTCGTTATTGGTTGGTTTTGAGTGAAGAAAGAGTTGATAAATAAGTAAATTAATGCTCATTGAGAGCTTAGAAAACCAAGAAAATAGTGAAAATTTAAAGAGAAATAGAATTGGGCGATAAACTAGTTTGAAGGGTGATTCCGTAAATTGACCCTTATGACGTCCGTTGAGTATTCGGACGACCCTAACGAGTTTAATTAGGAGTGTTGAAGCTACTAAAAGTGAAAGATTAAAATTTGAAACCAAAAAATGAAGAGTTGTGCGTAAAAAAGTCACTTAGGGACGATTGTGTAATTTCGAGTTTCCAGAAGTTGACGCGAACGAAAATTTACGTTTCCATATGTTGTGTAGGTGACGAGGACGCGTGAGGATCGAGGCGAAAGAAGTAGGGGCTCCGTACGCGTCATTTTCAGCTATCAGTTTTGTGAGTGAGTTTTATTTAAATGTTTTAAAAGTATTTCAAATTATTAAATTGATTTGATAAGTGATTGCTTGAATTTATTTTAAATGCATTGATATAAGCATGATTTACAGTTTGAATGAGAATTTTGATTTACATACATATATGAGATTGTTGAAAAGAAATTTCAAAAACCAAGTTTTCTAGTTTGAATTGAGAAAAGAAAAGAAAAGAAAAGTGTTTTCAAAACCATAAGTATACTCTCAGAGATTTTGAGAGATTTCAGATCAGATTAGACCCGATCAGTCTATTCCACATCAGTTGACACAGTTCTGGGGAGGAATAAGTCACTAACCTGGGAGGACAAGTGTCCAAATCTGTCAGTCGAGTCGCCTTTGCTGATGTGGGGTAGTGTTTCGCGTGTTACGGTTAGTGCTAGGAAATTCCGCATATAGCCGTGAGATGTCTCAGAGCAGGCGAGCTACAATTAGCGCTAGAAAATTCCACATATAGCCGCAAGATCTATCAGAGCAGAGTTGTCACGGTTGGTATCAGTTTAAAATCGCCACGTGACTCCAAAGTTAGGGATACTATGGTAATTTTGAAAGATATCAAGAAACAATTTTAAAAAGAAAAGCAGATTTGAGAGAAAAAAAAAATTATAATTATTATTATTCAAGTTATTTATGATTTTCAGTTACAAGTTTTGAATTTAAACGCATGCCTGTGTTTATATATAAATTTTCTTGTTTAAATTGATATTTAAGTGATTTAAGTTTGAAATTGTTAGAAATAAACAATAATTTTCAAACGTTTTCCGAGGAGGGCGTTTAGAAAACCAGACTTTCAAAGAAAAAAAAAATTTTTACTCACTGAGCTTCTAGCTCATTATTTTTCTGTTTTTATACAAAAACCTCTTTAGGTACTCTCAGCAGATAGCCGAGCAGTAGCACTACCTCCAGTGGGCAAGCCAGCGTGACACGACGTCATTTGAGCAGTTCATATTTTTCATCAGTTAGATTTCATGTAAATCTCTTTTAAAATGTATAAGTAATTTGTAATTTGTAATTATTCATTCGTAACTGTTTTTAAATTGTTTTTTATTTAAGTGTGGTTCATTCAATTGTGTTTGAATGTTATTGAGTTGATTTGAAAATCAAATGCATGATTGAAGCCTACATACAACCAGAAGTTGGGTTGGTGCTGAACATAGTTGAAGTGTTGATTTTTGTGAACAAGTTTTTTCGGAATGTCAAAAATGCAGCCGTTATGCTGTCAAAATTTTGTTAGAAAATGAGTTCAAAAATCGAAAAAAAAAAAAATTTCCTACGCGTTTTCAGTTTTTCAAGAAAACCAATCCAACGATATTTTAGAAAGTATCAGAGAGTTTAGGGTTCACTCCATGGGTTTCGCTTAGCCCGAGGAGTCGGGTCTGAGAGGGATCCATTGGGGTGCCCGACGTGACCTACTAGATCAGAGCTAGAGGTATGCAGGTCGGGTCGCGTCAGTTATGCTGTCGAATTTTCTAATGAAAAAAAAAAAAATCCAACTCATTCTAATTTTCCTAAGTAAAAAAAAAATGTTTTAAGGTTTCGTTTCGCGAGTTTCTCTTAGCCCATTAAGTAGGGTTAGAAGGGATCCGTTGGGGTGCCAGGCAGAGCCCTCCAGACGTACGTATGGAGGGTTTCGGATGGGTCCTATCATATTTTATCTTAGCCCATGTCATGTAAACTTATTTCAAATTGATCCATAAACTTCCATAATTATCCATTCAATTGTCTTTAATCAATTTTAATTAATCTCAATCACAAATTTAGTCAAAAGATAACTATTAGGTATTAATCCATCATTGGTCCATCAATAATCCATCATTGGTCCATCAATAATCACATGGATTGTGTTTTTAGAATGGGTTTAATATCATAAAATCTCATTTATACCCTTAATGTTAAAAATTAATACAATCCATTCTGAAATAAATTCCAAATTAATTCTATGATTACCCATTCATCAAAATGATTTTACAATACTCTAATTAGATCTCTTAGGACTCAATCCATGACTTCGAAAAAAATTCAAATGGGGTTTAGATCAACGATATTCACAATTTTGTCCATAAGAGCGTTTTTGTTAGGTAACTTTCAAAACCTTCAGAAACTACCCAAACAAACTCATTTTTACTCTGTTTCAGTTTTATTGGGTTATACTAATCATTCTAAATATTTTCGATTTTTCAGGGTCTGTCTCAAAATTATAATATTCATCGGATACTATTCACCCGTAGATACTATTTACCTGAAAATATTACTATTCATCTAATGATAGAGACCACAATCTTCACTACACTGTTGCTGTCGCTAAGATGTCCGCCACTATTATCAGCGGTCAGAGATAGAGAAAGAGAGAGAATGGTACTGGTTGTAGTTAGAGAGAGAGAAGAGGAAGAGCTGAGAGAGGAAGCAAGAGAAAGAAAGTCATGAGAAAAGAAAAATTATATAGATATATCATATTTTTTATTTTTAAGTAACAATATCTCATTTTTTTATAATTTTATATTAATATTATTGTTTTGACTTTTTATATTTTAATTAATTTTTCATTGTTTTTCTCTTTTTCCCCATAGAGTTAAACGGTCAACCATGTCAACCTAATAGAATTCGTGATTATCAAGGGCATGTCGTCCTTTTGTATGCCTTTAGGGAGGATTTCAGATATTTATGTTAATGTAAAATTATATTTCGGATAAATATAAAACAATGGATTACAAAATAAACATATTCTTATACATCAGGTAGTTTTTTGGGATTTTTCCAAAAGTAAATTTTGTTTGAATGTTTTTTTTTTTTTATTCTTAAAAACATCTAATAAAGAGAAATGGGCTTTTTAATTTTTTTTTTTTTATGTGTTTACTTTTAATTTAGTTTTTAATTTTTTTAATTTATCTTTTTTTTAATTAAATCTACACCATATCCATCACAACTTTGATGGATGGTGAAAATGTCTCTTTTTTTTTTTTTTATTAATTCCAAATAGTTAGTGAAACAAAAATACCAAAATACCCTTCCGGCTGTTAAGTTTGAGTAATGGTCAACTGACAGAATAACCAATTTGGTGAATTTCTAAAATGTTAGAGATTATAAGAATTCAAAACACATAAGTGAATAAAAAATTAATATTTCGCTAAATGTTAGGGATTAAAGTAAAATTTGTTTTCATAATAAAATCATCACATTAAGGTGACTGACTTTATGGGTTTGAATTATGTAATCTTAGTCAAATTATTAAATAATAGTTCATAAAAAATAAAAAGGTTTCTAATTCATGATATATGTGTGCAATTTGCTAATGAAACCCATCGGTACGTTATTAATGTGGTGATGTAATTACTAATTAGTAAATTATCAATAGTGAAATGCATTTCTTCAGCTACTGCACATTCCAAATGTAATTACTAATTAGAAAGGAATGATAATTCTACTCACAATTGCTATCACTTATGTAGAAAATTTTCTCACCTTTTTGTAAGTAGTCTCCCTCCCACACCCCCCCACCCCCCCGTTCTTTTGAGAGTAAAGATCCCAAAAAAAAAAAAAATAGGCGCGTGAAAGTTGGCCAAATTCATAAACAAAAATAATTGATTTGTAAAGAGTAAAGAAGAAGAGAAAGAAGAAATACTAAGACAAGTTAATATGAAGAGTAGCATCCATGATAGAATGACATACAAGGCTATGCTCTGTACAGTCCGGAGATATACTTTCAAAATAGAAGAAGATTACCCATAATTAGTAGAAAAATTAGCACTCACTCTCTATATATATATGGCTATGAGCAATCGAACCTTACACCTACGAGTGAGTAAGTTAAGGTCAGTTGCAACCACTGTGGCAATCTGCCTCAGCTCTTGTAAACACTCATTGATTTGGACATTTGGTAATCCGCATCGCTCTAGTAAATACTAGTCATTGATTCCTAAAAAAAAAAAAAAAAGAAAAAAGATTTGGACGTGACTAGTAAATGTTGCGTTATTAATTATAATTATTTTATACCTGAATTACCTATTATTTGTATTATATTTGTGTTGAATTGGAACTTTTAATTTGTTTTGTGTTTTTGTATTTGAATTAGGTTTTGAGGGGAAAAATGATGGAATTGAAGGATTTTTTAAGATTAATTGTAGCTCAAGGAATTGGAAAATATTCTGGGGGAAAATTACAGAATTTTTGGGTAGAAATGTGACGTGATTTGTGAGAGCTCATATGAAGTGCACAATTTGAGTTGTATGAGTCATAACCTATCAAATTAAAGTCTTGGATGTCTAGTTTTCACAATCGTTGATGGTTCATCAATTGGAATTTGCTAAAGAAATTCATGACTGATTTAGTGCTCGAAGGTCAGGCTGTTATGAGACTTGATAGATACGAGAAAACACAAGAAATTCGAGTTTCCTCTTTTAGCATTTCTAACGAATTTTCGAAGCCTTGAAACATCCTAATTAAATGAGTTAAGCAAATTAGGTAGAGTTTTAGTCCAAAAACAAAAGGGATTCGCTTTCCATATCAAAACTTTATCATCAGAGTATTGCTCATCGTCAATAGCACAACACCAACTTACCATATGTTTGCTTGAGATTCTCCCATATGGATCACCAATCTCCAAATCTACCAGTCCATACTCGTTAAAACTTCTTCCATCCAACAAAACAACCAAAACATAACTTCTTCCAACCTTCAAATCTTCAAACCTCGTCCAAATCGATCAAAATCAAACCCAAATAATATCACCTCTAGTTTGTACAATTGTTTTTAATAAATTTATTTTTTAAAAATTGCAACCAATAAGTTAATTTCAGGAATTATTCAATGGGTGTATCAAGTAAAATATTATTTTTGAATTGTGGAGTTGGGTATTTTGTGTAAATGGGTGTTGAAAGAATTTTTTGGATGCAAATAGCCTCAACCCTACTCTTTTTGTTTGACAGATTTTTAGAATAGAAAATTTCACACTCATGCCACATCTTCTATTGTTTGGCACGAAAACATCTAGAATGTAGATTTCTTTTTATTTCTATTCCAATTGATAAATATATCTTAAGTTTGATAGTTTTATCAATCTTCATCATCTAAATGATTTAATAATATTTAAGATTGTTTTGAAAAATATTGAAGAAAATCATAATTAATTAGAAACTAGTATAAGGGAAAGAGAGGATAAACATATCCAAATTCCAAGCTAATTTAGGTAATTGAACTATCATAATAGGTTGATGATTACATATCCATGATCCGCCATCCACAAATATTATTAATACTAATGATTGCTTATACTAGCTTGATTTTATTAAAGTTCTTAATCTTTATATAATATGTTTAATGGCGCACAGCATGACAGCAGCAAGTTTCAGAATCAACGCATTCATTTTTAGTATCATGGCCAAAATAGTCTTTGCAAACTCCACTGCATTCTTTAGATGTGCACTTTGGCCATGGGTATGGACGGAAGAAGCAAGTTTTGGTCTCTTCTGTTGTCTTGGGAGCTGAAAGAAAAATAAAACAATAAGTAACTTATCAAATTAAAAAAAGAATGATCTTTTTGATGATAGAAGTATTTCTCTAGAAGAAAGTTATTTAATATAGTTTGAGAATATATGTCAAATTTTTTCAATCAAAAATAATTTTAATAAAAAAAAGACGAAAAATTATTTCTAGTGATACATAGATCATGTATACGGATAGATAAACATTACAGAAATAATTCATGACATTTAGCTCTAAGCCTCCAATGGTTTGAAGAAATAACAAATAAATAAATAAAAATAAAAAAACAAGTTTTGATAATTATAACAAATAGTATAAATTAAGCTCTCATTTGACTAATGCATAATGAGAAAATAAACTATAAGAAAATTAATAGATAAAAACATTCATGGATTCTTTAATGGAACTATTAAAACTTTGTATAATAGCAAAATCCAATCAAGAAATGCACATGCGTACTATTAGTTTACCTTCAACAGGGTTCATACGATGACTAGGTGCATGATTAGCATAAGCCTCAACCGCTAGTTTTTCTAATTATTAGAAAAAATCAGAAATAATCATAATAATGTAAATAAAGAAAGAAAAAATTGTATTAACAAGAACATTAAAAAAAACAAAAAAGAAAATTCACACAACATTAGTTACCAGAAGAAAAGATGAAGAGGACTGCAAGTACTGAAAGAAGAAAACAATTCTTCATCTTTAAGCTTTTCTTTTTAAGTTATTTTTTAAACCTTTTGAGAACTATACAAATTGAGATCTAAGCTTGTTATGGTATAAATAGACAAAATTTTTGCATTAATTTCTCTAATAATGGTATAAAGTTCTGTTAGTATTGATGACGTTACTTCTCGGGCAGATGTAAATGTGGACATTTTGAGTCACTACAACAAAACTGCTCATTTATACCGGGCATTGCCCGATATAGTTGACTATCCATATCAGGCGGCCGTCCGGTATGGATACCACTGGTATAGATACTTGGAGTATCCATACCAAGCACTACCTGGTATGGAAAATGGTTATCAATACCGGGCACATGCCCGACATAAAAAATAAATATCCATACCGGACATCTGCTTGGCATGGAAATTAAATATCCATATCGGGCCTTTAGCGCCCAGTATGGATAATCATTTCCCATGTCGAGCATATGCCCAGCATGGATACTCTTAGTTTCCATGACTATCCATACCGGGCGGATGCCCGACATGGATACTAGTTTTCATGTCAGGCACATGCCTGGTATGGAAAATATTTTAATTTTAAATTTATTTTTCCTGATTAAAATATATATAATTTAATATTGAAATTCAAGTTACATATTCCAAAAAACCTTTAACCAAATTTCAACATACATTTAAAATGTATTTATAAATACATATATATATATTACTTAAAGTTAACTTACATCATTTATGGTTACTATATATATATGATGATAATATAATCCAAACATACGATTAAAACATTCATGGATTCTTTAACGGAACTATTAAAACTTTGTATAATAGCAAAATCAAATCAAGGAATGCACATGCGTACTATTAGTTTACCTTCAACAAGGTTCATACGATGGCTAGGTGCATGATCAGCATAAGCTTCAACCGCTAGTTTTTCTAATTATTAGAAAAAATAAGAAATAATCATAATAATGTAAATAAAGAAAGAAAAAACTATATTAACCAGAACATTAAGAAAAACAAAAAAGAAAATTCACACAACATTAGTTACCAGAAGAAAAGATGAAGAGGACTGCAAGTACTAAAAGAAGAAAACAATTCTTCATTTTTAAGCTTTTCTTTTTCAGTTCTGTTTTGAACCTTTTGAGAACTATATAAATTGAGGTATAAGCTTATCATGGTATAAATAGACAAAACTTTTGTATTAGTTTCTCCAATAATGGTATAAAGTTCTGTTAGTATTGATGACCTTACTTCTCGAGCGAATGTAAATGTAGACGTTTTAAGACTACAACAAAACAGCTCATTCATACTGGGCATTGCCCAGTATGGTTGACAATCCATACTAGGTGGCCGCCTGATATGGATACTACCAGTATAGACACTTGGAGTATACATACCGGACACTACCTAGCATGGAAAATGGTTATTAATACCGAGCACATGCCCGACATAAAAAATAAATATTCATACCGGGCATCTGCCTGGCATGGAAATTAAATATTCATACTGGCTTTTAGTGCCCGGTATGGATAATCATTTCTCATGCCGGGCATATGCTCGACATGGATACTCTTAGTTTCCATGACTATCCATACCGGGCGGATACCCTGCATGGATGTTTTCATGCTAGGCACATGCTAGATATGGAAAATATTTTAATTTTAAATTTATTTTTCCTGATTAAATATATATAATTTAATATTAAAATTAAAGCTACATATTCCAAAAAACCTTTAACCAAATTTCAACATACATTTAAAATGTATTTATAAATATATATATATATATTACTTAGAGTTAACTTACATCATCTACGGTTACTATATATATAATGATAATATAATCCTAACATACAATTAAAACATTCATGGATTCTTTAATGGAACTATTAAAACTTTGTATAATAGCAAATCCAATTGAGGAATGCACATGCGTACCATTAGTTTATCTTCAATAGGGTTCATACTGACGCAACTCGATCTGGATATCTCTAACTCTAATCCCCGATCTGGATACTTCTAACTCTAATCCGATAGGTCACGTTGGACACCCTAACGGATCTCTCTCAGACCCGACTCGTCGGCTAAGCGAAAGCCGTGGAGCGAACCTTAAACTATCTAATACTTTCTAAAACATCGTTAGGTTAGTTTTCTTTAAAAATTGAAAAGACGTAACAATTTTTTTTCTTTTAAACCCATTTTCTAATAAAATTTCGGCAGCATAATGGCTGCATTTTTGACATTCTGGAAAAACTTGTTTATAAAAAATCACACTTCGACTATTTTTCAACACTAACCCAATTTCTGATTGCCTATAGGCCTCAAACATGCTTTTAATTTTTCAAATCAACTCAATAAAATCCAAAACTAAATTTAGTAAAGCACATTTAAATCAAAAACGATTGTAAAACAGTTATGAGCAAATAATTATAAATTACAAATTATTTATACAATTCAAATGGGATTTACATGTAAATAATTGATGCAAAATAATTTTCTCAAGATGTCGTCGTGTCGCGCTGTCTCGCCCGCTGGAGGTGACACTACTGCTCGACTACCTACTGAGAGTACCTGAGGACGTTTTTGTATGAAAATAAAAACATAATGAGCTAAAAGCTTAATGAGTGATAATTGTCTTTTCTTTAAAAATCTGATTTCTAAATGTCCTCCTCGGAAAATGTTTGAAGACGGTTCTTTATTTCTAAAGCATTTCAAACTTAAATCTCTTAAACATTGATTTAAATAAGAGAATTTATATATAAACGCAGTCATGCATTTAATTTCAAAACTCATAACTGAAAGTCATAAATAGCTTGAATAAATAATCATAAAATTTCTTTTCTTTCCCATTCACTTTTCTTTTAAAACTATTTTTGGATATCTTTCAAAAATGCCATAGTACCCCTAACTCTGGGGTCATGTGGCCTCTGTACGAGGAATAATCCAACATAGAGGACCAATCGTGACAGCTCTGCTCTGAGACATCTCGCGGCTATGTACGGAATTTCCCAGCACTAACCATAACATGCGAAACACCACCCAACATCAGCAATAGCGACTCAACTGACAGACTCGGACATTTGTCCCCCCAAGTTAGTAACTCATCCCTCCCCAGGACTGTGCCAACTGATGTGGGATAGACCGCGCAGGTTTAATCTTATCTGAAAATCTCTAAAGGTATACTAATTGTTTTGAAAATACTTATCTTTTCTTTTCTCAATTCAAATTGGAAAACTTGGTTTCTAAAATTTATTTTCAACAATCTCATAATATGTATATAAATCGAAATTCTCATTCAAGCTGTAATTCATGCTCATATCAATGCATTTAAAATAAATTTCAAGTAAGCAAATAATTTACTTCATCAAGCTCAAAGATTGAATACATTTAAAAACTTCAAAAAAATAAAACCCACTCACAAAACGAATAATTGTGAATGGTGCGTACTGAGCCCCTACTCCTCTCACCTCGATCCTCGTGCATCCTCGTCACCTACACAACATATGGATACGTAAATTTACGTTCTCGTTAACTTCTGGAAATTTGAAATAACTAAAATTACACAATTGCCCCTAAGTGACCATTTTTACTCGTAAACCTTTCTTTTTGGTTTCTTTATTGATTTTAGGGTTCCGAACTCTGTTTTCTTCACCCAGAACCTATTTATTATCACCTAGGGACGTTCTAGCACTAATAGAATCGCATTCGGAGACCCGAAACAAAAATCATCCATTTTCGACCCCTTTAGGCCGAACACTATTCACAGCCTTATTCGGGGCTTGTCTTTGTTCCATTTTTGCTCCGAATACCTTCCTAACTCGTTATCCAGTCGATCCAAGTGTCGGTATGGGAGGAATCGGTCATTAGGTAAGCGTTTTAGGCTAAAAACGTATTGTTTTCACTACTAATTTTTGGGTGTTTTCTTGGTGACAGGACCCGCCCTGCCTTTCCCTTTATGGGGCCCAGGTGCCTATCTAGCACCCCACGGTATCCCTCTAGATTCTATTCCATTACATCCAGTTGGGAATTCGAGGAGCAAAGCCTATAATTGAAAATCATCAGAATTCAGATAAACTTAAAATTAATTAAAATTTGTTTTCTATAGTTTAAAATTTCTTTAAACTTTCGGCAGAGTTTCCTCTACTTTTCGGGATTACCAAAGTTTACAAAATCAACCTACAATTTAAAATTTACACTTCTAAAGTTTCGTACTTTTTCTCAACTTCGAACTGGACCTCAAGTCCATTTTAATGGCAATACCTAGTCACAATTTCTAAGAAAATAAAATCAAATCGGTTTAATATCAACTTTAAAATCAAAATAATAATTTATATTTAAAAGATATTTACAACCAAACTAAAATTCATATATTCGTTTGTGCATTGCTACTTATACTGTAAGCCCTTAACGTTTATTTATGGTATCTCTAGTATTAGTACTAAGAGATATTTTAAAAAGTGCTCCATTCTTAGCCCCTCAAAATCTTCTTAAATGGTGAAGATTGATGTATTTATAGGTTGGAGAGTTGGGGCATGAAAATTGGGTTGGAATGTTCAAAATTGCATTTCTTTTCAAGTTTTTCGCTCACTCGGCCGCTTGGTAAGGAGGAAGCACGTAAGAGAGCGCACTTGGGGTAGTAGCTAGCGCTCTCTTGGGCGCCTGGAGGCTGTTGAGCACGCAGGTAGGCGTGCTGGAGAAGTTTAGGCGCGCTGACACACGCGTAGGGTGGCGCGGAGGTGCACAGGTCGGCGCTAGCACTGACCTTTGGTCATTTAAACGGTCATAACTTTCTCTACAGATCTCCGATTCGCAAAATGTTAGTTACTATGGAAACTAAACATCCGTAGCTTCAATTTGATAGGTTGTAGCTCACGTAACTCAAGCAAATGACTCTACACAAGCTGTCACAAGTCAACCCATTGTTTATGTCTGACCATTCTCAATTAGGTAGAGACCAAGAAGAAATTAATTAAGGGACATGATCCTCATTATGGAATTGTTAAAAATATAAATATGTTGACTTTTCCAATTTTGCTTCATTTCACGCCAAACACACCAGTTGGAAGAAGAAAATCGAGAGTTGAGAGAAATGGAGGAGAACATTCGACCATGCATGGAGGAAGATGGATTATGTTGTGTCAACCAATTTGTTTAAGCCTCCAATCAAGTGATCAAGCTTCCCTAAGCTAGAAGAACAAGCTTGAAACAAGATTAAGGCAAACTAAGGTGAGTTTTATGGTTTTTAAAGTGCTTCCATGATGTTGGTGATGATGTTTTTGTGATGGTTAGATTTGATTTTCTTATGGGGTTTTTATGTATGATTGTAGTGGGATTTTATGGCACCAAAAAATAAGTATAAATCATATGGAAGGATTAAGTTTGATAGGTTAGGGTTTTGGTGGGACAAACCATGAAATTGAATGGTGGTTGTTTAAATTAAATAAGTGCCCATCAAGTGTTTGATAAAATGCCTAAGTGAAGAAAAATGCAAAATTTGAATGAAATAAAGTGTTTATGTAATAGGCCATGTAAAAACATATTGAGGGAAGTATGGAAACCAATGGTATTTGATGATATTAAGTGTGATTCCATGTTGAAAAGGTGATAAGGAAACTTATGAAAAGCTTATAATAATGGTAGAAATTAAATTGGATAATTTGGCCATTATAACTTAAGGTGAAGGACATTAATGGATACCATGAAATATCACCCCATATATGTGTTTTCATGCATTAAATGAATATGTTTAAGTATGTATGACATTAAGGAAACATTAAGGAAAGAAGAAATGAGAATTAGAATGAAAATGGTGAAAATGGCATTGAAAAAGTGATGAAAAAAGGTGGTTTTTCCTAGTTTTCGCCACCTGTTTGTTGGAATTTTTCAAAGCCGTTTTACGGGTGATCTAAATGCGAGTTAGGGAGATGAATGGAGCAAAAATAAGGCCAAGAGCAGCCCTAGAATGGGCTGTGAACAGTACTCGGCCAAGAGAGGTCTCAAAAATTTGACTTTTCGTTTCGGGCTCTAGAAAATTATTTCGGGCATATTGGGATGCTCCTAGGGGTATATAAGTAAGGTCCATGCAAAGAAAATGGAATTTTAAGGCTTTGGTTAAGTTGAAATTGAGTAGGGAAGTAAGTTGGTAAAATAGTGTTTTAATGAATTAAGTGAGTTCTAAGCAATGTAATGAGTTTTATATGGATAAGGTTAGTCTATTCTAAGTGAATACGTGATGTGTAGGTGAAAAGGAAGGAAGCGGAAACGGAGAAGGCTATTGGAGCCATTTAAGGAAACTTGAACCAAGGTGAGTGTTTTACATCGTTTAAAATTGCTTTTGATTGAATTAAGAAACTTTTTAAGTAACTGAAATGTTTTAAGGGAAATATTGTGAGTATTTTGATTAAGATGATGTTTTGTATGATAATTTTATGTATTACGATTTCATAGGTATGTGTTTTTTTCAGCAACTGAAATTATGTCTTATGGTTGTTCAAACGAAAATGAAATTTGAAAATTGTTAAGGAAGATTTCTATTGTGAATCCTTAAGTGATTTCGTATATAAGTTTATGATTATTTTAAGTGTTTAAATATTCTATGATGTATTTGTCATTTTAAGTATTAAAAATGAGCATTATTATTAATATCGTTTCTTGTACAGAAAAGTTTAGTTTTTATGATTTCGTAAGTATGAGTTTTATATTAAAGTGAAATTTAAGTTTTACGATTGATTATTGAATGAGTTACGTTTTATGATTTTGTAAGGACAATTATGATTTCTTAAGTGTAAGTTTTATTTATAAAGTGAAATTTAAAGACTATGGGGTCGTTTGTTTTTTTGTCTGAAGACTGAACAGTGCTGCTGAAGACTGAAGACTAAACAGTGACTGAAACCTGAAATCTGAATGATATGTTTGTTTTTTTTTCTTTTACATCTGAATGTATAGTAATCTTGTTTAGTTTTTAAAGTTAAAATTATTTGAAAATTAGTAATTTGACATTTACATCATTTTAATATTAGTTGTTATATAACTTTATTTAATATAATACAAACAACTATAATAAATTATTTAGCAAATATTAAAACACTTTTATGTATATATTAATAATATTTTTATTCATAATTAAAATATGATTAATTATTATAGTAAAGTGATTTTTTTAAAAAAAAATTATATATACATAAATAAATTATTATAGTAAAGTAAATTAAATAAAAATAAATACAATGGTATTAAATTGAATTACTATTGTTATATATTTAAATAAAAATAATATTGAAAGAAATGTTTTTAAAATGAATATGTATAATGTAAAATTAGGTCAAATTTGAAAATATGTTTGTTAAAGTATTAAAAGAAATTTCATAATTTAGAATTAGAACAAACTTGGAAATTTGTTATTTTGGGAAGGATAAAATTGGAATAATAAATTTATAAAATCATCAAGTGATTTGGTATTAAGTGAAAAGTAAAAAAATATAGCTTTTTATTTTCAGTGGTTTTTGGATGGTTTTAAGTGGTTTGACCACTTAAAAAAACAAACAAGAATCACTTAATTAGCCTAATTCAGCACCTTTAAGTGTTAAGTGCAAAAAACAAACGACCTCTATGTCTTAAGTTTCGGCCAATAAGTTGCGTTTTATGATTATGCAAATAAAACAAATGAGATTTATGGATTTTAAAGGATAAGCTATTTTGTGCTTTTGCACTAGAAAAAGAATATTTTATGCTTTATGCACTCCGAATTAAGATTTTATGCTTATTTCACCCCAATAAGTGATTATTGTGCTTTTGCATTAAGTAAGAAAATAAAATAAGTTTTCAAAGGCCATAAGTATACCCACATTTATAAGTAAGTTTTAGACTTGACCGGTATATCGCATATTAGTATGGCAAGTCCAGGGGGGATGCGTTACTAACTCAGGGGGGATTTAAGTCTGTCGTGTCGCCTCTACTTTTGTGGGATATTATCTCGTGATTATGGTTAGCGATGTAACATTCCGCACAAAATCACGGGATGTCTTTGTAAGTAAGTAAGTGTCACGGTTGGTGTCTGATAAAAGCGCCACGTGACTCCACTTGGTTAGCGTTATTATAGCTTCCGCATGGTTGTAAGCATTATGGGGTATAAATGGTGCTTTTCGAAAAATTAAGAAGTATTTTACGTATTGAAACAAAGGAAAATGTTTAATACGTTTTAAGTATATTTTACTATCAAATGAAGCTAAGTTTCGAGAAAAGTTTAAGAAAAGAGGAATTCATTTTATACGTTTTACAATTTATAAGTTCCTATGAAGTTTTATGAATATATTTAAATTTTATGGATTCTTCATTTTAAGCTATGCCTTGAAATTGATTTAAATTTTATACGTTTACGAATGACAAATTCTATATGAATTTTTATGTATGGGGAAGTTCAAATGAGATTCAACTCTATAAGCTTTATATGAATTTTATGCATATACGAGTTGAAATTTCCATATGTATGATTTATATCTTAAATAAGGTTTGGATTTTATAAGTTCTAAGTTAAGTGTTATGTATATACGAAGTTTTATATATGTATAAGTTCAAAATGATATTCAATTTATACGGTTTATATGAGTTTTGTGAGCTTATGCATTTATGGTTTTTGTACGTATGTTTTACGATGTGAATAAACATTTACGTTTTAAAATTTTCAAATTATATGGAGTTTTTATATGCAAGTTTTGTATGCATTTTAAGGCTCTTACGGGCTTTATAATTTTATAAGTTTTATGTGGGATTTAATATACATATGTATTTTATGGATTTGCACTCACAAAATTTATGAGAAATTTTAAATACGCTTTGAACTTATAAGAAATTTTAAGAAATATAACTGCATTTAAGAAAAGATTTTTAAGGAGGTATTTTTAAGAAATATAACGTGTTAAGTTAAAAAGAAATTAAGTACTCACTGAGCTCCCATAGCTCATTATTTTTTGTTTTTATGTTAAAAATCTCCTCAGGTACGGATGTGGGTGACTAAGATGGAATGGCTCCTCCAGAAGCGTAAATGGGCACTAACGTGACAGTGTTTATGCATAAATACGTTGAATATTTTGTATCGGAAAAGAATTGTTTGCATATATATATATATATATATATATTTTAGGTTAGGTATGAGTGGTCCAGAATTATTTATGACATGAAATTCTTAGTTTTAAATTATTGCATAAATTTCAAAGTATTCGAATTACGATTTCATACTTTTGATTTTTTTACGAAATGAATTTATGAAAATTAAATGCATGTTTGAGGTTTACGGGCAACCAGAAGTTGGGTTGGTGATAAATTTTAGTCGAAGTGTTTATATTTTTATAAACAGATTTTTCGGGAACGTTAAAAATGCAGTCGTTATGCTGCCGAAATTTTATTAGAAAAATGAGTTTGAAAAAAAATAAAAATCCAACCCATTCTAATTTTCCTAAGTAAGAAAAGATTTTAAGGATTCGCTCCATGGATTCCTTTTAACAAAATTCGTAAGGTTAGGAAGATTCCGTTGGGGTGCCAGGCAGGACTTTCCGGATGTAAGTATGGTAAGATTCGGATTGGGTCCTGTCATATACATTCATAGAAATTTTATTTCTTCAACCCCTTTCATTCGGATGAAGAGGAACATGGATCTTGTCAGCTGGAACCTGTACCTAGAGAGGTTTTTAACAAAAATTTACAAAATGTGAGCTACGAAAGCTCAATGAGTGCGAGATTTACTAACTTGAATTATTTTCTAAAAGGGTAACCTCTCTAAAACATTTATAAAAATTTCTATTTCTTACAGTTTTCAGAAATATAACTTCAGAATCGATATTAATAAAATTCAGATTCAGCAGATAAAAATTTATATTAAAAATAGTAATCAATTTCATAAATTTTCATAAATTTTCATATATAACAAAATTTCAAAATAGTTTCAGATATAACAAAATTTTATATAATTTCAAAACCACCAATGGATTTCCAAAAGCATACAGATAATGATCACACGTATTGGGCGGGATGAACCACTATCCCCAGCACTAGTGATAGCCATCGGTGCTTTACGCTCGACGTCTTTCACACTTTCTGGCATATACAGAAGACATCCTACTAACGCGCTGCGAATTAAATCCATAGTAAAAGCGCGAAGTAAAATAATATCCCTCACGTATATTTGGCAACGCAACTCGACTGACAGACTCAATTCCCCTCAAAGTTAGTGACATCCCATCCCAGGACTTGCCATACATGCAGGGATATTCCGATCGGGTCTAAACAGATATATGTTTTCAGATACCGTCAATTCCATAACAGATAGTGTAATCCATTGGGTTTGAAAAATTCAATAATTTCTTTATGCCACTCACAATAAATTCATTTATTTCAATTGCTCATAAAAACCATATATCATTTTGAATGGCATATAATTCACATTTCATTATATATATTTTTCATGCATAAACCATAACACATTCAAATTAAAATGGAACATTCAAATCACTCATTGGTTTCCATAACCCACATGAAATAAATAAAAATTATTTCATACTCAAACAACTTTATACATAAAATTTTTAAGTATGATTTGCACTCACTATTTTGGATCACTTGTTGGCTAATCAATCCTCCCATTTTTTAGCTTTCTTTTTGCCCAATTTGAACACCTATAAACCACCATTTTAGGTCCCAAAATTTCATCAATAACAAGCCTATTCATAGTTAAACAAAATCACATTTTTATTAACCAATACTAACAATCTATATTAATCCTTAAACTAATCTTAAACTAACCCAATTAACCATTATTCATTCTCATCATTGTAACCCATTCTCCTTTATTTAATTCGTAAGCAAAATTCATCAATTTCAACATTGAAAATCCATTCATTCAACCAACAAAAATCATCAATCCAATTAATACATTTAAACCCACTAAAACTTATGAATTAATCCCACCATACATCCAACACTTCTTAACTTTAATTCCCTTCATTCCATTCATAGTTATTCAACATCATACACATTTAAACACTTTAATATCCTATGGTATCACAAGAATTCAATGAAATTCAAGGTGCCCTTCAACCTAACAAAAATTAAATTTCATATCAATTCATCCATTTAATTAAAACTCATTCCATCAATTGTCTCCATACCAATCAATTCATCAACCAAAACCCTTAAACACATTAAAATCCAACACCCACACTAGGCACCCATTCTTGCCATCTACTAACTCCACACACAGACAATCATTCATTTCATTTTTCTTCAATTAAATCACACAAATTTCTACTAATTTAACTCAACTAACATTCAATAAACTTAAATCAATTAAACTCATCAATTTTCATCATCATCCATTCAAACCCTAACCTTCAACACACTAAAAAAAATCCCACCACACTCATTTCACATTCTAACTCAATTCTAAGCTTAAAATCATGATAAACATCCTCCAAATAACTCACAAACAACATCAACTCATCCATCAATCACCATCTCCAACAAAACCCATAAAAACTCATAAAAAAACTCTATCAATTTAACTATAAATTCAACCAACTAACTTACCTTGTTTTCTTGATGATTCTTGGAGCTAAGAGGATGAAAAACTTGAGAGAAATCACCCCAAACCAGCAGCTCACTCCTCCTTCTTCTTGTTCTACAGTTCTCTCTCTTTTCCTCTCTTTTCTTTCTTTTTCGGTTCCTCTTTGGTTTGGTCGAGTTTCTTCTATTTTGCTCTTCATTTGGGCTTCAACTTTATATACTAAGCTCCCTTAATGACCATTTTGCCCTTAAGATTCACCTAAAATGCCAAACATATCCCTTAATTACACTAATCACACTTTTATTGGTTATTACTTACATAATTATCCACCACACATAATTTAATCAATTTCTAATTTATCTTCACCACATATTTAGTCAAAAGGTGACTATTAGGTGTTAATCCACCATTGATCCATCAATAATCACATGGATTGTGCTTTTTTTTTTTTTTGAAAGATATGGATTGTGCTTTTAGAATGGGTTTAATATCATTAAATTTCATTTATACCCTTAACATTAAAAATTAATACAATTCACTCCGAAATAAATTCTAAATTAATTCTATGATCACATGTTCATCAAATTGACTTTACAATATTCTAATTAGGTCTCTTAGGACTCAATCCATGGCTTCAAAAAAAAATTCAAACGGAGTTTAGGTCAACAGTATTCACAATCTTGTCTGTAAGGACGTTTTCGTCAGGTAACTTTCGAAACCTTCAAAAACTACCCAAACGGACTCATTTTTTCTCCATTTCAATTCTATTAAGTCCTACTAACCATTATAAATATTGTCGATTTTCTGGGGATCGTTTCAAAATTTTACTATTCATCGGGTCTATCACCTGGAGACACTATTCACCCGAAAATATTACTATTCATCCGTAAATTCATTGTTAATCATAAAATGAAAGTTTGGGGTCCTACACTTGGTTTTGATTTCTAAATTTTATCTTTCACTTTTAATAACTTCAACACATCTAATTAAACTCGTTAGGGTCATCAAAACTCTCAACGGATGCAATATGGGTCAATTTACGGAATCGCCCTTCAGACTTGTTTAGTTAACGTTTTGATTTCTCTTTAAATTCTTGATATTTTCTTGGTTTCCTAAGCTCCCAATAAACATCAATTAACTTAGTTTATAACTCATTTTTACTCAAAACCAACCAACAAAAAAATCGTAACAAAACTTATTTCAAAATCAACTTAATCACCAACAAAATCATCAATAATATCAACTTCAAACTTAAACAACTCACCCCTTTTCTTTTCCTCACAAAATCACCCTCTTTCTCTTCACGTTGGCTTCCGTTTGGACTTGTTTTGGGATTGACTTCCTCCTCCTTCTCCGTACGAGCTCCTTCTTTCTCAACCGGATCTCCCTTCTTCTTCTCTGATCTGCCACCTCTGTTTTGATTCCATTTTGATCGAGTTCTGCACTGGTTTCGATAATATGTACAACAACGCGATAACTATGATATATTAAATGACATGGAGTCACGTGGCGCTTTTAACAGACACCAACCTTGACACTTACTTATAAAGACATCCTGTAGTTATGTGCGGAATATTACATCACTATCCATAACACGAGATAATATCCCATAAAAGTAGAGGCAACGCGACAGACTCAATTTTCCTCTCGAGTTAGTGATGCATCCCCTCTCATGAATTGCCACACTAAGATAGGATATATCGGTCGGGTCTAAACTTATTTATAAAAGTGGGTATACTTACCTTTAAAAATTCATTTTATTTTCTTACTTAGCGCAATACTTAGTGCAAAAGCACAAAATCACTTATTGGGGTGCAATAAGCACAAAATCTTAATTCGAAGTGCGTTAAGCACAAAACTCATACTTATAAATGCATAAACCTTCAAATTCCAATTTCTTAGTGTAGGCTTAAAAAACAAAATCAACAATTTGTTTTTCATAAAATTAAGAATTTTTGCGGAACATTGATTTTCAAAAACGTTTTAGAAAACTTAAAAACTCAAGATTTATAAAACAATGAACTAAAATAATATAAAGAAATAAAAATAAGATTTTTACCTTTTGTATTGATTTATGTGGATTGCTTACCATCTTGCCTTCCTTGATATATCTCGAAACCAAGAAACAAGTGAGTGAGCACAATTATATAGAATTGTGCTCACTTACTTTTTAATTTTTTTCTAAAAAAATCAAATTAAATCAATGCTTATAAGGGATGAGTGTTTGATTTTTGGTTATACAAAGAACAAAGACACAAATTCTTTTTTAGTATTGGTTGAAAAAAAAAAAAACTTCTTTTTCTTTTCTCTTATTGTTTCTCATAAACATAAATAACAACCAAAAACCTTCATCTTAAGAAAAGAAACTATTTCTTTTATATATATAGACAAATAATTAGGGTTTTAATTAATCAATATTAATATTGACCCTAATTTTATTATAATTAAACTTTTGCCCCATATAACATAATTAATTCAAAATTAATTCATGTTATATTTTGAAATGGAACTTGTAACCTCTTATAAAATTAATTAGATAATTATTAATTCATAATTAATAATTAAATAATTTGAATAATCAATATTATTCAAATACTAAGTGAACACAAATTTTTGTTACTTATGTAACACATGTAATTGGACGGTCGAATTACAATATTTTATATACACGTTTCTTATAGTGAAATGAGCTATCAAGAGGACCCGATGAACCTACAGTTTTGAGATCCAATAATATCGAAATTATTAATTAAACTCCTTAATCTTAAAACTACTCTACTAAAAACCTAAGATTGCACTCTCAAAACTGTAGATGTTTTTTATATAATCTGAAAATTTTCAGTGTCTATTGATTTAATCACTACATATGATTTGACCCTTCACAAATAGTTCATAATTAGAGCTAGGTCAAATGTCCATTTTACCCATCTAATTATTTCTTGATCCTTAAGTACCATTGATTCTCTAATGAACAATATATTCATAACAACTTATGAATTTATCTTTTTGTTTACATATGAACAGAAAGTTGAGCGCTATTATTGTTCAACACCTGAATCAACCCTTAAGGGAACTACTTTTCTACTTCTTGCAAGAAGTAGTGGATTCCATTATTGTATAGAATGTTCCCAGTTACTTACTAAATCATATCCCTAAAGTACAAAGTTATTGATCGGGTATCTACACCGATCTCACTTATGTAAATCAAAGGAAATAACTTAACAAGCATGAATTTATAATACACTCAGAATTAAGATCAATTCATATATGATCATTAGAGGGCTTACAAAAATGTAATTAAAACTTATATATATACATAAAAATCTCATATAACATAAAATTCTTAAGCATAAATTTTTATTTAAATCTCAAAGCATATATATATGAAAATTGTAATCACGTAAGTATCTAAAAATTCATATGGGACTTATAAATCACATATCAACTAAAACTCAGTCGTACATAAAACTTCATCTATACATAAAAACTTAATTTAACTTAGAACTTATAAAGTCCAAATCTTATTTAAGATATAAATCATACATATGAAAATTACAACTCGTATAAGCATAAAATTCATATAAAACTTACAAAATTGAATATCATTTGATCTTCCACATACATAAAGATTTATATAGAACTTGTAGTTTATAGATTTATAAAATTTAAATCAATTTCAATGCATAGCTTAAAATGAGAAATCCGTAAAACTTAAATATATTCATAAAACTTCCTAGAAAACTCATAAATTATAAAACGTATAAAATAAATTCTCATTTCTTAAAACCTTTTAAAACTTAAATCTTATTTAGTTGTACAAACATACTTTAAGCATATAAAATACTTTTCTTTGCATTTAACACTTTAAATACTTACTTAACTTTCGAAAAACACCATTCGTACCCCATAATGCTTACAACCACGCGAAAGCTGTAATAACGCTAACTGACATGAAGTCAAGTGGCGCTTTTAACAGATACCAACCGTGACACTTACTTACTTACAAAGACATCACGTATTTATGTGTGGAAATGTTACATTGCTAACCATAACACGAGATAATATCCCACAAAAGTAGAGGCAACACAACAAACTTAAATCCCCCCTGAGTTAGTGACACATCTCCCCGGACTTGTCATACTATTATGAGATATACCGACTGGGTCTAAAACTTACTTATAAAGGTGGGTATGCTTATGGCCTTTGAAAATTTATTTTATTTTTCTTACTTAGTGCAAAAGCACAAAATATCATTTTATACTTAATCATACTTAAAACCTCATATATATATACATAAAACTTCATGTGGAACTTAGATTTTAATAAACACATAAAATGGCTTAATAAAACCTCATATAAATCATATATATTAATGTAAAATATACATAAAGAATCCATAAAAATTCATATTTGCATGAGCTTCATATAAATCATATAAATTGCAAAACTTATAAATTAATACATAATTGAAATCACTTATAAGAAAATAAAAAAAAAAAATGTTTTTCTTTGCATACTATAAAATGTAGCCTCATTTACAAAAAGGGGCTTAAAACTCAAAACTTAAATTTCATTTCATAACAATCTCATACTTATAAAATCATAAGTAACAATTTTCCATACAAAATATCATATAATCGAAAATGTTCATTTCCAATACTAAAATGACCATACATTTACATAATGGTTAACCACTTAAAACAAACATAAACTTATATGTACATATAATTACTTTACATGGATTATAGAAATTTTCTAAAAACTTTTCTCAATTACTTAAAGGACCTTATAAATCTCTCACAAACATTTCAAAATAATATATATATATATATATCACTTATAAATAAAATTTTCTTAAAATTTCCAAATCTAATTTCAAATACTTCAAGATCAAATGTAACATTCACCTTGATTCAGGTTTCCTTAAGTGAGCTCCAATAGCCTTCATTGGTTTCGCTTCCTTCCTTTTTACCTACACATCACATATTCACTTAGAATTCACTAATTTTAGCTTCACAAAGCTTATCACACAACTTACAACTCAATTAATTCATTAGAGCACTATTTTACCAACTTACTTCCCTACTCGGTTTCAACTTAATTGAGGCTTTAAAATTCAGTTTTCTTTGCATGAACCTTACTTATATACACCTAAGAACATCTCTATATGCCCAAAATAATTTTCTGGAGCCCGAAACGAAAAGTCAAATTTTTTGGACTCCTCTTGACCGAGTACTGCTCACAGCGCATCCTAGGGCTGTTTTTCACTTCATTTTTACTCCATTAATCTTCTTAACTCGCACTTAGGTCACCCATAAAATGGTTATGAAAATTCCAACGAACGGGTGACAAAACCTAGGAAAAACCCCGTTTTTTCACTACTTTTTCAATGTCATTTTCACATTTTTCCATCTTAATTTTTATTTCTTCTTTCCCTAATGTCATACATACTCATACATACTCACTTAATGCATATAAACACATACATGAGATGATATTTCATGATTTCCATCAATACCCTTCACCTAAGGCCATAAACTACAAGTTGTCTAAATTTATTTCTAACATTTCCATTAACTTATCATAGGTTTCTCCATCATAATCTCAACATGAAATCATGGTTAAAACATGAGAATTCTAGTTGATTCCATCATCCCTCACTATGGCCTTTTATGCCATAACATATACCAATTCAATTTCATTCAAGTTTTGTATTTTATTTCACGTAGACATTTCATCAAACACTTAGTGAGCAACTTATTTTAACTACAACCATCTCATACCAAACTTAGGTTCTTTCCCACCAAAACCCTACCGTATTAAACTTAATGATTTCCATGAAACTTACACTTACTTTTTGTCTCATAAAACTCATCATTCATCATACATAAAAACCCATACCAAAAATCTATAAAATCATCATCATAAATATCAACACAATATCATTCAAACAAGCTCAAAATTGTGAAAACTAACCTTGGTTTGACTTGGATTTTGCTCCAAACTTATTTTTCTAGCTTAGGTTAGCTTGAATCCTTGATTTGGAGGCTTGAAAATAGAGTGGATCACTTGATTCACCCTTGTGCCTTCATAGCTGAACACACCCCTCTTTTTCTCACTCTCTCTTGGTTTGTGTTTGAGTTTGGCGTGAAATGAAACAAAAAACTGGCTTAATCAATTTATTTATATTAATCTTCTTTAAAAATGACCATTATATCCCTTAATGAATTGCTTTTTGGCCCTTAACTCTTGCTTATTCTGTAAGCCCTCAACCTCATTTATGGATAAATAGTAATATTTTCGGATGAATAGTGTCTCCTGATAAATAGTACCTAATGAATAGTGAAATTTTGAGACGGACCTTGGAAAATCAAAAATATTTAAAATGATTAGCAGGAACCAATAAAACTGAAACAAAGTAAAAATGAGTCTGTTTTGGGTAATTTCTGAAGGTTCCGAAAGTTACCCAACGAAAACGCCCTTATGGACAAGATTGTGAATACTATTGATCTAAATTCCGTTTGAATTTTTTTCCAAAGCTATGGATTGAGTTCTAAGGGATCTAATTAGAGTATTGTAAAGTCAATTTGATGAATGGGTGATCATAGAATTAATTTGGAATTTATTTCGGAATGAATTGTAAATGGTATTAAGTGAACAGTAAGTATAACAAGGGACTAAAATGAAATAAGTTTTCCTACTTGGGGTCAAAGTGGGATTAAGAGAAAGTGAATTATGGATCAAAATGAAACAAGTTTACATGACATGGGCCAAGGTGGAATAAACAAGAGTTAAGGGCCAAAGTATAATTAATTAAGGGACATGATGGTCATTATGGAATTGTTAAATATATAAATAGGTGGACTTAGTCAATTTTTCTCTATTTTCTCACCGAAATACACAAAACACACACAAACACACACCAAAAAGCCAAGAGTTGGGAGAGGGAGGAAGAGAGTGACCGACCATGCATGAAGGATGGTGAATAAAGCTAGTTTAATCCATTTTTAAGCCTCCAATCAAGATCTCAAGCCATCCTAAGTAAGAAAACAAGTTTGGAAGCAAGATCAAGCAAAATCAAGGTTAGTTTCATGACATTTGAACCCATTTCCATCATGTTTTTGTTGATGATTTTGTTGGAAATTCATGTTGGTTTATTCCAACAAAACCCTAACACATCAAACTTAATCATTTCCACATGGTTTACACTTACTTTAAAGCTCATAAAATTCAACTTATAACATACATAAAAACCCACATGTTCAATGTCAGTTTATTCCTAGGAAAGTTAATGAGACAGTTTATATATTAGTAACTTTGGTCTTTAGAAGTAATTTTAGTTAATTTTAGTTTATTTCTGTTCCAGATTATATTTTAAATATTGATTTTATTTATGTTTATTGAGTAAAATTTGTTTGATTTAAAATAATTGCTTTTAGAATTATTTGGTAATTTTGTGAATATATATATATGTATGTATGAAATACATTTAAGGCATGTCTGATACTGAAATATATGTTAAGGCATGCCTAATACGTATATTGTATAATATTAGACTTTTAAAATGTAAAAAACTAGTCGAATATACTAGTATTGTATTAGTTTTAAAATATATTAAGCCAGTCTAGTATAATATTTGGGAGTCCACTTGCATTATATTAGTTTATGTTTGATACAACTTGTCTATAGGTTTAAAGTGCTTTTCTAATCATAAATACTCTTTTATATTTATTTTATATTATTTGGTTATCATCCTAGTTATGGGGGTGCAAAAGAATCGGAACCACCGACCTGATCCGAACTAATTCGAAAATGTCAGTTTTCAATTTGACTTTGGCTCAGGTTGGGTCGGTTTTAGAGGTGGAAAGCCAATTATTTTCAGTTTTGGTTCGATAAAATAGACCCGACCCAAAACTGATTTTAAACATTAATACACACACACACACACACCAAGCAAGTAACCAAACATACACAACCTTAGCCATCACTAACTCACTCCACTAGTTCTTCTCTCAACTATCTCCTCACTTATTCACCTCCTCTTTTCCTTCTCTTCCTCAACCAAATTTGAGTGTTTGGTTCGATTTCCCAATAATATAAAATTAAAAGCTTTTGGGTGTTATAAAATTTTAAAGACCATAATAATATACATTAACATATTGTTATTTAAGATTATCATAAATAATATAATAAAATATGTCATGATGGAGCTAACAAGAAGATGAAAAGATTAATGTTATTATCATGAATTATAAAACTTGAAAAATCATATATCACTTGGGGTGACGTTGGGCTCTAACTTCATTCTATGAGTGCAGGTGACTTCAATCAGCAAATCAAGTACTAACCAAGCCTATATGTTTCTCTCCATTCAAGAATTTTTTTTTTTTTTTTTTCTATATCTGAACTCATTAGTAATATTAATGATAAAATTCATTGGTCGTTAAAAAATTTCTCAAAAAATATTTATACTTAATAATCGATCTCTAGAGTAATCTGAATCTTCTAACCAAAATTACTATTACACTAGATTTGAATTAAAAATTAAAGTGTAATGGTAAGATCGTTTTGTCTTGTCAATTTAGGTGCACACATTAAAGAATACTTCGGTTGATACTTCATTAAAGTCTGGCTGCATCTATTTCTACCCAAACAGCTTTGATTGCGCTCACCAAACTATAGTCAGGCTAGGGATCCACATACCAGTTGTTAATTATTAACTCAACCCCAGCATAACCCATTAAGTTTATTATCATGTCACAAGTCTGAATCCAAACACGATCAATTAAATTATATTGGGTTATCTAACAAGACCTGTTTTGTTCATTAATTATTGGTTATGTCAATTATGTGAGAAATCATAATTTCATCGATCCATTTACTTTAAAACTGTAAAATAATTTAGATTTTTTCAATTTAGTTACATAATTCGATCGACTAAACACATTCAATAAATGAAAATAATCAATTAAGATACATGGTTGATTTGAAATAAAATTTTAAGTAATATGTTTGACATTGTATGAAACAAATTAAGTTAGTGAATTAGAAAGGGTACACCGTATAGGACAAAGAACTCATTTACTTTATCTATTGACCCATGAGTGGCTTGATTACAATAGTGATCTGGACCCATTAGTGAGCTGGGACGTACTGAAATTTAATCCAACCCCGTTCATTTCATATTGCGTTAATATGATGTTATCAAGTTCTGTCGACAATTACCACTCTTAACCAACCCATGTTACATTGATTTTTAACTACCAAATAAGGTTTTGACACAAATAAAAGTTAAAAAAAAAAAAAAATTATGAATTCAAACATTTAAACTCAATTAAATCATTGTACCGTTTTCAACTCTTATGAATATTGCTTTAATGTGTATATCATTTAAGAACACCTTTCGCCTGGATTATAATTAGAGTGAAATCAAGATGGAACAGTAGGGAAAATAAAAAAGAAAAAAAAATTGATATTTCTGACCATTTACTTTCCATTCAAATTTGTTGCTAGAGTGCCAGAAAACCACAAGGAATTAAATAAATACACTTGATCAGCAGTTAATATTGACTTCAAGTAAGTTAAAGCTACTATTAACTTCAAGGTAATTTAACTCAGTTTTGCTGGTTTTATGAGAAAATTACAACCCAAATTCCTTAAATTGAGAGCAAAATCACACAACAAAGATCCCTTCACGCTGATTCTTGATACCAACACAGCTATTCATAGATGCAGTTACCATAACCTGCAAATAGTTATCAACATCTAATTAGTAGTACATTCCAATTAATAATGTTTGGTTCAATTCGTCACAATATCAAAAGGATCCTCTCCTCTACTGATCTGTACTAATTCTTCAAAATGCACGACAATTTATATTAGTAAAGAAGCGATATATAATTCAAATTAAAAGCGAGGTGTAACCTACTTGGATTGGTGATGACAATAAGGCCAGAGCACTTGAAATCACAATTCCAGTGGTTACGACCCTTGGCTTGGTAGTAGAGATTCATGGCAATGGATGCATGGTTGATGAGATTATCTGGAGAGAAGCAAGGGCAGCCCTTTTGGAGAATTCTGCAATCAACTTGAGAGCATGCATAGTTTATGTTTGCTAGAAGAGTTGCTTGGTCTGATGAAGGCTTTGCCACACACCATGTTTTCTGCTTAATTTCCACTTTCACATTAATATATATTTCTCCACAACAAATATGCATATAAATAAAAGGGATGTCATGAATTTGATTAACTTACCTCTCCATTTCCCATAACCAAAGTTCGTCCTACCAAAAAAAAAAAAAAAAGGAAATTTAAATTAAAGATGTGTTTAGGAGATAGAAAGCAAAGTAGTGTAATACAAATACGGGGTTTTTTATATGTATTTTATTTTGTTGAAGAATTACAATTTACACGAGAGCAATTGTAAAGAGGAATCTCATACGTAAACTGATTCTAAATTTCTAAAGGTAGTAAAGAAGTACCTGCAATGCAGAGGAGGAGGAGGAGGAGTAAAAGAGGAAGAGCAGCTTTAGACATTGTAAGTGTACTTGTGGTATGATGATGGCAATGATTTTTTTAATTTGGGTTTAGGAATATAAAGTGAGAGAATAAGTACACAAAAAGTTAATGTAACGGCTACATTGGACTGTAGAGTCTGAAGAGCCGTTAAAGCGAGCGGGTGGTCCATTGGGAAATAGAAAAAGAAGGGGGAAATTTTCTTTGAGTCCCTAAGATTTTAAAAAATTTAATTTTTATAAAATTCTTTTAAAAATAACCATTTTCATCCTTAATTTTTTCAAAATTCTAAAAAAAGTTCAAATTATCAGTCAACCGATGGTCAATAGTGATTTTAAACAATTTAAATTATAATTTAATAAGTTAAATTCAAAAATATTTTAGATAATTTAATTTATAAATTCATTATTTTGTAAGGATAATCCGATAATTTATGTGTTATTAATCATCATCCAAGGAAAAAAATGTTTTTAATATATTATGTTAATATTAACCGTTAGTTGATTGACGGTTTGAATTCTTTTTAAAAATTTTAAAAAAATTAAGGGTAACAATAATTGTTTTCAAAAGAATTTTAAAAATTTAATATTTTTTAAAACCTTAAGTATTCAAATAAAATTTTCCCAGAACGAAGCATGTGAACTGACGTTAGTGTGACCCATGTCTTATGACTTTTTTAGTATTTCTTTTCCTCTTTTTAGGTTGGATCATTGTTGAAATCCATGCTTTGCTATTATTTTTGGAATTTGGCATTCTCAAGAGACCTTTTGATTCTTTGGCTCCTGTTGTTTGAGAGCCGGACATAAACAATAATTGGGACAGCTAATTATCTACCGGTTGTCAGTTGTCACGCACTGTTTGATTTCTTTTTTTTTTGCTTTCTTTGTATAATTAATTAACTGAAAAATGGTCACGTACGCCCTTCATACACATTTAAAGTTACCATTGTAAATATATATGCTTTAAGACTACTTTAACGCATCATTTGAATGCGTTGTGAATTGTTATGTCTTCAGAAATAATCAGTTGTGTTTTAAATTTTGACAAAAAAAGTGTTTAATAAATTTCTTAATATGCATATATATATTTTATAATTTATTTTTCGTATAGTCAAAATTTAGGAATATTATAGTTGGAGTCGCTTGTCAAATTTGATTATGAAAGAAGCTATTCCTAAACTAATGAAATGTTATATCAAAAGACAATGTGCTTGTTTGGGATCCACCTAGAAGAGCTTTTTTTGGCTTCTTGAAGTCATAAGCCATTATTTGGAGTATTTGGATGTTTTCTCAAAATGGCCTTTGACTTTAGGAAGAGCTTCCAAGTGAAGTCACAATCTCTGGCTTCCATTAAAAGAGCTTCTAAGGAAAAATAGGCGAAGCCATTTTGTTTAATGAAATTTTCATAATGTCAATTTTACCCTTCTAACTATAAATACCAAAACAAATTTTCCACTCATATCCTTCATTCGTCTCTGTTCTTCTCTCTTAATCTTTTCACCCACATTAATGTCGAGTAAAATTAGTTTTGGGTATTTAAAGATTATTTTCCAAACCAGAGTAAATATGATTCTGTTTTATTATTGTTTTGGCAAAATGTTGAGTGTTGTCTGTTGTTGACACTTCCTTTTCTCATTTTTATGCTTCAAAGGTATAATCACAACAACTTAAATATGATATATACACTTGTGGTGAGGTTTTAGTTGATGTGTTCATGTGTGGTGGTAGTTGTTGTTGTGGATTAGTGAAGTGCAGAGGCTTATTTATTTCTTATGTTGTTTAATTTTAGTATTTGTTTATATATTTATTTGTGGTGTAGTTGGCACTAGTTGGTAGTTAGTTTAGCTATATTTAGATAGTCTGTTTTGGTTGGATTTGAGAATGTATTGAATAAGTTCTTCAGAGTTTGAAACTCTCTTTTGTGAATTTGTGAGGAACATGTGTAGATATCATTGGCCAAATTAATTGTTTTTTGACATAAGTGTGATTGTTGAGGTACTGTACTTAAAGAGCCCAAATTTTTCGGGCTGCAAGGTAAAATTTGGTTCTTAAGTGTACACTGTCCTTTAATGAGACTAAATTAACAGAGGAAATGAGGAAATAGCTCATGTAATTGTGGAACGTATAAAGATCCAATTCCCATACTAGTGGAACATCTGTTGAAGTTCATGTAATTGTGTCAATATGTTATATCACCTTTTAACTCACAAATTACAAAAGTATTGCACTTTCACTTTCAATCTGTTGTTGCCTCAGATTTTACTCAACAGTTCTTTGGTTTTGTGTTCAACATTGGTTGTATATATAAACATTGTCTCAGCCTTGTATAATTAGTGACAACACCTAGCTACATTTATTGGAAGTCCTTTTCCTTTTTATCCAAGAGTTGTTTCTGATCCTTGAGTTTGTGCTGTGCCTCATTGTTACTAAATATTGGTATTGTGCTCATTATTAGCTCATATCAGACTTGCAAATATTGAATGTAACAATTCACTCATAGAAAATGTTCTCAACAACAAAATGGCCGAATTTTTTTATCCTTTTTAACATTTTTATTAAGTTGATAATTTAGCTTATTATTTTTTCATACAAATGAAATATATGTATATATCATGAAAGAAATAACTTAATAGACATATGGTTGCAGGGCAACTGCAGGTGGGGTGGGCAAAAGGATGTAATAGTTCTCTTTTCTTTGAAAGATGAGAGAAGTAGGGGAAATAATATCAGGCTGATGACATTGATGATTGCTTGGAGGGTAACTGTGTATGACATTGATGATTACTTGGAGGGTAACTATGATGGTGCTTATGGTGCACATGATTTTGCCCTTTTCAGCTTATGGAGTGGAAGAATTAAATAACCCTTGCTTATGTTGGTTGATTATTAGTGCAAACGTCCGTGTTGATTAGTTTGTGTGTTATAGTATTTGCGTTTTAAGCATACATATATTATTTATTTGGGTTAGTCATGGAGCTGTAAGTGTTAATATTGTTCAACTTGTAAGTATGTATGTGCAAATAATGCTTTTTTGCCTCTTTTATTTTCGTATGATAAAACTTATGTGCTTATCTAAATTTTACGGAATATCATTGAAAATATTCAATTTAAGTAGAAACTTATGAGTGAATTTTTGTCAATATATTTATTTTAACTAATTTTTTTGTAAGAAACATAATAAATAATATTTAGATTATTCTATATAAACTAATTTTATATAAACATAACATTATTACTCTTCCTAAGGTATAAAAGTCTTATTTTTTAAAAATAAAGAAAGTTCAATAATCATATTAAATTAGAAAAGATTTGAAAGCTTTCAAACCAAATAGGTTTTAAAAACTCTTTTAAAAGGGTATAAGGGTCATTTTTATAGTTTGTAGATATTTTGAAATAGTTGAACCAAACAGTCCTAAAGCTCTTCCAAATTCAAAAGCTCTTGTGAAATATATTATGCAAATAACAACCGAAAAACTCAAACTTTTAATTTTCTTTTTCTACCGTTAAAAGCCAAAAATAAAAACTATCTCAAAAGAATCCAATATATATTATCAAAAGTAGGATAAATTGCATAAACTGTGTTGATGGTTTGCATAACTATATAAATATAATAATTTTATGGTATAATTACAAAAATAAATTACTTAACGTTTCCCAATATTGTAACTACTGTACAAATTAATATTGATTAGTTTGTAATTGACGATGAAGAAAATTATTGTTAGTTAAAGAAAATATATTATTAATAAATTATATTTGCAAAATCAATTTTAATGTTTTAAAAAGAAAATATATAAATTGATATGCAAAACTTGTAACATAATACCTATAACAATAAGATATAAAATATATATATATATATATAAACTGATATGCAAAAATTGTATCATAATAATTATAAATTAACAAAACAACCTATAATTTAGGAAAATTTTCATTTTGATGTAGGCATTTTCAGCTTTTGTGCCCCTGAATTATAAGAAAATTAATTAATTTAATGTCTCTGATTAAAATTTTAATGGTCAAAATTTTACCCTTGATCATAAAACATTCATGTTAAAAGATATGTTTTGTTTTTTCTACTTGATAAAAAGTTACAAGATTGCCTACATATAATTTTGTCGCTTCCAAGAAAAAAAATTTTAAAAATTAATTATAAAAACTCTTTAAAAATTATATAAAAAAAAAGTAAAAATAAGTGCTTAACAAATTAAACAACAAATTTTGAAAAATTAAAAATTAAATTGTAATTAAATAACACAATCTTAAAAATAAATAGCCGACTAATGTTGTTTTCAAAGAATAGTTGATTTCAATATTATTATTTTATATAATTAAAAACACAACATATAATTTTTTGTAAAATAGAGGAGACCAGTGAGCTTCCTCCATATTGGAGAAAGAAAGCATTCCTGGGGAGCTCTGGAGGAAATGTTCCGTCGAATCCACCACAAGAAGTTGTCTCTTCTTCCTATGAGTAGAAAAAGCCATGGCCTACTCCATTTTATTATATATATATATATATATATAAAATTAAAATAGCTTTTGTGTTAGTATATGAGTTTATATGTTATTTAATTAATTTAATTAGATATATCCATAGATTAGAGGTATATGTGTCAAATATTGTACAATTCAAGTCTTAAAATTAAGAGAAAATGACACTCACATCCTTGAGGTTTGGCCCATAGACACTTGAATGGGCAACTTTTATTATTCTACGGTTACGCACTGTAATTTCTATTTGCACTGATATTAGATTAATCAAGTTTGGCTTGTAACTATTAAGAATACTGACCGTTAATCGGCATGCTACTAGCAAGTGCATTAGGTCGTGATAAGTAATAAACTGATTAGTGAGCATCGTCTCTACAGGGATTGGTTGACTAGCTAAGTACCTATTATATTTAAGATTTATGGCTATTTGGAAAATTGGTTGGGGGCATGGTTAATTAACTAACTATTATCTAAACTAACCAAGTTAAATCCTAAAGACAACCTAAGAAGCTCAATCAATAGTAAGGCTTGGTTAGGGTTTATGATTTCACTTAATCAAAGTTCAATGGATTAGAACAAATTATGCCATAAGATTGTATTAAACTTGTTGATAGTCATCCATCACTATTGCTGTCACACATTCTCTTTCATGACATACATAAACATACCCTCATCAAATCGAACCTATCTTTCAACTGTCAAGCATTAAATAAGGGTTCATTAAGTTCAATATACCAATTAATGACTACAAAGGTGAATTAGTATATGTCTATCTAATCCTCACCTAATGTAAACATTTCATTGAACGTGTTCCATGCATCTCCTTTTTGTTTCGACACACAAACTTCAAATCATGTATATAGTGGTTAGGCACATACAAACATTAAGAACTAAAATATTTACTCAACAAAGTTTAATTAATCTCAAGGCAACTCCATTGTTAATCCATTAATATCAATTAAGTTACAATACAACCCTATCCACAAAATTACTCTAGCTCATGTTTGAATATAAAAGTATGAATAACATTTTATTGCTCCTCAACATTGCCAAAACAACTTCAATGTCAACTTTAAAGATTACAAAATAATGAAAGAGAAAAGATAAGCTTATGGTTTTGAAGTCCTCTTCTTGTCCAAAGCTCACTTCTTCCCTCTTGAAGTGCAAGCCTCTCTCCAAATGGAATCTTCAAGATTGACTAGCCAAGATTCTTGAATCTCTTTTCCTTTTTTCCCAAAAATGAAGTCTTGGTGATGTCTTTATACTCCTTAGCTCCTCAGACGTCTAGAACCCCCAAAATGATATTAAAGTGTAGTATTTATAGGTGACATGAATTACGGCCTGAAAACGATCTTACAAAAATGATTTTGGTCCCATCGGGTGTTAGATATCTCGCTAGATGCACCTAGCATCATAAGTTGTGACTTTCTCAGAATTAGGTTGCTACTCGCAACACGAGGTGCACATTGCATTGCAACTCATGCTACTCTCAGGTACATTGTTTCCAACTTTGACCTCTTCTTGCTAAATTGATCATAATTTTCTCTACAGACTTTTAGTTCATGAACCATCAATGACTACGAAAACTAGACATCCATAACTTCAATTTAATATATTATGGCTCATATAACACGAATTGTGCACTCCGCATGAGCTCTCATGAGACAGCCTACCTATCTAATTTGGAGTTTCGCAGTTATGTATTTTTTTTCATAAAACCCAACTTCGACTCAAATTCATCCTGAAATTAAGTTGAATCGCTTCAAATGAGTTCTAAAACTCTTTCAAATTTTATTTACTTGAAAAAATATTAAAAAAACACATAAAAACACTCAAGAGCAACGTCAAAGAATTAGATTTGGAGGCTTCAATATGCAACAAAAATACCTGATCAAATACCTTTAAGCCAAATAAAAATTACAATAACAAAAAAATAAATATTGATTATTACATGAAAATACTTTTAAAACAATAAGTGCAAATGCTTTAAAATGAAAATACTTTTAAAAAAATGAAAAAAAATGCTTTTAAAAAATAAAATATTTTAAATAAATAAATAACTAAAGATGAATAAAATAATGTATAATAGAAGACGTTTCGCTACTCAAGGAAACAAGCAAAATTAAAACACTTCGATAAAATTTAGCTAATATAGAGACACTGTAATGTTAACAGCTAGTTATGAGAAAGAAACTTTTAATTAGTTTTTAATTTTCAACTTATTTCTCTGGGTAGATTAAACAAACATCCCTAATGTTTGGTGTAATTACAAATATATGTGCATTTAGGGCATAATTATGCAAATATTATTTAACTTTCTTCCATTAGTTGGGGTTTTATTGATCTTTAGTCGAATAAATACAAACACTAAAATAACCTTTGCAATTTTTTAACTTTTAATTTTTATTATATATATTTTTTAATTTTTAAACTTAAAATGATGTGTATTCCCCCATTTTTTTTTTTTTTTTACATTAAACCCTTAAAAAAGGGTCAATGGCAATAAAATACTTTGACCTTTGATGAAATTACAACCAAATTGTAAGTTTGCTATAATTACATAAAACTACACTTGTCCAAATGGTCAACCATTAGATTTCACAATTGTGAGAGTGGCATAATGGCAAACAAGTCATTTGACCTGCAAAAACGTCTAAAGAATTAAAATAATTAAAAAACAAAATCAAAATTTAGCATCATCATCATCATCATCTACAATTGCATCTATATCATCGTCTTTTTCTTCATCCATATTTTATAATTTTTTTCATTTGCATCTTGTTATCTTCTTTTTCTCAAAATTCTTATATAGTCACTAAATTTTTGTCTCCTTTCCAACATAAAACAAAATGAAATTTATTCAAAATTCATAAGAAATAAATGTTCCTAAATGTCTTTCCGTGATAATAATCCCCAATCACCATCGATGGAGATCCGAAGCTCTTCATATCTCAATGTAAATAGGAGGATCTCTATTAATGGGGATCCCAATCTCTATGGAGTAAAGATTTGGGTCAAACGTAGATCCATGTTCAATTTTTTTAATACATTTTATTATTTTTATTTTTAATTAAAAATTAAATTATTATTACTTTAAAAAAATAAAATTATCATTAATAATTTTTAAAATAAATTGTTAAGGATAAAATAGGTAATTCAAATAATTTGACTAATCAATAGATAATTCTAATGGCTCTCCGCTTGGTGAAATGTAGCTTTCTGTAATTATTCCAAACCTATGATTTGGTTGCAATTTCATCAAATCAAGGTACTTGATTGCAATTTACCACTTAAAGTAAAAGAGCATTTTAATCATTATATACTTTTGACTAATGGTAGATGAACAACAATTAATGGTATGAGATGTAATTACAATACTTTCGGAACATCAAGTAGTGTTTTCATAATTACACCGTGAATTCACATATTCGAGTAATTATGCAAAACGTCAAGAGCATTCAGACAATTTACCCTAATTTTTTAGACCAATTAGAATCTAATCATTATTTACCATTTCATTAATTATACATCGACATCATTACCCCATTTTTTTTTTAAAAAATTATTTTTTATAGTGAGAAAAATGGATTAAATTCAAATAAAACTATTAACATATTATATTTTAGGAAAAATGTGAGATATTCTAAGCAATGGAATTTGAACCGTTAACTTTTTAGAATAAAAGAAAGGAATAATCATAATTTTCCTCCTGTAGTTTGATGAAATAGTTAAAATCCCCCCTTATTTTAAAAAATCGCTAATATCTCCCCTCTTGATTTACAAAATGGATAAAAAAAAAACCCCTGTAGTTTATCAAAATATCTAAAAAACTTCTTACCGTCAATTTGGAAGTTAAAAGTCAACAGTTGACCGTTAATGTGGAAGGATAAAACTGTCCAGGTGGAATAAAATATAAAAAATATAAATATTTAATAAAATAATAATTTAATATTTAAAAAATTGAAAAAAAATCTCCACCATCCATCTTTAAAATGGACGGTGGTGATCAAAACTATTAAAAAAGTTTAAAATTTAAAAAAATCTCCACTCACTCTCTTTACTTCTCACTCTCTCTTTTCCTCTCTTTCTTCTTTTTCTTCTTTTTCCTCTATCTCTTTCTCTCTCTCTTCTTCTTCTTCTTCTTCTTCTTCTTTTTCTCGACAGTACCCAAACTGAGTTTCCGTTGAAAACCCAGCTTCGATCTGTGGGTTTTCGACAGAAACCCAGAGATCTCTGGGTTTCCGCATCGTCGAAAACCCAGATCGGATCTGGGTTTCCGATATGGAAACCTAGAGTCTTTGGGTTTCCATTGGAAATCTGGGTTTCTGCATCGAAAACCCGTAGATCTACGAGTTTTCAATGCGGAAACCCAGAGATTGTCGAAAACCCATAGATCTATGGGTTTCCGACGCTGGAAACCCAGAGATCTCTGGGTGTCCGCGCTGAAAACTCGTAGATGAGTTTCCGGTGCGGAAACCTAGAAATCTTTGGGTTTTCAGTGCTGGAAACCTAAGGATTTTTGGGATTTTCGACGTCGGAAACCTAACCCACAATTTATTTTGGTTTTGAATTTTTTTTAATTATGTTGTTGTTGTGTTTTTTTGATGATGTTGTTTGTGTTATGTTGCTATTGCCTTTGATGAAGGTTTGGTTGAATGAAGATGAGTGAATGAGTTTGGGCTGGATGATGAATGATGATGGTGTTCTGCATGGTTACAGTGTTGAGGGGCAGTTTGGTCTTTTCGCTCATTATTATAGTCAGAAATCAACTTTCACTAACAGAGTTAACAGAAGGGGTAAAATAGGATTTTCAGAAACTATAAGAGGTAATTAGCAATTACGTTAAACTATAGGGGGGAAATTTATATTATCTCTAAAAAAAAGTATTCAATCACTCTTACTGAGGAGTGGTATGCCATTACCGGCCTACCGCACACTTGGTATTATTAATAACTTCAATTTTGCCTTACTGAAATTTCATGAAGGGACACAATATGAATTTTGTTTCAGAAATTGTGATTAGAGTCCATAAATTTCATTTCAATAAATGAAACAGCATAGAACAGTCCGCCCTTCAAAAGAAATGAAATTCCCTTTTGTTCATGTATTTTGAGCTGAAAAAAGTAGCACACACACACACATAGACACACACAAAAGAGGCAGAATTGTCAAAAATGTATGTAGCAGGAGGGGCAACAATTTCCACACCACTTTGTGCTTCTTCTTCACTTGTGTCATCTCAACACCGCAACTTTTTGGCAACAAAAATTACTAACCCACTTGTGCTATCATGGAAGAAGGGCCACTCCTCCTCTCTATCTCACACATTTCCATCCAACGCAAGAACCCAAACCCTTTTCAATGTAAAAGCTTCTTCTTCAGGTAACTTAACTTTCACCAAAGTGCTTCATTTATTTTGTTAGTTGAGATGAATGTAACGATGTCACTGGAATCTGAATTGTTTTGTTTGAACCCAAAGAAGTGGCATCGGATAAAAAAGTCACAGTTTGTTGGAATTTGCTGGTTAATGGAGGAGAGAAGTGAATTTCTGTATGGCAACTTTCAAAGGTTGTCAATTATGTTACATTGGTTTTTAAGTGGTTAACAATATGTTCTTAGAATAGGTAGTTGGGTTGGTGAGAATTTGATTCCCAATAGGGCAGTTTACAAGCTTGAGTAGTTTTCATGAGAGTAGAGATATCCAGGCCACGGAAAGCAACTGGTGATTTGATTTCAGTAGATTCCGATAGAACTCTGACCTGTTCGATGTGAACTTCAATTAGAAAAATATGCATATGATATTCCATAGTGAATGTATAATATTCTGGCCATTTGATGTGTGTCCTGAATTGTGTGTGGTTGTATTTATGCTCAAACCTTTAAATTGCATGTTGGTTTGGATCTTAAGAGGTTGTAACCACTCTACTTATTATTAGATTCTAAATTTTGTTTTCTTTTTATCCATGGCAGTTGAGAGTGCGGAGTACATAGAGGAGCCTGCAACCAGTGTAAAATTTGGCAGGTCTTTGAGTTTGCCGGGTTGCTTGAGTCCACTGTCTTTGCTTGGGACCGGTTAGTTGCTTTATAGTAAAACAGCGTTGTTTTAGAGAGAGCATAGCTAATGCATTGAGCGTATGAAATAGGTGAGTTATTTTGATATTTATTTTGCATGAAAAGCTGTAAGTTATCTCCAAAGGAATTTGATTATGAATGCAGATTCATAACTGCCAGATGTGGTCCCTTGTATACAAATGTATATCTATGGAATTGTTAATGGGAACTTCCCTACTTAAATCAAGATTTGTATTGATAAAAAATTTGCAAGTATAAGGATAAGTTGTTGATGTATCGTGTTTCTCATACTGTTGATCCTTTCACTGATAATGACAATGTAAGATAGTGATTAATTCTTCTTTCAGTTGTGAAATATTTCTTTAATGGGCAAATCTTCATGAACAATGTCAAAAACTAAAAGAATTAATGTTGAAGGGGCACCATGAAAGTAGTGGAAGAACTGATACAGAATGGGAGCTGTTAGTCTTCTTATTTGAAGTCTTTGCATGAAGACTATCATGTGTGATGGTACCAATGACACCACCATACGCTAATACACAGATACATACATTCATTCAACACAATGGACATACATACATACTTTAATTTTGTCATCAAAGATATTACCTAGAATAGGTAGATGCTCATTTTTGGCCTTGCAACTTAATATTTCATCTAATGTGACTCTGTTTAAAATTCGAAGAATTCCTCTGATCATAGTAGTCTTTTGTCTAAATGCTATTTGAATATCATTTTGATGGGCTGTAAACATTTCAGGATACAGGGAGAAAGTATTTGCAATCATTGGAGTTAAGGTCTATGCTGCAGGTCTATATGTTAATCAGACTATCTTAGGCAAATTGAAAGCATGGAAAGGACGATCTGCTGCTGATATTCAAGTGGATTCATCTCTGTTTAACTCAATCTTTAAGGGTAAGACAATGATACAAATTAGAAATTGTTGCACCAATATCTGAGATTGCTAATATAAGTTCTGAAGTGCAGTCAGGTTTTTCTTACCTTTCCTTTCCTTTATATATATATATAGGAAAGATTGCTAATCTTACTTCATATTGCAGCTCCATTGGAAAAATCATTGCAGATTGTTCTTGTCAGAGATGTTGATGGAAAAACTTTCTGGGATGCTTTGGATGATGCCATTTCCCCAAGAATGAAGACACCAACACCCATTGACGAATCTGCCCTGTCAACATTTCGTTGCATCTTTCAAGACCGTCCTCTGAAGAAAGGAACTTTCATCTTTTTAACTTGGTTGGATCCATCAAAGATGCAAGTAAGTTTAATTGGGCGTGAAATACATTATGGTATAATTTATTTTTATTCTTGGTTCTGTTTTCACTTTCCCCCTTAACATGCCAATAAGATGGTTGTACTCTGATTTCCAGGTTCGCATCTCATCAAATGGGCTACCATCTGGGGCGGATGCTACGATCGAGTCAGAAAATGTCACCTTTGCCCTTTATGATGTCTTTTTTGGGAATGCTCCAGTTTCTTCTTCCTTAAAAGCCTCAGTTGCAACCGGGCTGGCAACAAACCTAAAGTGAAGTTAGTTTCTTTAAGTTTTTTTCTTTATTTATTTAGCCCCAATATGTGATGTTGGTTCTGTTGTTGTATGTAATTTCTTAACAAATGGAGCAGCTGTAAATTTTGTTGTATCTATTTCTTTGCTTTGACTTTAAAGGCAGCCAGGAAACTGAAAGACAAGAATGTTTCTTCTCTGAGAATTGTGCCTAGTAAAGTTGAGCTCAGTATATTATTTCGTCTCCTTTGCAGATTTTTCATGCTTTACCATTTTGAGTTTTATAATCTGTTGAGGCAAGTTCTAATAATTCTTGAATCATCTTTATCACATTGGTTCTTTCTTGCACTAACTACCATGAAATGATTATATCAAGAACTTGCTCTGCATGTTTGCAGTTTCTTAATCCGATTTATGAAAATATCACATGGTCTGTCTTCTAGTTTGTTCTGGGGTTGGTTGAGGTTTTAGAATTCCTCAGAGGCAGCTGACAGTGCAAGCTTAGTGGTTATTTTTTACATCCAATGGAGTTGGATAAGTTAGAGTTCTATAGTTGATTGGAAGGAAATGTGGACACATTTTATGTCCCTTACGGTCTGTGAGGTCAATTGCTGTCTTTTTTAATTTGTATTCTTGAGAAACAATATGGCTACATGAATACATTAATATGCTCATGTTATTTTGTTCTGTTCTAGCTCATATCTTCTGCTATTTGATCATCTCCACATGTTATTCTTCTCAATTATTAAGCTGCATCTTGTTGTTGTAAATACTTCTGCTTGAGCATTGGTGAATTTGATATAGATCTTATGCAAACATGCTCTTTTTACTCTCTATGTACGGCTTTTGGGTAGGGCTCTAGAGTTGCATTGAAGCTGCTTGTGTCCTAACTAGCTGTAATTATCAGATAAAACTTCATAATTATCCCGAGGGATAAAAAAAAAAGCAAAACAACCGAGAAAAATGAAATATGTTTGTGAATCTATCTGTACACCAATGTTGGGAGAAAGCGATAGCCAATAGGGGTTAAAGCAAGATTAATAATCATTTACAACTTTTTCTGATTTTATTTGCTCTAGCATCTTGACAACCTCAGCCATAGTAGGTCTCTTGGAGGGTTCTGATTCAAGGCACATCAATGCAGCACTAAATACATCGCTATTCTCATTGATCGGACAATCCTCTTAGCTAGCATCAAGTACGTACTCTTCTCTCTTGTCTTGAACAACTGCCTTGATATATTGCAACGTTGACATCAAATTAGTAAGATGAAGTATAAGACAGTGATTATTGATGCTTTACTATCATAAAAAATATTTTGCATAGAAGTATGATGAATTTTTCATACCTTAGCTTCATAACAATATGACTCAAAATGATTGTTATTAAAACGAAGTTAATATTTGGCAATTGAGGTAAAACACTGATGCAATTTGAAGATTCTTTTTAATAAGGTTTGATATAAAAATCTTTTTATTTAATTAAGACATTAGATGCAGTCAAACTTAGGTAGAATCAATTAATTTTTTTTTTTTTTTTTTCCTATCAATTTCTCTTGGTGAAAATATTTTTCTCAGTGTGTATATATGTACTGGCAAAACTCCATCTTCACTATAATACTTCATAGGCCCAAAGATACTTTAGGTTTTGAAGGATTAATGAGATATCTACAATGAATGCTGCACTGAATTATGATAACAACATGTGCCGCTCTTTAAGGTTTAGATAATATTCATGACTTACCCATGTCACAAGCTTAGTTCCTTCCTCTAGAAATTCTTCATCCATCAGTTTCTTTCTTGTTAAAAGCTCTAGTAGAACAACTCCAAAACTGTAAACATGACCTTTCATTGTAGCTCTGCCTGTGTCAAAATATTCCGAAGTAAAACATATATAATCTATCAGATAACCAAGCAAAGAATAGGACAGACAAGACTTTATCTGTTTAGTGCACTTTACCAGGAGCAAAGTATCCATAAGGTCCAGCTACAAATGTTGAAACATGAGTCTTTTCAGGTTCCATCAATGTGGCAAGTCCAAAATCGGACACTCGAGCCTCCATGTTTTTGATCCAGCAAGATGTTGCTTGACTTGGGATCTCTATGGATTATGTGGGGCATGCAGTCGTGATGAAGGTACGCGATTCCTCTTGCAGCACCTACAGCTATTTTGTATCTGGATGGCCAATCCAAATGCTTCTTGTTTAATGATCTCCCTGCATTATTTTCTTCTTTACAATCAAACATACAAGTAATGTAGAAGCAAATATGTTGACTTAAATTGTATGGTTGATCTCTAATTAGATTAGTACTAATACTTTTATCAGAGATTTGACTAGCATGAATATGCAAAGTTTGGTTTTTGCATAGCCATAATCTCACATTGGTTAGAGAGGATCACTAGAAGCTATATGCAGGCCTAATTCTCAAACTTGTATGAGGTCATTTGAGGTCTTTTATAAAGATCCAAGAACAAACTGCTTGGATTGTCCCAAGCGGCCAAATATCATAGCATGTGTTGGAATGAGTCATTACAATTGGTATCATTATCATATATGCAAGAACGAACCTTTTGCAACATATATCTGTGCTGAAATTTAAAGAGCATATGTTTTGTTACGCGCATGCATACCGTGCAAGAATGTATCCAAACTTCCATTAGGTATGAGCTCCTAGATTAGAAGGTTATAGTGAGCGGCAGTGTAGTATCGTTGAAGAGTAACGATATTCCTATGCTTGATGTCTCCCATTGTGTCCAACTCTCTCTCAAAGCCTCTATCTCTCTCTGCAGTTCCCCGGTTAAGTCGTTTCACAGCGAAAGCTGTAGAGTCATCTACCTTCAATCGATAAACTGTTCCGAAGCCTCCAGAACCTATGATGTCTTTGTTGCTTAACTTCAGAGTCTTCTTCAATAACACATCGGACGTGAGAGGTTGTATCAATGGAGACCTGAACATCACCATCTTTCTTCCTGTGTTTAACCAGCTAAAACCAATTAGCAACTCTTGATTACTTTTAGTTTCCAAGCTAAGAAAACCATCATACCTGAGAAACCATCTGCATAAATCATGTGTTTACTTTTCCATCTCCTGTAAAGGAGGATTGAAACAACAATCTTTGATACAACAAAAGCAATGCAGCATATTGTTATATCGAATGCTATGACCAGAGAGTCTCCCATTTAGTCCTGCATAGTGAGAGATGTAATGTCAGAGAAATTCATTGATGATGATATCAGTAACTACAGGCAAGTCAGAGTTTTCAGTTCCAAGATATACCTAAAACTGATTTTAAATTTGCATAATTTGAGAAGACCATTTTCAATATAACATTAATAAATCAATTTGTTACCTCCATTTTGATTGATAATGTATACAGTGAGGTTCAAAGCAGATAATATATATTATAACTTGGAAGGAGCATTAAACTATACTAAGTAAAGTTATTATAACTCCTCATTTTGTTTAAAAATAACATTAAATGAACAGCACATACTTACCTTTTCAAAGAATCACTTTCTCTATAAGCTTGCTAAACAAATGAGTAACTAAAATCAGTGTAAGATGATATATATTTAAAAAGTAGCTGAAGCATGAGAGATGTTAGAAGGGAAGAAAATAAAAGCTTGTTGAAATGAAATGGAAATGATGTTCTCATGGAACTTGGTGATAAACACAAGGTGAGGTGAGAGAATGGAGGAGGTGGTGGCCGGTGGATTTGATATAATTTGATAATTTGACATGACATAAATAAAGGAGTTGCAATAATATGAAAAAAGAATGATGAAATTTCTTCATTTTGTGACACCTCATTTGGCGTTGTCTCTATTACAAGTGGACATATTTTATTCCTTAGAAACCCTTCTTTTCCTCTTATTTGGGAGTGTAATGTCTATTCTATCATCATTACTTTGTAAAAGCAACCTTCAATAATTTTTTTTTATAAAAAAAGACAACCTTCGGTAAATAAATAAATAAATATATGGAGAGATAATTCTAATATCCCTTGCTATTTCATGTAATCACTAATTATCCCCCTATAATTTAGATAAATTCTATTTTATCCCTTCTGTTACATCTGGTAGTGAAAAGTTGACTCTGACAATAATAGTGCACCAAAAGACGAAAATGCTCATATAAAAAAATTAACAAAACAAATAAAGACAAATTTGAAATTAAAAAAAAAAAAAACAATTGAAGAAAAAATAGTCATTGTTTTCAAACACCTATTTGTAATTTAACAACCCAATCTGCAACCATCACCAATCGTCCGCCCATTGCAAACCAATGATGAACTACTCCAAAATAACAAAATCAAAGCAAATAGTCAAGTAATTGAATTCACACATCTTTAAAAACAATACCCTATGACCTTTAAGACCCTAGAAAATATTTGCAAAATCAACACAAAACAAAGATCCACCAATTATTAACACAAGCACCCTAATGAGAAACAACACATTGAACCTAGATGAAATTTGAGTTTGATTTAAACATCTGGTTCGAATAGAACCTAAATGAAAAGCATATGGGTTCAAATTGAACTCAAATGACATTTGGATTTGATTCAAACCCAGATGAAATCTGGGCATCTGGGCTCATTAACGAACCTAAATGAACATCTGGGCATCTAGGTCCATTAACAAACCCAGATGAACATTTGGGTTAGATGAGGAATCTAGATGAAATTTGGGCATTTAGGTTCATCACTAAACCCAGACGCTGATGAAATCTAGGCATTTGGGTTCATCGTTGAACCCAAATGATGATAGGGTTTGAGAAGAAGAGAAGAAGAAGAAGAAGAAAAAGAAGAAGAAGAAGAAGAGGTTTAAGAAGAGGAGAATAAGAGCATCTGGGTTCATCATCGAACTTGGAAGAAGAAGAAGAAGAAGAAGAAGATGGGGTTTGAGAAGAAGAGCATTTGGGTTTTAGGGTTTGCGCCCTAAGATTTTGTAATTTGTAAACATTTAAATAAATGATTAATAAAATATGTTTATTTTTATTCAATTTATATGCACTGTTAAATGTTTGCTTCATATGAATATCATGTAACATCCATGATTACTTATGTAGTTTCAAACTAAGTATATGAGTGTTATATACAATAGGATTTAGTTAGAGATTAGTAATCTAAAGAGTTCGTAGAAAACAAATGAAGTTGGGTACTTTGTTTGTGATAAATCTATAGCTACGGTTCATTTCATATTTGATACGATAATCTCATCCGAGATCGTTCGTGTGGTGACATGAAAATGGAGGCAACTTATATAATAGAAATTATATAAGAATGGATCATGATAAAAATAAATTTTTTATTAATAGTTATTAAATAAAGAAATTCATATTTATCTACTAGATGATCATATATAGATTGATCTTAATCTTGAGTATTTTGTGGACTCCTATTTATTGAGTCATATTTTTTTATTTATATAGGTGAAACTGTTATAGTTTTACGATAAATAAACTTCGTGCTTTGGAGATGTGATTTAATAAGTGGTTGAGAATATTCTACAGGATAGTAGAATCCACTCATTCTTGTGAGAAGTAGATGAATAGTTACCTTAAATGTTGATTCGGGTATTGAATAATAAGAGCGTTTGACTTTCTGTTTATGAGTAAACGGAAAGATAAATTTATAAGTTGTTATGAATATATTGTTCATTAAAGAATCAATGATACTTAATGCAACAAGATAGAATTAAAGAGGTATAATGGACTTTAATTATCTAGCTCTAATTATGAACTATTCATGAAGAATTGAACCATATGAAATAATTAAATCAATGGATACTGAAAATTTAGATTGAGTAAAACATATAAAATTTTGAGAGTGCAACCTTAAGTTTTTAGTAGAGTAACTATAAGGTTAATAATAGTGAATTATTAATTAAAGAGTTTAATTATAATTCTAATATTATTAGAGCTCAAATTGTAGGTTAATTTGGTCCTCTTACTAGCTTACAATCACATAAAGAAACAAAGGGAAGAATATAATTGGATTGTCCAATTATAAGTGTACAAATAAATTTTATGGACACGTTCACGATTTATTTAAATAATTTCATTATTTAAATATATGTAATTATTTAATTATTTGTAGAGGTTATGAATTCAATTCTAAATGGTGTCACTAAATTATTTATGATTTAGAATAATTTAATTTAATAAAAAATCATTTAATTAATTAATGGAAATAGTAATTTAATTAATTGGAATTAGATTTCATATTAAATTAAATTAAAAGAGTTTTAATGTAATAGGAATTTGATTCCATATTAAATTAAAAGTAAATAGTTGCAAGACAATAAGAAATTTGATTACATATTGGATAGGAACTAAGTCTTTCAATTTTAAAAGGAAACTGATTTCCTTGTTAAATTGGAAAACCTTTGTTTACTATTATAAATGGGTGTTTTACGTTGGTAACAAGAGAGTGAATTTTTTGGCTACTTGAACCAAAAACTTCTATTAATTAAAAACACCATATTGCCCCATCTCAAAAGAAATCAAGAAAATTGTTGTTTGATTTCTATATATATATATGAAATGATTTCATGATTTGATTATTTGAAATTGTGCCTATATATAGTTTCTTTTGTGAAGAGTTATAAAAAAAAAAAGATCGGATGGTGAAGAATCTATGAATTAAAATGGATCAATTTAATCTTTATGCAAGGTAAGATTCGATCTTATTAGTTTAATTATTGAATTGTCATCACTAACATCGATTGGACATATTTTTGTTTGGAAAAATTTTTAAAATCCACTTTTCCATATCAATCTAAAATCAATTTTTCCCTTCAATGGGTTCATCCCAGATGATGATGGGGTGAACATAGATGAAATCTGGGCATTTGGGTTCATCATCGAACCTAGATGATGATGAAGTTTCAGAAGAAGAGAAAAAGAAGAAGAAGAAGTAGAAGAAGAGAGAGAGAGAACGATGATGGATGAAAAAAAATATATATATATATATATTTTTTAAATCAGTTGATCTCTACTATTTATTTTAAGATGGACAATGAAGATTTGATGAAAAAATTATTTATGAATTTTTTAATTTTTTAAAAATTAATCTCCACCTTCCATCTGATTAAAAAATATTTATGATGGACAGTGGAGATCTGATTAATTTTTTTTTTAACTTACTTTATAATGAAATGACAATTTTACCCTTCTTGATTAACGATCAAACATTGAATTTTAACTTCCAATTTGACGACAGGGTTTTTTTATGACTATTTTCATAAACAGTAGGGGGTTTTTTTGGCTATGTTTATAAACTATAATGGGGTCTTTAGCAATTTCTAAACTCAAAGGGTTTTTTTGGCTATTATACTACAAGGGTGAAATTAGAATTATCCCTATATATATATATTACCAATGATGACCATCTAAATCTAGATTTTTATTCAACTAAATAATCACTAATTATCACTGACCATAGCAAATAGCGAAATCTTCAATAAAATTTTTTAAAAATCTAATTATTTAAGTACAATGAGTATGACAATTATTGACACGATTTTGTAACATAGCATGAACATAGTAAAAAATTAATGGATTTAGATTGAATCTTATTGGATTTAAGTCATCATTAAGTCAATACTTTAATCTCATTGGAAAAATGGACTGTATTTAGGTTGAGCTCCTTCAGCCCCATTAATTAATTTGAAATGGTTATTTTTGGTGTAGAAGATTTTGTTTGAGGTAATTGTGTTTAACTTTTTATGAGACTTTATTTTATATTTATTTTAGATAAAGATTATTAATATATTGATTATTTTATTTATTGAATGAGTTTAGTAAGTTGAGATTAGGTAGCTATGTTAAAAATGTTACAATTGTTTTTTTAAAAAAAGAGTTTGACTATCCAATTAGTTGGATAAGATTATCCATCAATAATAACTCTGGATGTTCTTCAATAAATACTTTTACAACCAATCTAAGAGTTGTTATTGATAAGTAACCTTACCCAATCTAATGCTAAATAGGTGAATTGATAAATTTATAAATTAACGAATTAGTAAGGTTATAACGGATACCTATCAATCTATTGAGTTGTATTCAAGTTTTAGCTTGTGACTTGATAAGCTTAAAATTATATTTGGATTAACCAAAAAAATAGATGGATCATATTATCCAAACACAAGACAATAACTCAAAAGTGCCTTCCTAATTGAAACTTCCAATCATGGTCATTAAATGCTTTTACCAAGCATCTTGAGGACCTTGCATTATAAAGTGATTAACTTGATTCTAACTTCAAACCTCTTATCTGGTGCATTTCAGTTATAATTATATAGAACTGTGTTCATTTATTTTTTATTTTTTATTAAAAAAAAAAAACATCAAATGAAACTGTATAAAAGGTAAATGTTTGTTTAATTTTTTTTTCTTTAGTTATACAAAGAAGAAAGACATATATTATTCTTCTTTGTATATTAGCTATTGATAAAAACTTTTTTTTTTCCTTCCTTTCTAATTTCCCAAACATATAGCATATCAAAGCGCTAATAAAAAGAAAACTTTTTCTTTTCCTTTTATAGACAACAACTAGGGTTTCCATTAATTCAAAATGAATATTGAAACCCTTATTTGTTAAGAATTAAACTATTACCCAATATAACATAATTAATTCATGTTATATTTTGAAATCGAACTCGTGATCTAAATTAATTCATAATTAATTTAAACCAGAATCACTACTGAGAATTGAATTCAAGACCTTTTACAAAATTAATTAAATAATTATTGATTCATAATCAATAATAAACTAATTAATTGTTAAATAATTTGAATAATCAATACTATTCAAATACCAAGTGAATACAAATTTTGCTATTCACATAGCACATATAATTGGACGGTCAAATTATAATTTTCTACATACACAATTCTTATAATGAAATGTTCTTTCAAGGGAACCGGATGGACCTATTGTTTTGAGCTCCAATTGTAAACTTTCTATTTTTATATTTACGAATTCCCCAATAATAATAGCTAAGTAATGATTTGAGACCCTAAATGATTAATGGAAGTGCCTAAAGTTGTAGAGGACCCTTAGAGATTTATTTAAACCCAATTGGAGATTAAATGTAATGGTAAAATGGTAAATGATATTGAATAATTATTAAATGTGACAAGAGACTAAATTGAAAACAAGTTTTGATGTTTATGGACAAATTAAAATTAAGCTAAAAACTGAGGGTACAAACGAAATTTTTCAGGAATGTGACTGTCATTTTAGGATTTGTTTGTTGCAAAACAATGAAGTTTCGAGCCAAGTTACACAAACAAAGGGCAAAATCGAAGACAAAGAACAGAACCAAGACAGAGACACGTGCAAACTCGAAAACAAGAAGAAGAAGAAGAAGAAGAAGAGGAAGATCGTGTAGCTGTTCCGGCCACCAAGAACCGATGCCATGCACGCCAAACCCAGCCAGAAACAGCCACAACCTCTCACCAAAACAGAGTAGAAACGAAGACAACGCAGAACCAAACGAACGCAGAATCGATGAAGAAGAGAGGTTCGGTCGAGAAAGAGAGAGATCAGGCGAAGGAGAAGAAGGAGAAAGAAGACCCAGCCGAAACGCAGCCCTTCTCGCACAAAAAACAGCCCAAAACAGTCGACCAAACTCGAACCAAAAATAGAGACGCGAAGGAGAGATCGGCCGAGATCAAGGGAGATCGCGTGAGGGAGAATAAGAGAGGAAGCTCACGCCGATTTCACACTCAAACCAGTCCAGAAACGAAGACAAAACGAAGGAGAAGAAGATGAAGCCTTGAGGAAGAAGCCAAGGTGAGATGTGGTGAGTTTGTTTAATTTTGAAATTGAATGGTGGTTAAATGTTGATGATTTTTGTTGGAGATTTTATTGAGATTTGAAATGGGTTTTTATGGATTGAATGAGTTGAGTAGTTGATAACAAAAACAAGAGTATATTAGGTAGAAATCATTGAGGTTTTGGATTTGATTTAAGTTGAGTTTGATGTTAGTTTGGTGATGATAAATGGAGTTAGATTTGAATGGGTGTTAGGTGATAAAATGATGTTAATTTAGTTGGGTTTTGATATGATTTGTTTTTTTGGTTGTTTGTGATTAAAAATGAGTTAAAAACCAAGTGAAATGATGTTGAAAAAAATGAGATTTGAATGGTGTTGGGGCTGCCATAAATTAGTGTTGATGTTGGTTGCTTTGATATGATTTATTTTGTTGATTTGTTGGGTAATTAAAAGTGAAAAAAAATCATGTGAATGTGGGTTAGAAATTGATGAGTTAGGATGTGATAAAGGGCTGCCCAAGTTGATTAGTGTTGGAAACAAATTAAATTTTGGAAGGTACTATTCTGTTGATAAAAATTTGTAAGTGGAATATTGGTGTAAAGTTTGAAAATTTTAGTTTAAGGTTAATTTGGAGTTTAAGTTTATTATAGAGGCAAAATGGTCCAATGAAAAGTTAAACGAAATGGACTTTATTTTGACCTTATTAAAGGCCTAGGAAACTAAGAAAAATAACAAAAAAAAAACTTGAAAAGAAAAACAAAACGCTTAGTATACTAGTTTGAAGGGCAATTCCATAAATTGACCTATGTTACGTCTGTTGAGTGTTCTAATAACCCTAACAAGTTTAATTAGACGTATTGATGTTATTAAAAGTAAAAGATTAAATTTAAAAATCAAAACCAAGAAAACACCTGAAATTAGTAGCGAAAACAATGCGTTTTTAGCCTACCCGATGGCCATTTCCTTCTGTACCGACACTTGGACAGACTAGAAGGCGAGTTGGGAAGGTGTTCGGAGCGAAAACGGAACGAAGAAAAGCCCTGAGAAGAGCTGTGAATAGTGTTCGGCCTAAAGGGGTCAAAATCGGACGATTTCCGTTTCGGGCCTCCAAACACGATTCCATTAGTGTCAGAACGTCCCTAGGTGATAATAAATAGGTTCCAGGTGAAGAAAACGGAATTCGGAACCCTAGAATCAATAAAGAAACCAAAAAGAGAGGTTTACGCGTAAAAAGGGTCACTTGAGGGAAATTGTGTAATTTTAGTTATTTCGAGTTTCCAGAAGTTGACATGAACGTAAATTTATGTATACATATGTTGTGTAGGTGACGAGGATGCATAAGGATCGAGATGAGAGGAGTAGAGGCTCCGTACGCGCCGTTTGCAGTTTTCACTTTTGTGAGTGAGTTTTATTTTAAAGATTTTAAACATATTTCAAATTGTTAAGTTGATTTGATAAAGTAATTGCTTACTTGAAATTATTTTAAATGCATTGATATATGCATGAGTTATAGCTTGAAATGAGGATTTTGATTTTATATGCATATATATATGGTTGTTAAAATGAAATTTCAGAAATCAAGTTTTCAAGCTTGAATTCAGAAAAGAAAGAAATAGTATTTTTCAAAACCATTAGTATACCCTTAGAGATTTTCAGAATAGATTAGACCCGGCCGGTCTATCCCACATCAATTGACACAGTCCTAGGGAGGGATGAGTCACTAACCTGAGGGGACAAAGTGTCTGAGTCTGTCAGTAGAGTCGCCTCTGCTAATGTGGGGTGGTGTTTCGCGTGTTATGGTTAGCGTTGAGAAATTTCGCATATAGCCGCAAGATGTCTCAGAGCTGTCACGATTGGTCCTCTATGTTGGAGCATTCCTCGTACAGAGGCCACGTGACCCCAGAGTTAGGGATACCATGGTGTTTTCGAAAGATATCGGGAAATAGCTTTGAAAGAAAAGTAAATTTGAAAATAAAAGAAATTTTATGATTGTTATTCAAGCTACTTATAATTTTAAGCTATGAGTTTTTGAGATTTATGTATGTTTGTGCTTCCATAAATTCTCATTTTGATATTAATGCATACTTTTGCTTATATAATTCTTATATAGATATTGAGTTTAAGAAATTAAAGTTTGAAAACGCTTAAAGAAATAAAGAATTGTTTTTAAATGTTTTTCGAGAAGAACGTTTAGAAATCAAATTCTTGAAAGAAAAATAAATTAGCACTCGCTGAGCTTTTAGCTCATTATTTTCTGTTTTTATACAGAAACCTCCTCAGGTACTCTCAGTAGGTAGCCGAGCAGTGATATCACCTCCAGCGGGTGAGGTAGCGCGACACGACGTCATTTTGTGCAGCATATTCTTGCATCTATCCTATTTACATGTAAACCCCCTTTTGAATTGTATAAATAATTTGTAATTTGTAATTATTTGTTCGTAATCGTGTTTAAATTGTTTTGAATTAAATGTGGTTTACAAATTGTGTTCTGGATTTTATCCAGTTTGATTTGAAAATTGAATGTATGTTTGAGACTTACGGGTAATCAGAAGTTGGGTTGGTGTTGAATATTAGTCGAAGTGTTGATTTTTGTAAACAGGTTTTTCTGGAACGTAAAAATATAATCGTTATGCTACCCAAATTTCGTTAGAAAATAAGTTTAAAAATTGAAAAAAAATTTCTACGCCGTTTTAGTTTTAAAGAAAATCAACCCAACAATGTTTTAAAAAATATAGAAAGTTTAGGATTCACTCAACGAGTTTTGCTTAACCCGACAAGTCAGATCTAAGAGGGATCCATTGGGGTGCTCGGCGTGACCTACCGAATTAGAGATAGAGATATTCGGATTGGGTCACGTCACCAATAATATCAGAATTATTAATTAAACTCTTTAATTATATAATTCACTATTATTAACCTTAGAATTACTTCACTAAAAACTTAAGATTACGTTCTTAAAACTGCAGATATTTTTACACAATCTGAAATTTTTTGTGTCCATTGATTTAATCATTACATATGATTTGATCCTCTACAAGTAGTTCATAATTAGAGTTAGGTTAAAATATCCGTTTTACCTCTTTAATTATTTTTTGTTCCTTTAAGTACTATTGATTTTCTAATTAATAATATATTCATAATAACTGATGAATTTATCTTTTCGTTTATATGTACAGAAAGTTGAACGATCTTATCATTCCAAACTTGAATCAACCTTTAAGGAAACTACTTCTTTACTTCTTGCAAAGAATGGATTCCAATTTTATGTAGAATATTCTTAGTTATTTACTAAATTATTTTCTAAAAGTATAAAATTATTGACCAGACATCTTCATTGATCTCACACATGTAAATCAAATAATGTAACTCAACAAGTAGAAGTCCATAATATACTCAAGATTAAGATTAATTCATATATGATTTTTCGATTGATAAAAATTAATATTTAAGTTTAAGGGATATTAGTTAGAGACTCATATTTATTGTGGTCCAATCCTATATAATTTTATTATATAAGGTGTCTACAATTCCATCTCACCACATGAATAGTCTAAAAAAATATTGTTGTATCAAATACGAAATGGACCATAACTATAGGTTTATCACAAATAAAACACCGAGTTTTGTGTGTTTTCTATGGACTCTTTAGATTACTTATCTCAAACTAAATCTGCATGTATATAACACTCATATGCTTAGTTTGAGATTACATCAATAATCAATGCTATTTCTTACCCATGTAAATCAAATGATATAACTCAACAAGTAGAAGTCCATAATACACTCAAGGTTAAGATTAATTCATATCTGATCATCCAGTCGATAAAAATTAATATTAAGTTTAACAGATATTAGTTAAAGACTCATATTTGTTGTGGTCCGATCCTATATAATATTATTATATAAGGTGTCTGCATTTCTATCTTACCACATGAATAGTCTCGAAAAAAATTGTCGTACCAAATGCGAAATAGACCATAACTATAGGTTTACCACAAACAAAGCACCAAGTTTTATGTGTTTTCTACGGACTCTTTAAATTATTTATCACAAACTAAATCTGCATGTATATAACACTCATATGCTTAGTTTGAGATTACATCAGTAATGAAGGCTATTTCTCATGATGTTCACAATTTTTGCAAAATATATAAATTGTATGAAATGATTACTTTATTGATATTTATAAAACAGTTTATATAATTATGAGCTTTTATAGCACAAACCACAACAATCTCTCATTTGTCTTAGAGCAGATGGAACATATCTTATAATTCTAGACTTTCTAGATGACCTTCAAACACTTTAATCGTTAATGTTTTCGTAAATGGATCAGCAAGGTTGTCTTGTGATGCAATCGTTATCACATTCATAACTCCCCATTGAATGATCTCCCATATGAAATGATATTTCCTCTCTATATGCTTCCCTCCTTTGTGGCTTCTTGGTTATTTAGAATTAGCCACTGCACTATTATTATCACAATAAAAAGTGAGTGGTTTATCCATATCTAGAACAACTTCTAGATCAGTTAAGAATTTACAGAGACATACCACATCTTTAGCCACTTCACAAGCTACTACATATTCAGCTTTCATGGTGGAGTCAGCAATGCTTGATTGCTTAATATTCCTTTACATAATGGCTCCACCACCAAGGGTGCACACTAATCCGAATTTGAATTTCCTAGAATCTTTATCCTACTGAAAATCATAATTTGTGTATCCTAATGAGATCATATCTTCTCCATAATACATAAGTATATAGTTTCTCGCTCTTCGAAGGTACTTGAGAATATGCTTTATAGCTACCCATTGATCAAATCCTGGGTTGGATTGATAATGACTAAGTATTTTGACCAAATAACATATATCCAATCTCATGCTTAGCATAGTATAGCATACATGAGATGACTTATTGGAGAGGCATAAGAAATCCATAACATATCCTTAATTTCTTGATATGTCTTAGGATACTGTTCCTTAAACAAATGAAGTGCAGAAAGTGAAGGTAAATAACCTTTCTTGAAGTTTTGCATAAGAATCTTATTGATATACGATGTATAAGACAACACTAATAGCTTGTTCTTGCAATCCTGTATTATTTAGATCCCAAGCACATGCCTGACCTTTCCCAAATATTTCATTTAAAATTGGCTAGCGAGCTAGCTCTTTACATCTGGCAATACTTCTACATCATTCCCAATGAGTAAAATATGGTCAACATAAAGTACGAGGAACATCATATTTCTATCGATAATCATCTTGTATACACAAAGTTTATCGATATTTTGCTCAAATTATAAGACTTTATCAAAATATCAAACCCTATGTTTCAAGATCGAGATGCTTGCTTAAGTCCATAAATGAATCTTTGAAACTTGCAAACCTTTTGCTCTTGACCTTGGGACATGAATCCCTTTAGTTGTACCATATGGTTACTTGCAACAAGATTACCATTCAAAAACACAATATTAACGTCCATTTACCAAATCTCATAATTGAGACATGTAGAAATAAAAATAAGAATCCGAATAGATTTAAGCATAGCTACTAGCATGAAAGCTTCCTTATATTCAACTCTCTATTTATGCGTATAACTATTTGTCACTAGTCTAGCTTTGAATGTCTCAACCTTTCCATCCATTTGCAACGTATGAGTTTTATACCATTTGGTTGATCTATAGGCTCCCAAACTGAGTTAAAGTACATAGTCTCCATGTTGAGATTCATGGCTTTAAGTTATTCCTCTTTATTAGAATCCTCTATTGCATTATGGTATGTCAATGGATCATTTGCCTCTTCGATCTATCTGTAGCGGACTGGTGGTTTAATGACCCTTCTACGACGATGAAGTAGTAAATGATTCTCATGAGAATTTGTCTAACGTTCAGGCATGGTTTGACTTATGACTTTGTCAATAACTGTTGTTGACGGGGTATGGTCGAACCAGGAAGTAACTTCTCAAGTACGACTTTACTTTAAGGTTTGTAATCACTCATATCGTTCTCTTTAAGAAACATAGAGTTTTTCGATACAAACACTTTGTTTTCTTTAGGACTATAAAAAAGTCCACCTCTATACTCTCTATTGGATAACTTACAAACAGGTTAATCTTTGAACGTAGTTCCAACTTGCCAGTCTTGTTTTTCACCACATGTGCTGGACATTCCGTATATGAAAATGTCACCTTTGGAACTAACGTAGATAGTACAACATTTGAAACATACATTTCAGTTTGTAATGCATATCCCCAAAATGATCTAGTTAATAATGAGAAACTAAATATAGATCTCATCATGGCCAACAGGGTTCGATTTCTCCTTTCTACAATATTGTTCTGCTAGGGTGTTCCAAGAGCAATCAGTTGGGATACAATCCTGTGCTCAAGCAAGTAATCCTCAAATTCTATATCGAGATACTCACCTCCACGATCTAATCATATAGTTTTCAATGTTTCATCTAATTGATTTTTAACTTTAGCTCGAAACTCTTTGAACTTTTTAAAAGTTTCTGACTTTCATTGCATTAGGTAAATATACCCAAATCTAAAATAATCATCAATTTCCACTAAAAGGGCTTTTGGTCATTTTACCTTTTAGACATGATTTATAAACAAGTATATATTGTGGTGAGTATTCCCGCCTGTCACACAGGCGATTTGGGTTCGATTCTCAGCAACAGCGCCAAAAACTTGATGACTAAATTTCTAGTGTGTTTCATAAATTAATTTCAATGATAAGATTTTTCTAATTAAAACACAATATCAAATATTCACGCCAGAAACTCGTGCAAGTGTACACGGTCCACAAGTAATATACTAGTAAGTTGAATATCGTTCCCATGAGAGTTGTCCAAATCTAGTTAAGTACTAATCTAGTTAAGTCCACACCTTATCCAAACTATCGAAACAATGGATTAAGTTTAATTCTAAAATAAAGAACAACACAAAATAAAATAACTCACAACCAAGGAGAATGAGATTTTGGAGTTACAATTTCACCCTATCAATCTACTCAACCCATATTTCTATTGATAATAATATATTCTCATCATGTGTTTGGTCGAATAATTCTAATTTATCCACAAGTCTCTCTTGATGGTCAAGTGAACTTACCTAAATTAATTAACTAACTATATCTCTATGACGATTAATCAACTTAGGCTTATTAAACATCAATCATTAAATAATGACCACACAAACCACATGAGTATATCTCTATCATATGCAATTCATGTTATCCTGTTTTAGGTCTAAACACGTGACTATATCTCTCAAGTTCATCACTATTACTGGATCAATTGAGCTAGTGACCAATTACTTCAAAACATTAAGAACAAAACAAAATAGAAAACGATAATGAGAATTAAATTAAAACAATATTATAAAGTTGAGTTTTATGGTTTAGGACTGCATCGTAACTCTAGATCTTGGATCTAGTTCATCATAATCAAATTACAAAACAATATGCTAAAGAAATAATCAAATAACATCAATTAAATTAATAAAGTTAAGAGTAAGAGAAAGTCTCATTAAATCGGAGTGATTCCCCTTGTTTCCAACACCGGATTTGACTCCTTAAACTCGAACCTCCCGCTCTTTGCTGACTGCCCCAAAGATGTTCATGATGTTGATTTACGGACGCTTGTTCTCCACTCCTAAGCTGCTGCAATTATGCGGTTGAGGGGCTGAAAATATAGAGAATGCTGTGCAAAATACCAGCCCCTCAGCCAGCTCTCTCTCTAACCCGCAGCTTACCTTCTCTTCGATGTGTTTTTTGGACGTCTTGGACGTGAACAACCATTCTCTAACCAACAAAATACCTTGCAATTATGTGGTTGAGGGGTTGAAAATATAGAGAATGCTTTTCCTTGTTAATCACGAATCCTCTTCCATCACAAGATCGGATTGCGAATCATCTCCCCTGCAGATTTTTCTTGTCGAAAACGGTCCGGACTCCACCGTCAAGCTGGTCTTGGGAAGCAACAGCAGCGAGTCTTCTTTGCATGAAACTACTACTATGTGGTCATTCCTCCAAGTGACAGCTGCTGTCATCTTGTAATTGTTCACTCAATTGGAATTGCATGGTTTCCTCTTGATGGGCTGCACATGACAGTTGTTGCTTGTGCTGACAACTGCACTTGTTTTACTTTTCACGACAGATTCTCCAACATAGGATGATCTATGATTTTTCTATTCGCAGACCTCACAGCTTAGGCTTCTTGCTTCATGGGCTGGTCTTGATTGTGTTTGGGCTGCACGATTTATGACTTAATTTTACTTTATTCTTCCACATCAAATACATGGGTTGCACAAATGGGCCTTGTAATTCCATCATGGGCTTGGGTTGATAACAAACAATAACAAAGATGAATTTCTTCGGTCCAAACAATTGATTCTTGCGTAAATTTGCGTTGAAATAGCTCACATATTACTCATTCATCTTTTAATGACTCACCTTAGTAAAATAATAGAAAAACATTAAATAACCAATATGATTTACTTGAATATTCATCACAAATGCTAGGTAAATGGATATAAAATAATGGTATATTTTAGCAATATCAATTCACAAACAGGTAAAGTGTCAATCTTTAACTCGCTTAAAAGTTTGCTCTTTATAAGTCTGTTTAATCTATCATGGTTGATATGATTAAGTCTTAGATGTCAAAGGATATGTGACACTATTTTGAGAAATATTTTGTCATTTTGCTTTTGCTTTTTCAACCTTAGACATTTCAACATTAAGCAATGAGTTATGTGTTAATGGTCTTAATACATATAAATTGTTTTCTTGTCATCCTAAACAAATTTTCAAATCAATTGTAGAAATAATATCTAATTTATTATTAGAAGAAATAAAATAATTAAATTTCATAAGTTTGGATGTAGAAATTAAATTTCTCTTAAATCTAGGAATAAAATAAATATTATTCATTATAATAAAACAATTGTTGTTAAAACAAAGTCTAACTTCTCCCACTACTGTAGTTGAAATGACTTCCCCATTCCCGACTCGCACAGCGAACTCACCCTGCTATGGCTTTCGATCATGTTGAAGTGAGTCATTACTTTCAAGATATACTCTCAAACATATGAACCCTCTTTTATCTAACAGTCATATTTGCACAAACAACTTCGTGTCGTTACTATTCAGAAAGTTGCCCAAACATGTCCTGTAATGACTTGAGCACTTGAGTTGCTATTATCATTGACTAGTGCTTGGTAGCAAACACCTCGGACATCCCTACTACAAGTAGCCGTGGGCTTTCTCATTGACTGCGATCTATTTCTAATAGGCCTCGCACATAACACATCTACCATCATCTGTTGGCTGGGGAGGACATGGCTGAGTCATCACAAACTTAAGGTCCTCACAGATTAGGACTGCGTTCACGTTACTTTTCCGTTTTACATAATTGTACCTGTTAAGTTTATCATTAGCAAAAATGAAAATTCATGGAGATACTATAGATGATAATAAAGTTTATTTAATATCAATTTGCAAAAATTAATATCATGTAATTTTGACATAAAGTTAAATGTGATGCATGATGTGTGCACAAACAATGAATTATGAAAAGCTCTAAAATAATTACTATACCACAATAATTTAACATGTCACAATCAAATAATATAACAAAGTAACTCTTATCCCTATATTATTCATCTACCTTTTTGGTCGGAAAGATCATTAACAATCAGTTATTTCCTTTATGAGTGTAACCCATCATTTCAGATTCCATGGACTTAACTCGAGAATTGTCGCTGTAAGGTAGGTCAATCCCAATTTACATCTAGGAATCCTATTTGTTAGGTAGTCAACCTTGATTAATCTAGATAGACACCATCCGTAGGGGAACGATAACAAAGCCGTCTCTAGATGTCATTTTAGTCTCACGGTGTTAAAATAATAATAAAGACCGTGAGATATATTGTCATATATCCCTCTCCCACTCACTATTTTAGGATTAGAGTTTTCTATTTAATATTCCTAATCATCATCTTAGATTATTAATGGCTAATAAGATAATCTAAGTTATTAGGAATTTATGTGTTACTAGAATTTGAAACCTATTAACACTTAATGAATTACCGGATTTTTAACACTTAAAAATCTAATTCATTTAACAAATCTAATCTAAATAATCAAAATTATAAATACTAGAATTAATATGAAATAACCTGATTTTAACTAATTAAAATATAATCCACATTATAAATGTCAGTTATTGAAATCAAAGTTCTAATTTGAAAACCTATGATATCTACTAAAATCAATTAAAATTATTTAAAAGACATTCTATGTATTATTGTCTCTATATATACTAATAAATAATTTAATAACAAAAATAAAAATAATACATATGATGTTTATCATGTTATAATGCAATGAGTAGACACTTCATGATTCTACATGACATATTTTTAATACATGTACATGTTGTATAATTATGCATTCATGTCATGTAAAATAATCAAATAGACAAAATGTGTATGACTGGGTTCTTTGGTTTTAACGAACTAAACTAAAACCGAGACATTCATCAACCTTCACTTGTATTCTTCATGGTCTTTGTGGCCTTTCACGGGCTCAATATTAAATCCAAATTAATTATTAAGAACCTCCTTCCAATTGATTGGGCCAAAAGCCCATTTCTTGATTTTTGGACTCAAGTGTTATTGTCCAATCTTATGGACAATTTAGGAAAAATTACGAACAAAATGAAAACTCGAAATCCTTAGAATTACAATAAAGCATAAGCCTATAGGCCGTTGGTTAAAAGCCCTTCTAGCTACTAAGTGTTAGGCATGAACACACCTGGTGCACACTAAGCACCAGGTTTGCGCGTTGCAAACAATTGCACCAAATTGGTGCAATAAACAATTGCAATAATTGTTGCAATCAACCATACAATTAACGATCATACCATGCGATCCCCATTCATCAAACATGAATAAAAACATATGCACGTCAATAATCAAATAAAAAATAACAGTGTTTACTCATTGTCATACAAAATCAGTATAAAACATATTATTTTAAAAATCACTGTTTTAGTGGAACCAAGCTCTGATGCCAATTGTAGGGAAAACAACAGTTATTTTGATAAAATTAAAACTTTGCAGAATAGTAAATTTCAAAACTTTTTCATAAAACTTCTGACTCTATAAAATAGTGAAATAAAACAATAAAATAATATAAAAAATCAAATCTTTTATCTTCTGTATTGATTCTTTATGAATTGCTCACCACTTAGAATTTCTTGATATGTCTCTACACCAAAAAACAAGTGAGTGGGCACAATTATATAGAACTATGTTCACTTTTGATTTTTTTCCTAAAATGAAATCAAATCAAACTGCATAAAAGTTCATACTGGTGACAGGACTTTGGTTTGGGCATGTTGACCCAGATCACCGTAGTGCCTAGAATGATAGCCTACATTGTCTCATGTGGCAACTTTTCAAAGCATAGTCGTCAAGTGTGCAGACCAAAACCACAATGCTCTAAGTATGGAAGGATCTAGATGTAAAGGACATCTTCAAGTTGACTCATATAGTCATCACTAGCCATCTATTCACCACACACGATGATCGGACCTCGGTGTAACCAAAGATGTAGGATATGTTGGGATTTAGAAGTGTTTAATTTGTTCCCTTAGGGTACATTCTCCTATAGTATGCTTCTTTACAGCCTTCGTGTGGTGATTACTGAGGAGCGACTGAAAATTGTTTAGTTTATACATATATATATATATATATGCACACACACACACACACACTAACCATATGTTTGTTTTTTCTTTAATCATTTGTGCATTATAGTGGTGATTAGTTGAACTATTCCCGTACTTCGAGAGCAAGTTAGGTGATGGCAAATTTATAGTTTGTTTTGAAAATTAATTTCAACGATAAGATTTTTCTAATTAAAAATCAATATCAAATATTCACACTAGAAACCCGTGCAAGTATATACGGTCTACAAGTAATATAGTAGTGAGTAGACTATATTTGCCATGAAAATTATCCAAATTATATCTAACAAATACTAAACTGATCATGACCGCACCTTATCCAAACTATCGAAATTGGATTTGAGTGAAGAAATCATAAACTAAGAAATTAAACTAACAATTCAACTTAAAAAAAATCAGTAATTAGAAAATATCTAGACATACAATTTCACTTAACCAATCATTTGATTTATTCTTCTCTCCTAAAATAGTTTTTATCTTGTATTTAATCGAATAATTCTAAAGTAGTAACTAGTCTCTCTCGATAGTCAAGCATTTACCCAAATTAATTAACCTAACTATATCTCTATGTAGATTAACTAACATGAGTTCATTAAGTTCATATTATCCTCACACAATTACACAAAAACAAATAAAAATACTAAATAATTAACATAATTTACTCGAGAGTTCATAACTAATATTAGGTAAATAGGTATAAAATAATGATATATTTTAGTGTTATCTTTAGGGAGAAGAATTAGCCTAGGCCAAATTTTGACGCCAATGTGCCTAAATTGGGAATATAATAAGTGGTCATGTAACATAAGGTGGATTAATGAGTTTTCCCATGTAAGTGTCTAACCTAACCTTAATTTGTTTCCATTTTTTTACTATCCTTATTTGTAATATATATATATATATATATATATATTTTGTTGGTATGAGCACTTGGGATCACCTTTGAGCCCATCGATGCCAAAAGAGACACGGATTATTAGAGGTCATTAAAACCTCTGCATTTGGTTGGAGTAAACGTCTATAAAAAGGGCGGTGGAGGGGTGATGAGCTTGATGGTGGCGATGAGACAGAAGGGGATGACCAAGTAAAGGAGGTAAGGGAGAGTCGACTAGAGAGGAGGAGGTTTGAGAGATGGACCCCGATGCAAGGCATGATGACATCCTAGATACATAGAAATATAGTCCCACCCCTTAAAAGACTTGGATCAATTCAGAGTGTCATCATCAAAGGATGCATGTGGAGAGAAGAGGACAAAAAAGGTGCACGATATAGGACGGGGTGGGTCACAGTACGGCCCGTGGACCCCCTTATCCTTAGGTATGAACCTTTTATTATTATTTAATTTATTCTATTTTTTAATCAATATCCATTTTCTTAAACAGAAAAATTGTGGACATATTGTATAGTAATACGGAGTTGGACAGAGAGACTGAGTCTCTAAACCCGATAGACAAAGTATAATTTTTTAAAAATACAAGTTATATTTTTTTGATGGTCATAAAAGAGAGGAGACTTTGTCAAATTTTATGTAAAATTGTTATATGAAGTGTAGTTGTTTGATTGAAATTGTTTTGTCAACTTATATACTTTTATTTTTACAGGAGCCTCAGATAGACAAGGGCACGATCATAGAGTTATTGGCCATCGTTATGTAGTTATGGAAGAGACAAGACAAGAGGATAAGTACGTTGAAGAGGAACCAGAAAAGGCTGAGTAAGGCTATAGCAAGGGTGAAGAGGGGAGTGGCAATGCTAGAAGCTCATCAATAAATTCATAGGTCTTCTAATGGTAGGGATGAACTGAAGAATGATGATGATGCTAAAGGCACTGATATGGATGAGCACATCGATGGCTTATCATCCTAGTAGGAAGATGATAAGGCTGTTAAGGACCCTACACCCTAACAGGTTCAACACATCGATATGGATCAGCCTCGATATGATGATGATCAGGTTGGTGGTGATAGAGTTGTTTTAGACCCATCACCATAATGTGAGATGATAGTTGCACCAAAGTACGCAGTGCCATTTCTTTGGTAAATTCTATATTTATTTTGCATTTTAGTCTTATATATCATACTAAAATTTGATTTTCTTAAAATTGCAAGGGACGCCCATGATTGAATGGGCTAGACAAGCGAGAAGTTGGTTTATCGAATGTCATGTATGGATCCTCGACCCAAGAATAAGATAAAGAATGTGTTAGAGCAAGTGGAGAAAGTAGTAGAGATTGTACAAGGGTAGGAGCAAGGGGAGACTGTGGATTGTGCACTGTGCAAGGGGAGACTGTACCAATTGTTCATCCTTCTCTAGAGAAAGTGGCAGACGATATGGCGGCAAAGAGCGTACAAGGGGAGGTGCAAGTAGCAATAGACTCAGTTCCCTTGGCCTACAAGGACTATAAAAAATTTGATTTGGACCTTAGGTTTGGATAAAAAGCATGATTACTCTTTTTTATTTTGATTACAACTAATTTGTTGCCTTTTCATTCCTATTTTTATTATAGGCGTTCGATTGGCTATCTAGAAGTAGTTACATAAAGATGGATTCATACCATCGAGGATGACTTACAATGGTTGAATCGTGAGCACATCGACACTTATTTGATGTGCCTTTAGAGAAAATGACTTTGGAGTCTTATAGTTGATGAGTCCAAATATATAGTTCACGACACAACCCTGTTCGTGAGTATTTACATTTTAGTTATTCATTTTTGGCATCTTTGTTTTGGTTAATAATGAGTAATATAACATGTTTAATTTTTGTCTTACAGACAGCGATGAGCGTTCTTTTCAATAATGACTATGTAAAACCTGTAAAACAATTTGATTCGGTTACGACACTAGTCCTAGAAGATTGGATAGATTATGCTATCTGGGAGATGGATGGTCATATCCCTTGTTGGCAAGCTGAATCTAAAAGTGTTGTTTCAAGATTAAGAGTTTTTATTTGATCCTTTGAATTAGTCTTATACCATTGACATCTTGAAAATGTAGGTGTTGCTCCCATGTAGTCTTCATCAGACATATTATATCACTTGTAAGTGTGCCTAAAAGAGCAGAAGTTAGTAATATATGATTCCATTACTGATACAAAAGCGAAAATTAGGATAACTTCGATTGAGCTGTTGGTATGCTACCCACTAGTCATCTTACGGTTGAGCAGATACTATAACAAACGCGATACACACAGTCACCTATGGAAAGCTAATGGGATATGGAGTGTCTTGATAAACAATGGTGACTCAGCAACTTGATTGATAAATACCACCTTTTAGATTTATGCCACAAATTTACAAAAAAAAATAAGTTTGATGAATTATTTGACTTTTTTTTTTTTTATTACTAATAGAGGATAAGTTATGGAGCATATGCCTCAATGTACATTCATGACCTTATATGATCCCAATGAGGTGCGTGGCAGGCAAAGCAGAGTCGGGAGTTGCCCATAGAATTAGGTCAAATATAGCATACAATATATATACTTACACTACGCTAGAGTACCTAGTAGATGAATTTGGACGTTGGAAAGTAGACGAAGATGGAAAGGTTTTATGTAATTAAAGTTCATATTCATTTGTATGTAATTATTCATTAATTGAAAATTTTTGAAAATGTTATGTGGTAATATAGAGTCGAATAGGGAGACTGAGTCTCTAAACGAAATAGACGAAATGTTGTTTTTTCTAAATGCAAATTATATTATGTGGATAGTCAAAAAAAGAAAAGATACTCTATCAAATTGTTTACAAAATTTTTGGATGCTATACATCTTTCCTCAAGGAAAGGAAAAATTAGTAGCAAATTATAAGAACACAAAATCTAAGTACTTTTTGTGGTCATGTATGATGATGGCAACAATAGCAACTTTGGCAACAAAATCTAAGTACTTTTTGTGGTCATGTATGATGATGGCAACAATAGCAACTTTGGCAACAATTGACAATGGTGGGACACTCATAGTTTAGGAATATGAACCCATTGTCTTCGTATCTAACAATGGAAAGATGCCTCTGAGTACATCTCTCAACATTATCATCAATTGAAATAAAACCATGATTACTTGTCTAGACCCAAAAAACATACATCAAAGCCTCCAAGTCCGAATAGAAATTGGAGTACAATATAGTGTCTTCGAAATAATTCAGCTCCACATTTTGTCCCCTTGTAAACATCTTTTAGAAAGATATTTCCTAAATATGAAAGTTTGACCGTTGGCTTCTCAAGACTATCACATTAGAACTTTACCAAAATCGAGGGATTCACCTTTGAACTTGCAATTTTTAATTATAAAAAAATGTCTATCTTTTAAAGTTGCTTTGTAATATGGAGAATTATATCCTCATGTAAGCCTCAAACTTCCATCCATGAATAGTTGAAATATTATCTATCTGTAGAAATTGATGTTGACAAAGAATGATCGGCTCTTCATTACATTGATCCTTCATTGTGGCAACATATAAAAAAAATCATAATAAAATGGAAAAGCTCTATTAGGAGGATGTGGCAGACACGAGGATTCAAATAATTAGCTTATCACGAGAAACCATACCTTGCAATCGAATGTATCAACTCATTGTCTATTGAATGTGGAAAAAAGATTTGTATTCCACTACAATAAGAGCAAAAACTATTATAATCTTTAAGTCATCAACTTCCTTTGCACAAAATTTATCAAAGTTACTATTACATGTCTTAGATGAAATCCAGGTCATAACTCTAACTATCATTAACAAGAAAATGACATATTTTCATCTCTCTAGAATATTATAATATATTCACTTATGCAATAAGATTTTTCAATATTAAATAGTTGAACACATATATATGAGGGGAAAGTAGAAAATTTTGGATAATGTCTCTTACTAGCTAAACACATAAATTGGAAACCAATCTACTTATTAGAACATGTATTTTGTTTGGCCAAATAAGAGCTCTATACAATTGCATCAAATAATTAAATTCTTCAATTTGCATAAAAATATTTAAAAATATAAACTATGCTTAGCTATAATAGCAGTAGAAAAACACCTTCACATTATTTGAAAAAAAAAAAAAAAAAAAAAAAACACCTTCACATAGTCTCCTGTATATAAAAAATTTAAAAAATTTTACGGTTATACAACTTCTTTAACAGAGTAAGAAATTAACAATTTACAGCAAAAAGACTTCAACTCAACAACACAAAACTAATGCATGATATGGGCTCCTACAATTGATAGCAATCAACTTTTTGACTTTATTAACGTAAAAAACAATATTAACTGAACACAATTTAATAGATTGGAGAAAATCTTGCTATTTGCTCAAAGCTTGAAGACAAAGATAAACAATAATTTGCACTATATCAACAATGTCATTTTGAAAATTTAATAAAAATACGAAAATCTGGCCACACGGTAGTCTATGAAAGCCAAGCAAGAGAGGAGTTGCATCAAACAAAACTTGAAGCATCCCAACTAGGTTGGCACCCAACAAGTCTGCCTATCATGTGCATGCACCCTCTCAAACTAACTCTGTATATTAAATTAAAGAAAATGAACAATAAACATTATTAAGGGATATAAAACCAAATCCCAACAATCAATCAAAACAATACCAAGCCTAAACAGTCTCAGTTAACAAGGCAGTACAAAATTGTGGATACTGAAAAAATAAACTCCGCATATCTTGAGACAAACGAAGACTATAAGACACCAACCAATCAACTATCGCATTTCCATCATGATAGTATGAGAGACGAACAATGAGCATTGAACATAGATTTTAATGAATCTCTTCTGGTTGTTGTATCCCTAAAACCAAATCTTCCACTTTTACTCAAAAGAATGGCTGGTTTTTTATCTCAGTTGCTCCTTGTTCATATATGCCAAAGGTTCCAACTGCAGCAACTCTTTTCCTAGCAGGACAAATTGTGGAACTAGAACCGAACCTTGCAGACTCCTCATAATTCTACAACAAAACTATTATATCAAAATGACGACGACTTACTCTTGATTAAAATCAGATAGTAGCAGCATCTTGTAAAATTCTTAGTATAAATATGTAAGAACAAAATTCCAGCATATACTTACCCTTGATTAAAATCAGATAGTAGCAGCATCTTGTCAGATTCTTAGTATAAATATGCAAGAACAAAATTCCAGGATATATATTCCACCTCAGGTCTGCCAGCCATAGCTGAAAACTTCTTTAACCAGCATGTTCAACACCAAAGAAACAATAACATCTCAGCAACTGAAAACAGAAGCAAAATCCAGTTTTTAGCAGAAGATAACAATATACTACTTTAGAGATGACCAAAACTAGATTTGAAGAAAATCCTGCCTACTAATGAAAGATGGATAGAAGATATTGTACAATAACATCGATTACACCATGTAGTTTGGATGTTGATACCTCAACACTTGTGAGGATAAGATCAAAGTTGATGCAAATCTATGGTAAAACTTGCAATGTTGATATCAAGAAATTGTCCCTATCTTTTGAAGTTGCCTTTGAATATGGGGAGTTTGATCAACATGTTAATTGCAACTTGGCTTTCATGGATAATTACTTCCTAATATCTTCACCTAAAGAATGTTCTACCATTTCACGTGCAACAGTTTAACTAATCAATGAGGTGAAGAAGCATTCAATACTAGTATCACCTCACTTTGGGATTTAGATAGTCCCTTGCCACTAAATAGAAAACACAATTAAAAAAAAAAAAGAGAGAGAGAGAGAAATTAACTATAAAATAGAAATAACGAGCCATGGTACAACTTAAAGGGGGGATGTTGTTTGATCGTTATGGTCCTCACTTCTATGCCATCACATGCAGCTGTAGTAGCCCTTTTACTAGCAGGCAAAACTTTGTAACTACAGACCAACCTTGCCATCTCCTCATAACTTTGCAACAACGAACCTTTAAAAATGTAAAATTTTAGTCTCTAGAAAATCTCAAAGTTTCTGTAAAGAAACTGCAAAAGAAAAATTCCAACATAGAAAACTGCACCTTGTTTGATCTAGGCATAACAGAACATCACTCAGCAACATTATGACCAATTAAAACAAAGAACCACAATGATTTGTTTAGAAAAAGAAAAGTACATGAGGGACTTATAAATCAACAGAAAAGAATGAATGATGTTCCAATACTCAAAAGAGGGGAAGGTCTTCAAAATGCTTGAAAGGCAGGCATTTTCACTTGGGGAAAGATGCACTCAGCAGAGAAGATTGAGCGCTCATGGCAAAGTATTCCTCACTCCTCTATTACCAAAACATTGAACAACTATGACAAAAACTTTTGTATTAAACACTAAACAACGGAGTAATTCCAAAAGACAAGACAGAAGATTAAAATCGTTTATTATGAAAGTGTCACTGACTGCTCTGTTGTTATGAAGGGGCATACCTGAAATAGAAAATAAGACTAGGTGAGCTAATCATGAGATGCTTCCTTTGGCTTGTCAAAGATAAATTTTTCATTTATCTCAACACAAAGGACGTCAGCTATCTTGAACCACTGTTTCTTTTATCTCTTTTGCAAGCTTCTTTCAGCAATGGATAATCTCATGTATATAATTGCAAATTAACGACGGCAAGCTTGGAACAGATTTATGCTTTGAGCAACAAAGGATTGTCAAGCACTCAAGAGAGGAGAGATCTTTAAAATCCTTGGAAGGCAAGTACTTCAATTTGAGAAGTCTATCCAATCCACAACTGAGTTAGAGTCAGGGTCAAAGTACTTTTCACGAAAATTCATAGCTGCAAATTGGAAATCGGAAAACCTTAATATCATACAACATAATGATTTCTCTAAATTATTCAAAGAGTGATTAACAAAATAAAAATGAAAGGATATCAAACTTGGAATACTTATCATGAAAGGTATACTAGAGGCAATAACAACAGCTTAATCATCAGTTGATGATCTTGGGGAGTTGGGGTTGGAATTTGCTTAACTTCAACTAATTTTGGGATCTCTGACGGGCTTGCACAAAAGCATTACTTGAAAAAATGTTTGATGTTTGAGTTCCTTTATTACCTTGTTGACATGCCAACTTATGTACTTGGCACTACTCCTTCACCAGCATGGCAAAAAGTGAATCTAAAATCAGACCTTGCTGCCTTCTCATAATTCTGCAGCAATATTGTTGTGATTTTTAGTCTCTGTTAAAAGCAGATCATATCAGCATCTTCTAAGATTTTCTGTGCAAAAATGCAACAAAAAGTGTTCAGCGTATACATTCCACTTTAGGTCAGCCAGCCATAGAGGAAAGCACCTGCAAATAACATGACCAACCATTTTACACACAAGCGTAAGAGCTAGTCTGAAGAAGAACACCACATAAACCACCAGCTCAGAACAAAAAACAAATGCAGAATTTAGTCTCAAGCAGAAGATAGCAATTTAAACCTTTAAAGATGATTGCAACTTCAATTAGAATAGCAACAAACTGAAATAAACCAAAATGAAAGAAACCCATGCTACCATGTTATTTACTGGAATCTCAAATTGACAATACTATATAACATCAGTTAAAAGATATAGTTTAGATTTGTACCTCAATTCTTCTCACATTAAGGTCAAAGTAGATTCGAATTTGTTGTCTAACTTGCAATTTTTAATATCAAGAACTTGTAGTAATCTCATGAAGTTGCCTCCATAAATCGGGAATTCATTCAATATGTTACTTACAAATCAATATGTGATTTTCCTTCACATAGCTATCAAGATTAGAATGTCAAATAAGCTTGAAAGAACATCTAAAAAGTGCAAACGAAAGTAAGTTAACAAAATTCAACAGAGAAGTAACTATTAGAAGATTAGAGATTGTAGGATTATAATGTAAAGCAAGTCATTAAAATTTAAAGCTACAAAAATCTGAACTTGTTTATCAAAAAAATATAAATGTTGCACTATTATAAATTGACTTACCTAAGATAAATGCAAAGAATGAATAACTTAAGATTAATTTCCATCCATCTTAAAAGAAGGGATGTCAGCTATCTTGGACCACTTATCATGATCAAGGAAAGTCAAAGTGGCAATGGCAGCTTGTGGTTAGTTGATGATGCAGCAGCAAGAGAAGCTGCTAAATGTTGACTATATTTAGAGATCTCTGGTGGGCTTGCACAGTCCAACTTACAAAATAAATGAGGTATGCTATTCGATCTCTGTTGATCCTCGCTTCCATGCCAACATATGCAGCGACAGCAGCTCTTTTTGGAGGATTCCGAGTGACAAAATATGGAACTACAGCTCAAGCTTGCAGCCTCATCATAACTTTCCAGCAAAGTAACTTCGAACTGTAGAATTTTAGACCCGATTATAAGCAGATATTTCATCCATAAAAAACTACAAAAAAAAATTCCAACGTTTAAACTGCACCTCATGTGGTACAACCATGGCAGAATGTCTCTCAGCAGCCTTTCACCAATTAAAACACAAAACAACAAGTATTTGTCTAGAAGAAGCAAACTACTCAAGGACTTGAACTTAGAGTAGAAAACAACACTTCTCTCAATGAACTGATTTTGCACCATATTTTGTTCCCCCGTTAACATCATTAGGAAGATGCACAAATTTTAAAGCCTTAACATCGGTTCCATAAGACCATCACATCAAAAGTTAAACCAAATCAACAGATTCATTGTTCAACTTGCAAACTTTGATAGTAAGAAATTGTCTGTCTCTTAGTAGCCTTCCAATATGGGCAACTATATCAATATTTAACCTCAAAAGACGTTCCATGGACAGTTGAAATAGTCTGGTATCTTCAAAAACAGATACCGAGCAAGAATGCTCAGCTATTCATTCCAGTGGCCCTTCACTGCGGCAGCATACAGATGAAATTGAATAGCCCTGCCAGGAGGATGTGCGCTGCAGCCAATAAGTCATATAGGAGGATTTGCATCAATTGACAGCAACTGAATGTGGAAAAGAGACTCAATTTGCATTCCCCTGAAGTAAGAGCAAAGGAACTAATATTTTTCTAGTCAATTTTATGAATACAAGACTATTACTATGATAAGTTTTAGACATGATAACAGATTTACCATTTTAACCAAATTAATACTTATGAAAATTTAACTAGATGATAATGTATAGTTAACAATTCATTAGTTTATTCAACTTTCGAGATGGCTCAACCAGAAATCAAGAAGAAAAAATCCTACAAACTATTATCCACTAATAACTAGTGACCAATCACCCACTAGAAGCTTTGTTTTGTTAGGCCAAAAAGAACTTTTACAAGTTAATAGATCCTAAATAAAAGCTTTGTATTTTCACCATATTGTTCAAGTGATTTTTGACAGACCCCTTTTTCTAAGCGATCTGCTGGCACCCTACGGTGACCCTCCAGTTAGCCCTTACGCTCAACTAAAGGATTCCCGCAGAGCTAAGTCATATTCTTTCTATCTTTTCAAAAACAGCGGAAACGATGGGGAAATTTTTCATTTTTATTTTAAAACTTTTCAAAATATTTTATAAAAATTTGGACAGCATCCCATCTGTTTTTCGGACTTTGCCACCCTGTAAATAATAAAATTTAACACTTCTAAAATCATAAAAACAATTTCCCCCAAACTACGGAGCCTCCGGCTCTCATTTTCCAATACAACCACAACCACAATTTCATGTTTAATTTATAAACTAATTATCAGTAAAATCCCATATCATGCATCAATTTACTTCAAAAGTATAATTTAAATCCACCAAATAATATTTACAAAACCATGTGGATATAACAAAATATTTACATCACTTAACATTAAACCAAAAGATAAGTGGGAAATCACATTAGCACTGACGCCGCGACTATCTAATGTCGTCCGGGGAAATCCGCAGCTATGGTACCTGTGCCTGGGAGGTTTGTTTAAAAATACAGAAAACGTTGGGTGAGCTTTAAAAGCCCAGTGAGTGTCATATAATCTCTTTTAAAGCCATACTTATAAAAACCTCCCTAAAACATTTTCAAATTCATTTATTTACAATCAAGTTTCATGCATTATTAATATAAAACACATATTGCACGGTTATCAACTTATAAAGGGATCTCCTATGGTTGCGGGGTTTTTATTCAAAAATCACTTTTCTTTTTAATGAAACGAACTGGTCTGACTCCGCTCGAAGGTGTCCTGCCAACCAGTCGTTTTCATTATCATAAACCGGATATGGTCCGACTCCGCTCGAAGGTGTCCTGCCAACCAATCCGGCTCCCGCCAACCTATAGTGACCCGTTCCTCATGGCCCCCTAGTATGGAGCGGAATCCTGCATCGCTCATTTTCCAGGTCATGCAGCGGAATCCTGCATCGCTACAGAGCGGACCCTGTCTCGCTCGGGTAAGCTAGCATATAATATACCTTTCACGTGCATTGGCCTAATCTCTTAAACATGTGACTGACACGACTCTTTACGGGTATCTCCCGCGGTTAGTATAGTTAATAACATGCTGACACTACTACTCTACCAATGCACGCTTCAGGTACTCTACCCAGACTGTACTTATATGATACTATATGGAAAGCCATAGGTTTTACTTTCATATTTTCAATCCATTTCACATATAAGCAATTCAAACATGAAACCATCATTTCATGAAATCACAAAATCATATCATCAGTTACCGTGCCATTTATCATTTAAATCATATTTCATTTTCATCAAAAATATCAAAACATGCATGAAACAATTATTCATGATCCAAATCAACAAAAACATTTTAAAAATCAGTTTGACACTCACCTTCCGCTATCAATTCCAAACGGATTTCCGGAAGCCTCTTAAAACTGCGCTCTAGCGCTCTTCCCTGGCTCCACCGGATCGCTCGTCACCTACACAACATATATATACGTAAATTTACGCTCGCATCAACTTCCGTAAACTCAAAATAATTAAAAACTACACCATCGTCTCTAATTGACCATTTTTAGGCGTAATCTCTCCATTTTGATTCCTTAATCAAATCTCCGACTTTTATCAATCTTAATACGCCTAATTAAACTCATTAGGGTCGTCTGAACTCTCAACGGACGCCGTATGGGTCAATTTACAAAATTGCCCATTAAACTAGTTTACTCACGATTTTGATTTCTCTTTGAATCTATGGTATTTTCTTGGTTTTCTAAACTCCTTATCAACCTCAAATACTTATTTTTCAACTTGTTTTCACTCAAAAATAACCAACCAACAAATCACAACAAAATCCATCTCAAATCAATTCATACACCAACAAAAATCATCATTTTCGAACTCAAACAACTCACCCCTCTTTCTATTGCGTTGACTTCGCTTTGAGGTGGTTTTGGACTGATTTTGGGATGGATCTGGGCTGGGTTTAGGCTGGTTTCCTTCCTCTTTTCTTCCCCTCTCTTCCTCTCTCTCTCTTTCCCCCTTGGTTCTGCCGCGATCTGCGGCTGTTCTGGCCGTAAGTCTGCTGTCCGATCTGCACGCGCGGGAGCTGTTTTGGCCGTGGATCAGCTCCGTTCAGGTCAGGTTTGAGCTGGTCTTGGTGTGGGTTGAGCTGGAGCAACTCGTCTCCTCTCTTTTCCGCGTCGATCGGAGCTAGATCGCCGGCGGGTTCAGCTCGGTTCCACGTCGATCTGTCACGGGTTTGCTGCAGACTTGGCTTCGGTTCGCGGCGGCTAGATGGCTGCTGTTCGGCGACGGTGAACGGCGATGATGGCTGGTCGGTCGACAATCTTCTTCTTCTTTCTTCTTTCTTCTTCTTTCTTTTCTCTCTTCTTTCTTCGCGAGAGAGAGACTGGTTCTGTTTGTTGATTTAAAAGTCAACACACATCTTCTTGGCTTCTGATTTCCTCCACACAAATCTCATTAATTTCACTTACGCCCTAAGACAAATCCATTCTCTTCCCTTAGATGCTTGCTTAATCTTACTGCGACCACAATTATTAAAAGTTATCTTCACTTTAGTCCCTTTTTACATTAAAGATTATTTGATTTCATTTACTCTTTTAACTTCCCGTTTAATCTCCAATTGAGTTTAAATCAATTCCTATGGGTTCTCTATGACCTTAAACGTCTCCATAATTCATTTAGGGTCTCTAATCACCACTTAGGGACTATTCCTGGGAATCCGTACAATAATAAAAATAAAGGGTTTACAATTTTCTTCTCTTTTTTTACCACTGCACTATTACTATTGACGAGAAGATCAACTTTAATAAACTATCAAATATAAGTCTATTGATAAAAACACAAATTACGGAAATAAATCAACCACAAGTTGTAGAATCACAATAATAAAGTAGTTTTACCAATATTAGCATAGATACTGGTTTTATTTATTAGGGAGCTTAATTTCTTCCATTTCCATCAGTTTAGTTTAGTTTTCCTTCAAAATGGTGTTCGTAATGGTAAATATTTTCAGCTATCCAAATATTCAAGAAGAAAAAAAGCAAAATGTCTAAACAGAAAATGATTAGTATGATGCATACATACCTCCTGTAAATGGAATTGTCTTAGAATGATGATATAAAGGTTCCTCACATCTTTGTGTATGAACTTCCATAAGAAAGTTGTAATGTAATATCACTTCTGAGAGGATTAGGGGTTGTGATTGTGATAGTCCTCTTCCCCCACAAACCAATGATCCATCATGATCTTATAAAATCAAAATAAAAGTAGCACCATAATCTGTAGATGCCATCAACACTTTCTAGTATTAGTCACAACACACACTCAAAATCAACCATGTCTTATTAAAAAAAAAAGTTACCCTGTATCTACTACTCATCACAACTGTCTTTTACGACAAAGCATAAGGGCAAGTTACCATCTTAGCTATCTTCTCTAATTGAAAACTGCCATCGACAATGCGAAAGCAAATAATATATATTTAAGTGAACTAGCATTCTTACATTTAGAGCTGGAGAGTTCCTCATTCTGTTGCAGCCAACATATTGTCCTTGACAACAAATTATTCAATGTAGACTGCAATCAGCCTATCTCCTAAGAGTAGAGAAAAATCGAAATTTGCCAACTTGATTCACCATCTAAACAGTAGACAAAACACATTAACTTTCAGTGACAAGCATTGAATTCAACTTATTCAACCAAAAATGAAATAGGGAATTGAAAGTAGTAATTACCCAGAGTGAGAATTTTGCAGGTCAATCTTAGCATCCACAGAGTTGAATACGAAATACGACCTGGCAAGTAATGATGCATATGAGTAAATGAGTGTTTGAAATGAAAGGCAAAGCAGTAATTCCAAAATAGTAAACAGAGGATTAGAACAGCCCATTAAAGCAATCAAAAATGAGAAACTGTTTATCATGACCAAGTGTTTTGCTGTTATACCTGAAATACAAGATGAGGATGGCTGAGCTAATCTTCTAATGCTTCACTCCTCCATATCGTAGATGAATTTCCAATCGATCTCAACGTAAGGGATGTCGGCTATCTTGGGCCACTCTTTTCTTTTATCTCTTTTGCATGCTTCTTTTAGGGATGGGCAACCCTTTATAAATAATCTAAGAAGTGAGGATGGCAGAATGCTTGGAAGGGATGTGAGCTTTGAGCAATCGCTAATCATCAGATGCTCAAGAGAGGAGAGGTATTCGAAATCCTTGAAAGCCAGGCATTTCAATTTCGGAAATTCTCGAATGCTCAGCTCGGTTAGATTGGGGGGCAAAGTAATTTCCATGTCCATCTCTTGGAAAGACTCTCCATCCCGCCCTCCATAAATGCTGAGGCATGTTAGAGATGTGAAATTATGGAGCCCCCTTTCCATGAGCGCTTTATACTGTTTGAGACCCTTAGTTGAAAGTTGGTCAAGTTTGGTGAGCAGATCTTCTTCAGACAAGGACATATTTTGACAATTCCATATTTCTAAAGAGTAGAGAGTGTGTATTCCACTGGGTAGGGCTTTTAACGTCTCACATTCAAGGAGTAAAACACTTAAATTACTGTCAGGGAACCCTCCTTTTGGAAAGAAAGCTAAACCTTTACAATATAATAACCGAAGGGATTTGAGATTGCTAAGAGTTTCCAAACCCTTCGGAAATGATTTGAGATTATCACAATTGTATATGGAGATTTCATAAAGAGCTTTATTATTATGAAATTTTTCAGCGATTGACTCTAGTTTCTTACAACTCTCTACTTTTAGGGTTTCAAGAGTCTCAGGAAAATGACCATTTGGTAAGAGGGTCATGAGCTCTGAGCAATCCTTGATTCGAAGATGTTTGAGGGACACGGGTAAATGACCTGTCAATGATAAAGTTGTGAGCTTTGGACAATTTGAAATAAAGAGACTTGTGAGTGTGACAGAGGATTGGTCTACTGATGGTAGACAAGTCAGAGACAAGTCTTCATGATGAGATGTGCTGGCATTGACTTTCTTTGATGGAAGTAAAAATGCTGCCAAAGATGATGCAATACTAGTATCCTCGTTATCGCCCAACAAACATTCCAATTTCTCACATCTGTTTATATAAAGCTCCTTTAGAGATTGAGGTAATTGTCCTCTGAAAATGAAATTTAGAGAATCACAATTCTCAATTCTCAATTCTTCCACATGTACATTTTTCTGTTTAATCCCCTCAAGTAAAGTTGTGAGAGTATTGCAATTACTTAAATCCAGCTTTTTGAGGGAGTTGAGACTATATAGCCCTTGATATGAGTTTTCAAGACAAAACTCACTCTGCCATAATTCTATGAGTTCTTTGCAACCCATAATTTTCAGATTTTGAACCTTCTTGAGTTCTTGTCTTAACAAATCACCAAAATCTGAAATATTTGAAAGAGTCATATATTCTAATGACTCTAAGAAGGCTGAACTAGTACACACGATTTTCTTGCATTTGTCAAGTTCTAGTTTACACAGCTTTGACATGTTTGACAATGAAACCACTAACTGCTCACATCCGCGAATGATAAGTTTTTCTAATGAAGAGAGTTTGTTGGGTAATCTTTCAGAGAGTTTTGGGCAATTCACAATAAAAAGCTCTTGAAGTCTATGAAAACTCTCATTTTCTTTGACTGGGTCCCAAGACTCACATTCTTCTAAATTTTCAAAACAAAGAGTCTCCAAAGATTTAAAAGGAATTGAACAATGCTGACCATAAAATATAGAATCGATGTTTTTTAATCCTTTCATACCTTTGATAGTGAGACTTTTAAGTGAGTCTAAAAGTCCAAACGAAGGTAAGGATGTGCATTTTTCACAATTTTCCAATTTTATGACCGTCATCTTAGAGAATGAACTATTTCCAAGCCAAGAAGAAAATGTTTTACCCCCATAACATGTTATTGTGAGTTTTTCTAGATTTTGATGAGGTCGAAGCATGTCAAGTATTTTTTTATCCATTTCCTCATCCCCTGATTCTAGTGCCTCATCTTGTGATTCGTCAAACCTAGATCCCCATTTTAGTAAAAGCACTTTTAAATCTTTCTTATCATCCAATATGGATTCCCTTGCATTTTTAAGAACAATCACATTTTCTAAATTGGAAATGCGAAGTTCTCCGCAAAGAAACTTTATGTGCTTCAAATCTGTTAAATTAGATCCAAAATCTTTACTCACAATAAAGTTAGATAAAGTTCGGAGGTGTTCCCATTTTTTCACTCCTATTGGCATATATTTTATTGAAGTTGCACCTAAGATATCGATATAACGTAAATTAATTAAATTCTCCATGCTAGACGGCCACTTTAAGAATTTATAACAACTTCTTAGCATCAATGTCTGCAAGTTGCACATTGATTTCACCGACTCAGGCAAACATTTGATTTTCGTATTTGATAAATTGAGATACCTTAAAAGCCTCAAGCCTCCTATTGAATCGGGCAGTTCAATGAAATAATAATTTTGTAAAGATAAAACCCTCAACTTTTTAAACCTCCAGAACAATTCAGAAATAACTGTATTACTAATATAATATGTTTGAACCCAATCATCTATTTGTGGCACTGACAAATGTGTCCTTAAGCACACAACGTCGTTGAAGACTTTAAATCTTCTTTTGAGATTATATCTGTGACACATATAAGAAGCATAACGAGTCTTTTCGGATATTCTTAATTGATTATTGGACTCTAATTCACCTTCCAATCTAAAACTTAGTTTTCCAGAAACCATTTGAGCTAAATCATTAACAAGGTCATGCATTATAAATTTAGAACTACTATCACTTGAAATTTGAAAAATTGACCTTGATAATAGATCACGAAAATACTCACCACCCAATTCTTCCACTTGTTTGTTGTCATTTGATTGTTGAATTAAACCTTCCGCCATCCACAAAAGGACAAGTTCGTTCTCTTCAAATTGATAGTCTTTTGGAAAAATTCCACAGTATGCAAAACATCTCTTCAAATGGGAAGGAAGGTGGTAGTAACTTATTTGCAAGGCTGTAGGGATCTCACTTTTATCCAATAATTCCCATATTCTACTATTCAATATATCTAACCACTCATTTGTTTTTTTGGAGCGTAGAAGGCCACCAAGAGTCCTCGCAGCCAGGGGCAGTCCCTTGCACTTCTCAACGACCTTTTGACGAATTAATTCAACATGATGTGAACTCAGAACTTCGTTTTCCATTGCATGCTTCTTGAACAATGACCAACAATCATCGTCCGAAAGCCCAAGTAATCTATGACATCCATTGGAATGTCCCATTGTTAAGGCAACACGTTCATGACGAGTGGTCACAATGATCTTGCTCCCACGAGCTCCAACCATAAATGGTGACCTCAGTATCTGCCACTTGCTATAGTCTTCATTCCAAACATCATCAAGGACAAGCAAGAATTTTCTTCCAGCTAATTTCTCTTTGAGTTGATTTTGCACCGCATCTAAATTTGTCAAATTGTTGCCACTCTTAGTGATAGTCTCAAGAATTGCTTTGGAGATTTTCATAACATCAAAATCGTCAGAGATACAGACCCATCCTTTTAGGTCAAAATTTGTCATTGCCTCATCATTATACACATGCTGAGCCAACGTTGTTTTACCGAGTCCTCCCATGCCGATAATGGATACCACACCATAGTTGGCATCACCGGGTCCATCAGACAGCACCATTTCAAGTAGTTTGGCTTTATCTTCATCTCTTCCATAGACAACAGGTTCGATTTGTAGACTTGTAGTGGGTGGCCTTTGCAAACCCGTCAGTCTGCTTCCAGCAATCTCAACCAAACCGAGTTCAGTTCTTTGTTCGCAGAGATCCAGCAACCGACTAGTAATACCATCTATCTTTGAACGCATGCTGAAATCGGACCGTAAAGCATGTGGAGTACTAATGCAACAAGCAGGAATGAGCTTCCGAGCCATGCTAGTGCTAACCTGATGCTCTTCAATCTTCAACTTTCTGCTCAAAGCCTCAGTAGCGTACTCATCCAAGATGTCCTCTGCATCATAAGCCAAGTCTTGGAGATCCTCCAACCACATCTTCACAGCTCCATTCGTCAGCTGCTTCACCTCCGCATCAATGAGCAGTGCATTAATCATCTTCAACGTTTTTTCCCATTTCTTGAGCTTTGAACGTACACCCTCTTGAGTTGCAAAGTTGAGCAGTTCATGAGATGTCAGTTTCTCGAACAACACAGGAAGCACAGCAGAAAGAACAAGCTCTGCCATTGGAATGGTTTTTGATTCTTTTTAGTTTGTCGAAGACAGAGAAACAAAAGGAAAATTATGAGAGAAATTAAAGCAAGAGAAACTGGTTTGGTTTTCTAGTGGAATTTACCATCACAAAATTTATAATTGAACGTATATAGACAGTTTTAGAATCGTGTTGGTCTATTACCATGGTTAAAACTGATAAAATTTTCCACAATTATTGGCGTGGACTCCAATAATCATCACAACTATTGGCCAAAATGATCATTTATTGGTTCCACAGCAATGATCATCACTTGTTCCACTTTTCATTGTATTATAATCCTCTGGGCTTCAATTTTGAATATAAAACGACAAAAACCGCGTGAAGTTTATATTTACGTGCAGGCCAACACATCACACTTTTCAATGACTACAATCATTCATTCACATTTCTAGATTTTTATTTGGAAGTATATTCAATTATTCATTATAAATAAATTATGGATATACATATATGTTTAGAATTCAGATATAATAAAATCTATCATTTTTTTTTAATAGTATATATTATAAGTATAGATATATTCTATTCAGAATCTTTAAATATATACTTTAAGATACGGTTCAAAACAAACTCCATCAACTAAGAAAAAATATCCCACACACAAATAAAAATGTGTTTCAAACATAACTTATACATAGATGAAATGAGTGCTCGAACCTTACACTTTAAGTAGAGGCAAAGAGACCGGTGCCAACTGTACCACTCGTTAGAGAGTAAAACTTATATTTTATTTAGTCATTTTTTGAAAAGTAAATACCTTTAGGCTGGTTTAATGCCCTGAAAATCACATGGGTTTGGGAGTAAGGATAAAAGGAAAGATTTGTTTTAAACCTACGTGGGTTTCACATTAAAATTCCATTTGTATGAGATTTATAAGTTCATCTATTCTGGTGGGTTTTGCGGATCCCAAACAAGTGGGATTTTATTTTATTTTTTTAATATTATATTTTTCAATTAATTTTTATTTATATTTATTATTTATATTAAATATATTTAAATTAATTAGTTGGATATTAAGCGTGAAATATTAAAAGTATACTTTAAGAATTGTAAAAAGTTTTTTTTTTTTAACAGTATATTGCTTAAAAAAGAATGTGTCTTTTAGTATAAACCGCGTGAAGGGATTACATTTTTTAATGCATTGTTGTTCTTTGGGCCCTCGACAATTTCTTTCCTGTTTTTATTAACCGTGTCGGTCACGCTACTACAATCATGCATCCAAATTTCTGGATTTTATAAGAACTGTGGGCCATTTGCAGCCCAAGTTTCCATAAATTATTTAGTTTAATATAATTTTATAATATTATAAAATTTTACCTCTTTTTTTATGCCACTTTCAAATGGAGGAGACAAAAACCGTCTTGGTGAATCCCTACTACAATATTATAATATTATATAATAAAATAAATAATATTAAATAAAAATATATAATAAAGTTCTCGACAACCATAAGCAAATTTAGTAGAGATTTAGGGTATTCTTAAACAAATGAAAACAAAAAATATTGTATGATAAATTATGTCATTTATGGTGTTAAAAAATGAAATTTTTATTTGAATGTATATAATGAAAGTTACAATTAAAAGGTTATGAAAGTTACAATTAGGGGATATTATTCCTTATTGTAAATGCATATTTAGTGTTTAATAGGAGTGAATTTGCTTCTATTACTAATTTATCAAGCATATAAAATAATAATAATATTGTAAGTAATTAAAATAAGATGAGATTGAATTAAGTATTGTTATGTATATATGTACAAATACTAAATAACAAGGGAGTATTATCTATAAATTATTAACTGAATTGTTAATAAATTAAAGAACCATAAATTGGAATCAAACAAAACAGAACACAACAGGTTAGGTAATGAGTCATTTGGTTGATGAAATCATAATTTTTGAGATCTAGTGAACCAAAATGATAAACAGGGTTTCTTCATTTAGTAGAGAAAAGTAAAAAGATGATAAAAAACTCTAGCACTGAGTCCACTAGTTGATTACCATATAAAATTACTGTGAAGCAAACACAAGGAAAAGTAGTAGGAGAAAAAGTGACTCTAATACCTAGACACCACATTTACTTTATTAAAGCCAATTTTTCAACATTATTGGCGGACATGATGATGATGAATATTAAAAGTATATTTTGTGATTTTTAATGCATTGAGCATTGTTCTTCTTCGGGCCCTGGACAATATTTTTTGCTTAAACCAATTTTTTTATTTTTGGGCCATGTGGGTTACACCTACTACAATAATGCATCCAAATTTCTGAATTTTATCAGTAATGTGGGCCATTTGCAGCCCAAGTTTCCATAAATTATTTAATATAATATAATATAATAATACTATTTATTAAAAAATAATAATTTATTTTAATATATAACAATTTTTTTTATAAAAATTTACGTTTTTTTATCGCCTTCAAATTAAAAAGACAAGAACCATGTCAGTCAACACCTACTACAATATTATAATATTACATAATAAATAAATCATATTAAATGGTAAAAATAATAAAATACCCGAAAATCATAAGTAAATTTAGTGGAGATTTAGGAGATTCTTAAATAAATGGAAACAAAAAAATATTATAAGATAAATTATGTCAGTTATGGTGTTAAAAAAATGAAATTTTTTGTTTGAATGTATATAATGAAAGTTACAATTAGAATTAGATTTTTTATAGGTATCTTACATTTATATATAAATATGTCCTGTCTTGTGATATAATAAATATTTAATATGATATGTAAGTAAATGAATTGTTTCAAAAAAATTATAAAATTAGATATATTTAATGTAAAGAAGATGAATGAAATGAAAAAAAAAATAAAGAAATAAATGAGAAGAAATAATGAAAGTTCATAGGAAGAGAAAAATAAGAAACAAAATATATCTTATTAATTGTAAATAATAATTATTTAAATTGTGTGTTTTTATTTTTCATACATTATAAATTATTATTATATCATAAGTTATTATATTTGATTGTATCTAGTTTTTTTTTTTTCTTAAACTGATATTAAACGAATTAGAAATTTACTAAGATAAGACACTACGCACATAATTTAAAGACATACTCTTATAAGTCATAAACGGTATGATAGATGAGTACTCTAGATCAAATATTATTTATAAGATCTGAATATCTTTTATCATCAATGAAAGATGATTATTGCACTCACAAATAAGAAAAGAAATTAGTTATGCAAGGAGTGCACTTCTTATAAATTGAATTCCTAAGATCTTAATAAATGAGAAGATAATTGATCATTTATATTAAAAATATGTGTTATTAAATCTATGCTTAAGTAATAAAAGTGAATGATGATCAAGACTTATGATTAATATGAAAAATTTAAGTAGAATTATTATGACCCACTACACCAACCTAATTAAAGTTGTTGGGGATATGATAAAATATAAACTCCACCAACCCAGTTAAAGGTGTGAGGGATAATAAAATATTAGTACCGATTTTCATCCTAAGAACCTAAGGTAAATGACAAAAAAAGGGTTAGCATAATTAATAACACATATGAACATACTTTGTGTCGTCCTTGCGTTGCATCCAACCACCGGAGCTCCAACGTACTCTTCGTATGTCCAAATTCAAAGTGAATTATGAAATCCAACTTCATGTTAAATGATATCTTTGGTTTAAAATCAAATTCGATCTAAATTCAGTTTAGAATTGTCGAATCTGATATACATCCAAAAATCCAAAATATCAGAAAAATTCATATTAAAATATTATGACATTATTTTGGAATATTAAGCTTATCATGAGCAATGATATTTTTCATGTTCTAATAGCACCAAATTCAACTCTTGACATAAATTTTACATATGGGAATCTTCTTTTCCTCTCTACACTACTTGCTTTCCTCCTTTTGCATCAAATTCTTATTATGGGAATTTCTTGGACTATGCTTCATCCTCAGACAAGCACCAACAAGATTGTTGAAATTTCAATTTATTAAAATTTTTATCATATATTTATGTCAATAAGAACAATATTTCCCTAACACATTTACCAAGTCTGGTATCGGCCTTTGTAATTCTACTATTAGACCCATAAGGCTCATATATTAATTGACAACCACGATCCAGTTGACTTAAGGCTTACTAACAGAGATGATGCAAGCAACAATGCTTCAAATTAGGCCCATTTAAGCCCAAAATGAAAATCACCTCATTTTGGGTAAGGATCCATGGGGGTTGTCCACTACTCTAGACTTCTGATCATAGAACTTTTACTAGTCATAGACATACTCTAATTACTAACTTTACTCATCTTTGTAACACAACTACAAAAAGAAATAGTTAATGCGATGAAGACGCTTGGAAATTTTAATATGTCTATTTATTATTATTTTTTTCATGTAATCAATGTGATATAAACTTGTGTTATATATTTAATATAGCTCTGCAAACCATGTATCGCAAAAGAAGTTAGTAAGTAGTTTTCTCCCTTTATTGGAGAGTAATTATCTTCATTTATAAAGTAAATATTTGGATTGTATAAACAATAAATGCTTTAGGTAAGTTCTTATAGATTTTACTTAAATTTGAAAGTTAAAAGGTTGTATGTAGAATCTAAAAAGATAGTATTAAATTTTAATGCATTTTTTTTTTTTTTTTTACTTTTATCTTAAACTACATTTTATTTTATTTTATTTCATTTTTTTAAAAGAAACTCCCTCTTCTTAGTTTCAAGGCCAACAAGTTTTCATCATGGGATAATACAAAAACATACATCGATTTAGATACTTAATGTAGACAACAAATGCAAAAATGCATTTGGTTGGACTCATTGAATAGATGACATGTGTTTATAATTTTTTTTTTTTATTAAGAAGGATGTGTGTTGAAATTTAAATTCAAGGAAATTGTTGCAATTAAATTGTTAACAAATACTGTCTAATGTCACAAGAAAATAATGTGATATATGATAATACCATGTAAATTAGGAGATATTATGAGTAGACTGAAATGGGCCTAATTTGAAGGATTTTTGTGTGTCATTTTCTCTAGTAGTTAACCTCAAGTCATTTGGGTCTTCATTAATATAAATGGGCTTTATGGGCCTTCATATTAGAACTAAAGTGGTTGAAAGCAGGCTTAGTATCTTTTTTTTTTTTTTTTTCTTTTTTTTTTTTGAATTAACTATAAGGAACTTACAAGCCACAAACAGTAGCCAATGTATGCATCCAAAAAACTACACCAAAACCAACTAAACTGACAAAGCACTATGTACATTTTCTACATTCCAACAGCCTACCTTGCCTCTCTTCAAAGCCAGAAAAGCCAGGTGATGGGCCATGCCCTTCCTCACACACGGTTTGGCCTGACATTTTATAACCCCAACTTCTCCAAACAAGGCTTCAACATCATTGATAACCGTACCAATATCTGAAAACCATTCACAACAAGCTGTTTCTGATTTAATGCTTCAGGGGAAATCTTTTGCTTGTTGACATAAATTTGTAATAATAAAAATGAAACTGTAACAGCTTTGAATAAGCTCTGGTTGAGGATAAAACATCAACGAAGAAAGTTCCATGAGAATAATCTGATGCAAGAAGAAAAGCAAGTAATGTTGGAGAAAAAAAAGAAGATTCCCATAAGCAAAATTTAAGGCAAGAAATTAATTTGATGCTATTAGGACGAAGACGAACATTATCATTCATAATAAACTTAATATGCTGATAATGATGATGCTTCATAATGAAATTAATTTTGAAAAATACTTTCCAAAATAACATGTAATTTTGTATTTACAACTCCTGTGCAATCATTAGTATATATATAAGATTGAGCCACCAGTCATTTGAGCTGAGCTTCTTCATTGTTGAATTCCAACATTTCTTCCCACTAAATGCTACTAGTGTTATGACCACTCACAACTTAATTTATAGTGGGTCATGTTTAAGAAAAAAACCACTTCTAGTGTTGGCTGCTCCGCTTGGTCTCTACTGTTGTGGTCTTTTACTTGGTTGCTATTTCCTATGCTTGGTTCTCCCTATTTTGATATTGTTTTTTAAGGTCCTACTTCAGATGACAGAGAAGATTGAAACTATATCATTGACCTTGAACAAGAAATTTAGAGCCTATTTAAGCATTTGACCAGTAAACGATAAAGGAATTGTAATTGCTTGCTCTATTTAACTCATATAAACAATAAAAACAATAAAATAATATGATATTTGTAGTTTTGGGTCAAGGAGGAACTTACATTGAATGATACAAGATAATATTTGCAATTAGCAGTGCCAATTGCGAAACATGTGTATGCTGGCATAGCAAGCAATTAGAGTGTCTTATCGATTATCAGATATGTTTGAAATATTACGGATCATGTATGGATCTGCTAGCCAGGCAAAACTATGGTCAGTTACAACATTTGATATAAATGGCAACAATATAATTCATATAACATGGATCATGATGCTATTAGGCTAACCTTATTTCTCATCCTCAAGAGACAACAATCATATGCATAATTTGAAGATGAATTTGTGAATTTGTGAATATGTTCAGCATGGAAGCTTAAGATAAAATTGGCATGAGAAAACCAGATTTTTCCAAGGCATGGACAACACCACATCCAACACGAAAGGAACAAGATTGTGTAAGAGACCATCATTTGGATTAGTTTGTTTCCTGAAGTATCTTAGTGGTCCGTAGCATAAACGCCTTCAGAATGAAGAACCTGACTACGATTTCGACTATTAAACATTTGTTTGGTATAATGTTTAAAATGACAAACTAAAACAGTTTATTTGAATTTAAATCATTTTGGCTAACAAATGAAAATACATACAACTAATAAAACAAATTGCAGCCAGTCAACTGCATTCAATTGATTCACACATAATTGAGGCATGTTCATCAGCCACACTACTATATATGATATCCCGCCAGTCACATCCATTCTCATTTTTTGGTCTCTTTTTAAGAAACAAAACCTCTGTCAGACAAACAAGAAATTTACATGCCTCACTACAAAAAATGTGCTATTCTGAGACGAATCTAATTCGTCTTTGAATCAATAACTTTCGACTCAAAACATATTTCGCTACCACATTAAGTTGGTCGCACACTGGTAGCTAAATGTCCGTCCCAGAATAGCTACTGAGACCAAATTACTGTCGTCTCCAAATGTCGACAATATGCGACCAAAAGGTTAGTAGCTGATTCTCCATAAATTTGTCCCCAATTTTTTTATCAAAGAAGTTGGGTATGCTATTTGGAGACGACAAATAATTGTCTTTGATGGTGTGTTTTGAAATGTAACAGATATGCGTATTTGGCTACTAGCATTCACGTCTCCAATTGTTGTCAAAGAGATTGGTTATGTCATTTGGAGACAACAAAAGTAGTCTACAATGGGTGTCTTTTGAAATACAAATTACATCTACATCTATTTGGCTACTAACATTGTCGTCTCCAATAAGTAAAGCTAATATTTATAAGTATTATTTCGAGACCAAACTCTTGGTAGGCAAATTCTCTATATTTCCTTGACTCATTGTGAGACGAAATATTTGGTATCCAAAGCCATGATTTTGAAATATGACGAAATTCTTGGTGGTCATCAATGATTAGTTTAGATATTTATTAATATGATTCTATTAACATTAGTTAATTTGTTTAATGTTTTAGTTTTGATAACAATAGAGAATTAAATATATTAAAAGAAAATATCTAAAATATAGATTCAAATTGCTAAAGAAATATTATTTATTTATAAATAATCAAGATGGAACACAATAATATAGTAGAAAAATCACTATAATAAATAAAAGAAAAAGCTACACCATATTATTGCATATAGTTATATTCCATATGACATAGCAATTCACAAAAGATGACAATTAAGAGATAACTAAAAGGTTGCAAGAAAGTTACATAATAAAATAAAGCATGATAATGAGTTTATAGTTCATAACAGAATCACAAAAACTATCATGCTAAAAGAGGGTCATCAAAAGTTAAGCACTTAGTATATACTAAGGCATCACAAAAACCCCTATAAACTGAAAACAAAATATACTCAAAGTATCAAGTTGAGAACTTGTTCAAGAACTCCATAATCTTTTGATTTTGATCTTGAAGTTGCTGAATTAATTGAAACTGATTTTCCATCTTTTCTTCATAGCTGTCAATTTTTTTTTGTTGATTATCAATCTTCTCTTGTTGACTCTCTAAAGTTGCTCGTTGAGTTTCAAGCTCTAACTCTTGAAGATCGATTTTTTGCTTCAACTCAAGGTTCACTTGTGTAGATGCACCAAATTTAAATGACTTAGGACGTGGTCCAAATCCCAAACCTTTCACATAACCTGCTCTTTTTCCAAGAACTTGTTCACAAATTTCTTCATCGGTTAATAAAGTTCCATCTTCCACAGATTTTGTTTGCAATGCAATCATTTGTTCCTAACAATTTTATTTAACATGGTTAATAGTCTATCAAATCTAGGATTGCATATAATATTTATAAGTCAAAATTCCAACACTTATTGACATGTATTGTCTAATATGATAAATAAACTTGAATCACCAAACAAAAACCAAACTTAGCAACTACCATAAAAAAAATTCAGTCTGCATAATGTTAGCAAACATATATCATGTTCAAATTCTCCATCCATCTAATAAAATCTACCGAATCAACCATATCTCATAAAATTTAAAACACCAAATTCATTCTCATCTAAAATAGATAAGATATAAGACTTAATTATAGTTAAAAAAAAAAAAAACTATACTATTCATTATCTATATATGTGACCATAAAGGTAGCTAATGTAAATTCTAATGTTATGGAAGTAAACTTACAAATCTTTCACGTGCAACATCATTGACCCATCCGTTCTTTTCATTGTAGTGTGTATCATGGAATAAAATTATCCGACTAGGAAGTTGACCTTCTTCATCAACCTTTATTCAAAAACAAAATAAATAAAATCAATTCATTAAGGGCACAAACCAATTAAGTTCAATGGATCTGTTAATTTTCATTACCATATCCTCTTGATGTTGAATAAAGGACTTTGAGCCACCACGATGAACAAAAGCCAATTTGTCCCGATTCTGTGCATTTCGAGTTGATCGTTCCTACAATCAATTATTTAAAATAATTCATACGTTAAATATATCTTAATTCTATACATTACTAGAAAAGGGAATAATTTCAAAATCACCTTAAACTTTTCACTATCAAACCGATCACATAAAAAGTTCCAATCTTCTTGACTTGCAACTTCTTCTGGCTTGTTACGCTTTGCATCTTCAAGTTTCGAGTATTTTGCAAATTTCTCTTTCAACTTATGGCGAAATTGCTTGTATCTTGTTGACATTGCGTTCTCAAAATATCGAACCACATGTGGTTGAGATATGTCAATATCAAATTTTCCCTGCAAGAAATTAAGAAAATAAATGTTAATACTTATTTTATAGTTGCATATAATATATATCTAAACTAAATGTTGATTGCATAATAGACCAGACAGCCTAGGAAAGAATGTTATCTACATATTCTAACTTAAGAAATTGAAAAAAAAAAACACACACACACATAGTAATTAAATATTTCACAAGGTTTAGTTTACCATTACTCTATCAACCATTGGTTGTTTAGTTTCATCACAAATATCTTTCCATTTTTCGATAGTCAATGGAGCATGATTTCTGACAACAATTCCAATCTCATTTGCCAATTTAGATGCATTAGGGCCTGTTGGTTTTCCTTCTTCTATATTGAAATCAACTTGGAGCTTGGACTTTGTAGCATGAATGAGTCGCTCAAGTCCTATCCCTCTTGTCTTCCCACGTTTTTTCTTGCCTATAAGATCAGTATATAAAACGTAAGCTAAGGTTAATTCATAAGCTTGTTGTAAATTTTAATTTATAAACTCTAAATGAACAATATTTATATGTATGTAAACATACAAAAAAAGGAATAAACTTTAAAGAATAAGAACTTGCCATACCAAATTAATAACCCAATTTAAATAGAAATCATTAATACTTTACCATGACCGTTACGTATACGAGGAGACTTTGATGTTCTTGGTGATGAACTATGCGATTGAGGTGTTGAAACACTTGGAGATAAAAGCCTTCGCCGAGTACCAGGAGCCATATCTGTCAGAATTACAAAACTTAAATCAGTTTTGGGGACAAGTACTAGTATAAATAAAATCAAATTTAATTGATATAAATATATAAAATAGCACACTATCGAATCAAAATATTACTCTTTTATATAATGCAAAGAATTCAGCTTGCAGCTAGCATGCTTTATGATTGTCATTCATCATCACTGCTATTATCATTTCCTGTAAGTTCTTTAGCATCACTACAATAATCAATAAGTGTATCATCTTCATCTTCCAAGTCAAGAATGTCTTGAAGCTCCACTTCAGAATGTTTCTCCTTATTCATAGTATCATTATCAACTTCTTCTGGATTTACATCAAGTCGATTATAGTGTGAACTTCCTAAAGTTTCTTCCACAGCCAATTGAACACCACATAATTCATTTTCTTGATATACATCATCAACACTTTGAGTACCCTCTTCCGTGCCATCAAACATAGGAACATCCCATAAATGTCTATGTTGAATCTTTTGAACAACCTTCCAATTTGCACCATGCTTGTAATCATCAACATAAAACACTTGTTGTGCTTGTATTGCAAGCACAAAAGGGTCATCCATGTACCACTTCTTATTTACATTAATGCAAATAAAATGATAATCCTTTTGTATTCTTTTCTTTTTTGGATCAGTATCAAACCACTCACATTTAAATAAGATGACTTTATGACCAAATAGATAATCTAGCTCAAGGACATTATGTAAAACTCCATAAAAATCTATCCCATCACCATTGTGCTCTCTCGGTACAATAACTCCACTATTTTGAGTTATTCGTTGATCATCACGATTAATACTATGAAATCGCACTCCATTAACAATACATGCATTGTAAGATTTCACTCGTTGATCGAAACCACATGCTAACGCATACAATTGATTAGTGGCTTCTACGGATCCTTCTTTATGTAAAACTGTCATCTATAAGCAGAAACATGTATTGTTAAATAGTCATTTGTTTATTACTCTTAATTATATATGAAAAAAGATCTTATACACCAAATTGCTTACTGTTTTTTTAAACCACTTCGGGAATTGCTCTTCAAGTTGACGAGGTATATCAGAACAACTTTCCTTTTCCAACTCCTTTGTATAGTCACTACATTAACACACATAAATTATAATGCATAAAAGCCATTTTATGAAAATTTACATAGTTGATAAAGATTAATACTTACTTTAAATAAGGTTCTAATTCCACACAATTATTCAAAATATACCAATGAGCTTTTTCCAATTCAACCATTGGTAAATGCTTCATTTGCCAAGCTCCAAAAGGTTTAGCTTTTTGGGAAAATATTGATAACCCACCATTTGATTGGCTAAGAATTCCATCATCATTTCTTTCACCTCGATTAAATCTCGTTTCAATTCCTCGAAGGTACATTGAACAAAATGTTAATGCTTCATTTGCAATGTATGCCTCTACAATTGAACCCTCTGGTCTAGCTTTGTTTCTCACATATTTTTTTAAAGTGCCTAAATACCTTTCAAAAGGATACATCCACCGAAATGACACAGGTCCTGCAACTTTTGCTTCTAATGGCAAGTGCAAAACCAAATGTACCATAATGTCAAAGAATGCGGGTGGAAATATCCTTTCAAGTTTACAAAGTATCAAAACAATTTCTTTCTCCATTCTATCTAAATCAGCTACATGTAAAGTTTTTGCACAAATCTGTTGAAAAAAGTGAGATAGTTCCACTAATGCAATGAAAACTTCTTTGGGTAAATAAGGACGTATCACTATGGGAAGAATTCTTTGTAACAACACATGACAGTCATGACTCTTCAAACCAAGAAGTTTTCCCTCTTTCACATTCACATTTCTTGAGATATTTGATGCATAGCCATCAGGGAATTTAACAGATTTAATAAATTGACAAATGTTTTGTTTTTCATCATTTGTAAATGTATAACAAGCAGAAGGCTTCAAGAATTTTGTTCCAACAGCTTGTAAATGCAACTCATGTCTAATATTCATATCTTGTAAATCCATTCTAGCTTTGATTGTATCTTTTGTTTTCCCCTCAAGATTCAACAATGTTCCAAGAATATTATCACATACATTCTTCTCAATGTGCATTACATCAAGATTATGTCTTATTTTGAGATTTGACCAGTACTCCAACTCAAAGAAAATACTTTTCTTAGTCCAATTCAATTCAGCAGTAAAGCGTTTTCTTTTACGGGCAACATTATTTGTGTTTTTCCCAAATGTTACATGTCTAATATTTTCTAATTGCTTTAGAATATCAGAACCAGATAACAGCTTAGGTGCAGATCTCTTTTCGTCCTTCCCATTTAATTGTTTGCTTCGTCTCCAAGGATGGTTTTGGGACAAGTATCGACGATGACCTATATAGGATATTTTACTTCTCACATGTTGCGATGATGTTTCTCCATTACAAACTGGACAAGCTTTATACCTTTTGGTGCTCCAACCGGATAAATTTCCATGTGCAGGAAAGTCATTGACTGTCCATAAAAGACATGCATGCAAACGAAAAGTCTGTCCACAAGATACATCATAAGTTTCAACACCATCTTTCCAAAACTCTTTTAATTCATCTATCAATGGTTGTAAGTACACATCTATATCTTTTCCAGGTGCCTGTGGGCCAGGAATAAGCAGTGACATTATGAAAGATGAAGATTTCATGCATTTCCATGGTGGCAAATTATATGGCACAAGAACTACTGGCCACATACTATATGAATTTGTCATACTGCCAAATGGATTAAAACCATCTGTAGCAAGACCCAAACGAACATTGCGAGGATCCATTGCAAAATAAGGATATTGTCTATCAAAATCTTTCCAAGTTTCTGAGTCAGCTGGATGCCTTAAGACAGATAATGTATCTATACGTTTATCCTTATGTCACCTCATAACAGAAGCTGTATGTCTAGACATGAACAACCTTTGCAGTCTAGGTCTAAGTGGAAAATAACGCAATATTTTTTGTGGAATCTTTTTGTTTTTTCCTCTATGAAATTTATACCTATCTTCACCACAAACAGGACATTTATCTAATTTTTCATGTTCCTTCCAAAATAAAGCACAATCATATTTACATGCATGAATTGATTCATATCCTAATCCAATATCTCGTAACATCTTTGTAGCTATATAATGTGAATATGGAATATTTGATCCATTCGGAAGTGCTTCCTTTAATAGTTGAAGTAACATGTCAAATGACTTATTACTGAAATGATTTAGTACTTTAATATGCAATAATTTCACTACAAAAGTTAAAGTTGAAAACTTTGTGCAACTCGGATATAGTTCTTGTCTAGCTGCACCATATAATGCCTCAAAATTATGGAAACCAGTATTTTCTGAGTTACTTGACTCCCTAAAACTCATATCCTCATTCCCATGTGTCAACCCACATACATCATTCAATAATTCTATACATTCATCATCCTCTTCATTGTCTGTCTCCTCAATTGCAATATTATTGTTATTTTCAACTGATTCTCCATGAAATATCCATCTTCCATAACTTCGAGAGAACCCATACAAAATCAAATGTTGTTGGATGGTTGCTAGATCATGAAATCTAGTGTTTTGACAATCTCGACATGGACAACGGGACTTATTGTTACAATCTAAGTGATCTTTAGCAATGTCAATGAAAGATCTAACACCATCTTTATATTCTCTAGATAACCTATTTGGCAACCAAATCCAACTCCTATCCATTTTCAGTTCCTGTGTAAAGTATTATATGTAAAAAATAGAGTCTAATAAGAAAACAATGTCATCAACTATAATGTCTCTAAAATACAGGGCATGTATAAACAATTAATTAATTTCAATTATACAAACAACTTCAAAACACCGTTTTCTTAGCTTTAGGACTAAACAAATGCATCAATTGTGAATACAAACAACTAAGTTAAATATATAAGATGAGGTTAGAGAAATTTTTGGTCTTCATACTCCTCCATATAGATATGGGAATGAGACACAAATCAATAAAAAACAAACTTTCAACTATCAAAACATTAACAAGCAACAAAACAGAGCATGAGCCACAACCAAAGCCATTATTTTCAAATAAAAATCAAGGACCCACCATCATCAGCGCCATTATTAGATTATATGCCTCATTGTTTAATATAGCTCCTTGTTATTTTAAACAATCAATCTTCTTTTCCATTATTTTTAAGTTAAAAAAAATCATATTATAGTCCCAATTTCAGAGTTTAACTTTCTTTAATAGATACCAAAGACACCCATTAATCTTATTTGAAGAGTATGATTGTCTCACAAACAAGGTCAATAGTAAAGGCCTCCAAAGTTGAATCATTTTTACAAGAAAGTGTAAAACTTTGAACCTTTTTTTTTTCTCCTTAAAATCAAAATATTCATACAAACAGGATTAAAAAAACACATATAGAAATTGAATATATATCTAATGAGACATGTTGTGGTCCCTATTATTAGATGGGAAAAAGACATGCATTGACATCAAATAGAACACAAACTAAACATGCAGCAACATTGAATAAAATATAAATTGAATATGTTTTAACTTACCTCTGCTTTGGTATCAATTGGTTGTTTGTTACCTCTCTAGTGATCAACCTTAGACTTCGTATCAACTGGTTATTTGTTGTCTGTCTAGTTATCAAAATTCGAAATAATGAAAACCGTATACCACTTAAATAAAAACAAAAATTACTAGGAAAAAAAGATCAAACTCAAACTTTAAGCTACTCATATTCAACATACAAAGATGATACCAAAAGTCTTTGAAAGAAAATCTAGCCAATTCCATGTATACCCATTACATGCAAACCAAAATCTTGAATAAAATCAAAGTTTTAAAACACAATATCAAACTAAACTTTTATTAAAATTTTCCATAACCATTACATGTAGCTATAGAAATTTTGAAGCTCAGACATCTAACAACCTAAAACAAAATTTCCAATGAAACCTCAAAACTTTATGAAACTAAAATACATACCTTTGTTGTAACTTTAGTCTTACTAAAATCCACTTGTGCTTGCTTCTATTTGAGAGTTGAAATTGAAGATTTTTAAGTATCAAGTCATAAAAGAGAAGGATGCACGAGAAGAAGAACAGACTCAACAAATAAAAAGACAACTAAAACCACAAACAATCTCAGAACAATACACTTAAAGGTGTTTTTTGTTTTTTTTTACAAATAAACATTAATGAAGACAAGAAAATAATGTACAAAAGTGGTGGAAAACAAAGTGGCGGACAATACTCCCGCCACATGAAAATATTATATAAATATGTACAACTTTTACCTACACATTAATTCTAGTATTAATTTTATATTATTTATGATAGCAAACAATTTATATTTAATTTAAGTAAATAAAATGATAAAAAAAAATTATATTAATAATATAAACTTTTAAAAAATAATTTAAGTATTCAATACATAATTCTCAATGACATCGAATTTATTTGTAAATAATTATTTAATTTATAATATTTTTCTATTAAGATATATACCATTTTTTAATTTCCAATTTTATAATTAGTTATTAATTAAAATATATGACCAATCTACTTAATAATTTAGGTGATAAGGATTAGGAATGACAGTAGGACGAGTTTTGATAGGTTTTGCAAAACCTATACCCATATATTATTTTGAGTACAGTGTATCAAAATAAATACAAATATCACATATAGCTTTGTGTGTATGTGTGTTATTTCGTTGGTCCACAAGTGTAGGTGCGGAATTTTTCTGCACCTGTACCCACACCCAAACCTATATCGGGTGTGGAATTTCACATCGAAATCCACCCATGAACCCGCTTAATAAAACCAACATTCGCCCACAAACCCATTTAATAAAATTAAACACTCTCCAATTATAGGTGTAAATCCATAGGTTCATAGGTTTGTACATGGAATTGCCTTATCTAAATATGATAAAGCACATTAAACATATAATATGCGAGTAACAAAACCTTATACCATTCATTTGAATTCAGTGAAACAAAAGTAAAGTAATTAAGTCAATATGTAATAGGCAAGTAATAATTTATATTTAGACCATAAAAGTAATTATTGATCTTAGTCAGCAAACCTCTAATCTGATTTATGTCAATTTTTTTTTTTAAATCAAAGTCAACATATGCTATTTAACTTTTGTCAAACGGGATTTTAAAATGGATAGGTGATATTTTTTGAAACAAAATAAAACCTAAATGCATATTAATAATAGCACCTTATTCTCATCAAATTGTAAATCAACAAAGTCTAACATATGAGTTAGTTAGAACACAAATTTAGTGCCCATTTATTGGATGGAACTCAAATGATTTAAGAAGTGAAATGAAAATCCAAATAAATTACTTGTAATGGGCCAAAAGTAAAAATTTTGTAACCATACTACACATTGACTTTTACAATATATATACATATATATATAAGTTACCTTATCAATCTTTTATGTAATATCAATTCATTTCATCACCAATTTTACAAGAGTATGCAACTCTATTTCACATCCACATTAAATCGAATTTAAAAATTTATATTTCCAACTCATTCTCTGATTATATTAAATTTGTCATTCAGTTGAGACCAATATTTTGGTATAAGAAACAAAGAAAGTGATATAACCACGTGGCTACTACAATCTTCTGTCTCACATTGTTTACCAATTACTAACTTCCTTAAAATTTCTTGTGTTTTTTGGACCAATAACTTAGTCTTTAAAGAGATAATAACTTACCATGTTTTTGGCTACTAAAATATTTGTCTCCTAAGACACTTTTAAATCAAGGTTTTTTATTCAAATATTTTTCTAAATAAATCCAAAATTGGCATAATAGTTTGGTGGGGTGTGGCGCCAACATTAAAATAACATTTGGCCACCCAATTACTTTCGTAGTAGAATGCTTGATACTAAGACGAAATTTGTAGTCTCTAATGTCTCGAGCAAATGAAAATTTATGTATACAGAGACAAACATCAAATTGCGTTACCAAAAATTGTCATTGGAAACAAAATTTAAGTTAAACTCAAAAGACAACCAGTAGTTAGAGACGAAATGTCATATTGTAGTAGAAAACAAGATTTGGAGACACATTGTATTGTCTCAAAATGTTCTCCCAAGCTAATGGTTAATTTATAATCCATATCTATGGAGACGAGTCCTAAATTTCGTTGCTAAAAACTTCCATCAAAGACTAAAACCAAATTGGACTAAAAATATAACCAACATTTGGGTACTAAATAGGGATGGTAGTAGATTGCTTTATTCAGAGACAAACTATGTCGTCTCAAAATGTCCCCCAATTCAAATAAAACAAAAATTCATATCTATAGAGACAAATGACAAAATGCATCGCGAAAAGTGTTATTTAGAGACCAAAGATCTATGCGACTCCAAATGTATGATATCTAATATTCAAATTTCTTGTAGTTAACTCTGTTTGAGATAGTTGCAATTACGAATACTGTGTTAAACATGAGAAGCATATACACAATATCACAATTATATTACAAACAAAATTACCTAGAATGTACTTTTCTTGTTGTCAAGTAGTCGAAATTTTAATCAATAAAATGTTGTGCTTAACCATTCTTGACAGGATATCTTGCAACAAAATTTGCTTCCTCTTTAAATGTTCGCCAGTTCAGTTGCATTGAAATATGATGCCTTGATCATTACATTTGGCAAAACAAAGCTTTGTACAACTATGATTTTAACATTCAAAGGCATGCAATTAATATCTTCAGTCGAACATAACTAGTTATCTAGATTAAATTTCAATTATCAATTAGAAGCAACTAATTACCAAATATGCCCATTATGGACCAATGGAATCATGTCATCCAGCTTTCTTGGCTAAATGTGAAAATAATTTGTTCCAAATTGAGATCCCTAATTGGAACTTGGTGTCAGCTTTACAATTGCCATGAGAAAGCCTCTGTACAAGCAAATCCAGAGGAAATTAAACATAGAACAAAACATAGCTCGTCAAAAATTACATAATCAAGATTATACCTTATGTCAAAATATTAATTAAGATATTTGAAGTTACTAGTCTAATTTAATGACATACACCAACATTTGATAGATAGTGATTCTTCATGTTGCTCAAGTCGATAATGTATACAATTTTGATAGGCATTGATCACTTGCCCTGCGTCATCAATGACAAATTCTACCAAGAATGCTAGGGAACAAGTAGGATGCCAGATATATTGAGGTCAAGATCACACATTGTACATGAAAGACATATTTTATCTTTATTTGATTTATACATATGACTTCAATTAAAAGGACTGATCTTGTGGACGTACTTTGTCTTTATTTATTTTACATACATAATGACTTCAATTAAAAAGACTAACCATGTCAAATGTTATGCCTCTAAAAGATGTGAACTTGCATTTCAATTAAAAATTTTGCTCACTTACCTTGCACTAAATATAAGATATTAGATAAAGTAATCATAAAAAGAAATGGAATAAAAAAAAAAATTTGATTAGTGATGTCAAACATTATGATCAAACATAGTAATTGTAAAAAGAGTAAAGATTTACAAAACCGCATATGCCCTGCAATGCTTGTTACATGTATCTTCAAGGTAGACAGCCACATTAGAACTTGAAGGTGATCAAGCAAATGATGTTACTGCAAAATCTTCATTTTCTTCGATCCATTTGCCATAAGCCACTAAAACCACTGCCTCAAGAAACTTACATAGATTAAAAGCAAGTACGATTGCAATGATAAGAGTATATGGGAATCAGGTCATGAACATGATAGGAAGTTTTTGATTTAAGGAAAACTTGTTTGTGATACTTGAGACTTAGGATACGATTGATTTTAGACTTTAGTTAAAATGGCATAGTAATCAAATATAAGCATCATCTTGGCACTAAATGGCTTATAAGCAAGATGCAACATAAGATTGATTTCCCTGTTTCAGTTTTGAACACATAAACACCATTTATAAAAGAATATAAAATTTGCATTGTTTCTGGTTAGAAAGAAACTTACAAGGAATGGTATAAAATCATGTCCATTATAAACAGGGCAAATTGTTAAGCTTGTGTGTATCCAGTCATAAGACTATCAGTGGCAGTCAATGCAAGGAGTGTGCATTATAACTAATTAGAACTGTTCTTTGGAAAAACACTAATGTAGTATTTTTAAAGACTTTCAGGATGAAATACTAGTCGTCAAAAACCTTATGACAGAAAATGGAGTGACATATTCAATTGTATAGTTTGATGTCAGAAACCATCATTTGACAATGATTCTTCTAGTTATACAAGACTATAGTACCAAAAGTTGTGATAAGTATTGATCACTTAATAGCTCATTCTCCAATGAAAAAAATCAACTAGCTGGAAGTGAACAAAGATGCTTAAGTCTTACATATGGGGAAGTTAAAAAGGAAAAAGTATTAACATTAGCACAAACCATATTTGAAAAGACTTACTTGAGATATAAGAAGTTATATGTGTCTTTGTAACCCAATACCTCTCCTTATGATAGATAAACCTAACAATTACTAAATATGATCACTTGGTTAGTTCAATGTTACTTAAAATTGATTCTTTGAGCCATATGAGGTAGGAGTATTGAAGTTATTGATAGGCATCAATCATTCAATTACAAAATGAGTTGAGGACATTGAATTATTAAGGTGAAGAAATAGACTCACTTAGCATTCACATGTTCATAGATGATATTTTAACTAGAAATCAATAATAAGATCATTACATACCAAAACTAAAAGGATCTTACTTTATTCATTTCAACAAATATAATAATATATACTAATACTGACAGACCCCTTTCCAGAGGCGATCTGCTGGCACCCTACGGTGACCCTCCAGTTAGCCCTCACGCTCAACTAAAGGATTCCCGCAGAGCTAAGCCATATTCTTTCTGAAACCTTTTCGAAAACAGCGGAAACACGGGAAAATTTTTCATTTTTATTTCAAACCTTTGTAAAACATTTTATAAAAATTTGGGCATCATCCCGTCTGTTTTTCGGACTTTGCCACCCTGCAAATTATAAATTTAACACTTCTATAATATCACAAAATAATTTTCCCAAACTACTGAGCCTCCGGCTCTCATTTTTATTAATCCACGAGCAACCACAAACATGCATACGGTTTAGAAAATACATTAAATTAAATTCATAAGTCATGCATATCTTTATTTACATATACCAAAAATTTATACATTTCAAAAATAACAGCACAGCTTCTTCGACTCCTCTAATCACGATCCGGAGTTCCTGCCAATGAAGTGCCTGTACCTGTACCTGTGCCTGGGGAGGTTTTTATTTACAAAAATATAAAACATAGTGAGCTTGATAACCCAGTGAGTGTCATATAGTTTCCATTTAAAATAAGCTTATCAAATAGCCTCCCAAAACTCTTTTAAAACATTTATGCATAATCAAATACCATGATTGAATAATTGATATATTCGAAATTCATCATTCATTTAGAAACAATATATATCAATCGGCATCTAATAAAATTCATTTCATGCCAAATAATAACATTTAAATCCATAGGTTGCATGATTTCCATTTCCATCAAAACATTTCAATAATGGTGGCAATAATAACTTTCAAAGAATTTATAAATATAAACAGGCCAACCATCATTAGTTTGCATCACATGGTACCCTATAAGTAGAGCGGAATTTTGCCTCGCTCAGACCATCACGGAATTCTGCCTCGATCAGGTCATCTATCCAGTTTTTACATAATGGAATTTTGCCTCGTTACGGAGCGGAATTTTGCCTCGCTCGATTGGAAGCTAGCAAATAATATACCTCTTACGTGCATTGGGCGACTCAAAGGACTAAACAGACACGGTCCCACCCGCTGTTAGTGACAGACTCTCCCAACACAGCCAATGCACGCTTGAGATACTCAACCCAACTGGAGATATATAACGTAAAATCAGGCGTACCATAGACTTTCAATATCATTTCCATAATCCATGCAACAATTTCAATTTGAAATTCATTTGATATTCAAATCAACATGATAAATTTGGCATGCATTTAAAATCAATCATAGTAAAAACATTTTTAGAAAGACACTCATCTGATCTTAAAACTTTGTATATAAAAATTCAGGGGTCGTGCCGTGCTCCGCTGGCTTCCGCCTCACCTACACATCATATATATACATAGATTTACTTTCATGTCAATCTCTGAAAACTCGAAATAATTAAAAATTACATCATCGCCCCTAATTGACCATTTTTAGGCGTAACTTCCCATTTTTGGTTCCTTAATTAAATCTCCGACTTTTATTAATCCCAATACGCCTAATTAAACTCATTAGGGTCATCCGAACTCTCAACGGACGCCGTATGGATCAATTTACAAAATTGCCCTTTAAACTAGTTTACTTGCGTTTTGGTTTCTCTTTAAATCTTTGGTATTTCCTTGGTTTTCTAAACTCCCTATCAACTTCAATCACTTATTTTTTTCAACTTGTTTTCACTCAAAAACAACCAACCAACAAATCACAACGAAACCCATTTCGAATCAACTTATACACCAACAAAATCATCATTTTCAAACTTAAATAACTCACCCCTTTTTCTATCGCGTTAACTTCGCTTTGAGATTGATTTTGGGGTGGTTTAGGACTGATTTGGAGATGGATCTGAGCTAAGATTGGACTGGTTTTCCTCCTCTTTTCTTCCCCTCTCTTCCTCTCTATCTTTCCCTCTCGGCTTCGCCGCGGTTCGCGACGGATCTCGCCGTCGCTAGGCGCTGTCTCCGTCGCCGATCTGCACGCGTGGAGGAGCTGTCTTGGCCCCGGTTCAGCTTGGTCTTGCTCGGGTTTGGGCTGGTCTTCGTGCGGGTCGAGCTGGAGTAGCTCGTCGACGTCTCCTCCGCGTCGGTCGGAGCTGTCTGCCGGCGATTTCAGCTTCGTCTTCAGCGTCGGTCGGTCACGGTTTTGCTGCAAGCTGGCTTCGGTTCACGGCTGGATGGCGACGACAGCAAGCTAGTCGGTCGGCGTCGGCGATGGTGGCTTGGTCGGCGTTGGACGGCGGCAACTCTTCCTTCTTCTTCTTCTTCTTCTCTTCTTCTTCTTTCTTCTTTCTTTCTTCTTCGCGAGAGAGAGAGACTGGTTCTGTTTTGTTTTTAAAAGTCAACAACATTATTTGGCTTCTATTTTCCTCCACAATACTCTCAATAATTCCACTTACGCCCTAAGAAAATTTCATTCTCCTCCCTTAGCTTTTAACTCAATTTTATTTTAACCACACTTATGAAATCGAGGGTTTACAATTTCTCCCCCTCTTTATAAAAATTTCGTCCTCGAAATTAAATTACATACCTGACTAGAATAGGTGCAGATATTGGATACACATCTGCTCCTCATGCTCCCAAGTAGCTTTTCCTGTGACATGATTTCTCCATAACACCTTTACCAAGGGAATGACTTTATTATGCAGAACCTGCTCCCTGCGATCTAGAATCTGAACCGGTTTCTCTTCATATGACAAGTTTTCCCTTAGTTCCACATGCTGCTCTTCCAGTATATGGGAGGGATCAGGAATGTATTTCCTCAACACGGATACATGAAATACATTATGAATTCTGGCTAACTGAGGTGGCAACTTCAATCTATAAGCCACTGATCCAACCCTATCCGTGATCTCATATGGCCCAATGTAGCGCGGACTCAACTTACCACGCTTTCCGAATCGAAGCACACCTTTCCACGGGGAAATCTTTAAGAATACCTGATTACCAATCTCAAACTCAAGGTCCCTTCGTCGATGAGCTGCATAACTTTTCTGCCTGTCACTTGATATCTTGAGTCTGTCTCTGATGACTTTAACCTTGTCTGCAGTGACCTGGACGAGCTCTGGACCAATCAATTTCCTCTCACCTACCTCATCCCAACATACTGGAGTCCTGCACTTACGTCCATAAAATGCCTCATATGGGGCCATACCTATACTGGCTTGATAACTGTTATTATAAGCGAACTCCATCAAGGGTAGGTGTGTATACCAATTCCCCTTAAACTCTAAAACGCATGCTCTGAGCATATCTTCAAGTGTCTGAATTGTCCGCTCAGACTGACCATCCGTCTGAGGGTGAAAAGCTGTACTAAAATTCAACCGCGTACCTAACGCATTCTGCAAACTGGGCCAAAACTTAGATATGAACCTCGGATCACGGTCTGAGACAATGAAAACTGGAGTACCATGAAGTCTGACTATCTCATCAATGTAAAGCTGGGCTAACCTACTTAAGGAGTAATCATTCTTGATTGGTAGAAAATGGGCTGATTTCGTTAATCTATCCACAATAACCCATATAGCATCATGCCCTCTCTGACTACGCGGAAGCCTAACAACAAAATCCATAGTAATCTTCTCTCACTTCCATTCCGGGATAGGGAGGGGCTGCAACAGTCCTGCAGGTTTCTGATGTTCTGCCTTTACCTGTTGACAAGTCAGACATCTGGAAACAAAGTCTGCTATCTCTTTCTTCATGCCTTTCCACCAGTAATGCTCTTTTATAGAGTGTGGTACATCTTCGTACTACTTGGATGCATGGCATAAGCTGAGGAGTGTGCCTCCTCCATAATCTCTTTCTTCAGATCCTCTATATCCGGTACATATAAACGTTGACCCATCATCACTGTACCATCCCCTCTAATTACAAAATCTGATCTCTGCCCACTCTCAATCTCCCCTTTCAACTTGACTAACCGATGATCCTCTTTCTATCGCTCCCTAATTTGATCCATCAAGATGGGGCGAACCTGAAAAGTAGCCAACAATGCTCCTGAGTCTGCCATCTCTAACCTTACTCCCAAAGATCTCATTTCCACCAACAGTGGTAGGTACACCGCCTTCAAATGTGCTAAAGAACTAGTAGGTCTTCTGCTCAAGGCATCTGCCACTACATTGGCTTTCCCGGGGTGGTATTCTATTGTACAATCATAATCTTTAATCAACTCTAACCACCTCCTCTGCTTTAAGTTCAATTCTTTCTGGTTGAACAAATATTGCAGACTCTTATGATCCATGAAGATACGGCAAGGAACACCATACAAGTAATGCCTCTAAATCCTTAGTGCAAATACCACAGCTGCAAGCTCTAAATCATGGGTAGGGTAGTTCTGCTCGTGCTTCTTCAACTGTCTTGATGCATAAGCTATCACTCTATCATTTTGCATCAGAACACAACCCAAACCCTGTCTCGAGGCATCACTATATACTGTAAAACCATCTGTCCCTGAAGGCAACGTAAGCATAGGAGCTGAAGTCAACATTTTCTTTAATTCCTCAAAACTTTGCTGACAGGCATCTGACCACTCAAATATCTCTTCTTTTCTCATCAGTCTAGTCAACGGGGCTACTATTCCAGAAAACCCCTCGACGAACTTCCGGTAGTAGCCTGCCAACCCAAGGAAACTCTTGATCTCAGTCACATTAGTGGGTGGTCTCCAACTCATAATAGCCTCTATCTTCTGGGGATCCACACTTAATCCTTCAGCTGAAATCACATGACCCAAGAAAGCAACTCTATCTTACCAAAACTGGCACTTACTGAATTTTGCATACAACTGATGCTCTCGTAGGGTCTGTAACACTATCCTGAGGTGTTCTGCATGCTTTTCAAAACTGCCTGAATACACTAGAATGTCATCAATAAACACAATTACGAACTTATCCAAGTAAGCTCGAAAGACCCTATTCATTAGGTCCATAAATGCTGCTGGGGCATTCGTCAATCCGAATGGCATAACCAAGAACTCATAATGCCCATACCGAGTCCTGAAAGCAGTCTTTGGAACATCCTCATTACGGATTTTCAACTGATGATAACCTGATCTCAGGTCAATTTTCGAATAAACTCTGGATCCCTGTAATTGATCAAATAAGTCATCAATCCTCGGGAGCGGATACTGATTCCTAATAGTCGCCCTGTTCAACTGTCTGTAATCGATACACAACCTTAGGCTCCCATCTTTCTTCTTTACAAACAATACTGGAGCACCCCAAGGTGAGTGACTGGGTCTCACAAAACCTTTTTTCAGTAGTTCTTCCATCTGAATTTTCAACTCTTTCAACTCTGCTGGAGCCATTCTGTAAGGTGTAATTGATATCGGATCAGTTCCCGGAACCAATTCTATCTCAAACTCTATCTCTCTGTCTGGTGGTAATCTTGGGAGATCCTCCGGAAACACATCTGGAAACTCTCTAACCACTTGAATATCTTTAAGGTGAGTTTCATCCTTACTATGCTCAACCATATATGCTAAATACCCCTGATATCCTTTACGGAGCATCTTACTAGCTGTTATGGCGGTGATCATACTGATAGCAATTGCTTTCCGTATCCCTCGGAATACTATCTCTGGTTCCCCTAATTTGGCCAATCTAACCTCCTTCGCATAACAATCAACTGTAGCCCGATGCCTTGATAACCAATCCATCCCTAATATTACATCAAAATCTCGAATATCCAACACTATCAAATCCGCCGGAAACTCTTCACCTGCTATCACAATCTTTTCATCCCTAATTACCCTATCAACCAATAATGAATTTCCAGTAGGGATGGAAACTACCATACTACCTTCCAAGGGCTGTAATTCTACTTTAATCTTTGTAGAAAATGGCACAGATATAAAAGAATGTGTAGCTCCAGGATCTATTAATGCATATGCTGAGTGATCAAGAATAGATATCATACCAGTGACTACCTCTGGAGCTGCATCGGCTTCCTGCTGAGTAACTGCAAACACACGGGCCTGAGTGCGGGGCCTACCCGTCTGATCTGCTGAGAAAGATCCTCTGCCCGCTGCACCCCTACTTGAAACTGAGGCACCCCGTCCTCTGGTCTGGGAGCCTCTACCTCTCTGTCTCTGACTGAAACTGGACTGTGCAGGAGATACTGCTGAATATCCAGCATTTGAACTAGCTGTGGCAGCTAACTGTGGACACTCTCTTTTAAAATGACCCTCTTGCCCACAATGGAAACAACCTGTGCTGCTCCCTCTAGGTCGGCAGTCTCCCACATGCCTTCTCCACAACTACTACACTTAGGCAATGTGCTCCTCACACCATGGGAGCCTCCAAATGCTGCAGATGACTTGAATGATCCCTGACTGGATGACGCTCATCGGCTTATCCTCCTGCCACCTGTCCATCTCGACTTCAGATCCCTTCTTTCTTGTTTACTGGTCCCCTCTCGTGGCAAACTAGATCTACTGTGTTTGCCTTCTGTCTTCCCACTCTGAGTAGTGGATGTAGCACTCCTCTCAACCTCCAGTGCTGCCTCAACTAATCTCCCATAGTGCGTCTAGGGGCCCATGATAGATGGATCCTGAGGCTGGAATCTAGTCCTGCGAGGAATCTCTTACACTTTTGCTCCTCGTCATCAGCAACAAATGGAACTATCCGAACCAATTCAGAGAATTTCTTCTCATAATCTGTCACTGACGTCGTTCCCTGTTCCAACTTGAAGAATTCTTCAACTCTGGCATCTTTGTAACTAAGAGGGTAGAATCGATTAGTGAACTCTCTCTGAAATAATGTCCAGGATATCCCAGCTGGGTTTCTCCTCTCTAAAGCATCCCACCAATCTTCTAAAAGGAATGAGGAGAACTGGACCATCTGCTCATCGGAACAGTCCATTACCCTGTAAGCCTACTGACTTTGTCCAACCACGCCAAAGCAGTCTCTGGGTCACCTTTTCCATCAAATGGTTTTGCCCCCAACTTACATGCACGTTCTATGGAGCGTTTCGGCTCCTCAAGGGCCTCCTGCGGCTGATGCATCGCTGCCTCCCGTGGTTGACGCATCGCTACCATCAATATCTGTGCAACCTGTTCGGCGTTAAATTGTTCGTCGAACTGTTCAGCTGGTCCCGCTGATCCTGGCTAGGACTGCTCTCTTGGAGCATTCACTGACCCCATCACATGCTCCACCTCCCCAATAGGTGGTACCTTAGGCACTGGAGCTCGATCAGGAGCTCTGTCGAAACTCCGTCGACCCCGTCGACCCCACCGATGCATAGTGCTGTAATTTCAACAAAAATAACTTTATGAAACCATTTGAAATTTTAAAATCATATGCATGACAATAATAAAAGAAACCATTTGAAATTTCAACAAAGTTTGGGTTGCTCGTATTTATGTAACAAAATATAGAAATAGCTAATCCCATTTCAAAAATAAAAGGCGCCTTTTATTCTTACCACAATGTTAGCAGCTTTGCTCAAGGAACCCATTTAATTGGGAGATAGGTTGTGGGTTCGAGCGGCTGCGGAGGCGTGGGTCGTTGCACCTAGCAAATCCCCTGGATCTCGGGGACAATACCAAAATAGGTGGGCTCGCACCAAGACCGTGAGGGCGGGGCCTAAGATCGTGAGGTGGACCCCACAAATACTATCTTTTAAACTAACCTAGTTGATACAGAATTATATTCCTATTAAAGTATTTTGCCCCTATATCCATCGCTGAAAGTATAATAAATACTCGAAGTATGATATATACTCATCTGGTTTTAAAATTGGGAGATAAATTTAAGTGATAATCACATAATACATCAAACATTGAGATCATGCATAGTAGCTGCAAAGCGAGCAAAGATACGCAAAAGGGTGTATGTCGGCAGAACTTTTAATTGTATCCTTGAGGAAAAAAAAACCAGATGGCTTGGAAAATTTTCTTGACTACTCTTGCTGCCTCGAACTTAGTTTAAGTAATACAGAATATAGATAGAAGATTGGATAAGATGGCAATGGCCAATTACCTAGTTCTTTTTTGAAGGGATTAGCTCCCTGCACTAAGCTTTTAATTGTAAACTCTCCAACATCTGTAAATTGTAATACTTGTCCTACTCTTCACTCTCTTGTATTCAACATACCACCAAGAAATTTATGTGCTTTTTATTCTTCTGTTTTTTTTTTTTCCCTGAAATCATATATACTTACATAACCCCTATAATATTAAATAAAATTATGATAACCAATAAATACATTTGAAATTAATTATAGAAAATAGGTAAGTTTTCTACAACCAAGAACATGTTTGATTTTCTAGACACACAAATCTAGAAAAAAGTCCAAGGTTTCCCAAGTTTTTGCTTCAAATGGGTTGTGAAGACTACATTCTGAACAATTGACATTAATAAACTTTTGCTAAAGCGTTTGTCTATATATATATATATAATATAGGCAAGTTCATATATGGAATAAAACGATGGCATGCTATATTATGTATGAAAAGTTATTAGAATCAAGAAGCTTTACATAGAAAAATTATGAAAAAAAGAAAAAGAAAAAGAAAACATAGCATCCACACTAATTCGATGAAAGCAAAGAAGTTAATAGGATCATATCTACATTGCATTAAAATTAAAGATAATTATACTCCTCTACTTCAACTCTATAATGCCTCTAAGAAAAGTCCACTTTGATGCCACTTAGAGCAATCTGTGTTGAGCCAGCATCTATTGAGGGAGTACTTGTATAAACAACCTTGGAACAAGCAAAACCGCTCTCAAGTTTGAATTCAATCCAAGCATACCTTTTGTTGTTCCGCCTCTTGTGGGTATATCATAGTGAAACCATGACCATCTTAGGGGATGACAAATGTCCAAATCGACATTAGTGAATCTAAACTGATTATTTTACAATAGGATTGTAGGCTTCTGGTTCAAACACTTAGATCTGCGTTAGAAACAAGAATGTTATCACTATCATTGAGGCTCTATCAATCACTCTCATCGTGATCTAGCAATGTGCATTGACGCATGATTTTCACCGTGGCCTTTTGTATTCGATTTCATAGGATGAGATCCCAAGGCTTTGACCCCGATTCCATATACAATAATCTCATCATCCCTAATGCATCCATTCATAATGATATATACCAGCCTACCCAATGAAATTACTAAAATCCACTTATAAAACTAAGGATAGAGAAAAAACACTTAATTTTCCCCTTAAACTACTTTATGATTCTGGATGTTGGCCTTTCAAACTTATTTTTAACATGTATATTTGGCCAACTCAATTCATTTCACCTAGAATGTACAAGACAATAATAATAACCTTTGATTACTATTAATTACAATAGAAATGGCACTAACAACTACACTTAACGCTAACTTGAAACGTGGATTAAACATTGAACAACTAACGTCCACAATAAACTCCTAAACAACTGGTCTTCCACAATTTACTTAAGATAAACATAAATTGAATATATATTTCTTAACACAGAGTAGAAGTCGGTTTCAATCAAGGCGTCCATCTCAACCATGGACGGTGGAGATCCATTATCTTGTTTTTTTATTATATATATAATTTTTATTTTAAAAATTTTTTATTTTATATTTAACTTTCTTTAATATTATGTTTATATTAATTTCTTATTATGTTTTTAATTTTAATTTATTTTAATTAACCTTTTCTTAATTAAATCTCTATCATCCATCACAACTTTGATAGATGGTGGAGATCTAAAGTACTCTTTTGACTATTAAATTTGACTAATAGTCAACTAACAGGAGAACTAATTTGATGAATTTATAAAACATTAAAAATGATTGGTATTGAAAACATATAAGTTCTGAAGTGTAGTCAGGTTTTTCTTACATTTATATATATATATATATATATAGGAAAGATTGCTAATCTTACTTCATGTTGCAGCTCCATTGGAAAAATCATTGCAGATTGTTCTTGTCAGAGATGTTGATGGAAAAATTTTTTGGGATGCTTTGGATGATGCCATTTGCCCGAGAATGAAGACACCAACACCTATTGATGAATCTGCCCTATCAACATTTCGTAGCATCTTTCAGGACTGGCCTCTAAAGAAAGGAACTTTCATCTTTTTAACTTGGCTGGATACATCAAAGATGCCAGTAAGTTTAATTGGGCATGAAATGAATTATGGTATAATGTATTTTTATTCTTGATTTTGTTTTCCCTTTCCCCCTTAACATGCCAATATGATGGTTACAGGGACGGAACTATGCTTGGGTTAGGGTGGGCCTGTTTGAAAAAATTTTAATAGTATTATTATACTATAAACATTTACCTAAGCCCGGTGCACATTGGCCTAATTTCAAAGACTTAGAGTAGGGCACTTGATAAAATTTTTTAAATTGTCTCCTCCTTGATAGCCACTCCACAGCTGACAGCACGCCACTCCATATTCACAAACAAACTTCTTAACTTCCAACGTGAATTTCACTAATCACCATACATACTTCACTTTTTGTAGTATAATTTTGTTGTGCAATGAGCTAAGCCCCACACCTATTTTTTTGGATCCAGTGATTTTGATTGGTCAATGGTCATGACTTTTTAAATCTTGCTTTTGCCCCTAATTTTTTGTGAATCTACTTCCATACCATTTAAATTTCTGGTTTTTTTTTTTTTTTTTTTTTTTTTTTTTTTTCATTTGAACATATAGTGGAAACAAACAAAAGATAACTTTTGTTAACTCCATTCTCCATATTAGGTATATATTTTAAGAATTTTACATAGTTAATTATTTTATTTAATGTTAAAATTTGTATTAATTTTGATTATGGACTTACATTATTAGACTTGTGTAACACTCCAAATCCAATATGAAGGAAATAAGATGTTACGGTCAAATTAGATATAAAAAAGAAACTCCAAATTGATATTTATTCCAAACTTTGAAAGGGGTTAACATAATTATCCAACATAACCTCTAAAAGAAAATTCCTAAAATTAAATATTGAAAAAAAATATGTCCTTGAATAATTTCTAATTCTTAGAAAATCCGAAACTAAATACAATGAATCTCATTAACTATTTCTAAGGCTTCACGATTGGAGAACTCCTAGATCAAAACACTTAACGTTCACAATTTATTCCTACTTTGCAAAATGGTAGAGACGAGGGGGTGAGTCATTAACTCGGTAAGTAAATTCATACATAATATTAGTATCAGTATAATTACTTTTATAAGTAAGATATAAAACTTTAATACATAGAAACATATTTCAACATCAATAATCAAAATCTAAAATATAAACAATCTTTATATTAGCAGAAGATGCCATGTAGCATCAAACAATAATCAGAACAAAATATCATATTGAACCATATAACCACATAGAGTAAATAAAAAATATGCTTATGTTTTATAGTGTTACAAATATTTGTACGACACAGTCAGAAACTGTAAGCCCTCAAACGTAATTTTACAGATCTCCCCGGAAGCAGTCCCTAAATAATTATTAGAGACCCTAAATGGTCCATGGAAGCGTCTAAGGGTATAGGGAACCCTTAGAGATCGATTTAAACTCGATCGGAGATTAAACGGAAGGATAAAGTGGTGAACGAAATCGAGTGAGTATTTAAGGTGATAAGTGACTAAATTGAAGATAAGTTTTAATAGTTGTGGTCAAAGTAAGATTAAGCTAAAAGTCAAAGGAGGAGACTGAAATTTTTAAGGGGCGTAACCGTCATTCTTTTAGTTGTTTGTGGGGGAAAACATAAAGCCAAAAAGTTATCACAAAAAGCAGAACCAATGACAGTCAATGCAAAACCGAACCAGAAAAAGAAGAAAAGAAAAGAAAAGAAGAGAGAAGAAGAAGAAGAAGAAGAAGAAGGAGAGGGAGCTGTCGCCGATCTAGTCGTGCAAGCTCGCTGACCACCAACAACACCTCGCCGCACGTAGAACCGAGCAGACTGAAGACGAACTCGTGCAGACCTGTAACGAAACCCAACAGCAGAAACGACGGACTGAAGGCAGATCGAAGTGGAAGGGGACGGCGACGAGCTGTCATCCCACCCACCTGCAGAGCCCAACTCAAGCCGACGCCAAGCACGAACCAGACCTCGCCGAACTCAACCAAGACCAGTCCTCCACACTCATGCAGAACCGACGACAAAATCCGACAGATCGGAGAGGAGCAAGGTAGATCGAGCTAGGGAGAGAGCGAGGGAAGAATAGAGGAAAGAGGAGAGAAGACCGACGCAAACTAGACCAGAACTCACTGCAAATCCAGTTGCAACCTCGTCGGAACAGTGTTGAAACGAGACTGAAGCTGAACCAGAACAAAGGCAGTAGATTAGAGAAGAAAAGAGAGAATCCGACCGAGGAAGAGAGGCTTGTGCGTAGGAGAAGAAAGAGGGAGGAAATCCAGCTCGAATCAGTCCATTTACGCCCCAAAACAGTCCCGAAATGAGCTCAACGCGTAGATTAAGAGGATGATTTCGTGAGAAAGAAACCAAGGGTAAGTGTTCAAGTTTTGGAACTATTTTTGTTGATGATTAAGTTGATTTTGAAGCAGATCTTATTACGACTCGTTCTTGATTAATTTTGAGTTAAAATGAGTTGGGAAATAAGAGGATTAATGCTCATTGGGAGCTTAGGGAACTAAGAAAATAGTGACAATTTAAAGAGAAATCGAATCGCGTGATAAGCTAGTTTATAGGGCGATTCCGTAAATTGACCCTTATGGCATTCGTTGAGTGTTCGGACGACCCTAACAAGTTTAATTAGGGATGTTGAAGCTATTAAAAGTGAAAGATTAAAGTTAGAAATTGAAAATGGAGAGTTACGCGTAAAAAGGGTCATATAGAGGCAATTGTGTAATTTCGAGTTTCCAGAAGTTGACGCGAACGTAAATTTATGTTTCCATATGTTGTGTAGGTGACGAGGGCGCTCGAGGATCGAGGCAAGAGGAGTAGGGGCTCCGCACGCACCATTTTCAGTCATCGGTTTTGTGAGTGAATTTTATTAAAAGATTTTAAAAGTATTTTATATTATTAAGTTGAGTTAATAAGTAACTGTTTGAGTTTATTTTAAATGCACTGATATAAGCATGAATTTAGAGCTTGAAATGATGTTATTTTGTGCTTTTGCACTTACCAAAGATATTATAGTACTTAATGCATTCAGAAAATGAGTTTTAGTGCTTATTGCACTCAGAAATCATATTTTAGTGCTTTATGCACCCAGAAAAGAGATTTGTGCCTTTGCACCAGAAAGTTAGAGCAAAAAGAAAAGTGTTTTCAAACCCATAAGTATACCCTCAGAGATTTCAGAGATTCTAGATTATATTAGACCCGGCCGGTTTATCCTACATCAGTTGGCACAGTCTTAGGGAGGGATAAGTCATTAACCTGGGGAACAAATGTCAAAGTTTGTCAGTCGAGTCGTCATTACTGATGTGGGGTAGTGTTTCGTGTGCTATGGTTAGCGTTGAGAAATTCTGCACATAGCCACGAGATGTCTCAGAGCAGGCGAGCTATGGTTAGCGCTGAGAAATTTCGTACATAGCCGCGAGATGTCTCAGAGTTGGCAAGCTATGGTTAGCGCTGAGAAATTCCGCACATAGCCGCTAGATTTGAGATACCTCAGATTTAGGGATACTATAGTAATTTTGAAAGATATCAAAAAACAGCTTCAAAATAAAAGCAGATTTGAGGAAAAAGAAATTTTATAATTATTATTCAAGTTATTTATGATTTTCAGTTACAAGTTTTGAATTTAAAAGCAAGCATGTGTTTATATATAAATTCTCTTGTTTAAGTTGATGTTTAAAAGATTTAAGTTTGAAATGTTTTAAAAGTAAAGAATAGTTTTCAAACGTTTTCAGAAGAGGAAATTTAGAAAACAGTTTTTCAAAGAAAAGAAAAATTATCACTCACCTAGCTTCTAGCTCATTATTTTCTGTTTTTATATAAAAACCTCCTCAGGTACTCTCAGCAGGTAGCTGAGCAGTGACGTCACCTCCAGCGGGCAAGCTAGCGCGACATGACGATATTTTGAGCAGTTGACTTTGCATCAATTATATTTTCATATAAATATATTTAAAAAGTGTATAAATGATTTGTAATTATTTGCTCGTAAATGTTTTTAAATTGCTTTTGATTAATTGCGGTTTATTAAATGTGATTTGAATTTTCTTAAGTTGATTTGAAAATCAAATGCATGATTGAGGCCTACGGGCAATCAGAAGTTGGGTTGGTGATAAATTTTAGTTGAAGTGTGATTTTTGTAAATAGGTTTTTCTAGAACGTTAAAAAATGCAGCTGTTATGCTGCCGAAATTTTGTTAGAATCGAAAAAAAAAAAAAAAAAAATTCCTACACGTTTTCAGTTTTTAAAGAAAACTAACCCAACTATGTTTCAGAAAGTATCAAAGAGTTTAGAGTTCGCTTCACGAGTTTCGCTTAGCCCGACGAGTCGGGTCTGAGAGGGATCCGTTGGGGTGCCCGGCGTGACCTACCGGATCAGAGCTAGAGTTATCCGGGTCGGGTCGCGTTAAAAATAGAATGTCACAATTACCCGTGTGACACGATCAAAATAATAGAATATCACAATTACCGTATGACTCGGTTAGAATAACAGAATGTTACAATTACCCGTTTGACTCAATCAGAATAACAAAATGTTACAATTACCTGTGTGACACGGTCAGATAACAGAATGTGTGCGCATAAGAATTCGGCTAGACCAATATCAGAACGATAACGATAGATAATGAGCCAAAATAATTTTTCATAATCTTATCTAAAGGATGTATTTTCAAAACACATGGTAAAATATTTAATAATTGTCAAACAATTTTAAGAAAGAATAGGTTTAAACTCAATATATAATTTTTTCCAAAATTTTAGATTTATGCTAAAATCATAAGTCTTCTTTTCAAATCAGATGATAATATAAATTTTGGAAGTAAATAAAATAACTTGAAAATGGCTGTAAAAATATTTTATTGCTATATAAATAACTTAAAATCATATTTATAATTTATGTTAAACACAAATATAGATTTCAGAGTATTTAAAAGTTCATAAATCAACATGCATACATCATGAATGAATTTATTTATCTAAAATAAGCTAAAATTCACAAAATAAGCTCAATGATCGCACAAACCTATATAATTACAGAATGAATATAATTACAGTCTCATCACCAAAGTAATTTTGTTTGGACAAATTTAACCTTATCATAATAAATAAAAAATCTTATCCTTTTGCTTCAAATTTTCTGTCCTGACACTGTCGCCCTGAAAATTTTTTAATTGACTCTCGAGATCTCCAATCAACGCAAAACTTTACATGGAAATTCTAGATACATTAATCAACCTCCAGTCAAAATTTCAAATCAATCAGGGACTGCTAGCATGGGCAAAAATATATTCGTTTCAGTACTTTGAAAACTGTCCAGAAAAATTTATTCTGACCATAGCACACTCTAAGAATTTTAATAAATTCTATAGTCACTTAAAAATCATGAAATTTTATATGCTAATAGAATACATCTTAATCTATCTAAGTAATTAATTCTGTGATTTTCTAGGCAGTATAACTAACCTAAATAATTTCTCAAAATAGACTGATTTTTTAAAACAAAACATTCCAGTAGCCCTGAATTTCAAAAATTAAATATGTAATCAATACATACTTTCATCCCTCTTCTCCATAATCTAAATCAATCTCCTAATGCCAGTCATGCATAATTTCTTAAATCAAAGCTCTATTGATTCATTAAAAAAAAACTGCATACATCAACATATTCATCATCCTAAAAAAATATAATCTCTAATCTATGTGATACAATATAAATCTTGTATAATTTTATATAAAGAAGAGGCTTACCTAAAACACCCTTGATCCTTGAAACTTAAGAATGAGTTGATTAATTTTGTTGGAGAAGAAATGTATATTATATATTTTTTTTCTACTCTAAATACTGACCCTATATATAATATACAAAACTGATAGTAACAGGAATTTTAATCTCTATACAAATCTTATTTAAACTAAAAATCTGTTAATATATTTTTCTTTTATTAAAACAACATCTTTTTCTTAATTAATATCATTTTCTTTCTAAACTTCCCAAAAAATTAAAACTCCATAATTAATTAATTATTATTTTATTCTAAAAAAATACTGCATTACAATGTTGACACAATTTTCTTTTATTAAAACAATATATTTTTCTTAATCAATTTCCTTTTCTTTTTAAGCTTCCCAAAAGAATAAAACTCTGTTATTAGTCAAATTATTATTTCCTTCTCCTTTGTAAATTCTGAAATCTTAATTAAACAAATAATTAATTATGAATATATAAAATATGGTGATTACGACTTGATTCCATTCCATCTTTGTGTCAACATTAACAATTGATCTCATCTTTTTGTCTATATCAACAATTGCTCTCCAAATTAGATATGTTATTTTATGAAATTTATGAATTTGAATGGTTATTTTGTTCAAAAATTTAGGGTTATTATAATTTTTAATTAAAGAAAATTTAGATATTGTCATTGTTAATTTATTTTTTTTATGAATTTGAATAGTTTATATAAATTGATTATATTGATTAACATTTTTTGGTATCTATAATTTTTAGTTATAGAAAATTTAGGGATAAACTAATTAATTTAATTTTGTTCATCTAATTAATTTATAGACAATTGATTAAATTATCTAACTTATGGTAGGTCCTATAATTGTTTAAATGTTGGTAATGTAAGCGTATTAAATTTTTGAGAAGCTACAAAAACAACGAAAATTCTGCTCAAATTTTATAAAAGTTCTAACACACCTTGCTAATAATTCCTGGTTACATAACTGGATGGTTGTGTTTAGATTTCCAGGTTTGCATCTGGGGTGGATGCTACAATTCAGTCAGAAAACGTCATTTTTTTCCCTTTATGATGTCTTTTTTGGGAATGCTCCAGTTTCTCCTTCCTTTAAAGCCTCAGTTGCTGCCGGACTGGCAACAAACCTCAAGTGAAGTTAGTTTCTTTAATTTTTTTTCTTTATTTAATTATTTAGTCCAATATGTGATGTTGGGTTCTGTTGTTGTATGTAGTTTCTTAGCAAATGGAGCAGTTGTAAATTTTGTTGTATCAATTTATTTGCTTTGACATTAAAAGCAGCCAGGAAACTAAAAGACAAGAATGTTTCTTCTCAGAGAATTGTGCCTAGTAAAGTTGAGCTCAGTATATTATTTCGTCTCCTTCGCAGATTTTTCATGCTTTACCATTTTGAGTTTTATAATCTGTTGAGGCAAGTTCTAATAATTCTTGAATCATCTTTACTACATTGGTTATTTCTTGCACTAACTACCATGAAATGTTTATATCAAGAACTTGCTCTGCATGTTTGCAGTTTCAGAATCCGATTTATGAAAATATCATATGGTCTGTCTTCTAGTTTATTCTGTGGTTGGTTGAGGTTTTAGAATTCCTTAGAGCCTGAAGACAGTGCAAGCTTAGTGGTTATTTTTTACATCCAATGGAGTTTGCTAAGTTAGAGTTGTTTAGTTGATTGGCAGGAAATGTTGACACATTTTATGTCCCTAGGGTCTGTGAGGCCAATTGCTTGTTGTCTTCATTAATTTGTATTCTAGAGAAACAATATGGCTGCATGAATGTATTAACATGCTCATGTTATTTTGTTCTGTTCTAGCTCATATCTTCTGCTATTTGATCATCTCCACATGTTATCCTTCTCAATTATTAAGCTGCATCTTGTCGTCGTAAATACTTCTGCTTGAGCATTAGTGAATTTGGTATAGATCTTATGCTAACATGCTCTTTTAACTCTCTATGTACGGCTTTTGGGTAGGGCTCCAGAGTTGCATTGAAGCTGCTTGTGTCCTAACTAGCTGTAATTATCAGATAAAACTTCATAATTATCCCAAGGGAGAAAAAATAAGAGCAAAACAACGTGAAAAATGAAATATGTTTATGAATGTATGTGTACTCCAATGTTGGGAGAAAGCGATAGCCAATAGGGGTTGAAGGAAGATTAATAATCATTTACAGCTTTTTCTGATTTGATTTCCTCTAGCATCTTGACAACCTCAGCCATAGTAGGTCTCTTGGAGGGTTCTGATTCAAGGCACATCAATGCAACACTAAATACATCATTAATCTCATTGATCGGACAATCCTCTAAGCTATCATCAAGTACGTACTCTTCTCTCTTGTCTTGAACAACTGCTTTGACCTATTGCAACATTGACAACAAATTAGTAAGATGAAGTATAAGACTCTGAGTAATGATGCTCTACTACTGTAAAACAGTTTATATTGAAGTATGTTGAATTTTCATACCTTAGCTTCATAACGATATGACTCAAAATGATTGTAATTGAAACGAAGTTAATATTTGGTAATTGATGTAAAAAATTGATGCAAATCGAAGATTCTTTTTGATAAGGTTTGATATACAAATCTTTTTTATAAAATTTAAGGCATTAGATGCAGTCAGATTTAGGTAGAATCAATTGATTTTTATTTTTCCTATCAATTTCTCTTGCTGAGAGTATTTTTCTCAGTGTGTATATATAAAGTAGCAAACCTCCATCTTGACTATTATACTTCTTAGGCCCAAAGATTTTTTAAGTTCTGAAAGGTTAATGAGATATCTACAATGAATGCTGCACTGAATTATGGTAACAACATGTGTAGCTCTTTTAACGTTTAGATAATATTCATGACTTACCCATGTCACAAGCTTAGTTCCTTCCTCTAGAAATTCTTCATCCATCGGTTTCTTTCCTGTTAAAAGCTCTAGTAAAACAACTCCAAAACTGTAAACATCACCTTTCACTGTAGCTCTGCCTGTGTTGAAATATTCTGAAGTAAAACATATATAATCTATCAGATAACCAAGCAAAAGAATAGGACAGACAAGACATCATCTGTGTAGTGCACTTTACCAGGAGCTAAGTATCCAAAAGTTCCAGCTACAAATGTTGAAACATGAGTCTTTTCAGGTTCCATCAATGTGGCAAGTCCAAAATCGGACACTCGAGCCTCCATGTTTTGATCCAGCAAGATGTTGCTTGACTTGATATCTCTATGGATTATGTGGGGTATGCAGTCGTGATGAAGGTACGCGATTCCTCTTGCAGCACCTAGAGCTATTTTGTATCTGGATGGCCAATCCAAATGCTTCTGGTTTAATGATCTTCCTGCATTATTTTCTTCTTTACAATCAAACATGGAAGTAATGTAAAAGCAAATATGTTGACTTAAATTGTATGGTTTTATCTCCAATTAGATTAGTACTAACACTTTTATCTGAGATTTGACTAGCATGAATATGCAAATTTTGGTTTTTGCATAGCCATAATCTCACATTGTGATTCTCAAACTTGTATAAGGTCATTTGAGGTCTTATATATAGAACAAAGAATAAACTGCTGGGATTGTCCCAAGCGGCCAAATATCATATCATATGTTGGATTGAGTAATTATAGTTGGCATCATCATTATCATATATTATGCAAGAATGAACTTTTTGCGACAATATCTATGCTGAAATTAAAAGAACATATCTTTCGTTATGTGTATGCATACCGTGCAAGAACGTGTCCAAACTTCCATTAGGCATAAGCTCATAGATTAGAAGGTTATAGTGAGGGGCAGTGTAGTATCCATGAAGAGTAACGATATTCCTATGCTTGATGTCTCCCATTGTGTCCAACTCTCTCTCAAAGCCTCTGTCTCTCTCTGCAGTTCCTCGGTTCAGTCGTTTCACAGCGAAAGCTGTAGAGTCATCTACCTTCAATCGATAAACTGTTCCGAAGCCTCCAGAACCTATGATGTCTTTGTTGCTTAATTTCAGAGTCTTCTCCAATAACACTTCGGACGTTAGAGGTTGTATCAATGGAGACCTGAACATCACCATCTTTCCTTCTGTATTTAACCAGCTAAAACCAATTAGCAACTCTGGACTACCTTTAATTTCCAAGCCAAATTTAAGAAAATTACCATCATACCTGCGAAACCATCTGCATAAATCATGTGTTTCCTTTTCCATCTCTTGTAAAGGAGGACTGAAACAACAATCTTTGATACAACAACAGCAATGCAGCATATTGTTATATAGAGAGCTATGACCAAAGAGTTTCCCATTTAGTCCTGCATATTATAGTGAGAGAGATGTAATGTCAGAGAATTCATTGATGATGATATCAGTAATAACCACAGCCAAGTGGGAGTTTTCAGTTCCAAGATGTACCTAAAACTAATTCTAAATTTGCATACTTTAGAGAAGACCATTTTCAAAGTAACATTAATAAATCAATTTGTTACCTCCATTTTGATTGATAAAGTAAACTTCCTAGGAGCATTAAACTATATCTAAGTAAAGTTATTATAACTCATTTTGCTCAAAAATAACATTATGATGATAAGAAATGAACACCACATACTTACCTTCTTCAAAGAATCACTCTCTCTATAAACTTGCCAAACAAATGAGTAACTAAAATCAATAATAAGAGATATATATATATATATATATTTATATATATATATATATATATATATATATGTAAAAAGGAGATGTTAATCAGAAGGGAAGAAAATATGTAAAAGCAAGTTTGTTGAAATGAAATGGAAATGAAAGCTTGTTGAAATGAAATGGAAATGATGTTCTCATGGAGCTTTTGTGGTAAACACTAGGAGGTGGAGTGAGAGAATGGAGGAGGTGGTGGCCGGCGGATTTGATATCATTTGATAATTTGGCATGACATAAATGATGGAGTTGCAATAATATAAACAAAAGAATAATGAAATTTTATCATTTGCCAACTTTTGTTGAATTCAATTTACACTTTTGTGACACCTCATGTGGAGTTGTCTTCCCGTGACCTTGAGTGTTTTCCCACGTCACCGTTTATGGAGGCTCCAGCACATGTGTACATATTTGGTTCGTTACAAAGTCTTGTGTTCCTCTCATCTCGGAGTGTAATTATATATTATATCTAATTTACCTACTACCGCCATCCAAATTGGAATTATTATTCGATCGAATGAATACCGTTTGTTGTTAAACCTTAACAAACGATGAGACTTTTAATAAATTTTTAAAAATTCTGATTTTTGAGTATGATAATATTGACATGATTTTGTAACATAGCACGATTAATGGAATTTGATTGAATCTTATGGATTTAAGTCATCATCGAGTGAATACTTTAATATGATTGAAAAAAAATGGATTGTGTTTAGATTGAACTTCTTCAGCTCTGTTAATTAATTGGAAATGGTTATATTCAGTGTAGAAGATTTTATTTGAGGAAACCGTATTTGACTTTTCATGAGACTTTATTTTATATTTATTTTAGGTAGAGATTATTATTATATTGATTATTGTTATTTATTAACTGAGTTTAGTAAGTTGAGATTAGGTAATTATGTTAAAAATGTTACAATTTTTCTTTTTTCTTTTTTTTTAAAAAAATCATGTTTGACTGCCTTACCAATCGGACAAGATTCCTAATCAATAATAATCCTAGATATTTTTCAATAATCACATTTACAACTAATTCAAGAATTGTTATTAATGCTTAACATTGTCCAATCTAAAACTAAATAGGTAAATTGATAAATTTATAAATCAATGAATTAATGAGGTTATAACGGATACCTATTAATCTATGGAGTTGTACTCAAGTTTTAGCTTGTGACTAGATAAACTTAAAGTTATGTTTGGATTAACCAAGCAATAGATGGATCATATCATCCAAACGCAATACAATAACTCAAAAGTGCATACCTAATCGAAACTTCCAATCATGGTCATTAAAAGCTTTTACCAAACATCTCGAGGACCTTGCATTATAAAGTGATTAACTTGATTCTAACTTCAAACCTCTATCTGGTGTGTTGCAGGTAGAATTTAGACAACAACATGAGAGCAGCAAGAGAAGTAGATGTAAAGGCAATCATAACCAATCTCAATCCTCCAGATGTTCTCCAATAATTACACGAAATGAAATAAAAAGGATCACAAATTATGGGTGGCACACATTGGAAAGCAACAAGAATGAAGTACATCACATGGAAATGCTTGCTGTCACCATTTAATCTCTGCCGCCTGTTTTTGCCATTCATGTAGAATTCACAGGAAACTATCTAAAGGAAACAACTACTTCTCACTTATGGGCATTGATTTTGGTTGGTTGAGCTTTCATCACTTTATAAATTGTGAACACATACTAGAACTTGGTGGCCTGCCACCTTGGTCGTGTCCATTTGCCCATATTATCAAGAGTTAGGTTCAAGTTCATATAACCACAAAAATGTGATAATTTTTCCATAAAGGTATAGATAGACTTATTCTGGAAGTAAATTTTCAAACCGTTTATTAGTAAAATATATTTATAAGTTCCGATAGATATTTGATCTAATATCAAGAGAGATATATATATATATATATAAAAATTATTGTAAACACACACTAGTTATCTTTCTCTCTCTCTCTATATATATATATATATATTAATCCAGCATTGAAATATTAGAATTATATTTTTCTATATATATTTTGCCTCAAATTCTTTAAGCTATTACTTGTGGGTTTACCATTGTAATTTTGAAAAATAAGGTGAGTTTATATGTTCTATTCTTCTCTCTATAAATATAATCTTCAATTCTTTTCAGAAAATTCATTACAGAAAGATTAGAATTCAATCTGTTTTTACTTGAAAAAGAAGTCAAATGTATATCAACAAATATTCATTTACTAATTGGAAGGGAGAATTTTTAATACGCTACATCCAATAATACATGACAGTAAATTTAATCAAATATGTTCTCTTTGCCGCATAGCATGATTGTAGTAGCTCCATACATGCACCAAACCCCTTTTGAATTTGGGTGGGACTCTAAAAGGAATTAATTGACAAACCTAGATAAACTGGAGCAAAATTTAGTTGATTTGAGGTGTGTTTGAAAGCGATTTTGATATCACACAAGACGCTTTTAAATTAATAGAAGCACTTTTAAATAATTGATGTCAAGTAAGTGAAGGACTATATGTATTAAAATCCCAATGATTTTATGTCAATCCATCATTTCTTTATTAAAAGATAATATATAAATCCTACCAAGAAAGTGAATATTAGTTTCGATAAAGTTAGGGGTTAATTACACAAAACTACTCTTAACGTTTATCATAAAACCAAACATAATACCAATTTATCATTTACTGAATGTTAATACCCTTGACGAGGCTTGACTGATGTCAACAAAAATAATTAACACATAGAGGAAAACCAGAAAAGAGAGCAGTAGCAGCCTTGGAAGCAAACAGTGTTAATTTCTTTTTCTGTGCACTGTTGTGTGTGACTGTTTTTATATGTGATGATTTCTTTGGTTTGTGATGGTCTCAAAGAGAAGAAAGAGCTGGGGAATTTGTGAGAAGAAATGAAGCTAATTTTGGGCAGAAGAACAGACCCAATGCCAATTTTTGGCATAACAGCGACTCCGGTTGTCATCTCGACTCCAGATCCACATAGAGGAAGCCACCGCTTCCAGTCAAACTGGAGAAAGCTATGGTGATAGAGGAAGGCTGATGAAAGGGAGCAGGTTGTTGATTTGCAGTGGCAGGGGAGAGAAATACGAAAGGACATTGGCGGTATTTTGTATTTGTTAGTGATTCTTATAAGGGTAAAACAGACAATATGAAAGTTTCATTAAACTGAAAACTGCTTCCCATGTTTTTTCAAGAAGCTCTTCCTACAAAAGTTAGAGTCACCTGACTTCTCATGGAAGAGCATCTAAAATCAAGAAGCTATTTTATGTGGACATCCAAACAATTGGAAAAAGAGCTAATATCTTTCAAAAGCCAAAATTTGGCTTCTAAAAGCCCAGCCAAACGGGCTATAATCACTTTCATCATAGGCTGTATTAGTCTTCACAGAGAAAGAGAGAGAGAACATGGGCATAATTCTATACAACATTTTATCTAATTGAGAAGTTAATATAATGAAAAGATCACATATATACCCTCTCCACCTCCCCAAAATTAAATCATGAAAAAACGGACCAACGTAACTTACAGCGAGCTCAGTTACTCCTTATGGTCCTGCATTTCAATGTCAAGAAATCATTACTAAACTGCATTGCAAAGCAATCCATTCATTCAAGAAGAAGAAAACTAAATAAAGGTCTGAGATAGATCTTACCTTCCCAATCTCGAGAGCTCAGGCTCTGCCAACAGCAATTCTTGCAGCTGTTTTACTTCCATCCCCCTTTGATCCCAGAAACCAAAAAAAAAAAAAAAAAAAAATTCCATTTAGTTAAATTCAAGCACGATTTTCTTGTCCTAAAACAATGAAGTCAAAATAACAACAATTAGTACCGTATTAAGGGTAATCGTATCAACTACGAGTTCAGAACAAAGTGAAAAGTACGAGGATAGATATGCAGGAAGTACTACATATTTGAATGAAACTAATGCATCCAAAATAACATCTAATATTTTGTCAAATCGTTCAGCAAATTAAACTCAATAATTCGAATTGAGCTAGTTGAAATTCTGTTTCACCGTTCTTTTCTAAATTAAGCACACATGGAATATCACATTAAAACTTTTATAATCCAAAATAGACAAACAACCCATTTGTTTGTATCCTTTTTGTATATATAGTTTAACTATTCCTAACAAAGCAAAACTCTTTTCACATTGTCCAAAAACAGGTCTGAACATACAAGTACCATTTTTACCATACTAGGTGTTTTTTCTCTCTATTCTTGGGGAAACTCCGTGGTGACAAGTTGCTTTTCTTCAACAAGTTTAGACATACATATATGAAATGCAATTTTAAAACAACAGAGAAGAAGCAATGAAGTACATACCTGTAGATATAATCAACAGAAATCTGCCTGTGATGGAGCGTGTAATCACTACCAACATAGGTCACAATTAAGCTACCTGCATCTGGGTGCGGCCAGCTCCTTGAAGTAGGAAACCGCAGCACAAATGTCCCAGGCTCTTGAAGACCCCTTGGGCCTTGAAGTGAATATTCAGCTTCTTCCTTTGTTATAAAGCCTTCTATCCACTTGGGTGTTGTTGACTTCCAGGTTGCATTTATCCAGTCTCTTGATAAAGTGAATGCAACTGGGTACAACCAGCACCATAACTTCTCAAAGCTCTCTTGGGTCAGATAATCTTGGCATCCAGCAATTCTCTTCAGAACTTCCAAGTCCTGAAACACTTATTAAACTTAGCACATTTATTGAGGCCATAGTTTTCACAAAGACTTCATATCCAGTACCCACACACAATCACTTGTCTACTTATCAAACAAAAGCTCTTCACAAAGCTACTATCTAAGAATCACAAGTAGTCAATGAAATAATTTATTCGTTTTATAATTTCTGAAAATGCATGATGCAGAAACTCACCTGAAAATATAATACTTGGACCTAAGCCATTGGTGTGCATTGGAGAGAGACTAAATTTATACAGGTGTGGACATTTAAAACCTTTAAGATTACATGAGCCTAACAAGCTTACAAAAAGGGTAAACTCACATCATTTTGTTGCATTTTAGTAATCGAAATTTGTCATTACAAATCAATGTCATGTTTCTTTGTTAGCAAAATCAAAATGGAACTTATCTACTTAAACTGTTACCATTATTTCCCATAAAATTCAGAAAACTTCTATACCTCATTCAATTCCACTTGTTGATGCATTTTGATTGACCATAAGAGGAGATATTCAACATCTTAGATTCAGAGCTAGGAAAATGAGAACTTACAGTGACACAGATGTAAATAGGAAAGCAGCTCTTAATAAAGAAGAAGAAAGTTATTTACAAAAGCTAGCAAATCTGTGGCTAAAAACTTCATCACCTTCAAGTATGTTAAGACGGAGATGACTGACTCAAATTGTTAGACACAAAAAGGAAAGATACTTTCAAGTCAGAGCTTTTACATATTTAACACTACAAAATTCAGTCGCACCAGAGTCAGGTATTTTGCATATGAAGCATTATTGAAGCTTTAAGAGCAAAAGCTCAATTCTTAATTCATGATGTCAACACTTGATGAAGTTTAGGAATCCATCTCATTACCCCTTGGTAACACTTGATAATGTTTATGCATCATAAGATTAGGTGAAACGAGGAGAGAATCCAACTGCCTATTTCATACTTGGTTTAGAACTTCTTGAAGGGAATAATTTTTAAATGGTAGAGCACTAAAAGAAGTTAAGACTTAAAGATCATAAAGCAGTGATGAAAATTATAAATTAGTGTAGAAGAAACTAAAACAATGTTGCCTGACTATTACTGCATCGTAGAAGGATAAGAGATGCACTAACTGAAAGAAGCAAATCTAACAAACTATTGCCACACTGAGAAATTACAAAAATTGTAATATAATCAACTCAACAGATAGAGGGGCTCCATAAATAATTTTTTACGCAAAAAGACATGTTCCATATTAGCAACACAGAATAGGTGAATGTGTTGTGAGAACAGATGGATGTGAGAGATAGAGAAAGTGAACCTGTTGTTTCAGAGATCTAGCACTGCAGCAAGAAATCTTCATGAATTGCTCCTCAATCCCAAAAACTGCACTATCCCAATGAACATGGTTGTTGTTTTGTGAGATCATATTCCAAGTTTTCCTTCCTTCTTCTATCAATCTCTTGGCGATTATTATTTGATACCTGAAAGCAGAGGAAATAGGTTCCTTAATAGGATTTAAATGGTACCCAATTGCAGAACCCAAGAAATATTAGAGACTGATATATGGACACAAAAAGACAAGCAAGCAGCAATACCATGCAATTGGTTGAGTTATGAGCCCTAACAGGTAACGATGTATACAAAGAGAAGGATGCAAGGCTGAAGAAAATATGCATTCGCCACCAATTGATACATAATTAAATCATTTTTTATTATTATTACTAGTACTTTCAGTTACAAAAGATATAATATACAGCAAAATGCTAGCATGACAAGGTTATTGTGATTTTCTTGACAACAACGATAAACAAATGTCAAATTTAAAATATAGTTTGAAGTAAGCATCTTTCTTCTGTTACAAACATCAACAAAGTACTGTTGCAACAACCAGGTTTCATGGGCATGCCTACTTAGAATTCAACAAGAATACAATCACCAATATAATAATATTGAGAAAAAAAGTAACCATTGTTCATCACCTGTGGTGGGAACACCCTGAGTAAATGGAAACCTGATGTGCAAAGTCCAATATTTCTTCATCAGAAGAAGATGTTGCAATCTCCTTGAGCAGGGAAGATTTCTCAGTCAAGCCTTCCAAGCAGTACTTAAAAATGTTCACATCTGAAACTGAGTTTCCCCTATTTGACATAGTCTTAAAAGCTGAGTTTCTTGCCCCAGTACTCTCTGTATCAGATGGGGAGTTATCCGCTTCTTCAAAATTTAGGTGCGTCTCCTTCAAGTTTTCAACATATACTTTCTCGGCCTAATTGAAAATAGTGAGCACTGAGACTAAGATGTCAAAATAAATGCAAATTACCCAAATTCACATTCAAAAAGCCAAAACATAGTTCAAGTCCACAAAATATTTAAAATTATACTCTTAAGAATATAGCATGGTGTAACAACCTAAAGGTCATAGATAGACAAACCAAGAAAAAACAAAATCAGTTTCTCACTTACACCAGAGATGAGAGCTCTTTCCAAGTGCCATAGACACAGCCAAAGGCATTTATTTACATTGTTTTTTATTTGTTCTTTTTACATTGAAAAAATAATCAAATAATTATTATAAATTAAATTGCTTAGTTTCTCTATAATTTCACATAAAAAGAGATAATCAAGTTTTCTTCTCTACCATATGAGGGGAAGTCATTGCTTAGCTGCAAATGCATGATCATGAGATTACATAAGGTAAGCAATTTCAACAAATGAATACTTTGCCTTAGTAGCTGCCCTGTCCTATTAGGGAGATATTTAATCATATGTTAATTATAATTTACTACAATTATTTTTTATAAATTAATCATATTCTGTTACTAGAAGGGAAGAATAAAGAAAGAAAGAAAGAGACACAATTAGTTTCATTCAACAATGGAATTTAAACTAATGGCCTACCATCTTTATCTCATCTACTTTTACTGACTAATTTCTCCAAAAAGACGGGGATTTTGAAAGATTGAAGGACAGCTATGGACCACTGGAAATGCAAGATCCCAGACTCGATCCCAATCAAAACCCAGCTTAGAATGTTACCATAAATGCTACCACCATTCTACTTTAGTAGGATAAATTAGCCACTCACAGAAGTACATCAATATATGGTGCATGCATCAAGAAACATCAAATGGCAAAAAAATAATTAACAAGAGACCTAATAAAGACCCCACATCCATGATACTGAAATTTTATAATAGCTTGCTTATAAAGTGTCACTAAAAGTTCCCTGAGTATGACTTTCATGTTCTAGGTAAGAGCAACTTAGGCATGGGATTCACTTTAGCATCGTAAACAAAAACTAGCTTAACTTTTTGTTATGCCCCTTCTCTTGTGACTGGCCGTTACTTAAGTGTAAGCTTTTGGACTGATAAAGGAATAAAACATTTATCATTTATCTTTGTTAAGAGATCACTCACATGTAAGCTACACTGCTACAGAAGGTGTGGGTAAAAGTAAAAGAAATAGAAGGGTATATATAGCTATGGAAACCACAGCACAATAGACTAATTTTTTGGTTGTAAGGTTATCCAATAATAATATGACCCTCAAAAAAATAAATGCCAGACAAACTAACCCTCTAGAAAATCAAAGTCAAACAATTATAAAATTCTAGTAATTTCTTTTATGTTATTAGCTAACATGATCATGTCAATAAAAGGAGAGCCAGTCAGGTTTGCAAGTTGTTGTATAGTTATACATAAAAGCCTGTGAAAGCATTTTACTGAAACCAATTGTATTTAGCAACATCTACAGAACTGTATTCATTAATGCTCTATCCACTGTGAGCTCTACAAATTTTCATTCTTCTACTCATAGGACTAAGAGCAAAATTCATCGTTGCTACCAAATTGCCCCTGAAGGTCAAGCATCATGGTTCATTAGGTCCATATAGATCTCCTAAAATCACAGAAGTCATAGTGACTGTGTACCTTTCTACATATAGTTAACATGATATATTAGTCAAACAAACCATCACGGTAGTAAATGGTTCTGGAAGCCAAAAAGAATGATAATGATCTTTAGTACATTATAGGGTTTGGGCATGAAAGACAATTCCACCATGGTAGGGGTCATGTACTTTAGGCATCACTTTGTAAATTAATTTATCCTCAGATGTAAGGGCAAGGCACTCAACTAAATAATTAATAGGTATGTCAAATGAAGCAAACTAAAATAATATAAGATGTAATACAAGTACAACTAGAAGTATGAGCTCTTCAGTAAAACTGCAACGATGCACCATATACTCGCACAGTAATATTTCAAAAAATGGTTTGGAAAGGAAAGGAGTACCGACCTATTCATCTAATACTTTAATGAAGTCCAAACAGAGATTTGCATCCTATCCAAGGTTATTCCACAGTTTGAAAAAATGATGGTAAAAGAGGCAATTAAAGAAAAACGTTCAATAATGAAAAGAAAAGGAAAATCATTATGTACCTTAATAGAATTCAAGGGATGAGAATTGCATTCACCTTCAGGTTGCTCCACTGTAGATATCTTCTCTTGATCCAACCTGACCCGCTTTGATAATGGACTGGGTTTCGCTTCGACAGTATTTTGTCGAAATTCTACAGTTCCATCATCAAAAGATTGAGATCCATTCAGTGGTTGCGTAGTAGCTGGTGGTTTTTTACACGTAACAGAGAATGTCCTTATATTACGATTTCGAGAGATGCAACGGATCGGAGGAGAGAGTGCCTCCAAGAAAGAAAACCCCACAGCTTTTAGTATTTCAAACCTAATTCGAAACAACCTATTGTCGCATTTGGATGAAAGCTGGAAAATGGAAAATAAGAAAGTGACAGTAAATTATTACCTGAAACACAATATCAAAATTCTCAAAAAATGATGCATGAAGGCCACATAATTGACAAAATGAAGCTGGCTATTATTTGATAAGTTTGTTCTAATATAAAAGGACAGAATCCCAGATAAGGAATTTCAAAAATATCTGCCGGCAAGCACAAAATTTTATTTAATCTAAAAATATATTATTTCAATAATTTGTCATTCAATTTCAAACTATTATTAAATAAAGCAGAAAATTATTATATTTAGTCCAATCCCATGTTTTACCAAACAAAGAATAGTGTCAATGTAGTCTAGTACAGTCCAATCCATAAACCCTAAAAATTACTTAAGCCTAAAAACGGATAAATGTCTAAAATAACAAAATAAAATAATTATAAAGAACAAGAAAAAGGACCACTAGTGTAGTCTCAAACTAATAAAAGCACATAAATTTCACAAATCAAATAAATATACTCATAAGAAATTAGAATCATCCCAATTTAATTTTTAAGTAATTATTTATTAAATTTTTAATTATTATAACAATTTTTATTATTTATCATTTTGTTTTTGAAAGCGAACATCCCAATTTCTGGCTTGGGTAACCAAACCACAATAGAATATAACTAAATCAAAGTGACAAAAATAACTAACAAGTATGCTTTCACATAATAACATAAAAGAGGTTTATCAAGAATGTAACAATGAAAAACTATTAAATTATAAAAGGTGTACAGAATGCAAAGGTCAGAAGAACTTCTAAACTGCATTGGAATGCAAGTTGCACAAGAAACAGGGTCATCTATGCTTTCATATAATAACATAAAAGAGGTTGATCAGGAATGTAACAATGAAATGAAAAACTATTAAACTACAACAGGCGTACAGAATGCAAAGGTCATAAAGATGGCAAATAGTGTGATAAAACTATTAAACTTATTACAATATGAGATCCACATCACATGACATGTTGCTTTTGTAAGATGGCAAATAGCGTGACTAATTGGTATTACATTGTCATTATCATCTAAAATCATTAGTTTTATTGCAAAAGGACACCAAAGTGGTAACTTCTGAATGACATTTAGGCTTTAGCATGCTAGCATGGAAGCATGCTCTTTGTAAGATTCCCTACCTAGAAAGTATCCCTCACATCTTCATGCAAAAGTATCACAAGTTCTATATGACATTAACATTGTACCTGAGATATCTTCAACTTAAAGGATGCACGCCCACGCAATATTTTACTCGGTCTATCACAAGAAGCAAATTCAATTCCATCATAACTTGTCAAGAGGGGAGCTTCTGCATCATTTGTTTTCTCCACAGGGCCACCATTGTCAGCATAAAAAAGTGATGCAACAACCTATTAGAATAATACGTAAACGTGTATATACATATAAGATATTGCCAAATCAATTAGTAAAATGCAAAAAAATCTATCCTAAACAAAAGCCAGAGAAATAAACCTCCATTTCCTTGTTTACAGGCTGGCCAAAGGCATTCAATAAAACAACATCCAAGGAAAAAATCCTGCGGCAAGATGCCTGAGAAACCAGTACGTGTATTAGAAAAATTGTCATACTAATATGTTCGAATCATAGAGTTTAAATTTACAACTCTATTTCAACGGTAAGAAAATGATACTTGGAACCATAAAAAAATGTGTAACATTATTAATCTCCCTATTGCCCAACCTTCCCACCAACAATGCTCCAAACGCCATCGCTGTCTTCTTCAATCTCAGAGGCAGACGACTTATCAATAGCTAATTGTAGAGGTGGGTCCTATATTAAGACAAAAACATCCTATGAAGAAACAAAAAGTAATCTGCAACAGGAAGACATGAAAATCATGGAAATACAACACTATAATAACATTGTACCTCAGCATAATGATCCTTAACAGAGAAGTTCAGAGGCAAGACTTTTGCATTGTGCACGTAGCCCCGCACATCATTACCAGCAAAAGTTATCTTCTTCAAACAATTCGAATTGTCATCTTTGCCGAATGATGAAGGTAGAGACTGCTCTGCCACAATCTCTCCATCTATATTAAGCCGCACAAACTCAGTAGAAACCTGATAGAGAACACAACATATGGGAATCATCTCAGAGTCTCTGAAAAAGGAAAAAAGACCATCACATTCACTAAAGCCAACAGGAAGGTGAAGCCGAAGTGCTTAATGATGACTCAACAAATTCGATTAGACACAAATGTACCTATAGCAGGTACAAACATAAAATAGCAGAAGAAAACTAAGGTCAATGCAAGACAAATTAGATTTAGAAAAGATGGAGTTTGTTAGAACACACACAGAGTTCCTCATCATGGGAAAAAAAAAATTAAAAATGACTTCCTCACTAGTTAAGGTGTTCATAAGCCTTATAGGGCTCATGGAAGCTTTTCAATCAAACTCTCCTAGTCGGTAGAAAGTTGTTTAATGTCAATTTATTACAAATCCTAAAATGTCTAAAAATCAATCAACAAATATAGTCAAATATAATTCATAACTGATGAGTAACATATTAAAAAAAAAAAAAAATCCATAACCGATGAGACAGCTAGCATCCCCATAAGCCTAAAATTACTAGAAAAAGATACTATTACACCACGATCTCCACACATTTCACAACCGTCAAACCCGATACGTGTAGAACCTACAAGTTGCATGGGCATGCTCGCAGCAGTGGCAGTTGCTCCCGATGCTTCCTCCCACCATCAATGTTTATTGCTTTTCCATACAGAGTGGTCCGTTATTAAACTATATCCCCAATTGAAAGAAACAGACACTGACCACTCTTTTAAACTAGGGCACATATCAAGGTTTCAGAGATGAGCCGAGGAGTTGTTATTCACATCTTGAAAACATGATTAAAGTATTCGAGCAATACATCAAGCCATAAAGCCACCCACTTCAGCCAAAACATACGTGAAGAACCAACACTAACAATACAGTTGCATTAGTTGAGTAAAAGAACATCAACTCTTATATCAGTAGAGAGCATACCTCGCATCCAACATGGACCCATTTTTCCAAAGGAAATTCAACGTCCATAGATGCATGCGGTGATTCGTTCCACGGAGCTTCTTTTCGCGACGAAGACAGCGGGAAAAGCATCAGTTTGTGCTTCTCATTTAGAACAAGAAAAGGAGCACTGCCACCAACATCCACCTGCACAGTTCTTCAATCATGTCAAGCAAACAAAAATGATTTCAAATTGAAGAGAAAAAGAGAAATGGAGGGGGGTGCTGGAGGAGACCTGATTGAGGAGTATAGCTGGAAAAGCAGTAGTAGAGGGCTTCAAGAGATATAACCAGAAACACAAAGTGAGACCTTCTGCTTCTTCTTCCACTTCTCCTTCAATTTTCAATCTCAATTCCTTCAACAAACTGTAGTCTTCACTTTTTATCACATTCTCTCGCATCACCATCATCACACTTTTTGTTCCAAAACCCCAACTCTCGCTTTCTCTCTCTCTCTCTCTAAAACCAACCGTTTCCCTATGTTCCAATCAGTTACATATAGTCTACCAATTTTTATACCCAATAATTGAACGCCACGCCACGGAAAGTAAGTTTATAAATTGAAATTTAATGAAATTGCAATTATATTACAAGTTTGGCCCGAGTTACATGAAATCTACATTAGATTTCAAAAATCCAACACAAATACTCCCCGCTGTTAATTAGCCATTAGTCAATTACCGCTAAATCAACATTATAAAGGGTAAAATGGTCCATTCATAAGTTATAAATATTTCAATAATAAATTTACATATTTTAAAAAATATATTTTTTTTTAAAAACAAAAATTCAATTTGTTTTTGAATCTCCACCATTGAAGACCACCCGAATCTCCTACTCTAAAGTTCTTTCTCTTTGAAAGCAGCGTTTTGATTTACAGATCTCGATAATGCATAGTGTCATCACATTCACCGCCATGTCGTTCACTCCCTCTGCTCAAGCCACTTAAGTTGGCTTCGCCTGACCCTAAGTTCCGTCTTATACTCCGCTCCTATAAGCCTCACGATCTCACCAATGTCATCTCCTCCTCCCCTACCTCATTCTTCATTGATCTTTGACTCTCTTCTCCTCATTCTCTTCCATGTTTAGGCCTTAGACCGTCGTCCCTCTCATAAGGATGTCAAAAAGAGAGTCTAAACCCGTACCAGGCACAAACCCTCATTGGACCCTTTTTTTAAGGTCCAAATCCACACCAAACCTTTTAATTAAATTACAGATCAGGTTCTAGACTCAAACCCTAAATAAAGAGGGCTTGTCTAGACCCACACAAACTCGAACGAGGTTTGACCCAATAAAAACCTGGTTGACCCAGTCAAATTCGAGTCTAACTTAGTCAAAATCAGGTTGACCAAAGTTTAAAAAAGAAAAAAAACAAAATTTTCTCCTAATTACTATGGGCTCAAAAATTTTATCCCAATTCTCTCCTTTCTTTTAATCAATTTTTTTTTTCATTAAATCAAATTAAACAAATTTTACTTATAAATTAAACTAATTTTACTAATTTTATTCAAGTTTGGTTTAATACAAGAAGGAAAAAATTTTGAAAGAAAGAAGAAAGTATATTACTAAAAAGAGAGAGGGAAATTACAAGATTTAGTGACATGATGCCACGAAAAGACCTCATTAGAGGTCAAGGCTAAGTAGGCTAGAGAATGAGCCAGATGTTTCCCAAATCGAGAAACGGTGTAACACTTAACAAATCCAACCATAAAAGTAAAGCTTTAATATCACTTACAAATAAAGGTGAATCTCCATAATGAACAACACATGAATTAACCTTTGAGACAGCATTCACGGCATCCATCTCAGCAAGATGAACTTGAAGATCCTAATTCTTATCGTGCAGCAGGCCTTTTCCAAAGGCTAAGAGTTCACCAACTGCTAGCGAGAAAAGACCTCGAATGGGTTTGGAAATAGTAGACACGAATACCAATGTGAGAGAGACCCAGACAAACCGCCACATCCATACTAACCTTTAACTATTTAATAGGAGAAGAAACCCAGGAAAGCTGAGGTGGTAAAGGAAGAAGATTGGAATTCATGAAGGAAATTCAGAGACCAAACAGCAACATCTTCAGCATGCCGTACATGACCAGCATGGATAGAAGCATTTCTATTACACCATAAACCTCATGTAATCATACAAACAATTGATAAGTTGTCAATACCAAACCTTTTCTAGAAATCCTACAAAATATCAAGCACAGAAGAGTAAGATGGAGATAACAACCAACGCCCTTCATTCGCACTAGACCAAGCCTTTGAAATTGTTGGGCACTTAAAGAGAGCATGCCCAAAAGTTTCAGCATTCCCTTCTCTCCATTTTTCTCTCTTTTTCTTCGAAATCTGGGTTCGTCACTCTCTCTTTCTCTTCTTCTTCTTCTTTTAGGTTCTAACATAGATGAATCTAGGTTCATCAAACCCAGTTGAATCTGAGTTCGACGAAACCTGATCATCTAGGTTCGACAACCCAGTTAAATCTAGGTTAGATGAACCTAGATTCAACTAAGTTCGTCAAACAAAGTGGAATTTGGGATCTCAAACTGGGTTCCAACCTACGTGTTTGATTTTTTTTTTTTTTTTTTTAAATTTTTTTTCTTAAGGTGAGTTGATAATGGTGGATTGATGGTTTGATGTTGATAATGGTGGGTTAATGTTGGTGATGGTGTGTTGATGATGGGCTTATGATACTAATGGTGGATTGGTAATGGGTTAATGCTGATGATGGTGGATTGAAGATAATGTTTTGTTAATGTTTCTGGCATATTGGTTAAGGGTTGATGAATAGATTTTTTTTTAGAAGATGAGTGGGTTATTTAGTTTCTGGTTGATGTTGATGTAACCACTCGAAGGTGGAAATCCAATCTTTCCATTATTTTTAATGGATGGTGAAGATTCACCCCTAATTTTTTTAAATGATGTCCATCGTCTGTCAATATGATGGACGATAGAAATCATTTTAATTTTTTTTTGTTTTTAAATTTTTTACAATTTTTTACTTTTAAATTATTTTATTTTTATTTTTTAAAAAATTTTACAATTTTTTTTTTATCAATTTTCTTTATTTTTTAATTTTAATCGTTTTATTGGATTGCCATTTTGCTCTCAAATTTTAACATCAGTTAGGTCTTCTAGACTGTAGGGTGCGATTTACCTAATTACAAAATAATAATAATAATAATAATAATATAGTGGGCCAATCACGATTAATTTACTTTCTAGGTTTTTTTTTTTTCTTTTTTTTTTAATAATATCCCTTTTATAAAAAGAAGATAGAGCATAGAGAAGTTGATTTGGGATGATGGTTGAATGAAGAAACCTACTTCCTTTTGTTATCAATTAAAATCGATTGCATTTGTAAGATTAACACTTGGTGTGTTTAAGATATGAAAGCCGAATAAATATGGTTTCTTTGCACTACTAGTTTTGCTTAATCGATCATTGGAGGTTGCATCTATTTTTCACCAAAATTCACTTTTTTATAAACAGTGAAAAAGCTTTTTTCTACACATTCAGGATAAGTTCATGAACTCTTCTATTCATCCACGAGACCTATAAAAACATGCTCTTATTAATAATTTAGTCTATGGATATAAAAATTTAATAAAGTATGGGTGTAGAAGCAAATTTTCTGGGTAAAAATATCCGCAACATATAATTCTTGAACCCTTGTTACTTTTTAATGTTAACAGTAATTTATATGTTGAAGCTTAACTCAATTTCTTCCTTTTTTATGATGCAATTCTACGATTTATATATAGTTACTGAATTGATTAATAGTAATTGTATTTCAATTTAAAGATCTAGAAAAACTTGATTTAATTAAAAAACTGATAAATGATAGACCTTCAAACCTTAATTGAAAAAGTTAAACTCAGACATAAATTATTAATTTAAAAGGTTAATTTGAAAGCATAAAACACACCTAGAACAAAATATTTGATAGCAATATGCTCTTACAATAGTGATAAAAAAGAGCTTTCATCAAGACAAATTCTATCCTCCTTTAAAGAGATTACCAGCCTTCCTAAAAAGTTTTTGTGTGTGCACACGCGCAAGCATGTTAAGGTTTCCGGCTATAAAACGAAGAGAACAGCAGTTCACGTGTGAAAACAAAGCGACTACATCTTCACCAAGTGGGTCACCAACAGCAACAGGATGCCTGAATTAAACACTCTGAATTGCATTTAAGAAATCAGTATCTCTGTCTTGAAGCAGGGCATCACCAATCGGATACACGCATGCTCAAACAATGGCTTCCAATCTTAAACCAAAAGAACACTCTGAAACAGAGCAAAGGCAGCACGCACTATCGAACAACAGCTCCCACTCCCACTAGGAAAAATCCAGGTGAACTAATTGATAGCCAGATCAACATTCATCTCCAGTTGATCCTGAGGAGGAATATTCCAATGACAGGAGCTACCACTAGAAATTGCAGGGGAAGAAAGATTATATACTAAATGTTTCCAATATAAGTGCTATCTCAAAGAAATATAAAATGGCCTTCTTATGAGTCAAGAATGCTATTATGATGATATTCTAAACATGTCTCACCACAATTAACTTGAAAAACAATTACACAAACAAATTAGAAGTTATGGCAAACTTTATATGAACTTTGCGAAAAAAAAGAAATATATACAAAGAAACCATATAAAATGGCCTTCTTATGAGTCAAGAATGCTATTATGATGATGTTCTAAACATGTCTTACCACAATTAACTTAAAAACCAATTTCATAAACAAATTAGAAGTTATGGCAAACTTTATATGAACTGTGCGAAAAAAATTAAATATATACAAAGAAACCATCTAACAATAATAATAATAATAATAAGTCACAACCATACCATTCAACACAAGAAGAAGTCGCCCTCATGTTATTCAGTTCAATTGCAGTAGTACAATTCTAACTTTTATGTGGACATTTGAACTGGAAGATACATGTGAAAGAGCAAAAAGATATATCTTTAGAACTTAAAATAAGAAAAAGAAAATAAAACAGGTAATACAATCAATGCCAGGGACTATTACAACATGTCTTCTGGCTTTGTACCTTCTGCTTATCTAACCTTGTTCTCACGATGAGGCTTCCACACTGCAATGAGGCTTCCACACTGCAATACCATAAAACTTACTAGAGACAGGAAAACATCGCAGAGGAAACACAACTCACTTACAGTGCTGCTACTTGTTACACAAGATATATCATTTTAAGTTCTTTTTGGCTCTTGGATGGGAAATGAGGGAAGAGAATTCAAGCAATCACGATAATTTTCATCCTCTGCAAGCAAATCTATTACTATGGAAACTATGGATGCATCTGGAGTCAATTTTCTCTTTGCCATTTTGTGAAGAAGTTCAACCACTTTTGATTTCTCATTGTTTTGGATGAAACCACGCATAAGAGTATCAAATGTGATCACATCTGGTACACAACCCTTTTCCTCCATATCTGATAGCAAACAGTTTGCTTTTTCTAAGTCTCCCCCTTTACAAAGCCCATTGATCATGATGCTATATGTTACAACATCAGGTATTAGGCCCTTCTGAGGCAATTTATGGAATAGCTCCCAAGCCATTTCAATCCTTCCGGATTTACACAATCCATCGATAAGACAACTGAAAATTTCAATTGTAAATTGAATCTTGCGATTTTCTAAATCATGAAAGAATTCTATTGCATCTAGAACACGATCATTCTTGCAGAGCCCGACAATGAAACTAGTATAGATACGTGAATTAGGTGCAACATCGTTAACTTGCATCTCATCCATCAATTTGAGTGCTTCTCCAACTTTACCTACCTTAAAGAGGCCAACTAACAAAGTGTTATAAATAGCAACTTCTGGCTTAATTTCCTTCGAAATCATTTTCCTATAAAGACTCATAGCTTGGTCAACTTTTTTATTTTTACAATACCCATTGATCAAACTAGTGTAAGTAACAACATTAGGCATACACCCTTCCCTTTCCATAGAAACAAACAACTTCTTTGCATCATTAATTCTACCTACCAAGCAATAACCATCTATAAGTATGCTATAAGTGTAGGCGTCAGGTTGAACACCTCTTTCAATCATTAATTTGTAAAGCTCATGTGCTTTGTCAATCTTCCCATTCTTGCAAAGTTCATCTAGCAACACACTAAATGTGACAGTGTTGGGTTGTACACCTTCATTCAACATCTCTACAAATAGGTCTTTAGCCTCTTCCCAATCACCAACACAACACAAACCATGAATAAACGAGTTATAAGTGAACACATCCGCAGAGATTCCCCTAGCCTTCATTTCCGAAAATATTTCTTTGGCTTTATCTACAAACCCCTCTTTGCAAAGACCATCGATGATACTATTATACCAAAATACATTCGGCTTACAACTAACACCAGATTTACAATCTCCATTAACAACTTGGTGGTGCAACTGAAGGGCAACAATCGTATTGCACGTTCGACACAGCCCATGAATCAAAGTTGCATACGTGACCACGCTTGGACTAGAACCAAAGGCAACCATATTCTTAAGCAGCCTAACAGCTTCCATAATTCTATCTTGCATACAAAGACCTTTAATTAAACTATTAAAAGTCACAGCATCTGGGTTATAACCCCTTCTGAAAAGGGTACCAAACACCACAAAACCATCATCAACCCTATTAGTTTTGCTAAGACAATTAATTAAAATATTTGAAGTGAACAAATCAGGTTTCAACCCAACTGAATCAAGTCTCTTTTGAAGAGAAATAACATCAGCGTAATCCTTATTCTTCACAAGGGCACTAAACAAAACATTGAAGGAATACATGGGAGGAATAGGTTGCATACCAACCATATAATCAAAGTAGCAGAGAGCTTCGTTGAGGTTGATGTTACCTGATTTGCGTTTCCCATCAAGGAATTCACCAAGCCCAGCTGGGTCTGAGTCTTTAGACTGTGGAGTAGTAAAAATCTTGGACAGAGATGAGACCCCATTTCTAGGATTCGAAGCTCTTGAAGACAAGAGTGTAGACCGCATATCTGTTTGTTGAAGAATGAAGAGGGAGGTCGGGTGAACTGTGAAGACAGCAATCTGATATTCTGGTGAAGAGGAGAGAAGACTAGTAGGTCGTGTGAACTGTGAAGACACCAATCTGATATTCTGGTGAAGAGGAGAGAAGACTAGTACGGGTCAGGTTTTAGAAAGTCCGGCAACATTGGGCTTTCACAGAGTCGGTGGGCCAAATCTACCCGTTGATCATAAATATCATATCATTTTTTTTTTTTTTTTTTCTCTTTTTTAGGACACTGACATTAGGCTAGAGGATTGTCTAAGCCAATTGAGATAGCATTTTGAAACACAGTTCCAATTTTACTTTTGAATTCATCAAAAATTGAGTAATTTACAAACAATTTTGAAGAAAATTGACAAATCACCTCCATTTTAGAGATATAAACAAATTAAGAGAATTTCATGAATTTATCTAACTTAGCGATGAGGAAGTTATATTACAAGAATACTAACGTAGAAAAACTATCCATATGTTAAGTGAAAGGAGGCTCACTTGAACCCAGAACTTTAAAGTCAAGGCTTAAGTTAGAGGTTGTTTGACCACTGCAGCACCCCTACCTTGCACATGAATATGATATCACTTAAAAATCACATTTACACCCTTTTTTTGTATTTACATCCCAATAAAACGTTATAAAAGATCATGATTTCCAAAAAAAAAAAAAAAAATTATAAAAGATCATATTTTATAAACGCACATTACATATCATTAATTATGTCCCTTTTACTTAATTTTATTTAGAAAATGTCATTGATTTTTTAATTTTAAGAATATATCATAAAGAATTAAAAGAGGAGTCGCAACTCCTCCCAAATCTGGGAGGAGGTAACAGCCTTCTCTTCTATTTAAATTTTGAATTTGATGGAGGCTGTTGCCTCCTCCATCTTTTGGATCTAGGATGGTGGAGGCAAAAGCCTCCATCTTTTTGCCTTTTTTCCCATTTATTAATCTAGGTTTTTACTTTTTCATATTTTTAGTTTATTTTATTTTTTAAAATTTATTTTAAATCCTTTAAAAAAAATATTAGTTTAGTTTATGAAAAATTGAAAAAAAAAAAGGTTAAAAATCAGTCAAATCTTTTAAACAAATGATTAGAATTTTGATTAAGTTAAGGATACTGTTGAAATTTTAAAAAATATATAAATTAAGGGTATAGGTATAATTTTGTAGGGGTGCAAATATCACCGCTCTTATAAATATTCTAGTGCTAATATTTAATTCAATAAGAAGTTAACTTGAGGAAGGGGCCCATGCAAAAGTAAACCGATTGTTGGATCGAAAACTTGGATTAGACAATTGGTTGAGACTATGATGGTTTAAACAAGCAACTTGCTAGGAGGGTTACATGGATGTCAATCAAATCTGCATTACTTATAATTTGTAAATGAGTTTGCATACCAAAAAATTAGTTTCTATTTGAATATTATTGTAGACAGGCAAGAGTAAGAGTAGCGTTGCGCATCCCTCCCATGCTTATAGAAATGGCGAAGACTTTGTCATCATTACCTATAACGATGTCAATGGGACGGGTACGAGGTGGGGATACCGTTTCTGTCCCTCGAACTTGATCATAATTACCATTCTCATCCCGTCCCATTCTCCACTTATGGCAGGGACGGGGAATTAATGTTTGGGGAGAGGGCTCCCAATCCCCGCCCTACCCTGCCTTATCCCACCTTATCTCATCTTATTTTATTTTATCCAATTTTCTTATAATAATATTATAATTAAGTATTTCTTTTGTTGTAAATCATAATTATCAATCCTATTTTCTGAAAACATTATTAAAGAATATAAATAATGTTTCGTTCATGCTAAAATAATCTATTAAAATAAACCACCAAATGAATAAATAACATATTGTTCAATTCTAATAAAATGGAAATTCCAATTATAAGTTTGCATGCTTCTATATCCTTCATGTCATAGTTGAATTGAATCTATGACATGCATTAGTTGAATTAAAGCTCATATCATGCATTAGTTGAGGTGTGTATAGTCTTATGAGATGCACTGGTAAAAGTTTGTAGAGCTTAATAATTTGAAATATGAATAAGAATTAATGGTACACTTCTTAAATATTTACCTAAAAATTTTATCCAAATGATATGATAAGTTGATTTATAGGTATTAGATTAATTTTGTGATAATATATTGATGATGTAGTAATTACACATAAACTTATCATATTATTTAGGCAATAAATTTGAATAAATTTTTCAGTAATATATCATTCCTCTTAAATTGTTAATATTATATTATAAAATTATAAAAACATGGGGTCCCATCGGACAAAATGGGAGAGGGATCAAAATATAGTTTCACACCTTAAAAGAAAATGAGTTTTAACATTCAACCCTATCTCCATCCCATAACCCAATTATCATATACCAAACTCATCCCAAACAGGATGGGTCCCCATGGAGCCCCATACTTGGGGGATTTTTTACATCCCTAATTACCTACATTCTTCAACAACAATTTAAGTATCACATCTTTCTCATTTCTCCAACATAAATTTGAGCCGCATTCAAAGATGTTCCAAGCTATCTTTGTCACCTGACTTTTTAATGCATTCCTTATAATTCTCTATCCAGTTGAGGTTATCTTTCCCTGTTGTAACCTCTTTCATTCCAAAAGTGATTTCCTTTGTTTAATTGAGATAATCATGGATTTTCTCTATGCTCATAATCTCCAACAATTTAGCTAAAGCTAACCTGCAGAAAAGATTTTTAGTGACATCCCCAACGACAGCCAAAGTTTCTTATATGGTTCAATAGAAATAATGGAATATGGAAAGTCTGGAATCTAGAGAAACTGAGATATTGTTGTATATATCATTTCTAAAAATCCACTATACAGCCTTTTGCTCTCAACATGGAATTCTTACTGATAAAGTTCAATCTTGATAGCAACAAGTCTGTCTTCTAGTTTTCAATTTCTCAAATCTCAAATTTGTGAAAACATGTAAAAAGACTACTTAACTCTCAGATCATTCAAACTACCGTCAAAACTAACTATGATTATCATGGCCAAAAATACGTAAGTGTAATTATGGATAGACTTATATCTTTTATGCAATTATATCTAATGTTGGGGCATGTTAGTGTCATTTGCGTAGAATAAAGTAAGCATGATGTTTGAGTTGAACGTTTCAATTATTATCTATTCAAACAAAAAGAAAACTCAAAACAATGCATATAGTGACAAAGAAAACTCAAGTGATAAATTAAATATGTAGAAAGCTATTCAGCAAAAAACAGTAATAGTACATAAACAAAACTAAACAAAGTTTACATAGGTACAATCACAATATTAATTGTGGTTCTCACATTACTGCATTATGATGTACTCTAAATAGCAGACCAAACTGAACTAAAACATAATTACTTAAACAATTAAAAGAAATTTATTTGGCCCAAGACAAGAACTCACATTTTAACCCCAACAAAAAATACAACTAAGTAGTTCTTATCTAAGAATGAGCAAAAAGAGAATTCTTTTGAACTCAAATTAAGAAAAAGAAAATTAAACAGGTAAATACTAGATACAATGTGCCTTCTTGCTTTGTACCTTCTGCTTATCTGACCTTGTTATCATGATGAGGCTTTTAACTTGCAAAACCTTACAACTTACCTGAGACTGGAAAAACGTTCAAGAGGAAATTCATGTCACTGACAGAATTGCTACTTGCTAACCAGTATACATCAGTTTAACTTCTTGTCGGTTTTTGATCGAAAAATGATGGAAGCGAATTTAGACACTTCCAGTAGTTTTCATCTTCCGCAAGCAAGTCTATTACTATGGAAACTGTGGATGCATCTAGAACCACACTTATTTTTGCCATTTTGTGAAGAAGTTCAACCACTTTTGATTTCTCATTGTTTTGGATAAAACCACACATAAGCGTATTAAATGTGACAATATTTGGAACACAACCCTTTTCCTTCATATCTGATAGCAAATAGTTTGCCTTTTCTAATGCTACTTTTCTACAAAGCACGTTGATCATGATGCTATCTGTTATAACAATAGGCATTAGGCCTTTCTGATGCAATTTATGGAATAGCTTTCAAGCCATTTTGATCATTCCGAATTTACACAATCCATCAATAAGGCAATTGAAAATTTCAATTATAAATTGAATTTTAAGATTTTCTAAATGCTAAAAGAATTCTAATGCATATAGAACAGAATCATTCTTGCAAGCCCGTCAATAAAAATAACATTGATACTTGAATTAGGCGCAACACAATTAACTTGTATCTCATCCAACCATTTTTGGGCCTCTCCAACTTTACCCACTTTAAAAATACCAACTAACAAAGCGCAATAAATAGCAATTGTTGGCCTAATTTTCTTCCAAATCATTTCCCTATGAAGATTCATAGCTTGGTCAACTTTTTTATTCTTACAACATCCATCGATCAAACTAGTATAACAACATCGGGTGTACATCTAGTACTTTCCATGGAAACAAACAATTGCTTTGCATCATGAATTCTACACACCAAGCAGTGACCATCCACAAGTCTGCTGTAAGTGTAGGTGTCGGGTTGAACCCCTCTTTGAATCATCAGTTCATACAATCTATTTGCTTCATCTATCTTCCCATTCTTGCAAAGCTCATCTAGTAGCACATTAAATGTCACCGTGTTAGGGTGTACACCTTTATTTAACATCTCTATGAAAAGGCTTTTAGCCTCTTGCCTCTTCCCACTCACCAACACAACACAAACTGTGAATAAAACAGGCATAAGTGATTGCATTTGCAAGGATTCCTTTGTTTTGCATCTCTGAAAACAGTTCTTTTGCTGTATCTATAAATCCATCTTTGCATAGACCCTCGATGACACTACCATACCAAACAACATTAGGCTTACAGCTAAGACCATGTTTTCAATCCCCATTAACCACTTGCTCATGTAACAGAAGGGCAACAATTGTATTGGCCGTTCGACACAACCCATGAATCCAAGTTGCATATGTGACCATATTAGGCTTACAACCAAAAGCAACCATTTTCTTAAGCAGCCTAACAGCTTCCATTATTCTACCCTCCATACCAAGACCTTTAATTAAACAATTAGAAGTTGCAGCATCTGGATTAAAACCTCAAAAGCGCACCAAACACCACAAAACCATCCCCCACCCCACCCTACTCATCTTGCAATAACAATTAATCAAAATGTTCAAAAGAATAAAATTAGGCACCAACCCAGCCGAATTCATTCTAATCACAAGTGAAATAACATCACCATAATGCCTGTTCTTGACAAGAGCAGTTAACAGAATACCAAATAACAAATGGAACCCAATCAATTATAATGTTAAGGTTGATTGAACACAAGTAAGCTCCATTTGATACTGTGGTATTTGATCGGATTGCATTAGATTCGGTATTGATATTTATGCCATTTAAAAGCTACATGTGCACCCCAAATAAGTATATTTTCGAAAATCCAATATTGCTCCTAGGTAAAAATTACTAAAGAGTTGAATTGTTTGTAGATACACCACAAATTAATCATCAATTTCTCACGCATTATTGTGAAATGGGTGTAATGAGAAATTGATATAATTGAATTAATTATTACTAATATTCCAATGAGAGAAGGTACCACCAGAAATTGCAGGGAAAGGAACATTATACACTAATTGTTTCTAATATAAGTGCTATCTTAAAGAAATATAAAATGGCCTTCTTATGAGTCAATAATGCTATAATGATGATGTTCTAAACATGTCTGACCACAGTGAACTTAAAATACAATTACATAAACAAATCAGAAGTTATGGCAAACTTTATATAAACTTTGCATAAAAAAGAAACATATACAACGAAACCATCTAGAAAACAACAACAACAATAACAACAACAGCAACAGCAACAGCAACAGCAACAGCAACAGCAACAACAAAAACAACAACCACAACAACAACAATAATAATAATAATACTAATAAAAGTCACAACCTTACCATTCAACACAAGACGAAGTCGCCTTCATGTTGTTTGGTCCAATTGCACCTAAATAGTTAAGGTACAATTCTAAATTTTATGTAGACATTTGAACTAAAAGATATCTATGAGAAAGAGCGAAAAGATAAATCTTTAGACCTTAAAATAAGAAAAAGGAATATAAAATAGGTAATATAATCAATCAATACCAAGGACTATGGCAACATGTCTTCTTGCTTTATACCTTCTGCTTATGTGACCTTATTCTCATGAGGCTTTCACACTGCAATGCCATAAAACTTACTCGAGACTGGGAAAACATTGCAGAGGAAATACAAGTCACAGTGCTGCTACTTGTTACACAGCATGATGCATACATTATTTTAAGTTCTTGTTGGTTCTTGGATGGGAAACGACGGAAGACAATTCAAGCAATCACAATAGTTTTCATCCTCTGCAAAAAATTCCATTACCATGGAAACTTCTCTTTGCCATTTTGTAAAGAAGTTCAACCACTTCTGATTTCCCGTTGTTTTGGATGAAACCACACAGAAGAGTATCAACCAACCTGACATGTAAGACTATCTCCAGGTAGACATGTGAGACTTAATTATTCAGTGTGCTTTTTGTCAATCAACCAACCTGACAATTATTAAATGAGCAAAGTTTAAGCGTGCATATGTAATATAAACAATTATCTTTGAATAAATATTTTAAAAACCTTAAAATAAATTAAATAATTTTTTTCTTTAAATTTGATCTTCACTTTCAAAAAAAAATTAAAAAAATTAATAATTAAATAAAAAAATTAATCATCAAATCCGAAGATTAATTTGAAAAAATAAATAAATAAAAATTAAAATCGATCAGATCTCTATCCATCATCAAATCTCTACCTCAACCTAATCAACATCAACATCCAGCTGTCGTCCCAGATCAACATCCAGATTGATCATCATCTCTTGGTCCTAGATTAACATCAACATCTGTTTAGACCCCTCAACATCAATTTCTCTATCTATCTCCTCTGTTTTTTTGATGGATGATTATAGGTTCTAGATGAAGCAAGCCTGAACTCAGGGATTTTTTTTTTTTTTTAAAAGATTTTTTAAGATGGGTTCGATGAACTGGAGACAAAGGTTGATGATGGTGATAATTTGTGTTTTTGTGTTAGTGTTCGATCAACTGAGGTTTTGATTTTTTTGTTTTTAAACGAATGAACTGGGGTTCTTTGGTCCAGGGGTTTTTGAAGATGGTTGTGTCGTTTATAATTTATTTTAGAATTTTTAAATTCTCATTTCTTTTAATAAATATGTTTTTTTATTTTCCTCATTTTTCGTTTTATGTTTTAAATTTATTTTTTATTTTTTAATTATTTTTAAATTTATTTGGTTTTTTCATTTTTTTGTCAATTTGGTCAAATCAATTAGCGAAGGGCATTTCGATCTTTTAGTTATATTCATACTGTTTATAGTTAAATTTAACGAAGATTTTCTAACAGTAAGAGGATAAATTATAATAATATTTAGAAGTTGATTTCGTTTGTAATAAGTTCTAGACTGTGTAACTAAATTCTAATTTATTCATTATTTTTAATAATTATGTAGGCAAGATATGTTATGCTTCGGTGAACTATTCAGTGACATAACATAAACGAGGTGATTAATAGTAAAAAATATTTTGTGAAACTGATTTTTGTCGCATGCAGGTCCACATGAAAATCTGATGCAGAAACTGATTATGAAGAGTTGAGGAAGATTCTTTGTGCAAAATATATTTTACAACAGACGTTGTATCATTCTTCACTAAAGCTTTTTTCTCACAATGGATGAAAGAGCTGCCCAATTAAGTTTTTTGTTGTTATCTGAGTTATATTTAATTGAATTATCTTATTATACTAAAAAAATATATATATTTAAAACAACCGATGCAGCCTCTACTACACAGTACATTGGATCTCCATAGTATAATAATTGAATAATGTTATATTTTCTAAAAATTTATTAAAAAATTTTAGACGGAATTACAATTTAGCTACCCAGACGAAACTCTAATTCAAGCGGAGCAATTGTTTCGATATTATTGCAATTTACCCCCCCTCCCGTTATCAACTTTCGGTTACCGTGAATTGATTCAGGGGTATAGTCGTCATTTCGATGGACAGTGGTCTAAAAAATTAAAAAAATTAAATGAATTTAAAAAAAAAAAAAAAATCTCAGATCATCCGTCTGAGATGCCTCCATCTTAGGTCAACCAATCTCCATCCATTTAGCTGTCGGGCACTAGACGAAACTAGGAGTGGAAGATGGGAGCCACATCGCTTAGGTTGCAGAGAAGCATCGGTTGGACAGGGGACTGGGGAACACACAAGGCAAGCTGGAGGTGGAGTTGAGTGCTGAAATCCAGCCAGCCAGTAGTTGGGTCGGAGGAGATAGAAAGAATAGGAAGAGATGTTCCGAACTGAGATTCTGAGATTCTATTCCGTTCCGTCACCCTCTGCTTCTTACTCTACTGCTACTAGTAATGGCGGTGCTTCTACAGGTGCTGCTACTGATGCAGGGTATCGATCTCGATCTGTATATGTGGCTGGAACAGATGCCATCTACTGCCTTGCCTTTGCTCCCTCTACTGCGTCTAGATCTGCTACTCTACTGCCTTGCCTTTGCTCCCTCTACTGCGTTTAGATCTCTAGATGCCATCTACTGCCAAAGGAAGAAGGTGAGGGCAGATTGAAGAAGATGAAGGAGAGAAAGAAGAAGAAGAAGAGAAAAAGAAGAAGAGGAGGACCGAGCAGCTCCGACCAGACCAAGACCGACGCCAAGCTCGTCGACGCAGCCACGATCTCGCCACAAACTGAGCAGCCGAAGCAAACCAAACCCGTTGCTGCACCCCAACCAGACTGACGACGACGACGAGGGGAGCTGCCGACGCGCACGACCTGTAGAACCCAGCTCAAGCCGACGCCAATCACGAACCAGACCTCGTCGAACTCAACCAAGACCAGTCCTCCACGCACGTAGAACCGGCGACAGATTGAAGGTAGATCGGAGCAGAACCGGCGACAGCAAACAGCAAGTGCCATCACGACCACCACGAAGACCCGACGCAAAAACAAGCTGATCCACGCCATTTTCAGCTCGAGATCAGACCCCAAACGCGACCAAATCTCGTCGGAACAGTGATGAAGTGTGACTGGAGCTGAACCAGAACAAAGGCAGCAGTTCAATCTCTGTTCAATTTTTCAATTTTGATTTTTCAATTTTTTATTCGGTCAATTACGTCAACTTCAACAATCAACGGTATTTTCGTCTTTTTCCTTTTTTTACTGTTCACAGGCAATTTTAACGGAAAGTTGATAACAGGAGGTAGGTAAATTGTAATAATATCGAAACAATTGCTCCATTTGAATTAGAGTTTCGTCTGGGTAGCTAAATTGTAATTCCGTCAAAATTTTATCTAAATTATGTGGCAAATTGATTTACAGTTACCGTATTTATTTCAGGATGATGAATTTATGATGTTGTAATTACACATACACTTATCATATCATTTGAATAAATTTTTGGATAAAATAAAATTATTCATAATATACATAACAAAAACCAAAACTAGTTAATGTGTCGATGAAATGTTGAAAATTTTTCTATTAATTTTTTGAAAGGAATTTGATATATATATTATGACTGAGACCGGCCCATGATAAAATCGGAATGAGCAACGATGGATATTGTGGTGTAGTTTGAGGATTAGTTTTCAAGAACGGAAGGAGCCAATCCACAAAGAGTGGAGGAAGAAACCCATAAATTAGTGGAGGATGCGTTTAAACCCATGACTTTGGAATCGCATGGCTGTGGATAGCATTATACCACTGCGCTAACTCACTTTGCGCAAAGGGATTTGATATTAGAGAAGAGACAAGTTTACAAGATAATATGGCAACGAAATCAAGCATTCACGATAATTTTCATCATGAGCAAGCAAGTCTATTACTATGAAAATTGTGGATGCATCTGGGGTCACATTTCTCTTTGCCATTTTGTGAACAAGGTCAATTACTTTTGATCTCTTATTGTTTTGGATGAAACCATGCAAAAGCACATCAAATGAGATTGCATTTAAAATATAGCCATTTTTCTCCATATCCAATAACAAAGAGTTTGTCTTTTCTAATTCTCCCTTTTTACAAAGCCCATTCATCATGATGTGAAATGTTACTACATATGGCACTAAGTCATTTTGAGGTAATGTATGAAATAACTCCCAAGTCATTTTGACTCTCCCAGATTTACGTAGTCCATTACAATTGAAAATTCCAATAGTAGGTTGAAATTTGCGGTTTCTTAAATTGATGGATGAGATGCAAGTTAATGATGTTGCTTCTGATTCATGGATCTATACTACTATTATTGATAGGCTCTGTAAGAATGGTTGTGTTCTAGATGCATTAAAATTCTTTTATAATTTAGGAAATCGGAAAATTCAATTTACAGTTGAAATTTTCAATTGTCTTATTGATGGATTGTTTAAATCAAGAAGGATTGAAATGGCTTGAGAGCTATTCCATAAATTGCCTCAGAAGGGCCTAATGCTTGATGTTGTAACATTTAACATCATGATCAATGGCCTTTGTAAAGAAGGAGCTTTAGAAAAAGCAAACTATTTGCTATCACATATGGAGGAAAAGGGTTGTATACCAAATGTGATCACATTTAATACGCTTATGTGTTGTTTCATCCAAAACAATCAAAAGTCAAAAGTGGTTGAACTTCTTCATGAAATGGCAAAGAGAAATTTGGCTCTAGATGCATCCATAGTTTCCATAGTGATAGATTCGCTTGCAGAGGATGAAAATTATTGTGATTGCTTGAATTCTCTTCCATCATTCCCTTTGCAAGAACCGACAAAACGTTGAAATGATGTACTTTTGGGTAGCATGTTCCTTAACTACTTGGATTACAATTAGGATTGTTCCTGAACTATTGAGCTGCAGTTGGACCAAACAGCAAGAGGGCTATTTGTTGCTGCGCTGGGGGGTAAGTTTGTGGCTTTTATTATTATTATTATTATTTTCTAGTTATTTCTTTGTATATACTTCTTGTGTATGTAGAGTTAATTTAAAGTTTGTTACGTAAAATGTTTAAATTGTTTATTTGATTTGCTGGTTCAGTGTGATCCATTGTTCTTCAAGATGTCATCAATGAGATGGCTATTGCTAATATTGGAAACAATTAGTATATAATCTTTCTTCCTGTGCAATTTCTAGTGGTACCTCCTCTCATTGAAATATTCCTCCACAGGATCAACTGAAGATGAATGTTGATGTGGCTATCAATCAGTTCACCTAGTTTTTTCCCTAGTGGGAGTGGGCGCTGTTGTTCGATTGTGGGTGCTGCCTTTGCTCTGTTTCCAAATGGTTCTTTTGGTTCTAAGATTGGGAGCTGTTGTTCCATTGTGCGCATATGCGATTGGTGATGCCCATGTTCCTGTCAGAGATACTGATTTATTAAGTGCAGTTCAGAGTATTCAATCCAGGCATCCTGCTGCTGTTGGTGACCGACGTGGTGAAGATAGTCTCTTTGTTTTGACACATGAACTGCTGTTCCCTGTTGTTTTGGACTAGTAATGAGAGGAGAGATGATTTTTTTTTTTTTGGTTCATTATTTATTTATTTAAATGCACGAGTTAAGTTTATTAATGAATTCTATTATTTTATTGATTATCTTTTATAGGCACCAATAGATGAGCTTATTACAAACCAGCCCAATACATGAGAAAAAAAAAAAAAAAACACAAAACAAAAAGAAAACTTCAATCAAGTTATGAGTGAAGTTGTTGGTCTAGAAACTGATGCTACTAGAGTCCTGGGATCAATTGTTAAAAAAAATGGTAAAATTTCTTTTCACAATAATGCATTGAAGATTTTAGAGGATGACTGAATTCAAAGAGAGGCATCAAACAAAAGGTACAACATCTTGAGACTGAATTGAACATGGTGAAATTCAAACTTCGAGGTGTATGGAAAACACCTTGTGACTGAAATGAACAAAACGTATTTGAAAGAGAGATTTGAGGAAAAGAGAAAAATGATTGAAGTTGTAAAATGTGGGTGAATGTAGCAAAGTATAGGGAAACTACATGGTCTATTCGCTAGCTAAACATGTTATGTTCTCAACGGAGGATAAAATGTGGATCGATGATTTCCCTCTTTCCTTCATTCGATTGTAATTTGTGAATTGATTCGATAAATTTGTTTGACATTTCCTCTGTGTGCTTTTTGTCAATCAATGAACCTGATAATTTTTAAATATGGAAAGTTTAAATGTGTATATGTAGCATAAAGACTTATTTTTAATAATAATGTACCATACATTATACTTCAACGAACTATTCAAAGACATAAATGAGGTGATTAGTAGTTTAAAATAATATACTTTGTCAAACTGATTTTTGACACATGCAGGTCCATATGCTGCTGAAAACCTGATGCAGAAACTTAGAATGAAGAGTTGAGGAAGATTCTTTGTGCAAAATATATTTTACGACAGACATTTATCATTATTCACAAAAGCTTTTTTCTCACAGTGGATGAGAAATCTACCCAACTGAGTTTTTCTCACAGAACCAAAACTAGTAAATGTGTTGATGAGATGTTGAAAATTTCTCTATTAAATTTTATGAAAGGGATTTGACATTTGAGAAGAGCCAAGTTTACAAGATAATATGGTGTTTGTTCCATCAATTACAGGTTTGAATTTTCTCTGCCATATGATATAAAGTGAATGACAAGTATATTTTCATGACTAGATACAATGATGATACTCCGTTTTTTGTCACTCTAAACCTGCAAAATAATTACATGAAAATTCCAAAATCTGTAGTAAGTTTATTTGACACGTAGAAATGAAAAATAGTTACATTGAAGGTTTCACTTTAATTCAATCATATTAGGGACTATGACAATTTGCCTCGGCACTCCTTCGATTCCATTCTCTTGATGACTCTTCTATGTCGGAAATTGGTGCTGCGTCTTGCTTGACATAGAAAACACATTCCATAACAAATACATTTCAACTATAGTGATTTGCACGTCGACTTTTTGGTTCTCGAAAAGGAAATGATGGCAGCGAATTTAGGCATTCGCGATAATTTTCACCATGTGCAAGCAAGTCTATTTCAATGGAAACTATGGATGCATCTGGAATCACATTTCTCTACGCCATTTTGTGAACACATTCAATCACTTTTGATCTCTTATTATTTTGGATGAAATAATAAGAAATTCATTGGTGGGTTTTCCTTTCCAAGCCCAAGCGAGCCTCACAAGAAGTTCTACGAGAGTAGGATTTTTAAAACTCATATTGGTGGGTTTCAGAAATCCCGTTTATATGGGATTTTTTAATTTTTTTTAAATTTTTTTTTAATAAATATAGTATTAAATATATTTCAAATTATAAATTTATTTAAAGCAGTTTTATAAAGTAAAAACTTTTAATATTAATGTAAAAATATATTATATTTAATTCATTTCTATTTTTATTATTGATATTTACGTTAAATATATTTAAAAATAAATCAAATATTTTTATTTAAAAATTAGTTTAATTTAATATTAAGTTAATTTAGTTAAATTCAATCAAATCATAACTGCATCAAAACGTTAGAGTACTCATTATATTTCATCCAATCCTATTTTATCTAATCTCATTTTATCATATTTTGTCCAATCTAGCGTTACCAAATGAGACCTTATAGACAATCCAACGTCTCAAATGAGACCTTGTAGATAATAACTCATTCATTCTTATCTTATACAGTCTTATTCATTCTTATTTCGTCCAATGTAGCATATCAAATGAGACCTTATAGACAATAACTCATCTCCCATATTGATTATAGATGAACTTTCAAAATTTTTTGTGCTTATATAGATGTATCTTGTGACTTTAAGAGACACCCAACACTTTTTGGTTGCTGGTTTGAACCTACAAGCTCCCAATTGAGAATTATATTTTTAAATTTAATGGGCTTGATTATTAACAAGGATAAATTTCATTTTCATCTCTATATTGTTGGAAAATGTCAAATTTTTAACCATTTTTTAAAAATGCACCAAATCTTCCCTCTAATTTCCAAAAAACGTCAAATTAGTCCTTCTGATCAACAAATTAATTGTCAAACATAACAAAACATGCGAAAAGTCAATATATACCCCTATCATTAGTTAATCTTAAAATGACCATTTTGTCCGAATTTATCAACAAAAGAAAATTCAACATGCGTACAAAATTCAAAATAAAAAAGAAATTAATCAATTTTACACCAATCATTAATTGACACATCACCATTTAAAAATTAAAAATTAAATAAAAATAAATTTGCAAATTAAAATTTTAAATTAAAAAATAAAAAAAAATGAAATTTCTACTATTCATTACAATTATCAACGATAGAGATTTGTGCAAACAAATTAAAAAAAAACATTTAAAATTTTTGACAAAAAAAATAAATTTCAAAAAAAGAAGTTGAAGATTTGGTCTTCATTCTTTGAAAAAAAGAAAGAAAGAAAAAAATTTGAGAAAAAAAAGTTGAACGTTCGGGTTTGAATCAAGGTCTTCAATCTTTGAAAAAAAAGAACAATATGAAAGTTGAATTAGAAAAGAAAAAATTTGAAAAAAAAAAAGTTGAACATCTAGTTTGAACCCAGATTTTCAACCTTTGAAACAAAGAAAATCTGAAAGTTGAATGAAAAAAGAAAAAATATGAAAAAAAAAAAGTTGAAAATATGGGTTCAAAAACCTTTTGGAAAAGAAAAAAAATAGAAAAAAGAAAAAAATTTAAAAAAGAAGGTTGAAAATTTAGATTCGAACCTAGACCTTCAACCTTTGGACATCTAGGTTTCCGAACTCAAATCATCATCCCTAAACCCAGATCATCCATCCCTTTATACATTGCCACCGCCTACCCACACATATCCACTCCATTAAAAAAAAAACAGACTTGATTTGACTTCAAAAAACAACTCATTAGTTGATGATCGGGTTTTTGAAACCAGATCATCGATGATCTATCCAGATTGTTAAAGTTTGGGTTTTAAAACCCAAAAAACAAAATGTAGGTTCATTTTTGAATGGTTCATCTTTGAACCTATGCGAAAAAGAATCTGAAAACCTAGATTGATCAACAACAAAGCCACAATCTACTTCTGATCGTCTCATTCAAAATCGTTTTTTTGCTTCGAAACTGTTGTCTCCTTCAAAATCACACTAATCATAGAACCCAGTTGAATCTAGGTTCGATGAAACCTGATCATCTGGGTTCGACAACCTAGTTGAATCTGGGTTAGATGAACCTAGATTCAACTAAGTTCGTCGAACATAGTGGAATTTGGGATCTCAAACTGGGTTCCAACCTACGTGTTTGATTTTTTTTTTTAATTTTTTTTAAAATTTTTTCTTAAGGTGAGTTGACAATGATGGATTGATGGTTTGATGTTGATAATGGTGGGTTGATGTTGCTGATGGTGTGTTGATGATGGGTTCATGATGTTGATGGTGGATTGATAATGGGTTGATGTTGATGATGGTGGATTGAGGATGATGTTTTGTCAATGTTTCTGGCATAATGGGCATAATAATACAGTGGGCTAATCGCATTTGTAAGATTAACACTTGGTGTGTTTAAGATATGAAAGCCAAATAAATATGGTTTCTTTGCCCTACTGGTTTTGCTTAATCGATCATTGGAGGTTGCATGTATTTTTCACCAGAATTCAGTTTTTTATAAACAGTGAAAAAGCCTTTTTCAACTCATTCATGATAAGTTCATGAACTCTTCTATTCATCCAGGAGACTTATAAAAACATGCTCTTCTTAATAATTTAGTCTAGGGATATAAAAATTTAATAAATGGGTGTAGAAACAAATTTTCTGGGTAAAAACATCCGCAACATACAATTCTTGAACCCTTGTTACTTTTTAATGTTAATAGTAATTTATAAAATTATGTTGAAGCTCAACTCAATTTCTTCCTTTTTTGTCATGCAATTATACCATTTATATATAGTTACTGAATTGATTAATAGTAATTGTATTTCAATTTAAAGATCTAGAAAAACTACATTTAATTAAAAATCTGATAAATGATAGACCTTCAAACCTAAATTTAAAAAGTTAAACTCAGACATAAATTATTAATTTAAAAGGTTAATTTGAAAGCATAAAACACACCCAGAACAAAAATATTTGATAGCAATATGCTCTTACGATAGTGATAAAAATGAGCTTTCATCAAGACAAATTCTATCCTCCTTTAAAGAGATTACCAGCCTTCCTAGAAAAGTTTTTGTGTGTGTGCACACGCGCAAGCATGTTAAGGTTTCCGGCTATAAAACGAAGAGAACAGCAGTTCATGTGTGAAAACAAAGCGACTACATCTTCACCAAGTGGGTCACCAACAGCAACAGGATGCCTGAATTGAATAATCTGAATTGCATTTAAGAAATCAGTATCTCTGTCTTGAAGAAGGGCATCACCAATCTGATACACGCATGATCAAACAATGGCTTCCAATCTTAAACCAAAAGAACCATTCTGAAGCAGAGCAAAGGCAGCACGCACTATCGAACAACAGCTCCCACTCCCGGTAGGAAAAATCCAGGCGAAATAATTGATAGCCACATCAACATTCATCTCCAGTTGATCCCGAGGACGAATATTCCAATGAGAGGAGCTACTACTAGAAATTGCAGGGGAAGAAAGATTATATACTAATTGTTTGCAATATAAGTGCTATCTCAAAGAAATGTAAAATGGCCTTCTTATGAAATGGCCTTCTTATGAGTCAAGAATGCTATTATGATGATATTCTAAACATGTCTTACCACAATTAACTTAAAAAAAAACAATTGCATAAACAAATTAGAAGTTATGGCAAACTTTATATGAACTTTGCAAAAAAAAGAAATATATACAAAGAAACCGTCTAGAAAATAATAATAATAATAATAAAAGTCACAACCTTACCATTCAACAGAAGAAGAAGCCGCCCTCATGTTACTTGGTCCAATTGCAGCAGTACAATTCTAACTTTTATGCGGACATTTGAACTGGAAGATATATATGTGAAAGAGCAAAAAGATATATCTTTAGAACTTAAAACAAGAAAAAGAAAATAAAATAGGTAATACAATCAATGCCAGGGACTATTATAACATGCCTTCTTGCTTTGTACTTTCTGCTTATCTAACCTTATTCTCATGATGAGGCTTCCACACTGCAATACCATAAAACTTAGTAGAGACTGGGAAAACATCGCAGAGGAAACACAACTCACTTACAGTGCTGCTACTTGTTACACAGGATATATCATTTTAAGTTCTTTTTGGTTCTTGGATGGGAAATGAGGGAAGAGAATTCAAGCAATCACGATAATTTTCATCCTCTGCAAGCAAATCTATTACTATGGAAACTATGGATGCATCTGGAGCCAATTTTCTCTTTGCCATTTTGTGAAGAAGTTCAACCACTTTTGATTTCTCATTGTTTTGGATGAAACCACGCATAAGAGTATCAAATGTGATCACATCTGGTACACAACCCTTTTCCTCCATATCTGATAGCAAACAGTTTGCTTTTTCTAAGTCTCCCTCTTTACAAAGCCCATTGATCATGATGCTATATGTTACAACATCAGGTATTAGGCCCTTCTGAGGCAATTTATGGAATAGCTTCCAAGCCATTTCAATCCTTCCAGATTTACACAATCCATCGATAAGGCAACTGAAAATTTCAATTGTAAATTGAATCTTACGGTTTTCTAAATCATGAAAGAATTCTATTGCATCTAGAACACGATCATTCTTGCAGAGCCCAACAATGATAGTAGTATAGATACATGAATTAGATGCAACATCGTTAACTTGCATCTCATCCATCAATTTGAGTGCTTCTCCAATTTTACCTACCTTAAAGAGGCCAACTAACAAAGTGTTATAAATAGCAACTTCAGGCTTAATTTCCTTCGAAATCATTTTCCTTTAAAGACTCATAGCTTGGTCAACTTTTTTATTTTTACAATACCCATTAATCAAACTAGTGTAAGTAACAACATTAGGCATACACCCTTCCCTTTCCATAGAAACAAACAACTTCTTTGCATCATTAATTCTACGCACCAAGCAATAACCATCTATAAGTATGCTATAAGTGTAGGCGTCGGGTTGAACACCTCTTTCAATCATTAATTTGTAAAGCTCATGTGCTTTGTCAATCTTCCCATTCTTGCAAAGTTCATCTAGCAACACACTAAATGTGACAGTGTTGGGTTGTACACCTACATTCAACATCTCTACAAATAAGTCTTTAGCCTCTTCCCAATCACCAACACAACACAAACCATGAATAAACGAGTTATAAGTGAACACATCCGCAGAGATTCCCCTAGCCTTCATTTCCGAAAATAGTTCTTTGGCTTTATCTACAAACCTGTCTTTGCAAAGACCATCGATGATACTATTATACCAAAATACATTCGGCTTACAACTAACACCAGATTTACAATCTCCATTAACGACTTGGTGGTGCAACTGAAAGGCAACAATCATATTGCCCGTTCGACACAGCCCATGAATCAAAGTTGCATACGTGACCACGCTTGGACTACAACCAAAGGCAACCATATTCTTAAGCAGCCTAACAGCTTCCATAATTCTATCTTGCGTACAAAGACCTTTAATTAAACTATTAAAAGTCACAGCATCTGGGTTATAACCCCTTCTGAAAAGGGTACCAAACACCACAAAACCATCATCAACCCTATTAGTTTTGCTAAGACAATTAATTAAAATATTTGAAGTGAACAAATTAGGCTTCAAGCCAACTGAATCAAGTCTCTTTTGAAGAGAAATAACATTAGCATAATGCTTATTCTTCACAAGGGCACCAAACAAAACATTGAAGGAATACATGGGAGGAATAGGTTGCATACCAACCATACAATCAAAGTAGTAGAGAGCTTCATTGAGGTTGATGTTACCTGATTTGCATTTCCCATCAAGGAATTCACCAAGCCCAGTTGGGTCTAAGTCTTTAGACTGTGGAGTAGTAAAAATCTTGGACAGAGATGAGACCGCATTTCTGGGATTTGAAGCTCTTGAAGACAAGAATGTAGACCTCATAGCTTTTTGTTGAAGAATGAAGGGGGAGGTCGTGTGGAAGACACTAGTCTGATAACCCTAACGTGGTGAAGAATAAAGAGGATTAGTACGGGTCGGGTTTCAGTAAGTCGGGTATGGACTTATAACATTGGGCTTTCAGACTTGGTGGACCAATTCTACCTGATTGATTATAAATACAGTATCATTTTTTTTTTCCTAGAATATTGTTATTAGGTCAGAGCATTATCTGAACCAGCTGAGATAGCACTCTGAAGTACAGTCTTGATCTATACTTCTGAATTCATCAAAACATGACTAATTTATAAACAATTTAGAAGAAAATTGACAAATCACCTCCATTTTAGAGATATAAGCAAATTAAGGGACTTTCATGAATTTATCTAACTTAGCGATGAGGAAGAAATGTTACAAGAACACTAGCGCGGGAAAACTATCCATATGTTAAGTAACAGGAGGAGCACTTGAACCCAAAACTTTAAAGTCAAGGCTTAAGTGAGGGGTTGTTTTACCACTATAGCACCCCTACTTTGCGCACAAATATGATATCACTTAAAATTCACATTTACACCCTTTTTTGTATTTACATCCCAATAAAACTTTATAAAAGATCATAAAGAATTATAAGAATTAAAATTATTATATTTTAAGAATATATCATAAAAAATAAAAATTGTGATTGAGACCAGTCCATGATACAACCGGAACCAATAGTGATAGATATTGTAGTGTAGTTCGAGAATTAGTTCTCAAGAATGGAAAGAGTCAACCCTCAAAGAGTGGGGGAAGAAACTCACATAATAGTGAGAGACACGCTTGAACCTACGACTTTGGAGCTGTATGGGTGCAAGCAGCATTATACCACTACGTTAACCCATTTTGCGTAAAGGGATTTGATATTTGAGAAGAGACAAGTTTACAAGATAATATGGCAACGAATTCAAGTATTCACGATAATTTTCATCATGTGCAAGCAAGTCTGTTACTATGAAAACTGTGGATGCATCTAGAATCACATTTCTCTTCGCTATTTTGTGAAAAAGTTCAATAATTTTTTATCTCTTTTTGTTTTGGATGAAAATATGCAAAAGCACATCAAATGAGATTGCATTTAAAATACAACCATTTTTCTCCTTATCCGATAACAAAGAGTTTGCCTTTTCTAATTCTCCCTTTTTACAAAGCCCATTCATCATGATGTTAAATGTTACTACATATGGCGCTAAGTCATTTTGAGGTAATGTATGAAATAACTCCCAAGTCATTTTGATTCTCCCAGATTTGTGTAGTCCATTATGATTGAAAATTCCAATAGTAGGTTGAAATTTGCGGTTTCTTAAATTAAGTATGAAAAAATTCTAATGCATCTTGAACACAATCATTCTTGCAAAGCCCATCAATAAAAGTAGTTTAAGGATATGAATCCAGTGCAATGTCAATAGACTAGATCTCAGCAAATTGTTTCTATGCATCTCTAACTCTAGCTACCCTAAATAGACCAATAGCAAAGCACCGGAAGTAACAACTGCTAGCCTAATTTCCTTTGAATCATTTCCTTATAAAGATTCATGGTTTGGTCTACTTTTTTATTTTTCCAATACTTATTGATCAAACTAATGTAAGTAACAGTATTGGGCTTACACACCTTACCTGCCATAGTAACAAACAACTTCTTTGCATCATGAATTTTACCAACCAAGTAATAATAATCCATAAGTATGATATTTAGTTACTTTTTAGTTCTCATTTTATAATAAAACCTCGCAAGCATACAAATCATATAAATGTCGTATAGCGGTTGTAAGATCATCTCCACAGGGACGTGAGAATCGATTACTAAACTAGTCCTAGATGAAAATAAACAAATAAAAATAAATAAAGTGTGCTAGGATTTTAGATTCCACTTAGATATTAGAGATTAATTATCAAAGCATCGAAGATTGATCGATTGTATTTGTCGCTAGTTTATCATTAATCCTCCTAATGCATCTCTTCAAATAATGCATTAAACATACTCTTGTCCATTAACACCTATATTTCGATGGTTATTAAATGAACCAGAGCTCATTAGGTTCAAGATAATCTACCACCTAGGGTGGATTGATATTTTTATGAGATACTCGACTATCACTCAAGCACTCACGGCAACCTGACTATCACACAAGTGACTTATTTCCTTTTCCTAACTTAAGGTAGGCATTTTATTGAGCACTTTGTGTGCTATTCCTTTCGGTTTCAACATACAACCTCAAATCATGCATATGATAGCCAACACATAAAAACATTAAGTTTTAAAATCTCTATTCAATATACACAACATCCTCAAACAAAATAATCAACTTTATATTACTATTAATAATCAAAATCCATCATCATCCCAATACAACATAAAATACATGGAAACATACAAAAGAAAAATTGCAAATACACAAAAGAAGTTGGGAAAACAACCCATGAATCTCCCTCTCCCGAGTTTAAATCCATGGAGCTCATCTCTTTCGAGTTTGAACCCTTGCATCCTCTTCTTTACTCATGTAAAGCTTTCTTTTTAAAGTATGAGTGTAAGATGTCAGTGGGTGAAGTTTGAAAGTTAAATGGAAGTGATTGGGTTGAGAATTAAGGGTGAGAGAAGGGGCATAAGAGTCTCATTCCCAGCCCCTCAAAACCGTGAAAAATGGTATAGTTCGGATGTATTTAAAGGCTAGCTAAATTAGGACATGAAATGAATAGGGAAAGGTAAAAAAATGGTTCAGATGCTTTGTCTTCTTGCTCTCTAGTTTTGTCATGAGCTGCAAAGCTTTGTTTAGAGCTATTTTACAGCTGTGGTATGTTCCTTTTTGCTGGTTGATCTATATTTGGGGTCAAGTGGCACGTTATGGGCTTTTCCTTTTGTTGAAACCTTTCATTTCTACATTATGTCAGTGGTGCGCCTCACACTACAACTTGCCTCTTGTTGGTGTCTAAGATGTTTTGCTGGCCAGAGGGGATTGGCTTCCTTTGGGGATTTCCCTCCATTTTGGTGAAATAGTCCAAGCCTTTCCCACTTCTTTACTCCCCAGTGGGTCTGGGCTTCATATTCGAATTTATCCTCCTTAGTCTTATCTTTCTAAATTAATTTTAGGGGTTTTGATAGTCCATTTTATTGGGTAAAGAGAGCCAATTGATTTTAAATTGTCTAAGTTGATTTCAGTTCATTTTTGGAGATCTTAGATTTCCCCCAAACAAGTAAATTACCTCATACCCTTATTACGTTTAATTTTTGATTGGCGGATACAACCTTTTCAGTTTTTTGCAACATCCTCCTCCGTTCTAACAATTTGATTTGATTTGACTATCAATGGGCATGTTTGAGCATGTAAAGAGTGTTCAAAGATAAATTTGCCCATAAATAATTGTCAGTGGGTTGTGTTAGTTTGTCAATTATTTGAAATTCTAACCCTTGTGATTGAAAAGAAAAAATAATAAATTAAATAATGTATACATGGTGCCAAAAGAAGAAAGTGGGTGGAGTTGTTGATATACTGCCCTTTATATTTGTATGAATTACAAAGTTTTAAAAAAAAATAAAGTAAATAAACAATGTTACCGTTGGTGAATGGTAACATTTCGGGCAAGAAGTAGCCTATATAAAGGCCATTTGCAGCACTTGTTTTGTACAAGTTTTGTTGAATTTTTAAGTTTTTGGTTTTTTCTTCTTATATAATTTGATCTCACTGTATATTTGTTCATCTTTTGCTTTACCTTCTAAAAAATTTGGTGGGATATATGGAAAGACCCAGCAGTTCAAATACTGAAGTAAAGGTGGTATTATAAAGTTCAAGAATCGACGATGTTATTTTATTGCGGAAGGAAAGAAATCCAAGCAAATTATATTTCTTATGTGAGACATGCAAATGTAACTATTATTCTTTTTGGGCACCAAATGAAGATGAATATTCTCAAGGGCTCCAAATGCAGGAAGGTATCACAGCAATCAATCAAGTTTTGGAAAAGAGGTTTCATATGATGGAAATCATAGAAGAGAAGATAAAGTTACTAATTTTTATCAACGTAATATTTAGTGGTTTAACTATGTTGTTTATAATGTTTTGCAAAACAAAAAATTGATGCGCGATGTTCTATCTTAATATAAACATCCAAATATGTAGTGTATGTCCATAAACCATACACCAGTTAGTTGACTAAAACATTCAACCATTCTTGAACCAACCTATTACACCTAAAAATAAAAGTGCTACACATAAAACATGTGTTCAAGAAACGTGGAAACCGTCCAAACTGTCATTCCAAATATTAAAACATGTGTTCATACACCCAAAAATCTGGTGTATGTTCATAAACCATACACTCAAGTTTGTGGTGTATGTTCACGTACCATTACACCAAACAAAAGTTCTACCCACCATCAGCCAAAAAAAATATTGCAGCACAAGGTTAATGCACAATTCAACATAAGAGACAATTGACAGGACTGCAGAAAATACACCCAAAACGATGTAAACATGTGTATACACCAAAAAAATTGCACATGTTTGCAACCTGAAAAACATTAGCATTAACAAATCTTCCATAATTAAAACCCAAAAATACTAGTTTCAAAAAATAAAAAATAAAAAAACAACTGCGTAATATGATCCCAAAATTATACAACCCCATAACATCCTGTTTTGACATACCAAAATTATATTAGATAATTGCATCCATGAAAAGGTAAAAAATAATGCTTTTGTTTGGATAATTTGAAATTACATTATACGTCTTGAGAAGGCAATGGTGCATTAGGAGTGAGTGGCTTAGATGCACTTCCTTCACCTGCTAACTGTGAACTAGAAAACCACAAGACCTACGAACAGAAATTTACGTAGCCCAAGTAAGTGATATGTAATTAAGGAAACATAAGAAATAATACTTACTGCAATGCCATACCCTATTCACTTGGGCCGTTCTTTGCACAGTTGAAGCCTGTGTTTGGGCTTTTTTTTTGCTGATTTGCAGTATCTGATTAGGCCTCTCTGTTGACTGGGGGTTATGATGAGCTGCCATCCTCAGGAACTATAGATCTTCAAAGGTTGGAACTATCATAATACTTGCTTCAAAGTTGGTAGATCTGAATGTGAACAATATCAAAGCTTTGCAGCAAGTAATATTGAATGAAGAAAATTCTCATTCATCGAAAACAGGGGAAAACAATCTTTATATACACAGCTACAAAACTATAGTTGACTTCTACCTATTTATTTCTTACACCAATGACTACTATCCATCTGGTGCTCTAAGCAACTGCCACTTGTCTACTAAATTTCAATAATCCCTTCCAGCTTATTTACACAGTGACATAAATATATAGCATGTTAACTCAACTTATAAACTATAATACATGTCATGCCATCTCATATTGTCTCATATTGTTAACATACTTCACATCCCCCCCCTCAAGTTGGAGCTTAGTGGAAATCAAACAAGCCCAACTTGGACAGCAAGTGAGAAAAAACTGATGCTGAAAGAGATCTTGTAAAGAGATCAGCTAGTTGCATCTTGGAAGGAATGTGTTGAGATAGAACAAAGCCTTGTTTGTATCTATCCCGAACTAAATGACAATCAATCTACAAGTGCTTGGTTCTCTCATGGAACACCGGGTTAGCAACAATGTGCAAGGCTGCTTGATTATCACACCAAAGAGAAATAGGAAAGGAACAAGTTAGAGCAAAATCATTTAAAAGATAAGACAACCACTGCAACTCATAGACTGTTGAAGCCATGTTTCTGTATTCTGCTTCTGCTGAAGAACGAGAGATAGTAGTTTGTTTCTTTGTTTTCCAAGAGACCAAAGTTGAACCCAAGAAGATACAATAGCCAGTAAGAGACCTTCTACTGTCAAGACATGATGTCCTTCCAAAGGTTTATTTTACCCAGCAAAAAATACTACATTGCAAGTGCAAGCCTATTGTGATGCAGATATGCACCTGTTAACATTATTTTGGGGTGTAAAATCACATCACCAATATGATGGACTAATTTAATTGTTCCATCTGGTAAGTAAACTGGTGTTTTATGTGTTAGGATAGTAGGATTTGCTATGTTTTATAGGTCAGAACACATATGGTTTGAGGCTCCCGTGTCAACTATCCAAGTTCCTAATTCTAAATAATCAAGTGTATGCAAAGAGTAGTTGAAAAAGGTACCTACAAAATCATTCATGTAAGCAAAGTTGACATGATTATTTGCCTCAGTGGTCCTTCCTTTCATGAACCTTACCACTTCCTATTGTATCATCTCTGTCATTGCAGCCATCCATTCATTCCCTTTTATTCATTCCTTCCTTTTTAAAACTCTGCCCCTTTGCAAGCATAACAGTATTCTAATGTGATCATAATAGTCATTTAATCCCATTAAAAATTGCATCAAGTGATTTAAATTCGTAATCTCAGTTACTGACTTAGCAGCTCCACATGTGCATTGTGGAATCGACATTAAACATGTGAGTTCATCCCATAGTTTCTTCAACTTAGTGTAATACTGCACCACTGACAGTCCTCCTTGAGAAATTGAACTAATTTCTCTTTGGAGTTGATAGAGTAAAGGCCCATTACATTCACCAAAACGTTCCTCTAACTCATTCTAAAGTTCTTGAGCTGAGGTTGTGTACAAAAAGGCTTCTACAATTTCTTTCGAAATAGAGTTTAGAATCCATGAAGTCACCATACATTCTACTCTAGTCCATTGTTCATATTCTGGTGACTCCTCATCTGGCATTTTATATTTTCCATTTACAAACCCTAATTTCACTTTAGCTCCTAAAGCTATTTTCATTTATCTACTCCAAGATAGGTAGTTGTTACCTATTAAAGGAGTTGAGACCAATTGCATCCCTGGATGATCTGAGTTCTGTAAATAGAGAGGATCTCCATTGTTGAATGACCTTACTTCTACTGCATCATCTCCTTCGGTTCCTCGATTCAATCCACAGACTGAATTCCTCACATTATTCGCCATGTTCGCAATCAAACAAGCAAGACAAAGATACTGAAACTCAATTTAAAAGAAGTGATTAAAAGTATTTCAAGCTAGGATTGGATCAACCTGCTCTGATACCATGAACAATATCGAAGCTTTGCAGCAAGTAATATTGAATGAAGAAAATTCTCATTCATTCATCGAAAACAGGGGAAAACAATCTTTATATACACAACTACAAAACTATAGTTGACTTTTACCTATTTATTTCTTACACCAATGACTACTATCCATCTGGTGCTCTAAGCAACTGCCACCTATCTACTAAATTTCAATAATCCCTTCCAGCTTATTTACATAGTGACATAAATATATAACATGTTAACTCAACTTATAAACTATAATACATGTCATGCCATCTCATATTGTCTCATATTGTTAACATACTTCACAGAATGGCATGTACTCTTGGGCATGTGTTGAATTGTTTCAAACCTAAGACAGCGAGTTACACTTATTTATTTATTTATTTTTATTATTTTTATTTTTTTGTTGTTGAATAAATGTGATGTCAATTTGAGTGATGTGTCTTACCTAAAAGTTTGTGTTTTGGGCTGTTGATCTCCTATCAGCATTTCTGGTTGTTGTGGAGGTGCTAACAGACTACAGTTGATGGGAAACATATTAGATACACTTAGTTAATGGACAAAAAAAACAAATAAATGAAAAACAACATGAATAGAACATATTACCTTTTCGGTTTCTTTGGTGGTGGAGTAATGGTGTCTTTGTTTGGGCATGTCCTTCTATTGTGTCCAACCTCTTGGTAGATTGTGCTTTTAAACCCATCAACTCTAAGGACTCTTGTTGGTTCATATCCTCCTCTCCTTCTTGACAGCTTTGATGTGTCAAGCCTTCTAGTTTTCTTGGGAGGTAGAATGGGTGCAAATTCCATATTTGGTCATAGGTGCTCATCCAGAATAGGCCGTGTTCATGTCTATTACCAGAAAAAAGTACAAATAATTCAATATAATTTCCTAATTTGTCACTGTTACAATTACTCCACAAAAAAAAATCAATATATTAAAAACCTTACCTAGTGACAGCGATGAACTGCTCGTTAAGAGATGAGTGACAACAATGAATGGGGGAGACAACGAGCGATGGACGAGCAGAGATGACAAGTCATTGACAATTAGGGTTAGGGTTAGGGTTTAACGGGTCTAGTGCTATGTTTGATTGTGATTGGTGCTCGACTACTTTGTTTGGTTTGAAGCTGATGCTTCATTTTGTTTTTGTTTTTGTTTTTGTTTTTGTTTTTTTTTTTTTTAAGTATTAAGAGCATTTACAATACTTTCATGGATTGTATTTTGCAAAAAAATGTCATATAATTAATATTATGAGATTTACTTCCTACATGACATAAATATCATTTGATAGACAATCAAATTGAAAAATTACTCTCTAATGTTTCAATATGTTTCCATTTAATGCTTTCATATTTTTCATTCAATGCTTCCATGTTTTTTTGACTTTTAATTAAATTTAAAAATTAGAATTAAATAATTCACGATTTGCTGACATGACTATTTAATACACCCTCTAAAAATATATAGTCATATTGATAATGTCATTTTTTTTTCTACCATCGTAACTTGACATTAATAAATAATAATTACATTGGAAATGTTTATTTTAACTCAATATTAATTTATCTTATGTGACATGTAATTTTTTTACAATTCATGAGAGCATTGAAGATGCTCTGACATTTAAAACAATGTCATTTTAGACTTTTCCAAACGAAGTTGTTTTGAATTATTTTTAAAATTTAAAAAATAACTATGAACTGTGTCGTTTGGGAGAGTCCAAAATGGCGTTGTTTTGGGGAGTTATAGGTCACCACTAATGGGTTCTCGGAATGGCTAGCAGATGCCTAACATTCAAGTGTCGCCACACGGCTGATTAGTCCGTTTTTTCAAATACGAGTGAAATCTTATTTAAATTAAGTGCCAATAAGATTTAGGATAAAAAAATAAACACCACCTAAATTTTTAATGCAAAACAAAATATTAATATACCATTTTCGGGGAAATTACACAAAATTTTATGTATTCACAAAATTTTATGAATTGAAAAGATAAATACCAGTGGTGAGATAATACATGTGCTAGAAAAACTAAACATTTATTAAAAACATTTTTTTTTAAAAAAAAGAAAATTAATGCATAATATCTAATGGTCTAAACATCATTTCAATGATAACTGACAATAATATTAAAAAAAAAAAATTACCAAGTAGATGTAATAATTTCCATAAAAAAAAAATACATGTAATAATATATATATTATTTTAATTTCTTAAAGCCGACAAAAGTAAAGTTGGTGGGGATAGAGTTTTGAGACAGACTACAAAAATGAAAGGAAACGCAAGAAACCTAGTAGATTCAAAATGAGCCTTTCAGTGGAAAACCCTAGAAGTAAAAAAATAAAAGAAGACGTTGATGGTGACAGACTCAGCGATCTGCCTCTGCTCTTGATCCATCATATTTTTTCATTTCTCGACACAATCGACATCATCAGAGCAAGATCGGTTTGCAGAAGGTGGAGGCACTTGTGGGTGTCCATGCCCGAGTTCAACTTCCGATTTGCCGGCTCTTTTTGGTCAAGGACTCTGCCCATCACCTTCAAGACCTATGGAAAATTCAAAGATTATGTCAACTGGGTATTGACGTCTCAATTAGATGGGTCAAGTAGCATTCTCAAGTGTCATCTTCACTACGTAAATCTGGCCAATGATGACTCGATTCACAGGTGGATGAATGTTCTTTCGCAGAGAAACGTGCGACAACTTTCTCTGTATGTGATCGCTGCCGGAATAAACCCGATCGAGTTGCCAGATTTCCTTGTCACTTGTCAATCATTGGTCAGCTTTTCTTTATATTCCAACAATCTTCATGTCCTTAACCTGCCTACTTATGATTTTTCTAGCAGGATCAAGTTTCTCAACCTCGATTCGATTGTGTTTGTGGATGAGGTTTTGCTTACAAACTTTTTTTCAAATTGTCCTCTTGTAGAACATTTGTTTTTAAAAGGATGTGTTTTTCGTGACTTTAAAACCCTTAGAATTTCTGCTACTAGATTGAAGTTTCTTGCCATAGAATATCATCAGCGTATTCCTGATGACGGTTTAATGACATGTGAGGTAAAGCTTGATTGTCTGCGTCTTGAGTCTTTCATATTCAAAAATACATTCGCAAAAGACTTCTCCTTTCTCAACCCAAACATTATAGACAGTGCACTCATTCACTTGGCTACTCCCCCTAGTAATGTTACAATTCAACAACGCCGTTGTGTTATGTTTAAAATCCTCAATGGACTTCGCAATATTAGATGTTTCAACCTAGTTGTACCATTGAAATTAATGGTACGTGCTCTTATTTCTCGATTCTCTTTTAGTTAATATGTTCCTTTTGGCATATAATGTTTCATATGTTTATCATTTGACTCGTCAGTATTTTAATGTTTCTCCTCTAACTTACAGTTTATCCTTTGTTTTTCTTCTTGTTTTGCCTTCAGTTTTTTGATCCAGCAGATCCTACACCATTGTCTTTCTCCATTCCATTCTATAATTTGAAGGGTTTAGCAACTGTAGCATTCATGGATAACTATTACATACAAACGATGATGAACTTGCTCAAATGCTTTCCTGCTGTGGAAGCTGTTTCATTGTATATTAATAAGGTAATTTCATATACAAAATTATTATTTACTTATTTGATATATATTTTATTTCATATTATATTAATAGGATTTGATGTTGGTATAATATTAAGGGTTTTGCTAACTTATTGGTTGAATAAGATTACTCATCAATAATAAACCTTGCATTGATTGTAAAACTGATCATTGAAGAAAATTTAAAGGTTGTTATTGATGGGTAATTGTACCTAATTAGTAAGGTAGCTAAATCCGAATATTAATTTGTTAATTTATAATGTTTAGTTGCTATATGCCGTTTACTTCAATTAGTGTTACATAATCTATGTATCACACTAAATTTTAGGTATTTTAAATGCCTGAAAAATAAATACTGGTAGAGTTCTTTAATGTTTACAAAATCATTAAAATAAAAACAGAACTAACTCGTTCGAAACATTAACTATGTGCATTAGCTATGTACTATGTATAAAATTTTAAATTTTGAGATTCATCCATATATAAATTGTATCCTTAAATATCTAAAATTGCCATAATTAAATATTATGGATGGCTATATCCTTATTGAAATTTACGTATGGTACAACTTGTAAGTTCTAGTATGATATATCTGTGTAGGCAACATTGCCTAAATGTATAATGATGAATGTATATAACTTCACTACCTTCTTTACGCTCGAGTAAAACCCATTGCACATCGACAGTTGTAGCAGCAATCACGTGGGGTAGAACATATGTTCTTTAATAGAGTTAATTATATGCTTTTAGTAGACTGATAATTTTGGGCATGCATTCTTACAATGTGTCGAACTTTGTAAGCAATTGTGTTTTTCTGGTCTATCATATGTGCCACATTTGTAGTGCGTATTGTGTGGAGGAAAAAAAAAGGAGTACCTATTTAATTATCTATAAAAATGAAGATACATTTTGGTAATCACATTCCAAATCTTTTTTGTTTATTATAATATCTAATCCGCTTAAGATTTAATTTTATTCCTTTAATTCTAGTTGTTCAACATTTTTTTTTTTTTTTTACTCTACAGCATCCAGATGGTATATGCAACGTACCAGATGAAGCTATTTCATGTTTGACATATGCTCTTAAGATGGTCAAGCTAAACCGGTTTCAAGGAACCCAAAATGAACTTAAGTTTGTGAGATTTCTGCTGAAGCGTGGACGAGTATTGCAGAAAATGGATATCTCTTGGAGAAAGGATGTTGAAATTTCTAAGGAGATTATCCAACAGGTAATGAAGTTTCCCAGAACTTCTTCAGATGTTGCTTTGAATTTTCTTGGGCCTGAAGAGAACTGATTTTGATCTTACAAAAAGATGCTTCTCTATGCTTCTGTAAGTTTATCTTTTTTTTTTTTTTTTTCATGCCTAATACACCAGGCTGTGACTGCCGATTCTATTTGTATTTTGCTTATTTTCTCAACTTGAAATGATTGTTTAATACAGTTTTAAGTTTTATAATAAAGTTTGTCTTGTTTTTAATTTTAATATCTATGATTAATAGTTGGCTTGGTGTTCCATGAAAGAAGATGCACTAAATCAAGTTTTCAAGCCTTGAAATAACTTAAGAGTTAATTATTCATATGTAATGCAGTTCTAAGTTTTATAATAAAATTTGTGTTGTTTATTTTAATATTTATGATGAATAGTTGGCTTGGTGTCCCATGAAAGAATACGCACTAAATCAAGTTTTCAGGCCTTGAAATTACTTAAAAGTTAATTAATCATATTGAATGTATTACATATACATAAATATATACATATTTAAGTGTGTGTCTTTATTGTTGTATCATGATTAATAATTTTTATATTATAATAATCTATATTATTTTCTTTTATTAGGTTATCTCCTATTAGATCTAGTTTTTCTAACTCTTCTACGTTTGTTCTTATTTCTTTCTTGCCTGTTTTGACCTTTTGTACAATCAATATTTTTCGCTTCAAATGTATCTTCTATCTTCTAAATAAATATTTACTTCTTCATCCAAGATTAAATTATTATCCGTTTTTTCAAGGGTTTCTAATGAATCTTCTAATAATGAATCGAAATATTCTAAATCAAATTGTCTTTCTATATTTTGTAACTTTTCTTTCTTTTCAAATGGGACAATCTGTTTTTCGTATCTTGGTTGAACAAAGGTTAACTTTTTAAAGAAATTTACTCCAGTAGGGTTTATCATTATACTTCCATTATTTCCATGGATAAGATTTAATTCTAATATAAATTTGTAGTTACTTATCTGATTCATTATAAATGTTTGGGATAAGTTATGAACCTCTCCATTTATTTAATAGGAATATTTATTAAGCAGCCTGCACAGAGCTGATTTTGACTTACAAAAACATGCTTCTCTAAGTTTATCCTTTTTTTTTTTTTTTTTTTTCATGCCTAATACACCAGGTTGTGACTGCAATTCTATTTGTATTTTACTTATTTTCTCAACTTAAAATGATTATGTGATGCAGTTTTAAGTTTTATAGTAAAGTTTGACTTGTTGTTTATTTTAATATTTATGATGAATAGTTGGCTTGGTGTGCCATGAAAGAAGATGCACTAAATCAAGTTCTCAAGCCTTGAAATAACTTAAAAAGTTAATTATTCATATGTAATGCAGTTTTAAGTTCTATAATAAAGCTTGTCTTCTTGTTTGTTTTAATATTTATGATGAATAGTTGGCTTGGTCTTCCATGAAAGAAGATGCACTAAAGCAAGTTTTCAAACCTTGAAATAACTTATATATATATATGTATGTATGTATATAGTCCCGTGTCTTTATTGTTACATATATTAGGATTAATAATTTTTGCGTTAAAATAATCTGCATTATTTTCTTTTATTAGGTTATATCCCATTATATATAGGTTTTCTAACTTTTCTATTTAATTTCTTTCTTATTTCTTCCAGCCAACATTGTAATTTTGTATGATCTGTACTTTTTCAAATATATCTTCTAAGTAAATATTTATTTCTTCATCTAAGATTAAATTATTATTTGTTTTTTCAAGGGTTTCCGATGAATCTTTTAATAATATGAATCGAAATATTCTAAATCAAGCTGTCTTTCTATATCTGTAACATTTTTTTTCTTTTCTAAATCAACTTGTTTCGTATCTTGGTTGAACAAAGTTTGACTATTTAAAGACATTTGCTCCAATAAGGGTTATTATTATACTTTCATTATTTCCAAGGATAAGATTTAATCCTAATTTCAATCTATAATTACTTAACTGATTTATAATAAATATTTGTGGTAAGTTATGTATCTCTGTATTTATTTTAGTAGGTATATTTATTAAGCGGACTATAATTTTTATAAAAGTTCCATTAAACTATCATAGTAATGTTGGTTGCTTTAGCTTTGTTTTATAATTTTCTAGGACTAAACTTTCATGTATTAAACTCTTATTAGCACTTATATCTATCGTTGCTTAGTATTTAGTTTATTATTCTTACATAAAATTGTTACATCAATAATTATTGATCCACTACCTGCTCTATTTACTTCTTCATAATCGTCATTATCTATACATTTTGTACAATAATAGTTATTATTATCTTTAAATCCTTTACTAAAACTCTTATTACATATTTTCCAATTCTTCCTTGTAGCAATATAATTTCTTCTATAGTATTTATATCACTTTTTTTTTTCTTCAACTAATTCTCAATAATTCTCTTTGATATTGGATTCACTACTTTCTAATTCACTATCGCTATCATTGCTTATATAAAGGTAATCTTGACAATTAGGTTTTATGTGTCCTATTTTTCCACATAAAGAACATTTGCATTTACCATGATTTTTCTTTTATAATAAATCTTTTTACCTTTTTTGAAAGCCTTTTTTATTTCTTTCAAAAAAAAACTTTTATCTTATTATTAGAATACTTAAAAAATCTTTTCTTATTATAAGGTTTTTATTTTTTTTATAATATTTCTTATGCTCCTTTTCCTTTATATTTTTTTTATAAATCTTTTTATTTCGTTTTGTTTAACTACATCCTAGTGTAGGTACTTCATAAAAATCTATACAATATGTACTAAATTCTTGTCTTGTTTGTACTCTTAAGTTTTTCTTCACCATGTATTTCGTTAACACTTTTTCTAACGAACTCTATGATTGGTACTAAAGGTATTTGCCAATATATTTCTTCATGCTCTTTTTTATCAAACCAATCTCTTGGTTCTTTTGTTAACCTTTCTCCTATTTTTTTCTAGTAATTTATTAACAAACTTCATTAAAAGATTTTGATCATATGGTTGACCTATTTCACTCCAATATTTATAAAATAATCCACATAATGGTCAAAATATAAAATATCACATATCTTTAATTGTTCTAGGCTTCTTATTGCTCTAGTAACCCTTATTATATCTTCTTTATCTTCTATAGGTATTCCAAATACGGCCCTTTTTTATAAAATAAAGGTAAAAATTGTAATATTTGTATCAAACTCATCTAGTTATTCTTTATTGTTCTTTTTACCCATTCTCTCCATCCTAAATAAATTTGCTTTTCGTTATGTCCTAATGTATGTTCTAAATAAATTAGCTTAGAATTAGGATCGCTGATACAACATGCCTTACTAAATTTCCTTCCCATCTATTAAATATATGCTTCGATTCACTAGGCTTATGTCTTTGTAGACTTAATATTAATTAGAATATATTTTAGCTTCTAGAGTTTTTTTTCCCATTTTTCGAATTTATTTCTAGCTTTAAAAAATCTTTTTGCTTCTTTATATTGTTCATTATTTTTAGGTGTACCCAAGGTTTCAGAACTCGTTACTTTATCGATGAGGCAGCGAGTAGCTAGTTCTTGGCTATTTAGTGAGTACTCGATTTGACTGTCGATCAATGATAAAACTTGGTCAAATTTGTAAAAGGATTAAAAAAATTATAAATATTAATATCATAAAGAAACGGACTAGATCAAATAATAACAAGAATTAAATTGATATTCTACACATGCAAGGATGAAAATGAAATTTGATTGAGCTAAATCCTAATATTTTCATACTAAATTGTAAAAAGGCAACGGTAAAGATGAAATAAACTCAAAGTTTAGGGTAGTTTGATCCATAAATAAAAATATTGAAGGACAGTTTTGTCATAAAGTAGGAATATATATAAGCTTCTTTTCTATGGAATGGAAGGAATTAGAGAGAGAAGGAGAGGAAGAGACGGTTTGCAGAGGAGAGAGAGAACAAAATGGAAGAAGAGGGGCGCATAATCCCATCTCGTTAAATAAAATCAAATCCAATTTATAAATTTCATAATATTACTATTTAATATTTAATATTTATATATGATAATGGAGTGATACAAAATCTTTTAAACCTAAGGAAAACTTAAATCAACAGAAGAAATTGATTTTAAGCCAACACGGAGTTTCACTAATTGAAAACCAACCAAAATGTTATATCTTCCAATGAAAGATTTCAAAGCACATGCGTAAATCATGGAACAAGATATCTCCTTCAACAAAGTGCTTTCTTCATATAAAATTTGTGAAAAAACTAGTATACATGCCATCCAATGAATGATATTTAATTTCAAGCTCTCAGTACAAAAAAAAGGGAAAAAAAAAAAGAAGAAAAAATTTCTTCTTAGCCAACAAAATGTGCAATACTGAACTGTATTTAAATATGGGAAAAATCTCAAAACCCACTTAAAAGGAAAATAATCTCAATTTACCCTGAGTTTTTAAAATATTAGTAAAAAAAAACCCCTTGTCGTTGGTCAAAAATGGTTTCCATCCAAAATTTAGTGGTTTTATGACAAAAACCAATAAAAGATCTAAATACCCTTATTAGATTGTTTACGGAAATTAATTTTAAAAAAATAAAATTAAATAAATTAAATAAAAAAAATTTCCATCAGATTTCCTAGATGAATTGTGAAGATTAATTTTTAAAAAAATTAAATAAAAAAATTTCCATCAAATTAATTTAAAGAAAAAAAATCAATCATTAAAGAATAATCCAATAAAATCATCACCAAGGGTTTGCATATTCAACTAAAATCATCATCCTTAATCAAAATCCGAAAGATTGAAAAAAAAATGACATATAAAAAAAAAAATAAAAGAAACAAACCTAGGCACCTGGGTTTGTTGAAGTATGAACCCAGACACTCAAGTTTGTTGAAGAATCAATACAACCAAATTCACCATAAGCAAAATCAACACAAATCAAACATAGTACAAATAAAATTGGATTCACCATAAACCAGCAAATCAAACCCGATACAAACCAAAAAATCACATAAATAGTCCATTATCAAACCAAAAATCTTGATAAAACCAATAAATCAAACCCAATACAAACAAAACAATCACCATAAATAGTCCATTGTTAAAGCAAAAATCTAGACCAACTAACATCACATCATATGCACTGATTTGGATGGACTCCGGCTTCCATCACCGCTGGCTTCCTTCGTGGACTGATTCCTCACATCCCCTCTTCTTCTGCTTCCATCGCCTCCACACTAGTCTATCACAGACTGGCATTGGCCCATTTGAGTTCGTCAATTCAAATCTAGATGAAACTAACTAAATAATAATTATAAAAAAAAATCTAGGTTCGAACTGACGAACCCAATTGCAAATGAAACCAATTGCAAAAAAATAATTTGGGTTTAAATCAACAAACCCATTTGACCCTTCATCTGGGTTCGTGGATTTGAACCTAGATCTCATCTGGGTTCAATGAATCCAGTAGAGATATGGGTTCAAATACCAAATTTCATCTGGCTTTGAGAAGAAGAAGAAAAAGAAGAAGAGAGGGAAAGGGAGGGAGAGGGAGAGAGAGAGAGAGATGGTGATTGGTGGTAGTTTGATATTGTTTTATTTTTTATTTTTAATCTATTGATATGGGCGGTGGAGATCTAATAAAAGTTTTTTATTTAGTTTTTTAAATTTTTTATGAATTTTTTTTATTCAATTTTTTTTTAAAAATTTTTTGATGCCACATGTGGCACATTCTGAGTGATCTTCAATTTTTTTCCCTTTTTCAATTGACAAATTGCATTTTGTCTTCAACCCTAGATGACCTTTTTACCTCTCAAATTGATGGATCCATTAGTTCAGTGACGAAATTACAATATCATTTAACGAATGGGTCGTTTTAGCTATTATTTTCAATATAAGAGATGATTTGATATTAGTTCCAATTCTTAGAATATGTCGCATAACACATAACTTCTTTATGTCGACTACTAGAAAAACACAAATAATTCATTAAATTTCATAATTTGTCACTGTTATAATTACTTCACCAAAAAAAAAAAGGAGCTACTCACATGAGAGGAGTGACAACGATGAATAAGGGAGACAACAAGTGATGGACGAGTGAAGACGACAAGTCTATGATGGACAAAAAGAGATAAAGAGTCGGCGGCGCTGATGGTTCGGGATAGGGTTAGGGGTTAGTGGGTCTAGTGCTCTGTCTGTTTGTGATTGGTGCTCAACTACTCTATTTAGTTTGAAGTTGAATCTTCAACACTTTTTTTTTTTTTAAAGGTACTGACGTCATAAACAGTATTGTTTTAGACTTTCCAAAATGATGCTCTTTTGGATTATTTGTAAATTTTTTAAAATAACCAAAATGACATTGTTTGGAGAGTCCAAAATGGTGTTGTTTTGGGAAGTCCGAGTTGGCTGTCCAGGTGGCTCACCACCTAACCCCTAATTAAGGGTTTCTCGGAATGGCCAGTGGCTGCCTAGCATTCAAGCGCCACCAGGCTGCTGATTAGTCCGTTTTTTTCAAACATATATGGTTGAAATCTTATTTAAATTAAGTGCTAATAAGATTTAGGATAAAAAAAAATAAACACCACCTAAAATTTTAATACAAAACAAAATATTAATATACCATTTTCGGGGAAATTACACAAAATTATATATATTTAAAACTCTATAGAGAGTTAAAAATTAATGGATGAAATTAAAAAAAAAAAAATCCACAATGTCTAGATTTTTGCATATTCAAAATGAGTAATGTTTAATTATGTGAAAAAATCTAAAATTACAATAATAAAATAGGACTAGAAAAATTCTTAAGAATTGGAAAGATAAATACCAACGGTGAGATGATAATTCATGTGCTAGAAAAACTAAACATTTAATTAAAACATTAAAAAAAGAAAAATAATGCATCTAATGGTCTAAACATCAGTTCAATGATAATGACAATAATATTTAAAAAAAAAAAATTACCAAGTAGATATAATAATTTCCATAAAAAAAAAATACATGTAATAATATATATATATTATTTTAATTTCTAAAAGCCGACAAAGTTCCACAAAAGTAAAGTTGGTGGGGTTAGAGTTTTGAGACAGACTATAAAATTGAAAGGAAACACAAGAACCTAGTAGATTCAAAATGAGCCTTTCAGTGGAAAACCCTAGAAGTGAAAAAATAAAAGAAGAGGTTGATGGTGACAGACTCAGTGATCTGCCTCTGCCTTTGATCCATCATATTTTTTCATTTCTAGACACAATCGACATCATCAGAGCAAGATCGGTTTGCAGAAGGTGGAGGCACTTGTAGGTGTCCATGCCCGAGTTCAACTTCCGATTTGCCGGCTCTTTTTGGTCAAGGACTCTGCCTATCACCTTTAAGGCCTATGGAAAATTCAAAGATTATGTCAACTGGGTATTGACGTCTCAGGATGGATCAAGTAGCATTCTCAAGTGTCATCTTCACTACGTAAATCTGGCCAATGATGACTCGATTCACAGGTGGATGAATGTTCCTTCGCAGAGAAACGTGCGACAACTTTCTCTGTACGTGATCGCTGCCGGAATAAACCCGATCGAGTTGCCGCATTTCCTTGTCACTTGTCAATCATTGATCAACTTTTCTTTACATTCCAACAATCTTCATGTCCTTAATCTGCCTACTTATGATTTTTCTAGCAGGATCAAGTTTCTCAACCTCGATTCGATTGTGTTTGCGGATGAGGTTTTGCTTACAAACTTTTTTTCAAATTGTCCTCTTGTAGAACATTTGTTTTTAAAAGGATGTGTTTTTCGTGACTTTAAAACCCTTAGAATTTCTGCTACTAGATTGAAGTTTCTCGCCATCGAATATCATCAGCGTATTCCTGATGACGGTTTAATGACATGTGAGGTAAAGCTTGATTGTCTGCGTCTTGAGTCTTTCATATTAAAAAATACAATCGCAAAAGACTTCTCCTTTCTCAACCCAAACATTTTAGACAGTGCACTCATTCACTTGGCTACTCCCCCTAGTAATGTTACAATTCAACAGTGTTGTTGTGTTATGTTTAAAATCCTCAATGGACTTCGCAATATTAGATGTTTCAACCTAGTTGTACCATTGAAATTAATGGTACGTGCTCTTATTTCTCGATTCTCTTTTAGTTAATATGTTATTTGCAGTTTTTCCTTTTGGCATATAATGTTTCATATGTTTATCGATTGACTCATCAGTATTTTAATGTTTCTCCTCTTACAGTTTATCCTTTGTTTTTCTTCTTGTTTTGCCTTCAGTTTTTTGATCCAGCAGATCCTACACCATTGTCTTTCTCCATTCCATTCTATAATTTGAAGGGTTTAGCAACTGTAGCATTCATGGATAACTATTACATACAAACGATGATGAACTTGCTCAAATTCTTTCCTGCTTTGGAAGCTCTTTCGTTGTATATTAGTAAGGTAATTTCATATACAAAATTATTATTTATTTATTTGATATATATTTCATTTCATATTATATTAATAGGATTTGATGTTGTTATACTATTAAAGGTTTTGCTACCTTACTGGTTAAATAAGATTACCTATCAGTAACAAACTTTACATTGGTTGTAAAACTGATTATAGAAGAAAATCTAAAGGTTGTTATTGATAGGTAATTTTACCCAATCAAAAAGATAACTAAGCCTGAATATTAATTTGTTAATTTATAATGTTTAGTTGCTATATGCAGTTTACTTCAGTTGGTGTTACATAATCTATGTATTAGAAAAAATTGTAGGTATTTTACATGCTCGAAAAATAAATGTCGACAAATTTACTTAGTGTTTACAAAATCATCAAAATAAAAACAGAACTAACTTGTTCGAAACATTAACTATGTACTATCTATGAAATTTTACATTTTGAGATTCATCCATATATAAATTGTATTCTTAAATATCTAAACTGCCATAATTAACTATTATGGATGGCTGTATCCTTATTGAAATTTAAGTATGGTACAACTTGTAAGTTTCAGCATCATGTGTAGGCAATATTGCCTAAATGTACAATGATGAAATGTATATAACTTCACTACCTTCTTTAGGCTCGAGTAAAAACCATTGCACATCGACAGCTGTAGCAGCAATCACATGGGGTAGAACATATGTTCTTTAATAGAGTTAAGTATATGCTTTTAGTAGATTGATAATTTTGGGCATGCATTCTTACAATGTCTGAAACTTTGTAAGCAATTCTGTTTTTCTGGTCTATCATATGTGCCACATGTGTAGTGTGTATTGTGTGGGAGGAAAAAAAACGGAGTACCTATTTTATTATCTATAAAAATGAAGATACATTTTGGTAATCACATTCCATAAATAAAAATGTAAAAAAAAAAAAAAATCAATTAATAACTAAATAAAAATGGAAAAAAATTACATTTTTTCTTTACCATCTGGGTTCAACCAGTGGCGAACCCGATATTCAACAGGTTTAAGCACTCCATTGCACACTGATCTTCAATAGCTTCAAGCACTCCATCTTGCAACACGAACCACTATCCATTGCCGTTGTACTCACGCCACTGTTGTCGCCGTTGAACAGCTTTGACTCTCGCAACAATATTTTCGTTGTACTCATGCCAACGGAGGAGATCTAAGTGGAGAAACGTTGATGAATGGGGCTGAGAAAATGAAATAATGATGAGTGGAAAAACGGTGATAAATGGAGACCTAAGTGCATAATCTCCTCCACTAGAAGGATATCGACCGCCAATTTGAGCTAGGGGTGAGAGAGAGAGAAACGACGACAACAAAGTGAGAGATTGGTAGTGAGAGAGAGAGAGAGAGAGAGAAACAAGGATCACAGTGAGAGATTGGAGGTGAGAGAGAAAGTGACAGAGATGGGTGAGAGAGAAACGGTGACATTTGTCTCTCATGTACTTAATACCTGGATTTGCCCATTTACCCTTTGTTTCTAAGGGATCCATCAACTTATACATAGAAATCACCAACCTATTAACGTTTGAGTTTTTTTTAATAATATTTTTGAAACAAGTGGTGATTTGATATTATTTTTAAAACTAGGGGTTAAGATAATAATATCCCTTTTTTAAATAATTCAAAAACAAGATAGATTATTATCAAAGAAAAGAAATCATAACAATATTTTATTATCAGTTTTCCAATAAAATAAATAAATAAATAAATTTTGGAAATATCGAAATGATAAAGCTCTGTGAAAGTATTGTTGGTGAGCCAAGTTTTCGGTAGAGAGTATAAAAGCAAATCAAAGGAAAAGTAAAGAAAGAAACTTAGAATAACATGATAGGAATAGAAAAATTATTAAGAACCGTAAAAATAAATCAATTAAATAGAAAGTATAAATTAATACCAATGAAGGGAGGACAATGCACATGATAGAAACACCAAACATTAGTCAAAAAGATTAAAAGAAAAGAAAACGATGCATCTAATGATCTAAATATTAGTTCAATGATAATTTTTTTAAAAAATAAAAATAAAAATTCAACAATAATGTAATATAATAGACAAAAAAAAAAAAAGAAAAGAAGTAATAGTTACATGTAATTATATATATATTTTAAAACATTTTATATTTTGCCATTTAAGGAAAAAAAGATGGTGAAAAAGTTGATGAAAATGAGGGAAGAGAAACCCAAACTCTCAAGTGTATTTAATTATCTTTTTAAAAACCAATGCCAGTTGCGTTAAAATAAAGTTTGTAGAGAATGGAGACAGAGTTTTGATAGACAGTATAAAAAACCAAACGAAAAGAAACGTAACCAAGGAAACCTAGATCATTCAAAATGAGCCTCGCAGTGGAAAACCCTAGAAGGAAAAGAAAAAAAGAAGAGGTTGACGGTGACAGGCTCAGCAATCTGGCTCTGCCCTTTATCCAGCATAATTTTTCTTTTCTTGACACAGTAGACGTCACTAGAGCAAGAACGGTTTGCAGAAAGTGGAGGCACTCGTGGGTGTCCATGCCCGACTTGAACTTCAGATTTGCCGGGTCTATTTGGTCAAGGACTCTGCCTGTTATACCACGGACTTATGCAAAATTCAAAGATTATGTCAACTGGGTATTGATGTCTCGACATGGGTCAAGTAATTAACAGATGTCATGTTCACTACATAAATTTGGCTAATGATGATTCAATTCACAGATGGATGAATGTTCTTTCGCAAAGAAATGAGCAAAGGCTTCATCTGTATGTGCTTGCTGCCGCATGCATTTAATCCGATGGAGTTGCCTTGTTGCCTTGTCACTTGTGAATCATTGGCCTACTTCAATTTACATTGCGACAAACCTCGTATTCTTAACCTGCCTACTTATAATTTTTCTGGCTGGCTCAAGTCTCTCAACCTCACTTTCATTGTGTTTGTGGATGAGGTTTTGCTTAGAAACTTTATTTCAAATTGTTTCTCGCATAGAAAGGTTGTATTTTAAAGAATGCATGATTCTTGATTTTAAAATTCTTAAGAATTTTTGCTGCTAGGTTCTAGTAATAGATTATCCTCAGGCCTTTTTTTTTTTTTTTTTTTTTTTTTTTTTAATGATGTTTTAAGGAACTGTGAAGTTAAGATTTCATAATTGTTTATCATACTAGGTTCTAACAATGAGGAACTTGCTTAAGTGCTCTCATGCTTTGTAAACTCTTTCAGTATATCTTCCTTTGATAATCTTAATAAAGAAAATTGTTCTTCGTTATGTTGTATAATTTATTTCATAATACATATGATAATAGGATTTGGCATGTTAGTATAATATCAGTTCGTCAATTTTTTTTTTTTTTTTGAATATATTAGTTCATTAATTTAAAATGTCCAGTTGCCATATACATTTTACTTCAATTAGTATGATATTATCTATATACTATATAAAATTTAAGGTACTTAATAAGTTTGGAAAACAAATGCTCGCAAAGTTCCTCAGTGTTTATAAAAGCATCAAAATAAAAACATAACTATACATTTGATTTACTAGTTAGAAATATTAACTATGGTAGAAATATTAGATAGTTTGCATAAAATTTTACACTTTGAGACTCATGGATATACAAATTGTAGCTTTAAATGACACGACCCAATCCGGATCTCCCTAAACTTTTATCCGATATGCCTCGCTCGACACCCCAACGGATCCCTCCTAAACCCTACTAGGCGGGCTAAGAGAAATTTGTGAAACGAACTCTTAAAACTTTGCTTTTGAACTAATTGACTTAACTCTCTTTTCTGAAAACTAGTTAGATTGGTTTCGTTTTAAAAACTACAACTCTATTTCAGATTTAAAACTCAAATCATTTTTCAAAACTAAAAACCAGTAGCACAACAACTGCATTTTTAACATTGCCAAAACCTGTAAAAGGAAATTTGCACTTTTAACTATTTTCTTAAACACAACCCAATTTCTTATATCCACAAGCATGCATTTCAAAACACAATTTCATTTTATCAAACTAAAAACATGAAATCATGAATCAACAATTTGCAAATTTCACAATTTTTTTGAAAAAAACTAAACTTTCATCACATGAGAAATATTCACCACTCATTTACAACTCAAAAGATTATATTTACAAAAGATTATATTTAAACTACAAAATATGCAAATGTAAGCCATGCAGAAGTATCATCGTGTCGTGCCCACCTACTCTTCTAGAGGAGCTCCTTTTTTTTGGTCACCCATGTCAATATCTGAAGAGATTTTTAAAAGGAAAACAGGAAAACTATAAGCTTTGAAAGCTCCGTGAGTGCTTGTAATGCTTTTTACTAATATACTTGATTTCTGAAAATATCTCCTTAAAAACTTTTGGAAATAATTTCTATTTCTTAAAAATTTATTCAAATTAAATTCTCAATTAACTGCAAAGCATTAATATAGCAACTATAAATTCATATATGCATAAAAATTCATATAAACCTTGTAAATAGAAAAGCATACATAATGCTAAACAATTTTATTGCTCGTAGTAAAATTTGAAATACTTTTCGTTACTTTCTAAATCTCATATGTTTACTGTACTTTCTAAAAGCATCATTCATATCCCTAAATAATCTGACCATATGGCGACTAACTAATGCCGCTCGTTATGACAATGTCACGTGGCGATTTTGAATTGACATGAACTGTGACGCTATCTGAGATATCTCACAACTATGTGCGGAATTCTGCATCGCTAAACATAGCGCAAGATAATATCCCACACAAGTAAAGGCAACACTATATACTCGATTTTCTCTTAAGTTAGTGATGCATCCCCTCAAGGACTTTACCATACTAATGTGGAATATACCGGTTGGGTCTAAATCTTAAAATAAAATCTGAGGGTATACTCATGGTCTTTGAAAATCTCTTTTGCTTTAACTTTTTACGTGCAAAAAACACAAATATCTTTTCTAGGCGTATTAAGTACCAAATCTCATTTTTGAGTAGAATAAGCACTAAAACTCATTTCTTTTAAGTGCAACAAGCACAAAATATCATTTCTAAGTGTAAGAAACACAAAACATGCTCATTTCAAGTTTTAAAACATGGCATATAACTTTCAACATGTTTAAGCATTTCAACAAACATAAGACTTTTATAAATTTAATTTAGCACTCACTTGGATTTCAACTTGATATATGAAGCTTCAATGACCTTCTCTTGCCTCGCTTGCTTCCTCTTCACTTACATATCACATTCTAGCTTAGAATAGGCTAAATTTAACTCACAAACTTCAATACATTGATTCTAACTCAACTAACTCTATTGAAGGCTATTTTCACTAAGATCTCCTCTCCTTGGTTTCTACTTAACCAAAAATTTAAAATTTCGATTTCTTTCTATGAATCTCACTTATTCTTACCTAGAAATATCCCCATATACCCAAAATAAGTTTCTGAAACTCAAAACGAAAATCAATAAAATTAAACCCCCCTTGGCCGAACCTTACCTAAGGAGCAATCCCTAGGTTTTCTATCATCCATTCTTGCTTCATTCATCTCCCTAACTCGCATTTAGGTTAGTACAAAAGCCAATTCGGAAAGAAACGGCCATCAAGTGAAGGTTTCTAGCTAAAACACCATTTTTTCGACACTACTTTAAGGGCAACTTTGCTATTTTCCACTTCTAATCTCAATTCTCTTTTCCTTAGAATTATTCATACTCAATTATACTCATTCAATACATTCAAATACATAGATAAAGTGGTATTATATGATAACGACTTATGCTCTTCATTTAGACTATAATGTGAATGTTGCCTAACTAACTTTCTAACACTTTCATGAGTTTATCATAGATTTATCTGCCATGAAATCAACATGAAATCATACTTCAAACCCTTAGATTTTATTGGCATTGCACATCCCTTACTATGGCCTTGTATGCCCTAACCCACACCAAGTCCATTTCATTTAAATTTTTCATGTTAAATCACTTAGGCATTTCATCAAATACCTAACAAACAACTCATTTCATTTAACTCAAACACACATCAAGCTTAGGGTTTCTCCTACATAACCTTAACATCTCAACCCTTAATGATTTCATTGCATTTTCCCTTGCTTTAGGTCTTTTTAAGCTCATTTTATAACACCAATAAAAACCCACATCAATTTCCAACTCAAACACCAACAACAACCATCAACATAACATCATTCAACAAGTTAAAAGTTGATTGACTCATCTCTTTTTGCTTTGTCTTTGGCTCTACCTTTGATTCTCTAGCTTAGGTTGACTTGAAAACTTGATTTGAAACTTAAAATTGGATGGAAATCACTTGATCTCCCTTCTCTAGTGCATGGTTGAACCAAATCTCCCTCTCTCTGCTTTGTCTCTCTTTTCTCAAGGTTTGTGGCGATTTTTTTTTTTGTGCTAAGTGTTTAGAAAATTCAACTTTATATACTCCAACAATTTTCAAAATGACAATCATGTCCTTAAAATTTTGATTTTTGTCTCTCAACTTTGTTTAATTCTAAATTGACCACAAATTGATAAACTGATTTCAATTTAGTCCCTTATCACACTTAATAATCACTTAAGGCTATTTACCATTTTATCCTTCTATTTATTCTCCAATTCGAGTTCAATCAACATTTAAAAATTCTCTACAATCTTAAGCACTTTCATTGATCATTTAGGGTCTCATATTATCACTTAGGGACTATTACTGGGGAAACCGTAAATGAGATTGAGGGCTTACATTTTGAAAATTAGGTTTTCGTCCTTCAACGTTGCTTAATTCTAAATTGACCCCAAATTGATAAACTGATTTCAATTTAGTCCCTTATCACACTTAATAATCACTTAAAGTCATTTACCATTTTACCCTTCTATTTATTCTCCAATTCGAGTTCAATCAACCTCTAAAAATTCTTTACAATCTTAGGCACTTTCATTGATCATTTAGGGTTTCATATTATCATTTAGGGACTATTATTGAAGAAACCGTAAATGAAATTGAGAGCTTACATTAAATATCTAATACTGCCATGATAAAACGTGATGCATTGCCATCCTTAATGATTTTTTTAGTACAAATTTAATTGTAAAATTGAATATGATATGCATAGGCGTCATTGCCTATATGTATAATGACGAAAGATAATTAGTTTAGTACCAGGAGCAGACCCATCATTGGGCTAAGGGGGACAATTGATAAATTTGAATTTATGCAATCTGCATTTTCATAATAAAAAAAAAAAAAAAAAAAAGGACTTATGCAGACATGCACTGCTACCAGTGCAGAGTAGTGCTGCCAATGGCAGTGATATATTTTAATTTGTCTGCATTGTTGTACAATATTGGCATTTTTTTTTTTGAAGTACTGTTGACAAATTATAATTGTTAAAAGTTGTTATTATTATTAATTATTATTATTTCATTTTAAAAACTGCTTTTAATGTTTATAAGCGGCTGGTAGTGGTTTTTTTTTTTTTCTTATCCGGATCCATGCGTGCCGCTACTTCATTCCTTGTTTTTTAATTGTTTATTACTTTTTTACTCTATTATTTATTCTCCCCATCAACTTGCAAACGAATCCTTAATGTTTGTGTTGGAAACAGTTCTGCTGGTACTTCTGCAGAGTTTTTGTATGGGTCGTGTTCCAGATGGCTTTGCAGGATAAATGGACCTCTATTTATAAACCTTCTTCCTTTCTCTTCAAGTCTGCACGTCTCCATTTCCTCCTTCATGAGCGTCTATTTAGGATGGTTTTAGTTCACGTTCAATTGCTCTTAGTGTCCGGTTATGTTGCCCGACGTGATGCATGGCAGTTACCTCATTCTCTAATGGACTTCAAGAGTTGGGCTATAGGCCGCACGTGATAACCCATTTCGCACCAATGGGCTTGTCAAACCTAAATCTGTTGGTTTAGCCCATGACTTTCATCTTAGATTTACAATATAGATTTCTTAATTGGGCTGTGTATTTTTGAAACACCAATTTTATCCAAATACACCTACCTCTAATATTTTTCCTACTCCTAATTAATTTATATTTTCATTTTTTTATTTTATTTTATCCTTTTAATTCTCTTCTATGTAAATACTATTTACTTTTGCTTTTTATGTGTTACATAAACTCCATTGACAATTTGTAATTTCAATGAACAACACTTTTTTTTTTCTTCTCTTCATTTTTACTTTGACATCTTATCACTTACGTAGTTAGCCTACTAAATCAATTATATATTTTTTAATTAATTTATTTTTTAATAATTTAAATTTAATATACATCCCATCAATAAAGGCTAAAATCTTAAACTTTAAGTTATTACATTAAAATTATCCATTTATTATCATGATTTAATTTATATATGTATATTTTTGTTTACTTTATAGTTTTACTTTATATATTTCATTTTATTTAAATTATATAGTATTTTTTTAAACATAAATTATATAGTGATATAAATAAAAATAATATATCTTTAATATAATTTTAATTTTTGATATTTTTATTATTTTATTTATATATTTCTTTTTAACAAAATTTCAAAATCTGTCTTATTCGGTGAAAACAAACTATAAAACGTACGTTATCAAAAAGAAGATCATCTTTCATGTGAAAGAAAAGGAAAAATGTCATCTGAGAAAAACAAGGCAAGCATCATCGATCACATCCATTTTAATAAGCTGTTGCAAATACCTCGAGATGCTTAAATGTTGTACTATCAGGAGGGACCACACCATTCTTTCCCCCAGCTTCAACAACCATGTCGCATAAAGTCATGCACTCTTCCATCTGTTCGACAAAAATATGATGAGAAGAACAAAATTTGTAAGCAACTAACGAGTAATTAATAACTGCAGACGAAAATTTTATATATATAACCTAATAGCCTTGTTTAGAAACACATAAACTGTACTTACAGTTAAACTTTCAACAGTTAAGCCGATGAACTCCGTAGCTTTATAGGTTGCACCAGCCACAGATATTTCCCCAGTTATCTGCAAAAGGGCAATCAACTTTTAGAAAGAACACAAAAGAGAAGGGCCATTGATCTAAATTCCAATAATTATTGTAACATACAAACTCTCCACAAAGGATTTTGAGGGTATTTATTGCCAGAAAAGGGTTTTGGAACTGAACCATAAAAGCTAATTTATGAGTAGAGGTTTATATTCACCTTATAAATCAATACAGATTCATTTCTTGATAGAAAAGGGTCCTAGGTCTAACTCCACTACAAAAGTTAACTCAGGAGTAGAGGTTTACCCTCACTTTATAAACCAAATGCAAATTCATTTTTTTTTATTTCTTCAATCAATATGAGACTACCTAATACTCTTCCTCACATGCAGCATACCCACTCGCCAGTACCTGTACCTATGTAACTAAGTTCGGACAATGTATAGTTAGATAGAGCTCAACCCAAGTTTTGATACCATGTCAAAAAAGAGTTAATTTTAAACCTAACTCCACTACAAAAACTAACTCAAAAGTGAAGGTCTATCTTTACCTTATAAACCAATACAAATTCACTTCTTCAATCAACATAGGACCATCTAGCATTTATCTCTACCAAAATAAAAGAAAAGCCTGATGGCTCAAAGACACTTGCTTGTAAAATCAAATCTTTCGCAAGTAAATAATCAGGCATTTCACCATCCATTACAAACATCAAAGTTCAGGGCGGCGCAATTTCAAATGCAAGGATATTACAAATAACTAGTGCAACCAAGCGTTAATTTTGTTAGGTAGAGAAAGTACGCAACTCTGCAGATTGCCGTCTGCACTTTAGGTGGCAGGCAAAAGGAAACTATAGATTCTTACACGTATACCTCAACTTTAAGTCCCAGATTTTGTTCCCAAGCTATTTTACTAAAATATCTAATTTAATTTCAGCAGTATTTATAAATTTTTTTTTGTTTTTTTAAACAAGCAGTATATATAACTTATTTGAGAGTCTCTATACCGGTTTCACTATTGCCTAACAACAAAGGTAAAATGAAAAAGTAAAAGAACAAACCATGAGCATGGACTTACCTGTGCCCAATACATGCCTGCATCGGTATTTCCAACGGCAATTGCAAACTGGCCAAATGCTCCAACAGTACAGGTGTGAGAATCTGTCCCTAGCTAACAAGGCCTGAAGGCAGTTGTGAAGGGTTTAAAGCCATTTTTGAAGAAAGAGTTGCATAAAAATTAATACAATAAAACAAAGGTTTGACTATCTTATTGTTTGGATAATCTTATCCAACAATTATAATAATTGAATTGGCTTCAATAACAACTCTTACAACCAATCAAATGGATGTAATTATTAGGTAAGATCACTCAACCAGTAAGGTAATCAAACATAAAAAACAATTCAACAATTTTGAAGTACAATTGCACCTCTCCAGGCCTACAATGGCCTTCTTGGGCAAGTACAACCATAGTTTTAAAAAGACCAAGGTGCACCGAGACGCAAAAGGCCGTGGAGCTTGAGGCATGAGGCGCACTAACATGAAAAACAGCTCAAAATGTTGTTAACTCATAAACTACAAATAATAATAAAATAAAATTCATAGAATAAACATCCAATCATGAATCATGATTCATCATATTCAAATTCTAAGCTAGTAACATGCAAACAACAAAAATCATCATCAAAGATCAACTAAGTGTCTTAGGCACCAACCAACAATAAAAAATCAAAGTTCAAACATCAAATGCTAAACTAAAAACATGTAAAATTGCAAACAAACACTAGTGACTAGTCATTAGTACAATAAAAAAGTTCATTCATTCTTTATCAAAATCAACATCTTTATCCTGTCCCTCTTCAAACTCCCTTTTATCTCTTTCTTCCTCCACAAATCCTTCTCTCTCTTCTTCTGGAAAGTCACATTCCTCTTTTGCCTCATCAATCCCTTAACTTATTGGCCACCTTGATAAAGAACTTGATTTTGATCTAAATCGATAGCTAGACTCTCCAACTCTTGCAATCATAGCAACATTACTCCATGTCAACCCATCTTTATCCAGACAAACATTCTCATCATCTCTATCATCCTTATTATCAAGCCTCCAGTTAACCATTCATTGCTATTATCAATGTTCGTCAACATAATAGGATCGATGGTATCACGTATTTGAAACTAACACCTCAATGCTCTATTGTATTTCAGAAATATCAAGCCGTTTAAATAGCTTTGAGCAAGCTTGTTTCTCAATTTGGTACCAAGTTGCAAGAACATTTGTAAATAATACTACAGATAAGCTACATTGAACAATTTAACTTCTTAAAAAATATATATATATATATATATAAGAACACGTACTTACATTAAAAACACTCCAATTATGTCCACAACTAGAAGAACTACAAGTCAGGTTAAGAATTATTACTGCAAAATTCTACAATATAGGTGTTGAATCTCCATATGTAACCACCATTCACCTGTTCATTAAAATTCGTGGACTAATCACTCATTTTATATTTATTTGATTTGGTTTAACAAAACGTAATATATATACCTAATGCTTTCTTAGGTCTCTTTTTGATGGCGATGTAGTTTCCAAATAACCCTTCCACCTTGGCATACATTGGAAGCTCGCTACCAATCTGATCTTGAATCTTGGGCTCCAAAACCAACCTTTTTATGCTTTCCTACAAGCCTGTCTCCACCTCTAGATCAATTCTTTTAGTCTTGTAGAAGAATTCCAAGTTCGAGTACCATACGACTATGTACAAGTGGCGATAAAGCTGACTATCCCATCTAGCATCAATGATTCGAAAGATGGCATCGTACTTCCTCTCATCCCTATTAAAAAAGTTGGTAATAGCTTTTTTGGTCCTTGTAATGAGCTCGATCCAGCCTCCTCTTGGGCCCCGGCCTGAGCCTAGAGGGATTCGACTGCAACCAACCCGACCACCCCATCGTGGACATTCCCTTGGGCCTCGGCCTATATGGATTCGGTGGCAGGTACTGTACAGTCCCCTTGCCTGCTTTTCTCGCCTCCCTCGCCACTCGAACCCATGACCCAAAAGGTTATAGTCAATTAAGAAGCATGGCAAGGGCTCAGTTGGTACTCGTCATGCTTCCTAATTGACTATAACCCTTTGGGTCATGGATTCGAGTGGTGAGGGAGGCGAGAAAAGCAGGCAAGGGGACTGTACAGTACCTGCCACCGAATCCATGTGGGCCGAGGCCCAAGGGAAGGCCCACGATGGGGTTGTCGGGCCGGTCGCAGCCGAATCCTTTTAGGCTCAGGCCAGGGTATAAGAGGGGGCTGGATCGAACTTGTTACAAAAAAAGACTCGAACCTATGACCCAAAGGGTTATAGTCAATTAGGAATCACTATATTTTATATATTCATAATTAATTATTTGTTTAATTAAGATTTCAGAATTTGTAGAGAAGGAAAGAATAATTTGACTAATGATAGAGTTTTATTCTTTTGGGAAGCTTAAAAGGAAAAGGAAATTTGATTAAGAAAAAAATATTGTTTTAATAAAGAAGATATATTAGCATTGTAATGCAATATTCTTTTAGAATAAAATAGTAATTTATTTATTATGAGTTTTATTCTTTAAGAAAGTTTAGAAAGAAAAGGATATTAGTTAAGAAAAAGATATTGTTTTAATAAAGAAGATATATTAGCATTGTAATCCAATATTCTTTTAGAATAAAATAGTAATTTATTTATTATGGAGTTTTATTCTTTTGGAAAGTTTAGAAAGAAAAGGATATTAATTAAGAAAAGATATTGTTTTAATAAAAAAATATATATTTATATATATTAGCAGATTTTTAGTTTAAATAGAATTTGTATAGAGACTAAAATTCTTATTACTATCAATTTTGTATGTTATATATACAGGGTTACTATTTAGAGTAGAAAAGAATAAATAAACAATACAAGTTTCTTCTCTAGCAAAATTAGTCAACTCATTCTTGAGTTTCAAGGATCAAGAAGGTTTTGGATTCATGCAATTGTTGAGCGTATTTTGTGAATTTTGGCTTATTTAAAGTAAGTAAATTCATTCATAATGTATGTATATTGGTTTATAAACTTTTGAATATTTTGAAATCTGTATTTGTGTTTAACATAAATTATAAACATGATTTTAAGTTGTTTATATAGCAATAAAATATTTTTGCAATAGTTTTCAAATTATTTTATTTACTTCTAAAATTTATGTTGTCATCTGATTTAAAAAGAAAACCTATGATTTTTGGTATAAATCTAAAACTTTACAAAAGTTTATATATCGAGTCTAAAAACTATTGTTTCTTAAAATTGATTTACAGTTATTAAATATTTTGCCGTGTGTTTTGAAGATATATCTTTGATATAAGATCATGAAAAATATTTTGGCTCACTGTCTATAGTTTTGTTCTGATATTGATCCAACTGGATTCTCGTGTGCACACATTCTGTTATTCTGACCGAGTCACACGGGTAATTATGACATTTTGTTATTCTGACCGTGTCATACAGATAATTGTGACATTCTATTTTTGATTGCGTCACACGGGTATTTATGACACTATAAGACATGAGCATACTTTTTATTTACTCTATATTGTTATATGTTTTAATATGATATTTTGTTATGATTATTGTCTTATGCTACATGGTGTCTTCTGTTAATATAAACATTGATTATATTTTCGATTTTGATTATTAGTGTTGAAATATGTTTCTATGTATTGAAGTTTTATATCTGATTTATAAAAGTAATTATACTGATACTAATATTATGCATGAATTTACTTACCGAGTTGACGACTCACCCCCTCGTCTCCACCATTTTGCAGAGTAGGAATAAATTGTGGGCGTTAGGTGTCTTAATCTTGGAGTTCACCCAATCGTGAAGCCTTGGAGATAGTTAATATGATTAATTGTATTTAGTTTCAGATCTTATAAGAATTAAGAAATTATCAAGGACATATTTTGTTTCAATAATTAATTTTAGGAATTTTCTTTTGGAGATTATGTTTGGATAATTATGTTGACTACTTTCAAAGTTTGAAATAAATTTCTAGTTGGAGTTTGTTTTTGTTTTGATATCTAGCTTGACCGTAACATCCTATTTCCTTGATATTGGATTTGGGGTGTTACATTTTGGATTCAGAGCCAGGTTAGTCAAAAAGTTAGTTATTGGTTAGTCACAAGAGTTTTGGTCAATTATACACATTAGGTTGTGATCATTAAAAAAAAAGGTACCTTTTTTATAACGAGCCCAATCCAGCCCCCTCTTGCCACCGAATCCATGTGGACCGAGGCCGAGGGGAAGGCCCACGATGGGGTGGTCGAGCCGGTCGTAGCCGAATCCCTTTGGGCTTAGGCCGGGCCCCAAGAGGGGGTTGAATCGGGCTCGTCACAGTCCTATCCATGGCCTTATATGTTTGTATATATATATATATATCCCATAGCAGGCTTCCTTTTACCATCCACTAAGCGAAGTACACATACTAGCAGACCGGACACATTCAAAGCATACACCACCTTGTTAAAAAAAAAAAAAAGGCATCAAAATCACTTCTACAATCTTTTTACCCTTGGCTTTTTTTGCTTACTTACTCATCATCCACTCATCGAAGGTAAATATTTTTTTGAGTTACTTTTCAAGTTGTGCACTTACCTAAAGTGGTAAAGTAGTTGCAAACCTTGTTTTTGCTGGTCTAAGCAACTCTTTCTTGTTGGTAAACCTTCTCAGCATGTTTACCAAACCAGAACAGTTGTAGATGTAACTATTCACCATAATTGCTCTCTCAAATGTTTTCTTCATGTTGTGCAACTTCAAAATATCTCCAAAATGAAATCGACGCAATGAGTTGCACATGATGTCCAAAAGAGTGAGATATTTTGCTCCCGAATATTTTCAATTATCATTTACATGCAATCAAGGAAACAAAAAAGACATTAGTAAATATCTAATCTAAATTCAAATTATTTTATTCATAAACATAGTACAAAAATGAACTCCATACTTGCTAAAACATTTCTATCAGTGACCACTCGAATAACATTGCCTACTCCAACCTTTTCCTCATATTTACTTAACACTTCAAACATCTTTTCACTAGTTTTTGTATAGGCAGAGGCATCAACAGACTTCAAAAACATACTTCCTTTAGGATAATTGACTAAGAAGTTAATCAATGTCCTTTCTCTCTTATCCTTCCAATCGTCTAATAAAATTGAACATCGATACACAACCCACACTTGTTCATGATCTTTCATCGCCTTACGAGTGGATTCCAACCCAAACTTCATAAGGAGTAGATGCCTTCATACACAAACTACATTGGCCTACGTTTCCACAAGGACTTAAATGCTATCATATTATGCAACATTGAATGGAATGCTTGCATCATACTTCCATCTTGTAAAACTCTTACAAGCTTGACCCCTCAACTCATTTTTAGCTACATTGTCCATCTCATTCAACTTCATTTGCTTTACTTTGCTTTTCCTCACACTAATTTCTAGGTTGGGATAAAAAAGACATCCAATAGACCCTCTTGTTTTGGCCCTCTAACACTAATGCCTCCACTACTAGATGTATGGATTCTTCTTCTACTTGTAGGTTGTGATGGTGGCTCATCATCATCAAACCCTTCACCGATTTCAACCTTAATATCTTCTAGTTCCTTATTCCACTCCTCCTTATCATTCTTCTTCTTTTGCAAGAACTCTTTTATCTCGTCTTATCAATTCTAGACAACGTGGACAAGCTATAGCATTCCTAAAGCCAACCACTAAATGTTGTTTTGCTCGATATATACCACCTCTTGTGATCATTTTACCAGAAAATTGACTTTTTGTGATATTTTTATCCTTAAGATTGGGATTATCAAAGTAATTAATGCAGGGTCGGATGATTTGTTAGTCAACACTCGACGCTAAGTTTGAGCGGGCTGCTGAACTAAAAGAGAGCAATGGTCAACAAAGTTACACAAACATACACGAAGACAACAAATTTGAGCTACACATTTTAGTAGACAAATAACTCAATAGTACACAAAGATTAACATTACACAAAGATTAACTATCTCCTTTATAGTAGACAAATAACTCAATAAGCAACATTAACTATCTACTTTATAGTAGACAAATAACATCCAATACACAACAACCATCGTAACACTTTATACACAAAAAACATTAACTCATATCACAAAATATACACAAAATATACTCATATCACAAAATTCACAAACAAACATTATACAAGCTATTTTGGTTATATATTTACAAACAAACATCATACAAGCTGTTTCGGTTGTATATTCACAAACAAGCATCATACAAAATTCACAAACAAACATTAAACAACTTGTATATTTACAAACAAACATAATACAAGCTGTTTCAGTGGCATATTCACAAACAAACATCATACAAAATTCACAAACATACGTCACACAAATATATTTACACAAGTCAAAGATGATGGCTGCTGTGACACAAAATTCACAAGCAAACATTAACTCATGAAGAAAAGGTGAGAGATTGAACAAGAGATTGAAGAAAAGATGAGAGAAGAGAAAAGAATGACTTACATGAACTCATGAAGAGGAGAGAAGTCGAAAAAGAGGCTAAAATTGATGAAAGGAGAAGAGAGAAGAGTGACCGGTGGCTGGATCAGTGGCCAGATGATGGTTGAAGTCCAGTTTTGGGAGCTGGGTGATCGGTGTGAGGAGAGAGACAAAGACAGCTTGGAGAGATGTGAAAACAAGTGAGAAAATCAGCTGGAACCGCGCCTTGAGCTTCAGCACTTCCTCCGGTGAGGCACATCTCTCACAGAAGTCGCTGTGTCGGTGAGGCGCCAACTGGTCGCTTTACGGCGCCTCACGTCTAGGTGCGCTTTTTCAAATTATGAGTGTTTCATTGCATACACCATCGTAATCAGGGTTCCCCTGCATATTCATAGACTTAATGCTCATTGGAACAGTAAATTACTAACTGACCCTATAGTAAAAAGAATGACAGAGCCATCCCTTAGAATTACTAAGATCTTTAATATCATGGAAATACTTGACATTTTGCTCTGTGCAAAAATCTCTCAAGATATCAACATTACGATTTGCACATTCATCACTTGTGAATATATAATGACCAAGAATGATAACAATACTTTTCAAGGTCCCAAACCTTCAAGAATAAAATAGTAATGTAGACATCACTATCTGACAAAAAGTAAACACATACACAATAGTGGGGAGAGAGAGAGAGGCATAGAAGTTATCAGACATTGAATAAAACATGCTTTTAACTATGCTGAAAGCAAGTTATAATAAAGGATATGAGCAAAAAGAAAAACAAATTATTTCACAACTAAATAAATAAATTCACATGAATATTGAGGACTAAATCAATCATGTTGTTCTATGAACATCTCACCGAAACTAAATCAGTCTTGCATTCCCATATACTCAGAAGGATCATAGAATTAAGGATTAAGAAGAACACAATACATACTTGAATACTCCATATGAACTATGAAGCCATTCAATACTTACAAGAAACTGAAACCACACTATAAACCCATTTAGCATTACGCTAAGCACTAGTAAAGAGGGAAATCTAACTTATGCATACAATCAATAAAACAAATAAAATCAAATTGCAAAAGCAAAAAACTTACAACAAACCTCAATATATATCCTATCACTATAATCAAGCTCAATTAAGTAAATAAATCATACTACCATCACAATGAATCACAACAATGCGAAAACCTAAGTGATCAAGGCATCATTTGATCTATGCATTTCAATAAAACAAATAAACAATGGATAATACAGATAGAGGTAATAAAAACATTAATACCTTAACATTTTGGCTGAATTCTTTCTTGAAAAAACCAATGGAAACAGGGCCACAAGCATCATGGGACATCAACATGTCAACATTAACACATACAGAGCCAGTATCTTCTCAGTCAATGACATTGCAGTTTTTACCTGTAAATCAATATGATTACAATTTAAAACCAACAAATCAAACTAACCAAAACTATATGAAACTACTGAGTGAATAGAAGGAAACTGAACAGAGCCAGTGGTGGCAGGCCTGTGTTCGGATTTCTGACGAGCCATGACCGACTTGATTTTCATTGAAATTGCCGATTTTTTTGCTTTTGTGAATCGAAAACTGTGATGTTGAAGGGACACAAATCCTTCTGTTAAATGCAAATAGTGAGTCGGAGAATCGTTAATAAAAGAGTACAGAGAATCAAGAAAGTCACTCGATTGGCGAAGAAAGAAGAAACAACTGTGACAAGCTAAAGCAACGATCCTTGCAAGGGATAGTGAAACATAACTGCAAATAATTAACCAAAGGAAAAAAAAAAAGAAGCAACCAAAAAACAAACCAAGTGTAATGGAAAATTCTTTTTTAAAATTTCCATCAATGAATAGGCTGCAATTTAATGAAAAATTTCCATAATCTAATAGACAGCAATTAAAGGGGAATATTAATAATAATAATTATTAAAATATATATATGTATCCTTTAGTTAGTGTTAGGGTTTGAAGCAATACATTGAAAAACGTTGTTTTCACAGCAGCCAACTCCCGTATTGTGCAAAACACTCATCTCCATTAACGAGATTAAGCTTTCAATGACCGAAGTATTGGAGATCAAAGATTAAGTAAAGATTGATTGTGAATCAAGTAGGTTTTCCATCTTTCTTCATTTCTTTTTACTATTAATATTAGAAGCCTTTTGGTGTATTGGACTTAGGGTGTCACATTGTTATGTTTGGAGTTATTTTAAAATGTGAATAGAATTTTATAGAATTTTTAGAAGAAATAGAGACTGCTGGATCATTTTGTTTCCTAGTAGACCTATCAACTTCGTGTAATTGTTTGATGGAAAATTTTATAATCTGGAAAATTTCATGGTCATATGATAAGAATGCAATTAAATATGAATTTTTGATTAACTCTGACTCAGTGAAATAAAAATCTGGACAGCACTAAACTGAGTTGAACTTTGAAATTTTTGGACATGCAATTGATGTTATTTTCGCTCCATTAAATTTTTGTATAAACCAATATGAGTCCTCTGTAAGGCATTAAAATTTGAAGGATTTTTATGAAGTGATTTATTTTTAAAAATTCGGAGATCAAGGACTGTCAAGTTTCAAACCTGATATCAGTATAGCCTTGGTTTGGATTCGGAGGTTTAGCTTAATAGGTTAACAGGGGTATTAAAGACTAGAAATTTTTATGGTATTTGTTCTGAGTCTTTAGAACATATATATACATTTTCAGGATCATTGGTTTTATATACACTTTATTAAAAATAGAGAAAGTGGACTGCACTAGTGAGACAGCGTTGACAGCAATCGATTTTAACTGTATTTGGACTTAGATTAATTTAGTAAGTTATGATTTCCTATAAATTTATGAGTTTCATGATGTGATCTAGGTTGATAAGAGGGATTAAATTCGTACAGTTATTTTCTCTATTGGGATAAATGGAGGAGGTAAGTAAACCTTATACATTGCTTTAATATATTATATGTTTAATTTCAAAAATACTTTAATTAGTTTTTTTTAAATAATCGAATGAAATCTTGGATTTTCGATGTTATTTTATTATGTTTAATTTAAATGATTTTGCATCCTCAAGGATAGTTTTATGTATATTGTTCGATTATATTAAAAGTATTGTCTTCCTGTTATAAAAATGTGATATGCTTTATTAAAAATATTCCTTCTTATTGTAAAGAATGACACGTATTGTAATCGTGATTGTAATTAAAACCTTTTGGCTCATCTATCCGTAGTTCATTTAATTGTAATGGCCTAGACACCGGGATTACAGATGTCATAATTGTATATATCGTATTGGTCCAGCTGGAATATTTATTGTTGCACAACATTAATTATATGGGCCCCGCATCGGGATTATAGGTGTAAATTGTATCGGCCCTGCACCAGGATTATAGGTGCTAATTATATTAGCCGCATACCGGGATTATAGGTGTGAATGATATTACGTGCTTGGAGAAGACATAAATAAGTGCATGATAATGTTTGAATTCATATATTAGCATAAGATATGTGGTTATGGCATATGTAAGTAAGTAATTGAAATATTAAGATTTATATGATAATCTTACAATTTTAACATTTTAATCAAAATTCCATTATATTTGGATTTATACTGTAAACTTAAGATATTTACTTTCCATGAAAGTTTCAATTATCTTTGTTTGCTTCTCAATTTACATTTTATCATGCTAATAAACAAAAACACTCATAAATTAACTCATTTGACTATTATTAGTGTTTTTTTTTTTTTGGTTGCATGCATCGAACTCTTTTTTATTTTATTATGAGGTATCGCCAAACACATAGATATGAGTATTATAATTATTTGAATTCTATCTTAATTTGTTCACCCTCATTCAACATTTTCTTGTAGCTAGATATATATATATATATATAAATATTACAATTTGATGCTATTAATGGGTTGACGTGATTATGACACTAATTAATTTAAATCAAACCCACACCCATTTATTTTTTATGAATTCGTGTTAACTCGTTGTGTCGTGACCCAAATTATCACCACTACTAAAAGGATCTAGCATCTCGACATCTACATAGGGGTGAAAAAAGCCCAGTGTCTTGACATCCAAACAAGGGTGAAAAGGCCCTAGGGTTATAACATTCAAATCTAAAAGCAAATAAGGCCCCAGAAAAAGTTTGAGGCGAAAATCTGATTATAGCCTAAAAGGCTAAGAGAATAGAAGTATGAACAATTGGCATGATCCCACCTAACGTGACAGGACCCAATCCGAACCATACCGTACTCGTATCTAGAGGGGCCTGCCTGGCACCCCACGGGATCCTCCTAAACCTTTTCTATTGGTCTAAAAGGAATCCATGGAGCGAACCCTTAAAATCTTTTCTTACTTATAAAAAAGATTGGGTTGGGTTTTTTTTTTTTTTTTTTTTTTTTCTCAAATGAAAATTCGGCAATATAACGTTTGTATTTTTAGGGTTCCAAATACCTGTAAGGTTGAAATACACTTCGACTATTTTCAATATCCAACCCAACTTCTTTCACAACTTCTCTCAAAGGTTAACTTTCCAATTTCATGCAAAATAGTTGAGAAAACCGTAAACCACAAATCACAAGATAAAAGCCAATTTCGTGTAAACAATTTACATCGGAAAACAAGCATGTTCCATAACTTAACTGACATTTACAAAACCTTAAACACTTTAATATACATATGAGTGACAAGTCTCATTTTAAAAGCCATTCAAAACATCTTATAAAATACATCAACAAGGTGGCTTTTCAACTTTCATATGTATGCAAAATGATTATGTAAGTGAAGCATTCGTCGAGCCGACGCCCACCTACTTCAACGGAGGGTACCTTGAGCCTTGTCACCTGCGCTAGCACCTGAGAAGGTTTTGATATAAAACAGGAAAAAGTGAGCTTAATGAAGCTGAATGAGTGCGCGTATGTTATAAAGTAATATCATATTTCATTGTAAACTACCTCCTTAAAAACATTAAAAATAGGGTTGCATTTCGTAATCATTTAACTTAGAATTTCATAAAAGTTCATGCTTCACATAATAAAATCATAGAAATCCCAACATAAGGGATACATAAAACTTTTCATAAACTTAATAAGCAATAATATCATTCAAACGAAATTCGATTGTAAGGCTTCCTTTCGAACTATAATTATAATCATATAAAATAGTTTACTTTTGAACTTACATTTACATTTTTAAATGCACCAATGTTACCCCTTAAACTTACAACCACGAGAACGTGGAGTCACAAGATGATTTGGCCTTAAACACCATCCGTGACACTTACAAAGACATCCCAACAACTACGCGCGGAATTGTGCATCGCAAAGCGTAGAGTAGGATAACATCCCACACACGTAAAGGCGACACGACAGACTCTATTCCCCCAATGTGAGTGATGCAATAACCCCCCATACCTTGCCATACACGTGTGGGACATACCAGCCAGGTCTACATAACTTAAAAGGGTGGACAAACAATTGGCCTTTGAAAACATATTTGTACGTATATCATTTTTGCATCAACCGTTTATCGAACAATACTTAAAACTTCGAATTCCATTTCAAAGTAGCTTTCACAATTATAAGAACGCAAAAGATAACTTTCGTACAAAACATAGTATTTATGAAATTATCCGTTTAAAATCATAAAATCACAACCATACTAGAAAATACATAAGCATATCAAAACACATACATTTTTGCTAAAACCATTTTGCACTCACCTTGCTTTCAAACTTCCCTTAATACCTTCGACGGTCCTCGCCGGCTCCGCTAGCCTCGCCTTCACCTACACATGATAAGCACATTTAGAATGTGCTCAATAGACAAAGAGCAAGGATGCACTTAACTATACTAACTTTATAAAATTCTCTCTACACTAGTAGTTTCTCCTTTCAATTTCTCTTTGATCTATGCTCCAAATTCCCAATTTCTTTGCATGAATCCTTCATATATGCCCCAAGGGACGTTCCCATATGCTTCCCATCATAAATTGAAGCTTGGAACCCAAAATGACCGTTTTAGACCTCTCAAACCCGAATTGAATGCACAGCCCAAACCGTGCATGCTTTTGCTCTAATTCTTTCTTCCACACTCTTCTTGTCTCCCAATGGGGTCACCCATAAAATTTTGTCGAATTCCGACATCGTTTGAATATCAAAATTTAAGAAAAACCTCACTTTTTCATCCGCTTTTAGGGGGCTTTTTCGCTCATTTCATTCTAAGACTTAGTTCTTTCTTTCCTTAAGATAAACATACTCAAACCTATCCATACAAATCATTTCAACATATAAAAGAATTGGTTTTCGATGGCAACTCAAAATGTCTTTCCTAGGTGCTTTACAATGCATTACAAAGGAATTGCTTCCAATGCAATTCTAACATTTTCATAGGATTATAGGTCATCTAAACAACATGGTATCATAGTTAAAACACCTCAATTCCATTGGATTTTCATACCTCTCCATAAAGCCTTACAAGCACTAACTTAGTCTAAGTCCATTTCTTTCAAGATTTTCATGTTGGTTCTTTTAGACAAATTATCAAACACCATGCCTACATTCACTTCATTTAGTTTCCAAACCAAAACCAACTCAAAACCTATCTCATGCCAACCCTAGCTCATCAATTTTAGTAGGTTTCCATGCCATCTATACAAGCCTTTCAAGTCTCAAATAAATCATCTCCTAACATAGGTAAAAACTTCCCATCAAAACCCACTAAAACACCATCAAAATAACCAACATCAACATCACCACAACAAGCTCAAAAGTAAGTGAACTAACCTTATTTAGCTTTGATCCTTGCTTCAAGTTTGATTTCCTAGCTTATACAAGCTTGCTTGATGGATTGAGATGCCAAAAAGTGATTGAAACTAGCTTGATCATCAATTCCTAGCCTTGACCTAACCAACCCACACCTTTCTCACGTTCTCTCTCTTCTTTCCTTTGATTTCTTTGTGTTTGCTTTGTGAGTGGCGTGAAATCTCTTCAAAAATTGATCAAGTGTTGTATTTATACTTATGACAATCCCATAATGACCATCTTGCCCCTTAAATCATTTCTTCTTGGTAACTACTTAATTGAGAATGGTCAGACATAAACGATGGGTTGACTTGTGACAGCTCGTGTAGATTCATTTGTTTGAGTTACGTGAACTATGACCTATTAAATTGAAGCTACGGATGTCTAGTTTTCATAGCAACTGACAGTTCATAAATCGGAGGTCTGTAGAAAAAGTTATGACCAATTTAATGACCAAAGGTCAGTGCTGTCGGCGACCTGCGAGCCTGCGCGCCACCCAGTGCGCGTGCCAGCGCGCCTGCACTTCTCCAGCGCGCCTACCTGCACGCTTAGCAGCCACTAGGCGCCCAAGGGAGCGCCACACACTGTCCCAAGTGCGCTCCCTTGCGCGCTCCGCAGCCTCTAGGCGCCCAAGGGAGCGCCACACACCGTCCCAAGTGCGCTCCCTTGCGCGCTCCCTCCCTACTAAGCGACCGGGTGAGCGCCAATGCTGAAAAAAAGCATCTTTGAATATTCTAACCCATTTTTCATGCCCCAACTCTCCAACCTATAATTGCATAAATCTTTACCAATTAGGAATGTTTTGAGGGTCTAAGAATGGAGCTCTTTTTAAAATATCTCTTAGTAATAATACTAGGGATACCATAAATAAACATTGAGGGCTTACATAACGCATGAAACACGTTGCAAACAAGAAGTCTTAAAGCCTACCAAAAATCCAAGTTACTAGGCCTAAGAGCCATATAAGCAAACATTTGCATCTATATGAAGACCCTTTAGGAATTAACATAAAGATGATCATATTTATAAATGCCTTCAGAGGTACGAAGACCCCTCTTTGGGAATCACCTCGAAGTAGGATATCATTTTTCAAATGCCCTTTAGAGTTAAAAAGACCCCTTGGGCATCAACCCAATGTACTAATAGTTTATTCATGAACACCCTTTAAGTGGTGAAAAGACCTTGCTGGTATTAAACCTTGGGGTGAGAATTATCTTGTTTACAAATGTCCCTTTGAGTATCGATCATGGATGAAAATTATATCTTCAACAAACACCCTTTAAAGGCAAAATGAACTTTCAAATAACAACTACAAGTAGAAACTTACCATCCTAGAAGGTAACAAAACCTAGTTGAGAGTTATGATTCACACTCTTGAAGCTTAATGACCAAGTTGTGACCCGAGCTCCTCAGCTTCATTTCCCTAAAAGTAAAATTCCTTAAGGTAGACCTCGACGAAAGGAAACCAAGTAGAAGATAGTGGTCACACGTCCGAGGCTTAATGGCCAAGTTATGATCAGAGCTCCTCAACATTGCTATTTAAAGGCAAAACATCCCTAAGGGAAACCTTTGTGAAAAGAAACGGAATGATAATCTTTATATTCTAAAGAGAAATTGGTTAATTTCAAAATATTCTTATTAGCTTCAAGCATTTCATTCCTTTCCATACCAAAAGCTAGGAGGCTACTATTTAAAAATGAAATTAGCTCCATAAAATTAAAATGAACCCATACCATAAATTCAATTAATTTATAAAGTTAGCTCAAATGAGAGGCTTAAAGGAAGGACAAGCTTAAAAAAAAACCTCAAGGTTTGCCCGTAGGAGAAGTAAAAAAGGAGAGCTTGTGGGATGAGCCTAAGATTGATCCATGTGACAAGCTCAAGAGACAAACCCAAGGTTTGCTCGTAGAAGAAGCCTAAATAGGGAGCTCAAAGGAAAAACTTTGGGTCGGTCAGCCCACCCAAAGGAGAAGCCCAAGGTCAATCCATAGGAGAAGCCTAAATGGGGAGCTCAAGAGGTAAGCTCGAAGGGGCGCATCGACCTCCAACCTAGTCACCTTAGGAAGGGGTACAGAAAAAACCCAAATACCCTTAAAAAGGGGCAAAAAGACAAACTAGAAGGAAATTCCACCTTGAAATTCAAATAAGTTTTCATATCATTTAATAGCCCCTACACCGTTAGAGAGGTAAAAAGTTCAAGTCTGACAACAGACCTAAGTGAGACAAATGCCCATGGACGACAAGCCCTAGACTGCATAGGAAATGGAAGGGCCTGAACATGGCCATATGATCTTATGTTAAAGCTAGTAAACAAGATAACATCATACATCCCTACTTTAGAATGGGTAGTAAAGGAACTCAAAACAAGAATAAGCATAAAAAGAACTAGGTTGTAGAGGAAAAAAAAGAACTTAGGATTAACCACTTAGCCATGTGTTAAAATGGACAAACGAGGATTAACCACATAGCCTTCTATCAAAAGAGACAAAAAAAAAGAGTTGACTACCAGCTCAAGAGGAGGTGAAAAAACTAGACACGCCAAAGGAGAAAGGGACAAGATAAAGAGAAGTCTTGATTAGTGAGAACAAAAGACGTGGAAGCACCAAGACCAAGCAAGTGGGCTATATATAAAGTCACTGTTCCATCACAAAGAGGTGGACATCTGGTCTAAGGACCTTGAAAAACCCGAAAAGCTCTTTAAGAGTTTCTTTTATGAAATTCAAATGATCTTAACTCACTCTTATTTAGAAAAGGGAAATCTCAATGATACTTATCCATATGAAGGGCCAAGGGTTAACTTTTGCCCATGCAAGAAGCCTCATCATGCCCCAAGAAATCTAGATGCACCAAATCTACTTTTCAGACTATTAAGGGGTTTATGTAGCCTAAGTCAATCCTTGGTGTCCTTTCTAGTGGAAGGGAGCTAAGGAGGTCGTAAGTAAATCTCACGCTAGGATATCCATCACATGGTAAAGGGAAGTACACCTTAATCTCCACTATTCTCATGTACTTATGTCATAATTACTCTTCCTAAGGGTTTATCGTCATCCATCCCGTTTGACTTGAGCATCGGCGGGTCTTCTCAAGTAAACTTATCGACGAGCCCTTGATGGTTTTCTTTATCTCATAGGTATTTGTGGACCTAGGACTCATCATGCTCAAATTCTAACCTCCTAGGATTCACCTTATCCCCTACTAAGGACCAAAGAAAAGGTGGACCTAACTTGCTCTTGAGGACAATTTTGTCTTGTAACTATATAACGAAGGGGAGTTGAATGACTTTAGGGGACCACCTATTGTCCCCTAGTCCTAACATCCCTAATACCATTAAGGATGTCTTCTACCATCAGTTAAGGGACTAGAAACCTCATTTTACTCGTTAGTGCAAATACATTTTTTTTTTTTTTGCATAAAAAAATAACAAATAAAGGGACCATAAAGTTTACTTTTGATATAAATATAACAAAAGAGATGTTTCTTACTTGATGTTTAAATATTACTAAATAAAAGAAAAACATGTCCAAAGCAAAAATAATACCATACAGAATATATGGTCTACCTAATAACAATGTCATTGTTGAAGTATTCTTAAGAATACAAGATCAAGTAAGATAATAATGAAGTTTGAATATTATCATCGTACCAGATAAAATTGGAGCTTGTAATTGTTGAAATGAGTTGATCTTGTTGTATCTTTGCAATATTTAAAAATCTCTACTAATCCTTGAGTGAGAAGGAAGACCGTGAGAAAAGAACTTCCAAGGTCCTGATGTGTTTCTTTGCTTTCACTGTGAAAATTTAGAAGCAAAGTGAGACAAGGAAATTAAGGTTCCTTCTAAATTACTTCTAAAATACTACAAAAGTATAATATATATTAATCCACAATATATCAAATTCCTTATCTAAATATCCAAAACTAGTATTTGGTATCACGAAAGAAAAGAGTCTTTCACTTTAATTTTCATGGCAATGGTGATATAGCAGCATAAAATTATAAAATAGAAAAGATATATATGACTATATTGCTAACATATTCTAACCAAATTCATAATATTTATAATAGACAGATAGCTCTTGTTTGTGATGTTTGTGTGAATTCATTAGTATTTTTTTTTCCGGCAAATATAAAGTAAATATGATTTAACTTATTTTATTAACTATTTGCTTTTTTTATTGAACATAGATTACTATGTTCTGAAATATCTATTAATTAACATATTTTTTCAACAATGTATAAATTATTATATATGTGTATCTATGGACATATAATTGAAATAAGGAAAAGTGAAATCGTATAAATTATCAAACTATTATACAATAATCTTGCAAATGTGGAGAAAAAGCTTCTATAAACACCAACATTATATGCTATAATGTATCTTAGAAAGAAAGTTCGGAGTCAGCTTCCAAACTTGCAATTTACAACAGCGGAAGATGTAGGCTGTGACATAGGAAAATTAACAATGCCCACAAACATGTATAAATACTGTCAAGAACTTTTATATATCTCTCAGCTAATGTTTAAAGTTCACAGTCTCATTCCCTAAGTCACAAAAAAAAAAAAAAAAAAAGAAACTAAACTCTTGGTTGAAGTGATCTCAATCTTTTTGTTACATTAATTAATTCAGATGTTAAGTGTTTTGTTGAAATTTCAAAAAGCTTAATTTTTACCAACAAAGCTATCTCATAAAATTAATCTCTGAAATTGAATAACAAGTTCTGTAATTAATATCGACTTTACTTAAAAGACAAAACACACCAAGTTTTCGAAAACTCTTAATTTTGATAAGTCACAAACTTTAGGTAGCCAGATAGCCAGAGTGCAAGTATCGTAAACATCCACATTTTCATGCAATTTCATCTAACCTTAGGGGTTTGTGCAATTTGCCATTTAATTTATAATTTTCAGATATCTTATTTTTTAATTCACATAGTGTATATATATATTTTTTAATTTTCTTTTATATTACTTAAATTAATGTATGATATATCATAATAATTTTGAATTGTTCTACTTTCAAGATTTTTCCCATTTATTCTAATTTATTTTTTATCTTAAAAGGATTGGATCAATTTATACTTTGGCAATTGAGTTGACTACTTCGACTTAAACAAATATATAGAAATTTCTTTGATAATTTCTCTACTACTTTTCTTCATGTAAATTAATATTCTTCAAATTTATTAAAAATAAATGGTAAAAATTAGTGTACACAACAACCAATTTTCACATTAAAATAAGTTGACAACTGAAAGTTTGACCTCATGAACTAATATGGTATTTCATAAAAGTTGGAACTAATTTGCACAAAAACAAAAAATTCACAAACTAAGCTTGAGATTAAGCAAATATGATGGGGACTTAATAGGTATTTGTCCTAAAAATTAATCTACAAATTTTGTCCACTTACATGTGAAATATTTTGTCTAAGCATAACTAGAACAAAATTTTGTGGGAGCTATTAATATAATTAAATTGGAAGGAGACTAATTTTAGGAGGGTAAATTTGGAAAAAAAATATTTTAGGTATAGAATGGTGGTACAAAGTTAAGTCAAAGATCACTATATTGCATTTTTCATTTTCAATTATTTTTAGCACCATTTAACTTTTTGTCCATTTGAAAAAATAAACCAAAAAAATAATTTAATTGATTCAACTATAAGTTTAAAACCACAAACTATCTTTAAGTAAGCAGGTGGAGACTATTTTTTTTTGGGAGATTTATCATTTTCAGCCAAACAAAAAGGAAATTTTTGTTTTTACCCAATATTTTATACAAATTTTTTTTAGCCTCTCAAACAAATTATTTCCATTCTATACCCAAGATTGCTAAATTACCCTTCAAATTAAAATCACCCAATTGCCCTAAGCGAAATTACCAAAATAGCCTTCTTCTTCCTCCTACTTCCTCCTAGCATCCAAACCTCTCTCTTCTCTTTCTCTTTACTCTATTCATGGTTTTTGTTCTCTTCCATTCACCATTATAGCCGAAAGTCAAACCTCCTAGTAAGGGATTCTTCATTTGAGTTTCTTTGTCCATTGAAGGTTTTTGATCCATTCAAGTGTGATCCGTTTTGAAGCTTCTTCTTTCATTTCAAGTGATTTGAGTTTCGAAGGTAATGTATGTGTTTTTGTTGGTTGGTTTTTAGGTTATTTTGTTCAAATTGTAAGGTAAAGGCTTTAAAAGTGATTTGGTTGTGATAAATACCATCCGAAAGATAGATTTGTAGATTTGCAGTTTCTGCAAAATCTACGACGAAATCGGTTTTTTAGGTAATTTAAAAACCGATTTTGGTTTTTACAGAGGTGTAAAACCGATTCTCTATTTTGATCGGTTTTCATGCCACTCAAAAATCAAAATCGGTTTTTCATGTATATGAAAAACCGATTTGAGCAATTTTTGATTTTTTCGATATTTGTTGTGTTTTGGATGCCGTGTATTAAATTTTAGTGTTATATGTGGTTAGATACGATCGTAGGCAGTGTTAGCATAATTGTGATATATCTTTTGTTTTTAATGATGGACATTGATTTATTGTGTTAGATTTTGTTATATATAGTGAGACTAATTAAACATTCTTTGAATGTTATAGGAATGACTCACGAAACGATTGTCATCAACTTTGATAGAGAGTGGAATGGATCTAACTACGTTGGGGGTGAGTCGATCATGTGTGGGGTCTCCAAAGATAGTAGTTTTTCATCGTTGGTGGATGTTGTGTATAGAGAGACTAGCATTGATAGAAGAATGTGGGATATTCGTATATATTATTTACTACAAAGCATGACAAATGGTCAAGTGAAAAAATACGTATCATGTCCGATCTTGGTGTGGTTGGTTTGATGGCGGTGAGAAATGTTGATATTAGAGAGATTTACATTGATAAGGTTGTAAGAGATTTTGGAGCTGGAGTTAGTAGGCATATCGTTCGTCCAAATGTCACCGACTCAATACCAGACACAAGACATGAGATGCCAAATAGTAATAGACCTGTAGATCCGTATATGGTTCAAAGTCAATTTTATCTGACTTCAGGTGCTGGTAGCAATCAAGTTGATGCTTCGGTCACCCCATTTACATCTATGGAAGGTCCCATTCATGACATTAATAATGATGATATGAATGATGTTAGTGATGATGGAGAGCAAGACACAGATGATAATGGTGATGGGACAGAGGATAGTGATGAAGAGGAAACTGGAGATAGTGATGAAGAGGAAGCTAGAATTAATGATGTCGACGAGGATGAAGGGTTTCCAGAAATAAGATTTTCGGGTTTACAATTTCAGAACAATCCTTCACAACCATACTGGATTGTTCCCGGTGTAGAACTGGGCGACATTGAGGCTACTTCAAGCGCTATGTCAACTGTCTATCAACGTGGTACTTTGTATAAAGGTGCATTCTTTGATAGTAAACAAGAAATGTGTACAGCTATTGGAGAATATGCTCTGAAATCCAAGTTTGAATATCGTGTTAGACGTTCAGACGCGGAACGATTTGAAGCTGGTTGCAAGGATAAGAGTTGTAGCTTTATAGTTCGTGCAAGATGCAGAACAGGTTGTTCGATGTGGTTTGTATTGAAGTATGTGGCGGAACACACGTGTCGTCAGGTAGCCATGGAATCACATATGAAAAGTGTGAAGGCTTTTGTTATCGAAAAATTATATGCGGGAAAGGTGGGAAGGGATATTTATACACCTAATCGTTTGATCGGAGAAATGCTAGAGCAGTATGGTGTGCAGATCTTGTACAGTAAAGCTTGGAAGGCTTTACAATATGCAAAGAAACTAGCATATGGACAAGCGGACGAGTCATATCAACAACTTCTGTCCTACTTTGAAATGTTAAAAGTATCAAACCCCGGCACCATGACGGCAATTGAGAGGGATGAAAACAACCGGTTCTTGTATTCGTTCGTTGCACTTGGAGCTTGTATTGAGGGTTTTCGATCTTACATGAGATCGGTTGTTGCTATTGATGCCACCCATTTGAAAGGTGAATACAAAGGGGTGATTTTTTTTGCTGCCTGCAAAGATGGGTCGGAGATGATTTATGCCATCGCTTTTGGATTTGCTGATGGAGAGTCAGACCGTTCATGGACTTGGTTTTTAAGCAGATTACGAGAGGCGATCGGTGTGTCAAACGATTTGCTTATCGTATCCGATTGTCACAAAAGCATATCAAATGGGATGAGTGTAGCTTTTCCCGAAGTCCCTCACATATTGTGTTTTTTCCACCTGTGGCAAAACCTGAAGCAACACTGTAAAAAGTATTCGAATGTAGTGGAAAAAGCATTTTACAGTGCAGCATACAGTCATGTGCCATATGACTGCGATAGAATGTTAGAAGAAATTCGGGCGTTGCATCCGAAATCATATGATACTTTGGTATCGGTTGGGGTAAGCAGGTGGTCACGGGCATATTGTCCAAATAGAAGATATGACATGATGACCACTAACATTGCAGAATCACTCAACAATTGCATGATGCAAGCACGTTGTTTGCCAATAACTACCGCACATGAATATGTGAGAAATGTGTTACAAAGATGGTTTAATAATAGACGTGGTGTTGCTGAAAAACTCACGACTTTTGTTACCACTGCTGCGTACGATCGAATCATGTTGGCCAAAAATTTATCAATGGAAGGTACTGTATATCCTATTACAGAACCGATCACATACAGTGTTCTACATCCTAGCAAAGGCGATGCGGTGGTTAATATTGAAACGTGCACATGCACTTGCTTGAAGTGGAACTTAGATCAGTTGCCATGTATTCATACATGTGCTGTAGCCAGGTATCATAATTGTACGTTGTTAATTTCTATATTTAATGTCATATCATATTTTTACATTTAAATAAATATTTATGATACATGTCAGGTTTAAGGGCGTCAGTTGTTATACACTTTGCAGTCATTATTATAGCACAGAGTGGCTGAAAGCTGCATATGCACGTCCGATCAATCCCGTTCCTAAATTGTTTGATTGGAATGTTTCCGCGGAAGTTAGAAGCATAATTGTACTACCACCCATAGGAAAAAGGCAAGTAGGTAGGCCGAAAGAGGTTCGAATTCCTTCCGTTGGGGAAGCTCGTCGAACTAAGAAGTGTGGAAGATGTGGTCAGAGGGGACATAATCGTCTTCGTTGCCCTAACCCTCCAACATCCTTCAGTGGAGGGACGAGCGGAGCCGCAAGTGCAGAAGGCCAAACTAGCGAAGCCGCTACTGCAGAAGTTGGAACAAGTGCAAATGCTCATCCAAATACTGCGCCCTCACGAAGATGCCGCCTCTGTCATGAGACTGGACATAACCAACGTCGATGCCCGCAACGGTTTCCTCCTCCCAATCAAATGATGGGTAATAATCCAAACATTGATGATTAGACACATTAATTAATTGAAGCTTGTATTTACGTCAGATTGTATTATGTTATGTAACGCTTACTTGTTTATGTTGATTTAATCTTCATTAGAGTACAATGAAACTTATATTATTTTTTGTTTAATGACGTCTTGCAAGTATTTTATTAATTAGAACACATGTAGCATGTAAATGTTCATTTATTTATTTAGCATATGTTTAAATTTTGGGAACTCAAACTTTTATAATGACACAAGTTTCCTTAGTGATATGACACATTATTTAGCATATGCAGGCAATAATATACACCAGGTCTAAATTGGTAAAAGAAACTGATTTCGTGATTCAGGTTGATCGGTTTTTCAGGTTGATCGGTTTTTCATTATTGATAAAAAACCGAAATCGGTTTTTAATAGCTCATAAAACCGACATTGCTTCATCTGCCATATGCACGTCTGATCGGTTTTTCAGTTTAAGGAGAAACCGATTTCGGTTTTTAATGCCACTTAAAAAACCGACATTGCATTTGGTAGGACTTGACTTGGAGATTCCCTAATTTAAATAGCAAGATTAAAAATCTGTACATATCAACTAATGGTGTTTGAGACATTAAATCTTTACATAGAATGAATTAAAGATATGTCAGAGACTATCAAAATCAAATACTATTTTGTGACTTAAATATCTATTTTTATAAACTAAGGGATCGGTTGTTTTTTTGTCTGAAGATTGAATAGTATTGAAAGTCATTGAAGACTGAATAATGATAAAAGTCTGAAATTTAAATGACATATTAATTTGTTTTTTTTTCCCCTTCTTTACCTCTCAATATATAGTAATCTTATTTGTTTTTAAAAGTTAAAAATATTTGAAAACTAGCAATTTAATATTTATAATCTGTTACTATTAGTTGTTATCTAATTTCATTTAATATGATACAAACAATTACAAATAAACTATTTAACAAAAACTAAAACACTTTTATGTATATGTTAATAATATTTTTATTTATAATTAAGATATGATTAATTATTATAGTTATTTAAATTAAATTTATATATTTAAATAAAAATAAACAAAATGGTTTTAAGTTAAATTACTATTACAATAAAAGTTTGATGTACATGATTGAATTGAACTATTTTTAAGATGTGAAATTGGATATAATTAAATTGAACTAAATTAATACTTAGTTGTGTTTCATACAGTTGGACTAGATTAAAAATAATATCATCTCTTGTTTGGTATAGGTTAAGATTGGGTAAAAATATAATTATATAATTTAAGGTGTTTTTTTTTGTATTTTTTGGTGAACACCTCTTTTTTTAAGTTTTTGATTAAAATTTTGCATTTGTGTGTTGCAATTTAGTGGAACATTAGGAATTCGTAAAAATATTAGAAAATGCTCCCATTTAATTACTAAAAATAAATACAATTACTTATATATAGTTTGAATGTCAAGTTTGCACTATTCTTCCCTTGTTTTACTTGTGCATATGGAAATTTGGTTGTTATTTGTTAATATAGTTGAACAGGTAGATAAGGTAAATTTAATATGAAAATTCAGATTTAAATTATTATATTCAAAATTTATTAAAAATCAACTATTAATTCAGAAGTCTAATGAAAATTTAATACAAAACTAACGAGAAGGGTATTTAATTATTGATTAGAATTGTTTGAAATTATTGAACCCAAAAACTTAAATTTCTTTGACAGTTATATTTAAATTTCCAACATAAAATACATAACATTTTGAAAAAGAGTTGTACCACTTATATTTGAATTGTTTTTTAAAAATAAGGATATTTTCTTGAAATTAAATCAAAATTTTTAATCAAATCAACCTACGATTACTCAATATGATAAGAATTATTTAACCCATTTTTTTGGTGACGGTGCGTTCAAAATATTTAGTAAATTTCAATTTTACATCTTCAGTTTCAAAAATAATTTTAAAATTTTGAGTCAAGTATATATGTGTGTGTGTCATCTTATTAATTTACAAAAATGTAATATGAAAATGATTTTTACTATTGAGACTTACATTTTAAAAAAATATGCGGAACAAGATAAGATGAGATTGATTTGGTAATAAACTTTTCTTACTTACATACTTTAATGGTTTAGAGTTGGTACCGTGTTTCTCTCTCTAAGCTCAAACTAATTGTAATAACTAAAAATATATATGTACTTTTTTTAAAGAAAAAAATTAAAGTACTTGAATAGTAAAAAATATATAAACGATTATATTTTCATCCTACTTATTTTATTTTTGTTTATGTGATAAAACACAATCACCAACATAAAATGCTAAAGCAGATTTAATTTTACTGTGAAATTGAATCAATTAAAATTTGCAACTTGACATCTTATGAGAAAATTGATGTCACTCGAGTCCACCTAATATTATTTCATTTTTCATTTGTCGATATATTTATATATATATAACTATTACAATATATTTATAATGGTGGTGGTATATGCAACAAACAAGCAAAGAGCAGTTCCTCCAAATGAGCTTGGGTTGGTGGTAGAAGATAGAGAGAGGATATTTTCACCCAATTAAATTTCTTGTACACTCTATTTCAAAAAAATAGAGGATTTTTCCTTTAAGCCCTATTCAATAGGTTGTTGAGGATTTTTCATTTAATTATAGTTTCAATTGGAGAAATGTATTTTTCAAGTTCTTAAAAAATAAATACAATTACTTATATAAATGAATGAATATTTCAAAAAAATAAATACAATTACTTATATACAACCTCTTCATCAGAGTCAACTATCCATTTTCCAAATTTATTTACTTTATACAATGGTGTCGAAAAGGTATACAGATCCCTTGCAATCTCTGTCCTCAGTGCAATGACATCTGCAACCTGATCCGGTCGTCTTGATTTCCATGTAGCCTCGTTTGATTGTAACAAATCACGTATGTACATGGCCACATATGCTCCACAGCTCGTCCTGTATTAATAACAAGTTAATTAAATGATGTTATCATACCATTAAATATAATATAAAATAAAAAATATATATTATATATATAAATATTGAATTTTCATTAAGTTACAAATTTACTCACCCATCGGGTTGCTGGGGCACAACCGATCTATCAAGACGTTCAACTGTCCATCGCTCATCCACAGGTGGCATCTCTATCTGGGTCCTCTCATAAAATCCCACAAACCGCAATAAAATGGGCATCAAACACACCAGCGGCTCAAGTGGCTCAATGCGTAAAGCTAAGTCAGTATGTGCAAGAGAATCATATATTAATATCTTCTTCTGTCTCAGGCACACCTGACAAAGGACCCAGTGATTTTGATCTAGGCTACATGGCAACAACACCTGCAATTTGAAGACGTCAGTGATATAAGACTAATTTAAATATTTAAATGATCAAATAATAACTTATAATTTTTCATACAACACTCACATTTTCAACTTCCCACCACGGTACTAATGAGTCTAACTTGCCATAACCGAATGCTAGCCACTCTGAGGGTACATCAGCTGTAACCGGATCAAATGTTTTTCCTTTGAGGACGTATTGCTCTCTATAGTATAATGTCATCAATGCCTGCTGGAAAAAAAAATTAAACATGTTATCACACTTAAGGGACATATGACGATAAATTGTAACGACATAACTTATTAAAATGTAAACACTTACAAATAAAGAGCTCCCATGAACCGCATATCTAGTGTCCTCAACCTCATTCCACTTCTTTCGTAAACACATCAAATAAGAATCGATGTGCTCAAAAGTGAACCATCTGTTCTCATCCTCAATGGTTCGCAATGTGTCTGGTATCACGCACCACTGACAACGCTCAACTGTACGCCTAAAATAAAAGAAAAAAAAAAGGGTTAACTTTTTTTAATGGTAACCAACATAAAGGTATAAAACTACTTATTATCAAAACCTGAGATCCAATGACGTGGAAGAAGCTTTGTATAGTCTGTAGACAACCTCTACGGGGTCTACAGACTCTGCCACCTCCTCAACCTGCTTTTGGGGCACCTTCTTTTTCTTTTTTGGCGGTCCAGGATCAGTGTATGGTGTCCGCAGAGATGCCGCTGGCTTCGTCTTTCGTTTGCCTCGCTCCTGGATGAGCTCATCATGCAACTGTAAAGAAATCAAAACTATCAATTAGAATAAACATTTAGAAATATAAATCAAACTGTAACACAATTGAAATACTATACGTACCTGGTCATCACCACGTTCATCCTCCTGATGGACCTCCTGTTCCTCCTGATGGATGGCTATCTCGTCTCTATGGATAGGCGACTGATGGACTACCTCATCATGATGGCCAGGTGACTGATGGACCCCTTCGTCCTCATATGGTGCTGGTGGTGGTGGTGGGGGAGGGGGGGTGGTGGTGGTGGTGGTGGTGGTGGTGGTGGGGGGGATGGGGGTGGGGGGGGTGGGGGGGGGGGGGGTGGTGGTGGTGGGCTATAGATATGGTCATCAGGGACAATGCTCCCATCATCATCATCATCATCATCATCATCATCATCATCATCATTATCGTCGTCATCCATAGGCATCTTTAAATATTCTTCCACCCGTCTCAGCCTTTTATCCATCTTACTTACTTTCTTGTAGGTTGCCTTCTGTAAACCCACAAGGTACTCAAACAACGGCATCACCTGCATAAATAAGTCATTTAACACAATGTACACAATTGAAAAAAAAAAATTCGACAGAGTCTCCCCTGTTTTTTGAGTATCCAGGGAAATATAACCTGCATATTTCAAATTACACTTCAAATATCATGTTTAGAGACTCCGTCTCTCTATCCCACTTCATATGATTATACAACATATCCACAACTTTTCCATTTACTCAAATGCACATTCACTTAACAATGAAATAAAAAAAAAAACGATTAAGATTCGTACCTTAGAATGTACTGTAGGTACATCGTGCGCCTTTTTTGTTCGTAACTCCGTAAAGCTATCCTCTGATTCAGGCTGTGCACTTGGGATGTCTTCATGCTGCTCCTCATCATCCCTTGCATCATCATCATCATCACGTGCATCATCATCATCACCACGTGCATCATCATCATCATCATCATCCTCCTCACTCCCTCCGCCACCTACTTTATGTACCTCTTCGCCAACCAAATGCTTCGGATTGAATGATCTCCAATAATCCGTCTCCTTTTCGGCATCAGTAGGCTCAAGGGTTTGTGCAATACTAACTATCTGCAATATACATATATAAATGGTTAGTTATATTATTATTAAAGATGGTTAAAACAAAAAAAATAAAGGAAACCATTTTCAATTACTTTCACCACTTACAGGGGGAAAGTCATTCAGGCTGGTTATGCCTTTCGGGGTCCTTTTCAGTGTCCGTCTCCTACACCTTGGCAGTTCATTTTGCAACGATTGATTATTTTTCGCTATCTTCTCTCGTAAAACCGGGAATATTTCCACCAACCACCACTATAATTTGATTAAACAAATAACAAACATATAGTTAGTGTATATATATAAAATAAAATTCTATATATCAACCAATTAAAAGGAAACTATTATTAATTATTTACCATATTAAGTATACCTGAAATGCCGAAATATAACCATAAAGATTAATGGTCTTCGGTGGGTTTTTCACCCGCTCTTCAGTAATCGCCATATGGAGACAATGGATCAGTGTACTATAGCTCAATGTACCCCAAGGGAACGAGTTCCATAACTCCGCATTCTCTATCATCACTCACATAAAATGACCAATGCTAGCTCTATCATCCTGCCCCATGAAGAGATGGAAAGCGATCCCTACATTTGCTAACTTCAAAAGATCCTCATCATTTAAAACATTTTCACCCGTACGGCCCTGACGTCCTGTATGGCTCCTTGCCTCAACAAAGGTGGCTAGACTGGGGATACTCGGCGACACTCCATCAAACAATCGCCATAGGATGCTCTTTACATCATTTTGCACCTTATTGAAGATTTCTCGATCTACACCCCCAAAAGGAAGTCCTGTCACCAATAAAAACTCCTGTTTCCCAAACCTATATGTTCTTCCCCCGACTTCAAACCACATTTCATCACGGCGCCCACCGGGGACCTCCACCTCTCTCACAAGAAACCATAATATCACTGAAGCAGCTATTGTATTGTTGCTGCTTATCTCTAAAATATGTCCGAATGGGCACTCTCTTATGAACCGGTCGTATAAGCCTCATCTAGTAATCACCGCAATGATTTTACCAAGCCATTTTTGCCCAATATGTGTATTCCCGCTCGAATTCTTGCTAATTGTTTGTGAACTATATTTGTACTTGAAATTCATCTGTAGAAAACAACCAAAAACAACAAATGATTAGTATAGTATTCAAAAGTGAACAAAGAAAATCGGTTTTTAACTATGGCTGGAAAACCGATCAATGATATTGATCGGTTTTTCAACAGGGCTGGAAAACCGATCAATGATCATTGATCGGTTTTCCAGCCTTGTGTGAAACACCGATCAATATCATTGATCGGTTTTCCAGCCTTGTGTGAAACACCGATCAATATCATTGATCGGTTTTTCACCAAAACCGATCAATGATAGAAAACAACCAGAAACTGCAACTGACTAGCATATATTCAATGTGAACAACTAAAATCGATTTTTAACTATGGTTGGAAAACCGATCAATATCATTGATCGGTTATTCACTTCGGTTTTTCACAGTACAGAATAGAAAAAACCGATTAACCCTTTTGAAACCGAAGTGCAAAACCTTGAAGTCGAAAACCGAAGTTAACAACCGATTGCGGAAAATCGATTTGAAAAACCGATTGTCAACAATCGATTTCAACAACCGATTGTGAAAAATCGATTTCAAACAATACAAAGGCCGCAGCGTCAACAACACAAATCTAACCTATTTCAACACAAAAACAATACAAATCTAACCTATTCTAATCTAATCATCATAACCTAACACAAATCCAACACAATTTAATCATCATAACACATAAAACATCTCAAATTTGCAAAATGAAATTAAAAAGTCCCTAACATGGTAGATTCGAGTACCTTGCCAAACTTGAGAGGGTCGCCGGCGGTCGGAGATGGTCTGCCAATGTCGAAAACGGCGAGAGAATGGCCGGAAACTGTCGAACGGCTGGTCGGGTCGTGAAAGGGGGCGATCGGGTACGGGTTGCACAGTGTGGGTCGAGTTTTTGAATGAGAAATCGGTGATGAAAATGACTTTTCACCGATTTCTTACAAATATATATAGGAGGGGCTGTTTTGTAATTACATATTTTGGTTTTTTTAATTTTTTTGAAAATTAAGGGCTTATAGGTAAATATATGTAAGGGCATTATGGGTATTTTGGGTATATAATGAAATTAATTTGTTTGAGGGGTTAAATTCAATTTGTTTAAAAATATTGGGTAAAAACAAAAATTGTCATTTTGAAATGGGTATTTTTCGTAATTTTCGCTTTTTTTTTTTTTTACTGACTATAACAGGTTGTTATGTTTATTAGTGAAGGCAATGATTCAAAAATAGCAAAAAGAAAATTATTAGAAAATTAATTGTTACCTAAACTAAAATTCATTTATTGTACTTGAATTCGATTTATTTTTAATTTGTTTTAATCTTTTGTAAGTGTTACATAACTTGTACAATTAAAAAAAAAAATTATCCTAGGTTTAAATTGTATACTAAGTATATTAATAATAATAAACTACAATTATTGCAAAATAATGATTATAAAAGTAATATATTTCAAAGATAATATCAAAAAAAAAAAAAAAGTATCTCAAAATTCTTCAACGATACTGTTATAAAAGGAATGAGACAATTTATTCATTATAATAATAATAATAATAATAATAATAATGATGAGAATTTAGAGTCTAGACATTATGTTTGATATTATGGTATAATTATTAAAATGTTTAACTAGTTTATATTATAATTTTAACATCCAAATACATAAAGTAAAATATTTAGAGAAGATAATCATGTAATAAATTAACATAGCTCTTAACTACCATATAGAAGGCTAGCCTCTTCCTCCATCAACTCCTATTATGAATGTTTTGTATTATATTTTAAGTTCAATAAACAAATTTCCACAGGTAACAAGTTTCAAACATACTTCATCATAATATTCTTAAAAGTTTATAAAACCATAATAAAAAAATTTTCAAGAGAAATTATAACGAAGACAAACCATGTAGATCATACATAAAAAGATTATATCATCAGCAATAAAAGAATTTGTGAAGAAGGAGAGGTATGCACCTGGTCTAGAAATCAGAAAATGTCGGTTGGTTGGCTTGAATTGATGATTCTGAAGAAAGAAAAAAAAGAATTATTAAGAATTAAATATGAAGTTGAGAATTAAATGCAGATGATATGAAGAAATTCTTAGTTTTGGGAAAAAGAATAAAATTTACCTTAATCTAAATGGATGGCTAGTTGATGCCTTGTTGAATGCTTTCTTGAATTAACCGTCTACCTTCAAGGATTTTTTTTTTTTTTTTTTCATTGTTTTGTAAGGGAAGAATTAAAAGATAGAGAACTAGGGATGTATGGTCAACTAAATAAAAGCAGCACAAATAATATTTCTATTACATGAGAAGTCAATATTTATAGAACAAGAAGATGCTATCTTCTAAGACAACCTAGACAAGTAAAGTCAAATGACAAGCAAAGAGTTGTGCCAAATGCTATGTATTCATCTACCATTTAAGAAGAAAAGAATTTCGCTATAACTCTGCCATTTATGAAGCCAAGTGTTAACAACCTTAAGTCAAGCAATCTCAATTAATTAAAAAGAATTATGATTAAATCTCAACTGATTATAAATTAAAAAAAAAAAAACTGAATTTAAACAATGTACTTGATAAAACATATGCATATCAATCATGGACTCGGTGATATGTTCAAGCATTAGCAAAACTATATGATAACAAGAGTTTAATTACCCACTGAATTCAATTTAAAAAGCAAATATAATATAAATATTTCTTTGATGTAAAATTGATATTAAACTGTGTTTTTATTATTTTTATTTTGGACAAAGACATATAAGAACTAGTGGGTGCCATTGTTATACCCCTAAAATTTCAAATTTTAAAATTTTAGTCATTGCCACTAAACTTCAATTCTTATGAATTTCCCTCTTTTCTTAGTGTTTTATATCAGTCTTTCATTATACTCGTTATAAGAAGTTAACTGATAGAAAGCAAGAGATATTTAGTTATTTGTTTTTGTTATGTAAAATCATATAAGTTATCAAACTATCGTACAATAATGTTGCAAATGTGAAAAAAAAACTTTTATAAACACCATAATAGACATTATATGCTATAATGTACCTTAGAAAGAAGGCTTTGTAAACCCTCGTTTTCTATTTACGGTTCCTAGTAATAGTTTCTAAGTAATAATTTGAGATCTTAAATGATTAATGAAAGTGTCTAAGGTTATAAAGAATCTTTAGAGATTGATTGAACCCAATTCGAGAATAATTATAAGGGTAAAATGGTAAATAGGATTAAGTAATTATTAAAGGTGATGAAGGACTAAATTGAAAACAAGTTTTAATATTTGGGTCAAATCAAAATTAAGCTAAAGTTAAGGGACGAAAACCAAATTTTTTAGGACAACATGGTCATTATGAATATTGTTAGTGGATAAAGTGTGAAAATTTCAGCCCATTTACACAATTCAAGCCATTTCACGCACAAAACCAGAAACCAAACCAGAGAGGCCGAGAGAGAGAGCGAGAGAACGAAAGAGGAAGAAGAGATTTCGGCCAAAAGGGAAAAGAAGAAGATCAAGTGAGTCCAAGCCATTTTTGAGCTCCCATCAAGCCTTTAAGTCATCCTAAACTAGAAGATCAAGTTAGAGTTAAGAACAAGAAGCAAAAAAGTGAAACCAAAGAGAGACAAGGGGTGGTTCGACCAAGCTTAAGAGAGGAGAGATCAAGTAACTTCAAGCCATTTTTGAGCTTCCAAGCAAGTCCTCAAGATCACCTAAGCTAGAAGAACGAATTAGAACAAGAAAACAAGAAGAAAATAGTTGAGTTCTCCCATTTTTTAAATTGTATGGTGGTTGGAATGTTGATGATTTTGTTGGTTTGTAATGTGGGTTTTCATGTGTGATCAGAGGTAAGCATTTAGTGACCATAAGCAAGGGCAGATCATGTAGAGACATGTAAGTTTGATGTGTTAGAGCTATGTTGGAAAAACCCTAAAGTTTGAAAGGAAATTTGTTTGGTTGAAATGTGTTGTAGACAATGTGTTTGATGAATGTTTAAGTGATTTCACATGAAAAAGTTGAATGAATTGGGTTTAGTTTGTGTTAAGCCATGTAAGGCCATATATGTAATGCCAATGCCATTTGATGGTTTTAAGTATGATTCCATGTTGAATTCATGCTAAAAAAACCTATGATAAACCTATAGAAGTGTTAGAAGGTCATGTAGATAATTTTCAAAAATTTTAGTCTAAATGAAGGGTATAAGTGGTTATCATGCAATACCACTTTATCTATGAGTTTAAATGTATTGAATGGGTATATTTGAGTGTGTATGACACTAAGGAAAAGAGAATTGAGTTTAGAAACCACCAAGTATAAAGATTTGTAAGGCATAGCATTAGAGAAAAACAAATTTTCAAATGCCATAAGTACCCACCAGTTTATTGAGTTCAGACCCGTACGGTATATCTTACTTAGTAAGGCAAGGGTTAGGAGGAACGAGTCACTAAGTGTGTGGTTAGAGTTATGAGTGAGTGTGTCGCCCCTACTTTGTGGGATATAGTCTCGCACTACGGTTAGCGATGCAGAATTCCGCACGTAGTTACTGAGAGGTCTCAGAGAGTTGGTTACAATGGATGTCAGATACATCGCCATATGACCTACCACACCTGCGGCCTTAGCTAAGTCGCCGTGTGGTCAAGAGATTAGGGTTACAAATGGTGTTTTGATAAAATTCAGTTATTTTTAAGCATGTTCAGATTTATGCTTTACAAGTTTATTATAAGTTGTCTATATTAATGCTATGCAATTGAATGAGATTTGCTTTAAATGTCTTTTAAGAAATAGAAAGTTTTCTTAAAGTTTTCTAAGGAGGAAGTTTTCAGAAAGTAAAGTTAAGTTTATAAACTATTGCACTTACTGAGCTTTATAGCTCACTCTTCAAATTGTTTTTAAAACCTCCTCAGGTACTCGTGTAGGTAAAGACCAGTGAAGACTGCCTCCTCCGTATTCAAGTGGGCGCAAGAGTTGGCATTTGCTTTTTGAAGAATGTAACGTGCATATTTTGTGTCTTTTGTATGTTGCATATGTTTGTATATTTTGTATAAAAAGAGTTTATCTTTTGAGTTGTGTAAAAGTGCATATTTTCGTGCCTGTAAAATCAAGATTGTTGGATTTAAAAGTGCATGGTTATATCTTGTCCTTGAAGACGTCAACTTTTTTTGTGTTTATGTTGATAAACTGGATTGTGAGAAGTTGGGTTGGATTGTGATTATAGTTCGAAGTGTCCAAAATTCTTTTTAGGTTTTCGGTTTATCCAAATTGCAACCATTATGCTGCCAGTTTTGAGTTTTAAAAATGACCAAATGAATAGTGTCAAACCAACTCAAACCATTTCAACTTTAAGGTTTAACAGATCGAGCTTCTGCTTAAGTTAAGTTTCAAGTTAAGAGGATTCACTCCTCGAACGCCTTCTTCCCCATCAAGATGGGCTTAGAGGGATTTATTGGGGTGCCTGGGCGTACCCTCCAGATAGGAGCTTAGTGGCGGTCCGGATCGGGGCATCTCACATATAGTTCATATTTTGCATATTTTGTAGTTTAAAGAAAATATTTGTAAATCTATTCTTTTGAGTTGTAAATGAGTGGTTCCAGAAGTTAAAGTTAGTTTTTAAATCATTGTGGAAGTTTGTGAATGGATTGCTTTCTAAATTCATACTTTTCATTTTGATGAAACGGAAATGTGATTTGAAATGCATGTTTGTGGATAAAGAAGTTGGGTGGTATTTGACAAAATAGTTAGAAGTGTAAATTTCCCTTTTACAAGTTTTGGAAATGTCAAAAGTTTGGAAAAAAAAATGATTTGGTTTTACAATTTGAAATAAAATTTTAGTTTTTAAAACGAAACCAACCCAACTAGTTTTGAAAGGAAAGTCAAGCAAGTTAGTTTGTAAAGAGAAAGTTAAAGGGTTCGCTTTGCGAATTTCTCTTATCTCTTCTAGTAGGGTTTAGAAGGGATCCGTTTAGGTGCCCAACGAGACCATTTCGGATAAGAGTTTAGATAGATCCGGATTAGGTCCCGTTAGGCTTGGCATCAACTCACAAACTTGCGACTTACAATAGCTGAAGATGTAGGCTGTGCCATAGGAAAATTAACAAAACCCAAAAACACATATAATTATTGTCATCTCTCAAGAAAAATCTAAAAAATAAATAAAGAAATTAAAACAGGTCTTGGGTTCCTGATAGAGAGAAGGGAGGATACTTTCCAATTTTTTTCTTAATTTTCATAAAACTTTGTTTTCAATAATATTTAAAGAATAAGAAAGAAACATTTTTTTAGACTTTATTACCATCCATAATGGATCGGTTGTTTTATTATTATTATTATTATTATTATTATTAGACACTTCTAATTTTTATAGATTATTTCCTTGTAAGGATATGGAGATTCTAAAAGAGAAACAAGTCAAGAATAGGACTTCTATATGAATTGAAAGTACGTGGGCACAAGTTTAAAGCAATACAGAGATTGATACTTGAGCTTTTCAAAACCGTATTTCATCTTCTTAATTAAAAGTCCTACTTAAACATTTTTTTCTTTCACTATATGTGATAGACACAAACGAGTACATCTCAACCCATTTAGTAAATATTATCCACTCTTAACTTTAAGTTTTATATAAACATCCTCCACCATCATGCATTTACAATTCTCTTTTCATTATAACATTCACACAAGTAATTTTTACCAATTAAATAAGTATATAACTTATCTACTAAGAAGCCGAAGACATATATATTAATTTAGAATCTCCCTTGTTAACAACTAATATGAAGGATATATGTTAACGTTATACTACTAATTAATTGCACAATATGTTATCAGTAAATTTTTTTTACCTCCATTTTCTTCTCATTACAAAGAATAGAATAATAATTGAGGTCGTGTTCAAAATAATAATTATTATAATTATTATTATTATTGATGTCTTTCTTGCTTTGTTCTCTTAACACCAGTAGAAATATAATATTCCTTCTCTAATAAATTTAAAGCCATATTGGAGTAGCAGTTTAGGTTATTATGTTGTGGGTATAAAACCAAACATAACCCATTTAATTTTGGTCAACCTAAGCACAACTTGTAATTAAACTTATGTTGTTACAAATCAAAAGCCAAACACAATCTACTAAATTAGAATGAAATTTATTATTAGCCTATTGATTTATATGTCATATCAATTCACATATTTTAATTATTTAAAAATTTTAAATACTTTCAACTTAATTACATGATTTCAATCTACCAAACTCATTTAATATATAAAAATGATCAATTATAATATAATCTCCATTGAAAATAAGTTTGATATAAAGTCTCATGAATACTATTGTCTCAAAAAATCTCTTACATAAAAAATAATAAAGTTCATTGTCGGTTAAAATGAGTTTAGTTCCAATAAGATCCATTTATTTAATAGGTTTATAAGTGTTAACTTGACAGTGATCTAAATCTTGAAAAATAAATCCAATTAAAGCCATTAATTCTATATCATATCACTTTACTATGTTAACAATTGCCACCCTAATACTGTTAGTCAACCACTAAAGGAATCAACCTTTTACTCTAGATGTGGCAATTGTTGACATAATCCAGTAGTAAAATATGTAAATGGTATGAAATTAATGGGTTTGGATTAGATTATATTTTTTTTTGGGTTATCAATGGGTTAACATGTTAAACCCATTAAGTAAGTAGTAGTGTTTGGGTTTCATATCCCTACCAACCCACTTACCCATTTATAATTAAAAGGGTAAATATCATACATATTATTTTAAATTTGATTTTAAATCAATATTATTCTAATTTATAAAATGTGTTTAGTGGATTGAATTATATATTAAATTTAAAAGTTTTAAATTATCTCAAAGTTTTAAATAAGTATGTTTGGATTAGATCTTATTTTGTTTAGGTTTCAAATGGTTAACATGTTAAACCCGTTAAATAAGTGAATTGGAAAATATCTTTTCATTGTTATGGAAAGTATTTTATCTATCAATTAATTTTTTGTCTCGCAGGAAACTTTGTTTATTTCCTATATTTCCAAGAATGGACGTGTAAGACTAATAGGAATCGAAGATTGCGGTCAAGGGAAACAAAATAGGGAAGTTTCTTTCTTTGGTTTGATTCTTATTATTGCATATTTCTTTCTCTATCATTCATTTTCTAGAAATAACTTTTAGGTTATTTTCTTTATAGACAAGGTGCGGCGCATATGGTTATATAAGGACAGAGAATGAAAAACTGCTATGTTGATTTTTTGAGAAGCAAGTAGTGCAATACAGTTGCAAAAACTCTTAGAGTGCTTGCAATATTTTGTATGCAGTTTAAAGTATAGAATGTAAAAGAGTTTATCTTACAAATTGCATGTATTGGTTACTTAGAGGTTCTTAACTTTAGGTAGTTTATTTGTGAGGTTTTTGTGAGTGAAAATAGTGTATATTTATTGAGAGATTGAGTGATATTCATTGTAACACTTAAAGAGGTTTATTCTCTAAGTTTGTGTGCTAGACTTAGGCTTGTGAGGCTAGAGAGTCGAGAATAAGTGCTTGTTGGGATAACAAGACATTTGGTTACAGAGAGAGGAGGCAAATTTATTGGTTGAAGGGATTCAAATTGTTGTCATTTAGGAAGGTAATTGGAGCTTGTTGAAACAACGTCAATAGACATGTACTTCATCTTGCATCAATTTGAAGAGGGAGTCTTAGGTTGGATAAGACAAATAGGTTATACTTATGTGTTCATTAATAGTTGATCTCTTTGGGTAAGACCTTTTGGATGAAAGGTAACACCGAACCACATTAAAATATTATTGTGTTGATTTACTTTACTGCTATTTATTATTTCCGTATTGCAACATGCAGTTGACATGTTATGATATATAACTAAAGTGACAACATAACATATTAAGTCATAACATTGAATTAACCCAATAAAAGCAAAAATTAGATAGTCTACAGCAAACAGACAATTTCAAAATGAAAAACGTAGAATTTATTCAAGTATTCTTTACAAAAGCCAAAATTAAAGATATAAAATCATGTCTATATTTGACATGATCAACAGGTAACCATGGTCGTCTTGTCTAGATCACAATTAGGGGAAGCCAAGGTCACCCTAACTAAAGAAGCCTTATCCATATGTTGATTAAAGAAATCAATCACGCTTTGGACGTCAACCACTTTCACTAGATTAGAGGCGGTAGGTTCCTTCTCTTTGGAGACCTTAGAGTGAGTGCTCTTAGTAGAAATGTGAAGCCATGTTCAACGGAACTGTCGAAATAGGGGCTTCATCATGTGAAAGGGACTTAAACACGTTGGATTTGAGAGCCTGCACCACTTTACTCCATCTAAGGGCTTTCCTCTTCAAGGACTGGGAAGACAAACTCATGTATGCACTTAAACAGAAGAGAACACACACACACACACACACCTACATCTATATAAAGAATAGAGAGAAAATATATGTGAGCAGAACTAGTGGGCTAGACACGAAATGAGGTGCTTGTAGAGGACGACGTCTCTTGAGCTCGAACATTTCTCGCTTTCGACACATTGGGAGTAACAGTAAGAGCTAATTGTTCGACAATGAGACTCATGACTGCTTTCTCTTTAGGCTTCAACAACTTAAAACTTTTTATCCCAAAGGTCAAACACTACAAGACGTAGCAAAACCTATTAGAAAAAGAGGAAGATCAAAGAAATGCAAATGAAGAAGAAAAGTGAGGTAGAGACCTTTCCTTCGGATGGCTATACGAATTGAGAAAGGTTAGCCTCCTACTATAACGATGAAGTCCCACTTCCTTGAAACAAAGAACCATTTCTGATACCACTCTTTATTGCTCATGGGATGAATGAGAATAGGGCACAAGAAGGAGTCCCAAGCGTAGAGATAATAAACCCCATTTTTTGAAGAGGTTGCATTCATATTGAACAAACCATTAAGCTTATTGACTGTGGGATCAGCCCAGTCACGCTCACGCTACAAGATAAGGCATCCATGTAGGTACCTTTAGAAGTTAGGAACAAATTGTAAAGGAGCGACGTTTAATTTAATAAGGAGATTCTAATAAAACGAGTTGGGAGGAAAATGAAGACTATACTCTAGGGACCAAGAAGTGATGGCTGCCTCCTTTTTACGAAGTGTATGAGGGTCTTCCTCAAAGGTTAGGAGCCTCATATGTATGGAGTTGGGAATGCTATATCTAGACTTAAAACCTTTCAAATCCTTCTCGGTCAAAACTGACCATTGACCATGGAAGAAATTGACACTAGTAGAGCGCCCTGAACTTAGGGGTTCAGATTTAATCAAGGGAGCTTAGACTTTCAACAACATCAAGTGTAAGGATGAATGAGAGCAGTGACATCAGAATCTAGGTCATATACATTAATAGGGGAAAATTTCCTACCCGATGCAACCTTTTAAGTCCTACAAGAAGGGGTCGAAATCCCTTCAAGAAGGCCCTAGTCAACCCTAGAAGCAGTAACATCAACATGGGACTTTAAAGAATGACCATCACTAGGGAAGGAATCAGTAAAAAGTAAAGAAAATGAGCCTTAGGATCCCTCTGCAATAGCTATGAAAAGAAAGAAGACAAAAGGAAAATGGGGCGAACAAGCCATAAAACCTAAGAATGAAACAATTAAAAAGTTAAAAGATCGCCTGGGGTAGACCAAAACGAAGAAGGAAGAGTAGCAAACGAGAGGAGGGAAAAAATGGAAAATAAATTCAAAAAAATACCATGTAATCTATCCTAAGAGCAATAAATGGGCTCGAAAAGGAAAGAGAAATAAATGTTGATGGAGACAACTGACACGCGTAGGTAAGTACAGAGGAGAGACAAAAGAGCCAAAGATGACAACATCATACCTGGATAATTGTAGTAGGAAAATCGACATGCAGAGGTCACATCAATCCTATTTGTTATAAGCACAAAACTAGGTTAGGAAAAACGAAATTATATAGGATTAAAAATGGTGGGCTTTTGTAGCAAAAAAGGATAGCAACTGTAGGGGCTAGAAGCCCAATTAAGGAAAGACTAAGCTCGAGACTAAGAAAATCCACTTTGGGCTAATGCATCACTTTTTGACCCAAAGTGAGGGACTATTGTTTAGGGAAAATTTAACATCCTAAAAATCAATCAAAAAATTGGTCAAGGCTGCCCCAAATCAATTAGTCCCCTCAGCCCAATGGAGGTGGGTTACCCAGATCTTCAATTAATTTAAAAGAATAGGCCCATAAAGGAGATAAGGCCAAAGCAAAGCCCAAACCTGATAACTCCCTAGGGGAAATATGCGAGAAAGGGTTTAGTTACCCAAGCAAGATGGAGGGAAGTGAATTTGAAAAACGAGGTAAACCTTTAAAAAATGAGTCAATCCCCTCCGACCAGTAAATCCTTTTGACGTCACTTAAAGAACAACCTCAGCACCTAGCGCAACACTAAGACAGTGCAGGCACAACAAGCTTCCGCGAAAGGAAAGGGTCATAGCACTCCACCTATCCTCAAAGTCAGGCAAGCCAAGGAAAGAGAAACACATATTCCCTACAAACAACTCACAAAAAGGAGGCAATGAGGGTTAGAAAGCGACGGGACACAAAAGGAATAGGCAACAAGAGGCAAAGATGTCAACGGAGCAGAAGTTGTCAGGAATTTGGCCATATCAGGGGAAAAGAAAATGACCAGCAAAGCCCCAAAGCCTAGGCAACAACATATATAAAGAGGTAACTGTTCATCGAAGAGGTAAATTTTTCAAAAAATAGTATGGAACAGACTAATATGAAAGAAAGCTTCATTAGGAAGGATCTTCATAAATATTAGACCTTGTTTTAAGCTTGTTTTCGTGTTATTGTGCATCCTTTTTCCCTTAAAAACTCTTCAAAATGCCTCTTGACTTCTAGTCATGGTGAGCTTCCCTTACGAAAATCATCTAAGTTGAGCATCGGAGAGTTTTCATCGGTGATGCACTAACGACCCCTGACCCCCATTCCAGTCTTGCACATATAACCAAGGGAGGAACGAACGAAGAAAATAGGGGTTACGTCGACCCTTGGAGCTAGAGGCCCTTATCAACAAATTGTCTGTAGCATTTGCAAAGCTACCTGGGAGTTCGGGTCCCTTGATTATAACAGTTTGTAACATCTGCATCAAGGGCGCTATCCCTAGAGCAGCTAAAGGATTAGTTCAGAAATTATTTCCTGAGGTTGAATCCAATTACAATTTTAATGTTACTATTGATATAACTCGTGGACAATTTTTGCATCAACAGTTTCCAAGCTTATATATCCTTTCATATGAATTACTAAATATATAAAATCCTATCATATATTTCATATGATATTATTAGTATTGTTATTATTGAATCTTTAAAATTAATTTAGACAAAAAAGTCAGATAAGAAGATTTGGGCTCACAACTATAAGAGCCCATTTGACATGAGGAATTGAATTGGATTGTTGAGAAAAATCCAAAAAATCCCCTAGAAATGAAAATAATATCAGTTTACCCCAACTTTTGAAAGTATTAGCCAAAAAAACCCTTTACCGTTTGTCAAAAGCAGTTTCCATTAAGATTTTTAGTGGTTTTGTGATAAAAAATAGTAAAAGACGAAAATGCCCTTATTATATTAAAATAAAAAAATGAAAAAAAAAAAAACAAAATAAATTAATCAATTACCAAACAACCCTTTCATAACCAAAATAAAAAATTAATAAATTAATAAATGTTTTTAGAATTTACAATTTAATTTATATATATAAATAAATTATAATTATTATTAAATAAAAATTAAATAAATTAAATAAAAAAAATTCCATCCGATCTCCACTATCGATCTTAAGATGGACGGTAGAGATTAATTTATAAAAATAAATAAAAATTAAAATAAAAAATTTTCTTAAGATTTCTGAATGGTTTTCAAACCTAGAAGTCTAGGTTTCAATCTCACAAATCATCATCAAAACTATCATCAATCATTAGACCAACATTATCAGCATCATCTTCATTTGGGTCGACGTGGATGAAGAACATGTTTTTTTTTTTTTAAAAAAAAAGAAAAAAATTAAAAAACATTTGTCAACCAAAAAATTAAAAATTATCAGCTGTCAACCAAAAATTTAAAAATCATCATCTATCAACCAAAATCATCACCTAGGTTTGTAAAAGATCTAACCCTCTGTCAATTATTTGCAACAAACAAAGATCTAAAAAATGGTGCCTCATGTTCAAACACAACTACAAAAACAGTATAGTACTCAATACCAAGTCCAGAAAAATACGTTCTTTTACCTAAGCATTAGTAGTAAATCAAACATTAAACACTCCAACAACATCTTTTCAAAAAGAAAATGACAATAGAGAAGAAGAGGGACCAAAGGTGGTGAAGAAAAGTCTCCTTATCCGGTGTGATTTCGGAATCGGTCTAGAAATGTCAACGGAGAAAATACAGGCGAAAACGGAGTCGCTTTGAAAGTTGGAGAGATTAACAGTGAGCCAGATCTGCATAGATTGAAGCGATTAACAAAAAAAAGTCTCCCTACCTGGTGCGATTACAGATGAGCATCATCGAATGAGCCAAATCTGCTGGAGAGATTGACAGTCAAAAGGGAAGATGAGGCGGGGCAACTTGTTGTTAGTGGAAAAGGAGGAAACGAAGAAGACGAGCTAGTTGAATGATGATGGTGGTTGGATGAGACGACAGAGAGAGATGGTGGGAAGAGTCTGGGTTTGAAGAAGAAGATAAGAAGAAGAAGAAGAAGAAGAAGAAAGAGAGAGGGAGAGGGAGGAGAGGGAGAAAGAGAGAAATAGTAGCAGATGAATTTTGTTTTTTTAATTTATTTAGTTTTTATTTTCTTTTTCTTTTTTATTTAGTTAAAATTTTAACATATGGCTTCTAACTATCCTCAATGTATCTCATCAAGGCCAAATGACGTTTTTACATTCAAAACTAATAGATCTGTGACTTCATTGATGGATTCACTATTCCTTTTAACGGTTGGACTGTTTTGACTATTGCTTTCAAAATCAGGAATTTTTTGATATTATTTTCAATTTTAGATGGTAAATTAATAATAACCCTAGATTATTTAATGGGATAAGATTGAAAAGGATTAAATTAATTATTATTTTCCTCCATTGATTCAAGAAACATAATTTTATCTATTCTTTTCACTTGAATTAATATTATTTCAGAAAGTTTTTTAACTATTTTTAAATTATCAAGGAGGAAAATGATGATTCATCAATCGTTAGAGGGAAGAATGATAATAACTCATCATCATATTTTTGATCAAAAATAAATTATCTAATCAATTTCTAATAAAATTAGTAACATTAATTCTTTTGGGTAACTCCACTAACTTTCTTGGACTTTACTTATAATTGCATTTAACATTGAAGTTATTAAAATAATTGAAAAAATCCTAAAAATTGGCTATAATTTGTAAAAATCTTCTTTTTATCTGTGCTAGTTTCATTTTTATCAAAAATCGCCTTAATATTAAAAGGTAAACAAAAAAGTGAGATATGACAAGTGCAGACTAAAAAATGCCGGTATTGCCCCTACATGTGTTATTTTAAATTGCAATGACAAATTTACCCCTTAAGATGACCTTTTAATTGCAATGATAAATTTACCCACTAAGATGACAGTTGCATTTTCCCCACCTACAAAAGCACCCCCTGTTTCCACTTCTATAAAAAAACTCCAAACTTGTCTCTCATATCAGATTTGCATGCCAAACTCTTTCTTTTGTTCTCTCATATACAATATCGATTTTTGTTGATTAGATTAGGCCTTTTCTGCCTTGAAAAGGGAGGTTGTTGAGGAGTTGTTTGGAGTCTTTGTGGTGGTTATGGGGAGAGTGCAGGATAAGGTGCTTGTTGGGAAGATTAACACTTGCATTTTTGATGTTTTGTTGAAGAAGGGAAGTGGGTTGTTGGAGGCTAAGAAGAAGAGGGGGGGAGATGGAGGATGCTGTCATGGTGTTGGGACGGTCGGGTTGGTGATGGGGTTTTCGGGGAAGTTTTTCAAGATGGGTTTTCGGTTGAGTGTTGGCAAGGGAATAAGAAGGTGTTGTTTCGGTTGCACGAGAAGTTTTTGAAGTTGGAGAAGGATTTGGCATCGTCTGGGGTTGAGGTTTCGTTTCCTGAGGTGAGTTTTGATGATGAGGAGGATGGAGTGTCGACTTTGGTTCCTTTGTTAATGACATGGAAGTGGACGGTGGTGGTGGAGATGTTGGTTAGGGATCGGATAAGAAGGTTTTGAAGAAACGTAAGAAGTCTGAGAAGGGGATAAAAGCCTAAGAAGAAGAAGAAAAAGAATGCTGAGAGTGGTGTAATTGGTATGGAGGAGGATGTAGTTACTGCAAGCGGTGAATTTTCTGTTGAAGGAGAGGATCCTATCTCGAATTTGGTGTGTTTTAATGAGTCTGTGATATCGAATCTCCAAATGCAGTTTGAGAAAGTTGCTGTAGAAGTGGGCATGGATGGTGGTGTTGGAAGTTCCTGTGATCTGCAGAATGGTGCAGTTAATGATACTCTCCACAAGAAGAGGAAGAGGGTGAAGGGGTTCAGATGGGCAGCAGCATTCACAAGCTCCAGAGGCGAACAGTCAAGCAGATGCGGAAGAAGGCTGTGCTACTGGGAAGACTGGCAAGAAGGTGCGGTTCTCCATGAAAAACAACTTCATGGAGATGCAAATGCCAGTAACCCCTCGAGGAAGTAATAAAATAATAATAAAACAAGTTTTGTACGTGTTGCTTATGATTGAGGAGATAGTGCAATTAGCAGGACTTCCAGCAATAGAAATGTTGGCTTGCTGCTAGCCTGGCTGCAATGGCATTTTTCAAAAACTAACCAGCAGCATGTGTTACCAGACAACAAGGAGATGCAAATGCAATTTACACTTGTTGGCAGAGTTGATATTACAGATGATTGATAGACAAATGCACTTGGATGGTAGAAGAATATAGTTCCTTATCAAAAATCATAACAAAAGAATATCAATCGTGGAAATTGCTAAAAGAAGCCACATTATAAATATGAAATTTATTTTTAGCTCCAGGCTAATTTTAAATTATTTTTAATCTACAAATGAAACTATTTATAATAGGTGGCTCTAAATTATCAAAATTCCCCCTCAATTCAAAGACAAGAAACTTTCAGTCTCGTCTAACAGATCATTAGTACACATAGAGAGGGAGACCGACTTTTAGAGGGAGAAATCGACCCTACGACATCCACATCTATAGACAATGTTGGCAACCTTCATGAATGCAGCCCTGCTCGAGAACGACATTGGACCAACACGAACCACCACACCGTCACTGCAACACCATAGGTTTATATATATATATATATCTTACAATTTTATAAGAATGATTACAATTGTAAATATTTTTAATATGATTTAATATCTAAAATTTAATTTTAAGAATTAAGGAAACTATAAGAATTTAAAATACATTATTAAATATAATATCATAAAAATATTACAAGTAAAATTTATATATGTAAAAGGTTTAATAGTGTTGGTCCATGGCTAGCCTAATAAAGTACCGATTTGTACTGGTTTATGTTGGCAAGCGGATCGTGTTGTACTATGCCAATAATTGTTGTAGCATGTCTGCCACGACCCCGTAGTCGTGGGACTTGAAATTGTGGGCCGCCCGACACACCCATTTTACACGCTATAGTGTAATCACTTTGACTAATAAAATTGAATAATTTTGTTGCGATGGAAAATCAGTGAAAGGATTTCATATTGGGTGGCTTTATTGCTATACCCATTTACTTGCTACATCCATACTAAAAAATTAAAATTAAAATTCTTACTTCTTATACCCTTCAAAATTTCAAAACTATCCTTGTATAGGGAAAGGATTTCATATTGGGTGGCTCTATTGCCACCCAAAATTTTTCATGCTATACTCATTTACTTGCTACATCCATACTAATCAATTAAAATTAAAATTTGTACTTCTTATATCCTTCAAAATTCTAAAACTATTCTCGTATATTGTTTATAATTTTAATTTTTTTTTGGAAAAATTTCACTTTAGTCCCTATGTTTTGGGGAAATATTACTTCTTTTAATCACGGATGCTTTTTTAGTTCTCATCATCCCTAATGTTTGATAAATTCATTAAATTGGTCTTTTCTGTTAGTTGACTGTTAGTCAAAATTAATAATTGGAGGGATATTTTGGTCCTTTTCTTTTCGCTAACTATTTGATTGACAAGTGTACAGTAGAAATTCAATAAAAACTCTATAAGAAAATAAAAAATAAAATGATCTCCACTATCCATCAATTGTTGGAGATTTAACGATAAAAGAACTAAATTAAAATAAAATATTTTAAACACAAAAAAGAATTTTTTTTTAAAAAAAAGAAACTAAAATTTCTAAAACAAAATGAAAAAAAAAAATATTATAACTAAAAAAAAAAAATCAAGGGTGGCGATTCAGAATGGATCTTCACCGTTCATCAATCTCCATCAGCCACTAACCATCAATTTCTTCATTTCTTTCTTCAGCAATCAACACAACTCTAAACACAAACCATTGCTAACTCCTTCTCTATATCTGTCAAATTCATCAAGCCACACAAAAACCATAACAAACCGAACACAAAAACCACGCCACCATCTGTACCTTCTTCGTCTTCCACTCCACTTCCAACTCCCTTTGTCAAACTCACGTCGTGCTATTGCTTAAGGTTTTTAACCTGCACTGTCTCCCCCACTTTGATCATAATGACTTGTAAAGAGAAATTTAAACCGCCATCTTTAGGTAGAGATAGAGGCCCCATTTTTGCCTAGAGATGGAGATCGAACCACCATCTACATGCAAAGATGGTGGTTCGATCTGGGTAAAGATGGAGGTCCATCTCTACCCAAGAGTGGATGTTAAATCTCCATCTCCATACGGAGATAGAGATCTGATCTAAGATACTGATCTTATTGAACAATCTAGTCAACCAGATCGTTTGAGGTTCTAGTTGAGCTAAATCACTAGATTGGTTGTTGATTTGGTTCAATCAAATTTAGGAATTTATTTTTAACACTTTATTTTATTTTATTTTATTTTATTTTTTCAATTTTCTTTTTGTTTTGTTTTAAATTTTATGTAATTTATTTTGATATCCTACCGTCCATCAATGAGATGGACGGTGGAGATTTTTTTAATTTTTAATTTTTGTATTTTTTTACTTATTTTATTTTAGTTACATTTTAACTCTACCGTCCATCTTTTGAGATGGACAATAGAGATTTATTATTTTTTTTAAATTTAATTTTCTTAAAATAAGAGTAGAATTATAAGGGTTTTTTGGTCCTCATATAGATTCTGTTACAGTAGACTATCAATTTTTTGGTCAAAGGAACTAATTTGATAAATTTATCAAACATTTGAGATGATGGGAACTAAAAATGCATTTGTGAGTAAAAAAATAATATTTCTCCAAAACTTAGAGATTCAAATGAAAATTTTCCATTCTTTTCTAGTTACACCCATTTACAATATAATGCTAGTTATTCTTATTTTAATTTGATTTGTGGAGGTTTCTGATAAGATTTGTATGAATTGTATCTAGAATTTTCTTTATACTTCTTCTAAAATGTTCTTGGCTCTCTCTCATTTGATTTTCTTCTTCTTCCTTGTCTCTTGTTCAACTTTTTTTTTTTTTTTTTTTTTTTTTTATCTATTTATGTGATTTTTTTCATGGCTTATTATTATGATGATTGGAATGATGAGACTAAATTATCAATAAAGAAAAAAAAAACAAACAAACAAAAGGACTGTGAGACTACATATTTGATTTTATATACGTTAATAGTAGAGGTTTTCTTGATGTTGGATATGTGTTCGATGAAATGTTTACGCAAAAACAATTGTAAACAATAAAAATCATATTTGTATTTCATTTATTTTTGTTTTCAATAAAAAAAACCAATAATAGAAGTTTATATATATATATCGTGGGAGAGAGGAAAACTAAATTAATAGAAAACTACCCACATCTTCGACAAGGGTGAGATTTAAACCCTTGACATCTTAAAATAAATGGAGGTGTTCAACCATTCATATCAAAAGGTGGTGTGCAATAGAAGTTAAAATATATATACGTACTTGAAATTCATCAAATCAATACTTTATTCATCCTTTATTTGAAAATATGTAAAAGTTTATATTTTCTTATTCTGAAACTAGATTTTTTTTTTTTATTAGGGCTTATAGATTGGAAGTAAAAGTTATGAGTGTAGAAAGTAAATTTAGATTTTTAATTATACAATTATATTGACGTGACCCAATTCGGATCTTTCTAAACTCTTATCCGGAAGAGTCTCGCTGGACACCCCAATGAATCCCTCCTAAACCCTACTAGGCGGGCTAAAAGAAATTCGGGGAGCAAACCCTTAAACTTTCTCTTTAAACTCATTAACTCAACTCTTTTTTTTTTTTTTCAAAAACTAGTTGGGTTGGTTTTGTTTTAAAACTAAAATCTCATTTCAATTTAAAATCCAACTCATTTTTCAAAACTAAAATCCGTCAGCATAACGGCTACATTTTTTATATTTCCAAAATCTGTAAAAGGAAATCTACACTTCCAACTATTTTCTCAATCACAACCTAATTTCTTTATCCACAAACATTCATTCCAATCTCAAATCCATTTCATCAAAATCAAAAGCATGAATTTAGGAAGCAATCCTTTCACAAACTTGCACAATGGTTTAAAAACTAAACTTTAACTTCATGAACCACTTATTTACAACTCAAAAGAATAGATTTACAACCATTTTCTTTAAACTACAAAATATGCAAAATATGAATTATATGGAAGCATTGTCGTGTCATGCCCACCTATACTTCTGGAGGAGCTATCCCTTCTCGGTCACCCACGCCAACACATGAGGAGGTTTTTATAATAAAAATAGGAAGACTGTGTGTAATGTGCCTTTCTGGACACGTGTATAAGTCTAAAGTGAATGAAATTATTCTATTGATCTAGTAATGTGTATATGAGGAGTATAAGTTTATAATTGTTGAATCATGGGTGGATTAGAAATATTTTAGGATCCCGTTGGAATTACGAAAGGGTTCCAGATATTAATAATGATTTGACCGGGGTCCCTAGTGAATATAAAAAAATTTAAAAGATATTTTAGAATCTTAAAAGATGTTTTCGAAAAAGAAATCTGGATTTTAAATCGGATTTATATCAAAAAGCATTTGAAAGTTAACTTTAAGATTATGGAAACCCAAATTAGGGCATGGAATGACTTTTAGGAATTTCGGAGACCACAGGGAGGACGAGAGGAATTCGATTATAGGCCCCAGAAAATTTAAGGGAAGTTTCGAAGAGATCTCAAAGTAACCCGTTAGAATTGTTTTCGAAAAGCTCGTATTAAATGAAAATACGAAAAGATGGACACGATTGACACGTGTCAAGGAGACTTAGTGCATGAATGCCATGTGTCAAGGGGATTTAGTGCATGAGTGCCACTTGTCAAGGAGGATGCATGCATGGTGACATTTGTCAAGTTTATATGGATGGCAAGTTTGTAATTAAATAGAAATCCAATGGCAATTTCAATTTCAAAGCAATATATATATATACATATATATAAGCCAATTCAAAGAGAAAGCAAATGAATGAGATTGTTGCCGTAAATTCAACCAAGTGTGAGAGAAAAGAACAAAGAGAATGTGTGTTGTCGTCCATTTGAGAGAGAAAAACAAGAGGTGAGGCAATATAAACCGAGAGAAGAACAAAGAAAATAAACAAATCAAATGAGATAAGTTAGTGCCGTAAATTGAGAGAAAGCAACAAGAGAAGCAATGCAAAGCCGAGAGCAATCAAGAAGCAAACAAATTTGAGAGAATGAAAGTGAAGTCGAGAAGAGGAGAATCAAAAGGGAGAAGCTAGGTGGTCACGACAACTAGCTATTCAAGGTGGTTTTAAGTGGTTTCCAATGTGAGTTTACTAACTCAAAATTTAAAATAAAATGGAAACTTGATTTTGGAGATTTAGGGTGTTAATTGTTGCCATGATATTGATATAGTTTCCATGTGATTTTCTATGTGAAAACTTGAAGAAAATGGATGAATTGTATTGGTATTGAGTTATTGGGATGCTAGAATAACTATAGAAATTGAAAGAATTGAATTAGGATTCATATGGATGTCGTACGGACGGAAACGGACATAATACGTGTAAGCTGTTTTGGTTTCCATTTTATGTGTTTTGGATGGTTTAGCATGATTTTATGCATGTTGGAAGTAATTTATAAGTGCTTGGATGCATAAATAATCAAATGGAATGAATTTGCAGCTAAACGAATTTATATCGAATAAAATGGCAACAATTCGGAAACCATATGCGATAAATGAATATACGTTGTTAAAAGAAAAATTGGGACAGCTTGTATATATTTAATGTTATGGCAGCTTGTGTGTACCTTTGTATGGATGAAAATAGCAGCTTGTAGACTTGGAAAATTAGGTTCTGAAATAACCTAAATTAGTGTACAAATGGTGTAGGTAGTGAGGAAGCAAAAAGGTCGAATTCAAAGGTTCTACGATAGGAAACGGTGAGTGTCTTTAAAATGTTTTCAAAAGTTTTTATTTCTAATCGAATGAGTTTTATATATGTTATGCTTTGAGAAATTCATGATTAAAATGTTTCATGTGAATTTTATTTATAGAGCATAATCCGAAATTCAGAAATTGCATATGTGAATCATTATAATGCTGCTTTAATTTCATCTCCTCAGTTATCTGTTATGGAAATGTTTTATATAAGTCATAAATATTAAGCAGCATGTTTTGAAAGGAAAGTTTTTATATATAGTGCACCCTTATGGTAAATCATGATATTGCCGGTCAAAGTACCCTAAGCGTGCATGGCAATGTCAAGGCGTCTGTCACTAACAAGGGTTGGGACTATGTCAGGTTGTCCAGTCTAGTGTGTCGCCCTCTGCACGTACAGGGTATATATTTAGTTCACGAGCTAGCTTTCATGTGACAATGCAGGAATTTCGTTAGTTTACCGGTATTGATGGTTTGAGCGATGCAGGAATTTTGTTCTACCACCCGATGCGGCCTGAGCGATGCAGGAATTCCGTTTCGCCGTATCACTGAGGTGTTGTCCGAATCCTTTTGGACCGAGGCCTAGAGAAAGGCCCAAGAAGGGGGCAGCCGGGGCAGTTACATCCGAATCCATTTGGGTCGAGGCTGAGGCCCAAGATGGGGATTAGCCGGCCCGTTACATAAAAAGGGAAACTTTGATGCAATTTTATTTATGATTCACATATATGCTACATGTTTATTATGCAACTATGATTTTAAATTTCAGATTGAAAGCATGATTTTAGATTTCTAAGAAAAAGCATGATTATACATTATAGCATTAAACTGTTTTAGCATAACATTTTCAAGGAGGAAATTTTCTAAAAGCAAATTGATGAGAAATACTTGACACTCACTAGGCTTTTGCAGCTCACCCAAATTTTTGTGTTTTAAACAAACCTCGCCAGGTGCAGGTACTGGTGCGTCTATCACAGAGACTCATGACTAAGTGGATCAATTGTGCTGTGCTGTGAAAGAAAAATTATATATTACAAAAGAATGTTTTGTAAATAAAATTACTTAGAGTTGTAACACTTGTATATATTCTGTTTTGAGATTATGAAACAATGTTGTGTTTATTTGAGTTTTATTTGTTTGATTTTCTGATTGAACTTGTTGAAATGGTTGCGTTGTGATTGAGGAATTGAGGGTTAGAGGGCCGGTAGTTTAGGGAAAATGAATGTGATTTTTGAAGTGTAATTTTTGTAAACTTTTACAGGGTAGCATATTTAGAAAAACAGTCGTTGTGCTGCCCGAATTTTTACAAAACTATTTTTGCAACTGAGTTAATTAAAAAAAAAAAAATTCCCACGTTTCCGAAATCAAATAAAAATTTAGAAATGCTTTTAAAATGAAACGGTTTTGCTTCACGAGAATTTTTCAGCCAGATCAGATATCGACTGGAGGATTTATGTGGGGTGCCGGGTAGGCTGCCTATAGGGAGAGGGGCCTGTCACTGTGAGCTTTGGAAGCTTAGTGAGTGCTTATAATATTTTTTAACTAAAACTTTTGTTTACTAAGATATCTCCTCTAAAACTTTTGAAGGTATAAATTTCTATTTCATAATCATTCTCAGATTTAAAGCTCATTTAAATGCAAAGCATAAATATAAAAGTTGTAAACTTAAATATGCATCAGAATGCATACAAAACTCAAAAATTTAGAAGCATACAAATGCTAAACAATTTCATAACTTGCAATAAAGCTCTAAAATACTTTCGTTTACTTTCAATATCTCAAATACTTGATGTACTTTCTAAAAACACCATTCGTACCCCTAAAAGCTCTGACCACACGGCGATTAACTACGCCGCTCGTAGTGGCAATGTCACGTGGCAATTTTAAACTGACACCAACCGTGACACAATCTGAGACACCTCACGATTATGTGCGGGATTTTGCATCGCTAACCATAGTGTAAGATAATATCCCACATAAGTAGAGGCGACATGACAAACTTGATTTCCCCCCAAGTTAGTGACGCATCCCCCAAGAACTTTGCCATACTAATGTGTGATATACCGGCCGAGTCTAAAACTTAAAAATGTAATCTAAGGGTATACTAATGGCCTTTGAAAATCTCTTTTGTTTTAGCTTTCTAAGTGCAAAAAGCACAAATCTCTTTTCTGGGTGCATTTAGCAGTAAATCTTATTTCTGAGTGCATTAAGCACTAAAACTCATTTTTGAGTGTGATACGCACTAAAATATCTTTGCTAAGGGCAAAAAGCCCAAAATGTCTTAACTTTAAAAAAATTACAAACTAGAGCTTTTAAGCTCGAATTTCATCAAAACTTTTTTTAAAGCTTTTCAATAAATCAATTCTTTAAAAAACTAATTACAAACACTTAAAAACAATAGTAGCACTCACCTAGGTTGCAAACTTGGTTCAAGGCTCTTCAATGGTCTTGTCGTGCTCCGCTTGCTTCCTCCTCACCTACACATCATATTCTCGCTTAGAATACATAACATTTAACTTCACAAAACTCATTAAATAACTTCTAACTTAAGTAACTCATAAGAGGGTAACTTTTCACTAAAAAGCTTCCCTACTTGATTTCTACTTAACCGAAGCTCTAAAATTCTGATTTCTTTCCATGAACTTTATTTATTTTCACCTAGGAACATCTCCATATGCTCGAAATAATTTTATGGAGCTCGAAACGAAAAGTCACATTTTTGGGACCTTTCTTGGCCCAACACTGTTCATTGCCCCACCTAGGGCTGCTCTTCACTTCATTCTTGCTCCATTCATCTCCCTAACTTGCACTTAAATCACCTATAAAGCGGTTCTGAAAAATTCCAACTATCGGGTGGCGAAACCTAGGATAAACCTCACTTTTTCACCACTTTTCACTTTGGTTCCTAAACTCAATTCTCTTCACCACTAACTTGAATATGCTTAATAGCACTCATCCATGTCATTAGAATGCATATAAAGAGTGGCATTTCATGAAAACCAAAGATGCCCTTTATCGGGTGAAAACTAACTACATTGTCTCTATGAATTTCTCTTTGAATTCTAAGTTGATTTAACACTTAATCACCCTTAATCCAACATGTAATTATGCTTAATACCATCAAATTTCAATGGCATTACATACCCCTCACTATGGCCTTTCATGGCCTAACACACATCAAGCTTATTTCACTAAGTTTTTCCATATTAATTCATTTAGACATTTCATCAAACACTTTATCTACAACACATTACAATCAAACAATTCTCCATTCAAACTTCAGGGTTTTTTCTAACACAACCCTAATATCTCAAACCTAAATGGCTCTAAATGATCTACTCTTGTTTATGGTCACTAAATACTCAACTCAAATAATCTATAAAAACCCACATCACAAACCAACAAAATCATCAACATTCCAACCACTAAAACAATTTCAAAAATGGAAAAACTTACATCTTTTCACTTTGTTTTTTCACTCTACACTTGTTCTTCTAGTTTAGGTGAACTTGAAGGCTTGATGGGAGGCTTGAAAATGGATTGAAACAACTAGATCCCCCTTTTCACCAAGCTTGGCCGAACACACCCTTTTCTCACTTTGGTTTCACATTTTGCTTCTTGATCTTGGCTCTAACTTGGTTCTCTACGGCTTGATTGAAGGCTTGAAAATGGTTTGAAGTCGCTTGATCTCTCAACCCTCAAGCTTGGCCAAAGTCACTCTCTTGTCTCCCTTACTCTCTCTGCTTTTCTCGACTGTTTTGGCGAGTTTGTGCGTTTGTTTTGGTTTCTCACAAAAATGGCTTCAATTTTGTGTTTATAGAGCCAACAATTCACACTTCATTCTCTAACTTTCTCAAAAATAACCATCACGTCCCTAAAAATTTTATTTTCATCCCTCAACTTTAGCTTAATTCTACTTGACCCCAAATATTAAAACTTGTTTTCATTTAGTCCCTATATCACACTTATAATTACTTAATGCCATTTACCATTTTACCCTTCTAATTATTCTCCAATTAGGTTTAAATCAATCTCTAAAGGTTCCCTACAACCTTAAACACTTTTATTGATTAGTTAGGGTCTCAAATCGTTACTTAGGGACTATTATTAGGAAAACCATAAATATATAAATTGAGGGTTTACATATATAGTTTTAAGTAATTGTATATAAAGATATATTGGTGATAAAGAATTTTAATAGTACATTTGGGAAAGTAAGAAGTTATATTGGAATGTTGTTACATTTGGGAAGCATATTTACTAGACAGTAAGAAGTTTCCAGCAACTCAAATTCAGGCGCACTTTAGTTGAGAGATTGGTTATTTTTTATTTTTAATTTTTTTAATTATTATTAACTAAGTTGAGAGATTGTTGACTACTCAAATTCAGGCACATATTGTGGCCTCAATTATTGAGAATGATTCTTTGTTTTAAACAAACCTGCCTTTGGAATTTTACAATACATATTAGCAAATACAATCGTTGCTGCATATATACAAGTGTTATGTTCCAATCTATTAGAAAACAATTAATGTCGGTCTAAATTATCAATTGGAAACAACTGCAACAAACTACTGTTTACAACAATCTTGTTCATGTTCATGTAGGAGTTTGCTCTGGGCGTGTCACATTGGTTTCTCTAATTCAGCTAAACAGTTTCTTGGAGAGGTACTCTTGCGCAAATTTCAAACCTACTTGGAAAACTTCTCTGAAGTTATAGTTTTTAAGGACTTGCCAGTTTCGGTGCATCAGACAAATGTAAAGCATCGCTAGAGCTAGAGATGAAGAGACTCAGCTGATAAGAAACAGACCGTGAAATCTATCAATGGTGAGAGGCTTCACTTTGTTTAGAGTTTCATCAGAGGTAAATGGCGATGGAAATTTATATGATACATCTTCAAATGCATTAAATATACCATTCGCTCTTAGTTTTGCAATGGCTCTCGACATATCTTGCACCAATGGAGAACCTTTACAAAAAACCTGAAAATTCAGTCATGATCATGTGATCAAGAAACCTAAACCATTCTAGAATTTGACATGAAAAGTCCTATAAATATTTGCATGCAGAATTTGAAGGAAATGATGATTTGTACTCTCACAAAGGCAAAGCCGTTGGTACTTAAGTTATTACATTAAAATTATCCATGTATTGTTGTAATTCAATTTTTATATATATTTTTTGTTTATTTTATAGTTTTACTTTACATGTTTCATTTTATTTAAATTATATAGTATTATCAAATATTATTTTATATAAAATATTATATATTTAGTATATTTTTAATTTTTGATGCTTTTACGACTTTATTTATGTGTTCCTTCTAAACAAATTTTCAAGATCTGTCTTATCCAATGAAAACAAGCTATAAAACGTACATTACCATAAACAAGATCATCTTTAATGTGAAAGAAAAGGAAAAATGTACGGAGAAAAACAAAGCGAGCATCACCGATCACATCCATTTAATAAGCTGTTGCACTTACCTCAAGATACTTAAATGGTGTACTATCAGGAAGGACCACACCATTCTTTCCCCCAACTTCAACAACCATGTTGCACAAAGTGATGATTAGAAGAACAAAATTTGTAGGCAACTAACGAGTAATTAATAACTGCTGTCTAAAATTTGAAATATATAACCTAATAGCCTTGTGTAGAAGTACATAAACTGTACTTACAGTTAAACGTTCAACAGTCAAGCCGACAAACTCCATAGCTTTATAGGCTGCACCAGCCACAGATATTTCCCCCGTTATCTACAAAAGGCAATCAACTTTTAGAAAGAACACAAAAGAGAAAGGCAATTGATCTAAATTCCAATAATTATCGTAACATGCAAACTCTCCACAAAGGATTTTGAGGATATTTATTGTCAGAAAAGAGTATTGGACCTAATTCCACCATAAAAACTAATTCATGAGTAGAGGTTTATCCTCACCTTATAAACAAAAGCAAATTTACTTCTTGACAAAAAATAATCTTAGGCCTAACTCCACCATAAAAGCCAACTTATGAGTGGTGACTTACCCCCACCTTATAAACCAAATACAAATTCATTTCTTTACTTCTTCAACCAATGTGGGATTATCTAACAGCTTATGAGTGAAGACTTATCCTCATCTTATAAACTAAATACAAATTCATTTCTTTACTTCTTCAATTAATGTGGGACTATCTAATACTCTCCCTCCACTCGTCAGCACCTACACATATGCAACTAAGTTCGAGCCATGCATAGTTAGATATAGACTAATCCAAGCTCTGATACCATATCAAAAAAGGATCTTAAATGAAACTCCACCACAAAATCTAGTTCAAGAGTGGAGGCTTACCCTTACCTTATAAATCAATGAAAATTCGTTTATTCAACCAATGTGAGACTATCTAACATTTATTTCTATCGAAATAAACGAAAGCCGGGAGGCTCAAAGAAACTTACTTGTAAAATCAAATCTTTTGCAAGTAAATAATCAGGCATTTCACCATCCATTACGAACCTCAAAGTTCGGGGCGCAATTTCAAATACAAGGATATTACAAATAACTAATGCAAACAAGCGTTAATTTTGTTAGGTAGAGAAAGTATGCAACTCTACAGCTTGCCATCTGCACTTTAGGTGGCAGGCAAAGCGAAACTGTTGATTCTTACACGTATACCTCAACTTTAGGTCCCAGATTTTGTTCCCAAACCATTTTACTAAAATATCTAATTTAATTTCAGCAGTATTTATAAATTTTTTTTTTAACAAGTAGTATATATAACTTATTCGAGAGTGTCTATACCGGTTTCACTATTGCGTAACAAAAAAGGTCAAATGAAAAGGTAAAATGAAAAAGTAAAAGAACAAACCATGAGCATGGACTTACCTGTGCCCAATACAAATCCTGCATCGGCATTTCCAATGCCAGTTGCAAACTGGCCAAATGATCCAACAGTACAGGTGTGAGAATCTGTCCCTAGATAACAAGGCCTGAAGGCAGTTGTGAAGGGTTTAAAGCCATTTTTGAGGAAAGAATTGCATAAAAATCAATACAATAAAAACTAAGATTTGACGATCTTAGTGCTTGAACAATCTTATCCAACAATTATAATAATAGGATTAGTTCAATAACAACTCTTACAACTAATCAAATAGATATAATTGTTGAGTAAAATCATTCAACCAGTAAGGTAATCAAACTTAAAAAACAATTCAACAATTTTGAAGTATAATTGCACCTCTCCAGGCCTAGCTACAATGATTATCTTGGACAAGTACAACCATAGTTTTAAAAAGATCAAGGCATACCGAGGCTTAAAAAGCCATGGAGCCTGAGGCATGAGGCGCACTTATATAAAAAACAGCTCAAAATGATGTTAACTCATAACTACAAATAATAATAAAATAAAATTCATAGAATAAACATCCAATTATGAATCATGATTCATCATATTCAAATTCTAAATTAGTAACATGCAAACAACAAAAATCATCATCAAAATCATCATCAAAGATCAACTAAGTGTCTTAGGCACCAACCAACAATAAAAAATCAAAGTTCAAACATCAAATGCTAAACTAAGAACATGTAAAATTGCAAACAAACGCTAGTGACTAGTCACTAGTACAATAAAAAAGTTCATTCCTTCTTTATCAAAATCATCATCAAATTCAACTTCTTTATACTCTCCCTCTTCAAACTCCTCTTCATCATTTTCTTCCTCCGCAAATCCTTCTGTCTCTTCTTTTGAAGAGTCACGCACATTCCTCTTTTTCCTCATCAATCTCTTAACTTATTGGCCACCTTGATGAAGAACCCGATTTTGATCTAAATCAATAGCTAGACTCTCTAACTCTTGTAGCCATAGCTACATTACTCCATGTCAGCCCATCTTTATCCAGTAAAACATTTTTATCATCTCTATCATCCTGATTATCAAGCCTTCGGTTAACCATTCATTGCTATTATCAATGTCGATCAACATAATAGGATCGATGGTATCATGTATTTGAAACCGACACCTCAATACTCTATTGTATTTTACAAATACCAAACCGTTTAAACGACTTTGAACAAGCTTGTTTCTCAGTTTTTTATGAAGCTGCAAGAACATTTGTAAACTAACACTATGGATAAGTTACTTTGAACAGCCTATCTTCTTAAAAAAAAAAAAAAAAATTATAAGAACATGTACTTACATTAAAAACACTCCAATTATGTTTACAACTAGAAGAACTACAAGTCAGGTTCAAAATTCTTATAGCAAAATTCTACAATATAGTTGTTGAATCTCCATATGTAGCCACTATTCAGCTGTTTATTAAAATTCATGGATTAATCACTCATTTTATGTTTATTTGATTTAATTTAATAAAATGCAATATATATGTATATACCTAGTGCTTTCTCAAGTCTCTTTCTAATGCCAATGTAGTTTCCAAGTAACCCCTCAGCGTTGGCATAACTAGAAGCTCACTATCAATCTGGTCTTGAATCTTAAGATCCAAAACCAACCCTTTTATGCATTCCTACAAGCCTATCTTCACCTCTAGATCAACTCTTTTAGTTTGGTAGAAGAATTCCAAGTTCGAGTACCATTTAGCGACGTGCAAAGGGCGATAAAGCTAACTATCCCATCTAGCATCAATCATTCGAAAGATGGCCTCATACTTCCTCTCATCCCTATTAAAAGAGTTGACAATTACTTTTTTGGTCCTATCCATGGCCTCATATGTGTGTGTATATATATCCCATATCATGCTTCCTCTCACCATCCACTAAGCGAAGTAGACATATGATAAGGGTAAAAATAGTGAATATGTAACCCTCTGAATCCAAGTATTTGTTATCGTTTTTGTGTAATTTTACGTGTTTTCAAGTATTTTCAGGAAATAAATTCGTAAGTGGTGAGCGAGAGTAAACTTAAAGGTTTGATCCAAGAATGAGGTGAAAGGTTAATAAGGAACGATATTATTGAATAAGCAATCGTTGTGGAGAAAACTTCTATGCATTAGAGGCATCTTTAGATGGGAGAAGCAACTTATTCATCGTGGCAACTCTTTTCTTGCACATCAAATAGCACATGGCCAAGCTACCATGTTTGCTTCCTCACTGTCGAGCACCCAAACTAGCTTGTTGCATGCCTACCATCATCCAAGCGTACAACATAACCTCACATTCTGCATCAGGTGCGTATAGTTGCACACGCACTCACCATACAGCCCACCACCTAACGTGCATACACCAGTCTCTTCTGTACCAGCACGCCTCCTTATTTACTCCCCTACATAGAAGCGCACCACACAACGTGCACCAATGCCTCCGCACAGCCCTAGAGCTTGCCTACTTACACGTTTCCATGTTAACTAGCGCACTGCCTTGCATGCTTCCATGCTGTCTAGCATGCCAAGGAGCGCCACTCATTACCTCACTCATGCCCAACAATGTGCTCACCCAAACCAGCATTCAAGAAAGTGTAGAAAGCGGTATTTTCTACTTTTAACATGTCCTTTCATGCCTTAACTTCTTGGAAGCTATAAATATGCTCTTAAATGGTAAAAGAGAGAGTTTTGAGGGAGGGGGAGTAGCCCCTGAGGCTTTAACAACAATGTTCCACCATTTCCAAGCTAAGGGTGCAAAATCACTCCTTCTTTATACCATCCAACGAAGAGAAGTGCTAGAGAGAAAGTTCTATCTTGAGAGGGAAAGAGAGACACTCTTGGAAAGGAGCAAACTTCACACCAACCCCATAAGCTTTACTTTCTCTCTTTTATTTGTGTTTATTATTGAAATATGTTGATAGTGCATTGTATAGTTGATTTTCCCCTTATATTTATGAACTAATTTGTTGTCTAGGATTGTGATATAGCCAAACTATGTAGCTTGACTTGTTATATATCTTTGAAGCTTGATGTCTCCATTATAATCTTTTACTTTGATTGTACTTAATGCTCCGAAGTTGATTGATCATTAATTAGGAGATTTAGTAACCATATTGAACTTGAAAAAAGAATGTATGTGTTTAGACTCCAATTAAAGTGACATGAGTAGCATGAGATAGAAATATACTTAGGTTGCTTGTGCAATCATTATTGAGTAATCTAAACTTAATGAACTCAACTTAGTTGATCCGCATAGAAAATTTTCTAAACATTGTAACACTCAATTGATTTTATTATTACTCTCGTATTCCATTGGGTTGAAATTGTATATTGTTGTCTTTAGAATAATTCTGCTAATTTATCAAAAAAAAAAAAAAAAAACTCATTGCCTTATCTGGATTTGGTTGTGTACTTTGAACTAGGGGTGTGCAAATAACCCACCAAACCCATTAGCTCTAGGTTGGTTTGGTTTAAAAAGTGAGTTTGTGTTAGATTGAATTGATAAATAAACAAGCCAATCACTTTATGGCTTGGTAAGGGTTGCAAAAATTTTAAACCATGTAACCTGAACCAAACCAATTGCAAAGAAACAGATAAGGTTTGCATAATTGATACACTATAATAGTTTTGTTTTTTTTTTAAATTTTAATTATTGATTATTTATTAATAATGATTATTCTGTTGTATTATATGTATGATTTTAATTTTTTTTATATGAATTTATTAAGTTGTTCAAAAGTAATCTATAACTTAAAGTCAGATGGCTTTGATATATAAGTAAGCTATTTATTTATTATTGTTGTTTATTATCTATATATACAACAAATTAAATATTTTAAAAATAAGAATTAAGTTGAATAGTTGTTTATCAAGTTTTGATTTTTGAATACTTGTGTTCTTTTTCATCTCAAATGAAAAGATTATAAGAGTTATAAGTTGTATACATTATAAGTTAGTAAATTATAAATTGAATATTTTAGTTAATTTGCTATTTATTGTTTGTACTGCTTATACATAAATTTTAGTGTCGTAAATTAGAGATGCCAAAAAACGAATTTAAACTTAGAGCAAATACTACTCAACCAACCTAAACTAACCTGACTTTTGTTAAATTGGTTTGGTTTGATTTATGTTATCTTTAACCAACCTGATGATTTTTGGTTTGGTTTGATATTAAGCTCTAACTCAGATCAAATTGAATTTGCACACCCCTACTTTGAACTGTTGATTTGGTAACACAAAAATTAATGTTAGGTAAGATATAAATATATGGAAGAACAAAAAATATTGATACTTGAATGGAGACGAATATTCAAAGAAACTGCAGATACAACAAGACTGAAAACCTTGGTTTATTACAATATACAGCATAGATCGAATATTAAAACATATAGCAACACTTGTTTACAACACTAGCAAACTTTTCTCCAAGGCCATCCAAGAAACGACAGTACATGTAGCTCCATCTTTTGTTGACAAGCAGAGAACCTATTGCACTCCAGAATCCCACTACAAATCCAAGTGCCATGCTTATGAAGAACCAATTCACCTCATTTTCACTACTATCCTTTTCATCTCCACTTTCATGGTTATGAATTGATGTAGTGCCTGTCTCAGTACAATTCTTTGAGAGTGGAAGTCCACAAAGTTCATTTCCAGTAAATGACGATGCATTGAAGCTTTGTAATTGAGTGCCTAAAGGAATCTTCCCAACTAAATTGTTATTTGACAAGTTGAAGATACTCAAAAACGTCAAATTTGAAATGCTTTGTGGAATTTCACCAGAAAGTTCATTTTTAGAGAAGTCAATGCACTCCAAAAATCTCATAACACCAATTCTTTCAGGAATTTTTCCACTCAATGAGTTGTGCGATAGATTCAATGACATCAATGCTCCGAGATTTGTAATTTCTATAGGAATGTTTTCAGAAAAATTGTTTTCTGAAAGGTCTATAGATTTTACCAATTTGAGAATGGTGTTATATGCTGTTGCTTTCCCTTTCATTACAAGTAATGCATTCTCCTCAGCTTGTATTTGAAAAATGGATGAATCGACATTATACCTCACATTGGTAACTTTTGAATATCCCATTGTCACCATGGCACTCAAGTTACCAATACATCTTGGTATAGTTCCAGACAAATTGTTATAAGCAAGATCTAAGATTTGTAGATATGCTAGATGACAAAGTTCTACTGGTAAAGGACCATGGAAGTTATTTGAACGGAAGATGAGAACAATGATTTTTGAAAATTTTTCTCCAATCCAGATTGGAACATTTCCAACAAAATCATTCTCACCAAGATCAAGAAATACTAGCTCTGTACAATTTTGAAGTGATATTGGCAATGTTTGAAACAATTTATTTGTGCGTAGATTCAATGATTGAAGGTAACTTAAAGCTCCCATGGAAGTTGGAAGTTTGCCGATAAATTTATTCTTACTCAAGTTCAGGACACTTAAATGTTTCCAATGCATGAAGCATTCAGGTAATTCCCCAGATAAAAGATTATTTCCAAGCTTGAGAATTTTCATCTTCATCTCAGTAATCCTATAACATAAGAAATTAAAAATTGTCCCAGAAAAGGCATTATTGGAAAGTTGGAGTTCAAGCACATTGGAAGAGATAAGAGGTAATGGACCCGAAAGATTATTTGAACTCAAGTCAAGTGACTCAAGTGCACTAGCAGTATTGACTAAAGATGGAATCTTCCCATGAATTTGGTTGTGAGAAAGGTTTAAATGATTAAACTGAAAGCTAGATTTCCAAAATTTATTAGGAATGCTATCCACTATTCCTGAGTTAGCTAAATCTAGAAATTGTAGTTTCTTTTGTGAAAGAATCCAAGATGGAAATTGAGGCCCAATAGAACAAGATGTCATTTTTAAATATTGAAGTTGAAAAGGTGGAGTCCAATTAGGACTCAATTCTAATGATAGTGAGTTTCCAGATGTAGCAAATTCTGTCAAACTTATGAGATTTGCAAAGTGAGTTTGAGAAAGACTTCCATTGAATTGGTTATAAGAGAGCACCAAAGACTTCAATGATGAAAGTTCTCCCAAAGAAGGTGGAACATAACCAGAAATGGAATTTTGACCTACAGAAAACTCTACTAAATTTTTAAAATGACCAAGCTGATTGGTCAAGTGACCGAAAAGTTGATTATTAGACAAATCTAATACCTCTAGTCCTTCTGCAACACACTGAGAAAGATTATCTAAGATTTTAGATATATCTTGACTCAATTTAACCCTTCGAAGTTCAATTGATTTCAAATTACAAATTTTTCCAAATGATGTCGGAATCTTTCCTTCAAGTTCATTAAATGAGAGATCAAACTCAACAATTGAAGTTAGATTTCCTAGACCATCTAGAAGCTTACCTTGCAAGTTATTCGTTTGCAAAAAAAGCTTTTCCAAATGATTAAGCCTGTACAATGAATTAGGTATTGAATCATTGAAATTATTGGCAGACAAATCAAGATACATAAGAGAAGTTAAGTTTTGGATTTCGTTAGGGATTGGACCTTGAAGATCATTACAACATAAATTAAGAAACTCTAGTTGACTGAGACTAAAAACCCAACTAAGAACCATAGGGTAACTGAAAAGTTGGTTGTTGGAAAGATCAAGTGTGGTAAGAGACGAAAAATTTGCTATGAATGGTGGAGTCATGTGACGGAGTCCGCATTTTGACAGTTTCAACACTTCTAAAGATGGAAGTACATTTGATACCAATAACCATTGATCAAAGGTTTTGCTGAGATTCACACCCCCGAGATCTAAGTGCTTTAGCAAATGGAGATTAGATAGCCACTGAAAATTGTCGACAAACAACATATCCAAATCAAAAGAATTATCACAACATCGTCTGTGCATATATGACAAATCTTGTTTAAGATCAAGATACTGTAGATTAGAGAGATTCCCAAATTGGTGAGGGATCTTTCCAATCAAACCAGTGTAAGATAGATTAAGGTATCTTAGATTCCCCATAGAACCAAGAAATGCAGGAATGTGAATGCCTTCAAAATCATTGCCGCTTAAATCCAAGTAAATCAAATGCTTCAAATCAAGTAAAGAAGGACTTATCTTACCGCCTAACCTTGACCTGTTGTAAGAAAGATAAGCAACAACGTATCCATGCTCAAAATCATAAGAACTTCTGAGGTGTAGCTCAAGGATATGGCCAGTGAAGTTGTCACAGTGAATGCCAACCCATTTGCAACAGTCGCTATCAGCAGTCCAAGAGGCAAGGTGGTTGGCAGGATCATTTAGATCTTGCTTGAACTTCAAAAGTGCTTGTTTCTCACTTTTGATGCAGCCCTTGTAAGAGCTTGCATTGCAGGAACCAATATTAGTGATTGCTATGACAAAAAGGAAAAGAAAGGCAACAAAGGAGCTCATAGTTGGTTTCATTTTCATTCAGCTCTACGAAATGGGCATGAATATTTGGTTATCAACGGTGTGCTATTTATATGGTGTTTCAGTATACATGTTCTTGTTTTCTACTTGCAAGTTGGCATGAAATTTCGGATGAGAATTTTTTTATATCTTTTAATTTATTTAATTGATCGAATACTTTAAAGATAAGAATCAAGTTGTTTACATCATGATGATAAAAAAAAAAAAAAAATTGCTCTATTGCATTATAAAAATAAGAATAATGCTACACTTCCCAAAAAACATTTCTCAAATGTTTTGCACAATCATGTGACAATATGATTTGTAACAACCATCTTAATTATAGGATGATGTATCAATGATATGGTAGTTACACATGAGCTTACAATAACATTTAAACAATAAACTTGGATAAAATTTTAGTTAGCATATCATTACTCAAAAAGTAATATATATATATATATATTGGTATATTTTATGGTACATTTGAGTATCGATACACCTGATAATTATAAATGAGTGATTGCATTCCAAAATTACTGATTATATTTTATTTTATCTTATTTGTATTTATTATATCTTATTATAACTAAATGAGTTTAATCACATTTACAATAATCGATCATATTTAGTTGTAAATAGATATAATAAAATATAATAACCAATTTTAAAATGTAATAAGTTCGATTGTATCGATATCCTAGTGTATTATAGATGACCCCATATATATATACACACCCTTGAGTACACTTGGGTATACATACACTTGACAACAAAAATGCATAATTGTATTATAAAATGTATAGTTGTAATTTGTTATATGTAATTACAATTAAACATGTTTGATTGCAGTCAGCAAATATAATCATAATCGGTAAATCAGTAAATTTGATAATATTTATTGATTGTAATTACATATGTTTAGTTGTAATAACATATAATAAATTACAATCATACATTTTATAATGCAATCATGTATTTTTTTTTTATTCTTTTGGTCAAATGTATGCATATCCAAATGTACACTAGAATGTGATATATATATATATATATCTATATATATATATATCTATATATATATATAACTTTGGAGAAATGATATAAACTTGATATCTTAGTTTTGGTGAGAGATGTTCTTATCAGATGACATTAGTTTTGGTGAGAGATGTTCTTATCAGATGACATTGCTTACAACCACTTAAACAATTTCTTTTACATAATACAAAAAATATATTTTTAGTTTTTTTCATTTCAACCTCATTTTATCTTTGATTGAGAAGTTTACTTGACACCAATTTGATGACTTAGCATTTGGTTAGTTTGTATTATTTATGACTATTGCATTATACCTAATTCAAGCAATCAATTACTATCAACATTTAATTTCTTATTGATAACAATGCAATTCATTTGTCTTTTCATTGTAGATCATGACACATAGAATTTTTAACCATACAAGCTTAATTGCTTGAGATAAGTATGCGTCTCAAGTCAAGTAAAGTGAAGACTAAGAGCATCCCTAATGTTCTCTTGGATTATGAAAAATTATGATGTCATATAGGATAGATAGACATTGATTAAAAATAACTTCAATGCAACTATCTTTATTGACTACCAAGTTGAGGCGGCAAAAATATAATAATAATAATAAAAAAAATAAAGGCTGTCAATATGACCATTTACTTTTAGAGGGTTTGATGGACAACCTGACTTAGCAAATCAAATGATATTTTACGACAAAACCCCCATCAAATTCATGATATTTTACAACAAATACCCCCATTAAATGCATACCACCGCTCTCTCCCAAAGACACCTCTAGTCTCGTGGAGCCACCACTGATCACCATCCTCTTAATGCTCATCACACCCGACTCTCTCAACCCAGAAGCAACCGCCAGGACCACTAGCCGCTTTGCCTCCTCCACGTGGTGGCACTGGAGGGCAACGGTGAGTGGCTTGAACCAGAAGATGAGGTGGTGGTTGGTGCGTTGGTGGGGAAGAGGAGAGGGAGGAGGGCGGAAGGGGTGGTAGGGTGGTGGGTGATGAAGAGCCAGGAGCTGCCTTTGTGGTGATTGGTGGGGTGGGAGAAGACGGAGATGCTGCCAGAGAAGGAGCTGGTGGTGAAGAAGTCAGCGTGGCTGTTGATGACGTGGAGCTGGTGGTGAAGAAGTTAGCGTGGCTGTTGAACCCGAACACGAGATGCGGCTCTTGTGAATTAATGGCTTTTGACTTGTTAAACGAAGATTTCAATTTGATCGTGGCTCTTGGTTATGTTAAACAGGGATTTTAAGAAGAAAGCTACTGGCTTTGGGTCTGGACGGTGGTTAATGATTAAAGTTTCGTAGAATTGAAAAAAAAAATTAACACCTCGATTTTAAATTGAATCATTAAAGAACAGTTTTTAACTTAATTATCTATCAAGTAATGTTTTATGTCATATAAGATGTAAATCTCTTGATATTTATGACATGACAATTTTTTTTTTAAAACAGTCCATGAGAGCATTAGAGATGTTCTAACACTATCACCAATGGCCCTTTAATTTCTTTTTGTTTTCAAGTATCTTATCATTATTTACTTTATCAAATTAAAATTATTTTAAGCCCTTAGAACATATTTGGTACGCACACATGACTTGGTCATTTTATCACATCAAACTATGTTCAACTAGACTATATTGTCCATTTTATTTCCTGTCAATGCATATATTGCTGTGTGTATAATTATAATTATTTTTGCTCTACGCTCCTATCCTTACTTATGTGAGGTTTTTTCAGAAATCTGAATGCAAATTTTTTTCTGCAATTAGCTCTAATATTATCATGCAGGTAACTACTACATGATGATGAGAATTACGGTTCAACAAATCATATTTTGAAAGTGTTATATGCAGGAGTACAAATATACAGTTAGGAACTTGAAGAATATAATATTGATGAAGATAAAGTTGAAAATATGAATCTTTTAAAAGGATAGTTATGGAAGAAAATATTTTAATTATGATTAGGTGATTAAGTGCTAAGTGATGAGTTAGAATCTTTTAGTGGTCTTTTGTTTTTTGTACTTAACACTTAATGGTATTGAATTAGGTTAATTAAGTGTTAAATGATATTTTATTTTAATTTTCTTTTTTTTTTAGTAATTTGAAGTTATTTGACCACTTAAAATACAAACAAAAATAACTTAATGAATCAAATTTAGACTCATTAAGTGATAAGTTGAAAAACAAACAACCCTAGCTTATCACTTAACAATTAATCACTTAATCATAATTAAAATATCTTCTTTCCTAACTATCCTTCTAAAATTAAGATACATATTTTCAATTTTATCTTCATTAATATCCTATTCTTCAAGTTCCTAACTGCATATTTGTACTCCTGCATACAACAGTTTCAAAATACGATTTGTTGAACCATAATCATGCAGTACTTACCTGCATGATAATATTAGAGCTAATTGCAGAAAAAATTTTGCATTCAGATTTCTGAAAAAACTTCACAGAAGTAAGGATTGGAGCGTAGAGCAAACATAATTATAATTATACACACAAAATGTGCATTGATAGGGAATAAAATGGGCAATATAATCTAGTTGAATATAGTATGATGTGATAAAAGATGACCAAGTCATGTTTGTGTACCAAGTATGCTATAAGGGCTTAAAATAATTTTAATTTGATAAAGTAAATTATGATGAGATACTTGAAAACGAAAAGAAATTAAAGGCTCATCGGTGCACTTTACTTGACTTGAGATGCATAGTTATCTCATGCAATTAAGTTTGTGCTAAATATTCTACCTGTCATGTTCTAAAATGAAAAGTCAAAAGAATTGCATTGTTATCAACAAGAAATTAAATGTTGACAGTAATTGCTTGCCTGGTTTGTTTATTTTTTCAATTTATCACTTCATGGGTATGAATTAGATTCATTAAGACATTTTTACTTGTTTTTTAAGAAAAGACTACTTAAAATAAAAAGTTTCAAGCTTAACACTTAACACTTACTCACTTAATTATAATTAAAATATTTTCTTCCATAACTATCCTTCTAAAAGATACATATTTCTAATTTTATCTTCATTAATATCCTATCCTTCAAGTTCGTAAATGCATATTTGTGTTCCTGCATATAACACTTTCAAAATACAATTTGTTGCACCTTAATTCTCATCATCATTTAGTACTTAACTGCATGATAATATTAGAGCTAATTGCAGAAAAACTTTTGTATTCAGATTTTTTAAAAAACCTCACAGAAGTAAGGATAGAAGCATAGAGCAAAAATAATTGTAATTATACACACAACGAAATATGCATTGACAGGAAATAAAATGGGCAATATAATCTAGTTGAATATAGATAGATGTGACAAAAGATGACCACATCATGTATGCATACCAAATATGTTCTAAGAGTTTAAAATAATTTTAATTTGATAAATTAAATAATGATAAGATACTTGAACCGAAAAGAAATTAAAGGGCCATTAGTGATAGTATTAGGGGTCGTTTATTTTTTGTACTTAATACTTAATGGTGCTGAATTATGCCAATTAAGATATTTTTATTTATTTTTTTAAGTGGTTAAACCACTTAAAACCCTTCAAAAACCACTGGAAAAAAAAGAGTAAGGGGTCGTTTGTTTTTTTGTTTGAAGACTGAATAGTACTGCTGAAGACTAAAGACTGAATAGTGACTGAAACCTAAAATCTAAATGACATGTTTTTTTTTTTTTTTCCTTTACCTTTGAATGTATAGTAATCTTGTTTGTTTTTTAAAGTTAAAATTGTCTGAAAACTAGTAATTTGACATTTATATCTTTTTACCATTAGTTGTTTTGAAACTTCATTTAATATAATATAAACAATTATAATAAATTATTTAAAAAATACTAAAACACTTTTATGTATATATTAATAACATTTTTTATTCATAATTAAAATATAATTAATTATTATAGTAAAGTAATTTTTTTAAATTATATATACAAAAATAAATTATTATAGTAAAGTAAATTAAATTTATATATTTAAATAAAAATAAACAAAATGTTCTTAAGTTAAAGAACTATTGTAACAAAAGTTGAAACTGTAAAGTAATATATATTTTAGTCATTACAATATTTCATTGATTACATTTAAAATAAATTTGTATAATGTAAAATTAGAACTAATTTGGAAATATATTATTTTGGAAATGATAGATTTGGAAGAATATATATTAAAAATCATTAAGTGAAAAGTAAAAAATTGTAGCTTTTTATAGTCAGTGATTTTTAGATAGTTTAAAATGGCTTGATCACTTTTAAAAAAAAAAACAAAAATCACTTAAAAGATATAATTCAGACTCATTATTTGAAAAGTGATAAAAACAAACAACCCCTAACATTTTCTGACTTTTCACTGAATGTCAAATCACTGGATGATTTTATAAATATATTCCTCCAAGTTTATCCTTCCCAAAATAACATATTTCCAAGTTTGTCTTGGTTATACATTATATAAGTTTCTTTTAATGCTTTAACAAATAATATTGAAAAGTAAAAACCCTAAACATCTCAACATCAAATTTTCTTGTAGCTGGATTCTTATATTTCTTCGATCAAATTCTGGTAAGAATCTTTATTGATTTTCTTTATTAAACTACTTATGGAGTAGCCCATATTGTGTTTATTTGTTAAAGCTTCATTGTGTTGTTGTTTATGTATATTGATGGGAATTTGTTTGTGTATATCGAGTTTGTTTGTGTATAATAGAACCTCCAAGTTTCTCCTTTTCTTTATATTGGATTTGTTGTAGAATTTGTTTCTTCTTTTGGTTTTTTTATCTCAAAATTTTATTGATGGGAATGCCATAAATCTTGATAATATTCTGTCAACTGTTATTGGGTGCCCTTGACAATAGATAAGGAACAAGTGCCATATATAGTCTGAGATCTCATATATATATATATATATATATATTGATTATTGTTGTAGGTGTTGCTAGTGTTTCATTATTGTTGTTGTTGGTGTTTAATTTTTTTTTCCATTATTATTGTCAGTAATGTATACAATCTTTGTCATGATATCGTTGATTATTATTGTTGATTTGTTTATTTTATCAAAATTATTATGCATGCCGGTAGTTTAATTTATGATATCATTGATTTTTTATGATAATTTCAACTTTAAATTTTTATATAGATGTCTCAAAATAGTGAAGTCGTAGGGCAAATTGGACCGATCCTATCCAACGAAAGCATTTTATTGATCTTTGCATCAATGAGGTGAACAATGGCTTTAGATCAGAAGGAACTTTAAAACCTTGTGCTTGGAAGTGAATCCCTGAGAAATTGGAAAGTTTAGTTGGGAAAAAATTTTCTCAAAAGCAACTTAGGAATGGGTGGGACTACATAAAAAAACAATACCTCACATGGACAAAATTGATAACAACAATAGGGCATGGTTACAACTCTATTACCCATACTTTTGATTGGCCAGCAGAAAGATGGGATAATTACATTAAGGCAAATACTCTTTTAATTTCTTTTCATTAAACATTTTAGTTGATTGAATATTTATCTAATTAGCATTTTATTTTGTAAAACAGAAATATCCGGATGCCAAACAATTTTGCACTAAGCCCTTAGCAAATTTTGAGGATTTAGAAACTTTATTTATTGGCGTATTGGCTACAGGGACATACAATTGGAGTTCTGGTATGGAAGGAATTCCTGAAATAGGCAACACGACACCTACCTTATCATCTCCAATTTATTGTGAGAGTTATGTTAGGTTGCTAGTGGAGGATGAGAACATACCCAACACTCTACTTACAGAATACACCCCTTTAGATCACCCAAGTCAACTTGAGGAGAAACACATTGAGAAGAAACAGAAGAAAAGAAAAATTGATGAAACTCGTGAAGAAATTAGCAGGATAGTAAGCGTATTGGAGAAAAGTGATAACAATGGACCATCAATGATAGATTGCTTCTCCATTTTGAAAAGAATTCTGAATTATAAGGATCCATTATATTTCACAATAACTAATGCTTTATGCAAAAGAAAAGAATATCGAGAAATATGGATGCGGATGGATAGCGATGAAGAGCGTCTTGCATAGGTTCAAAGCCTGCAAAAATAAATTTAAAATTATTTGTCTTTCATTAGTTTCCATTATGTTGATGTCATGTAATGTTGGAACTATTATGGATGCTTTTTATTTGCTAGTTTTATTTCCAATGAATTTTTTAAGGTTTTATTAATCAGTTGTGACTAGATGATTTTGATGAATGAATTGTTATTTTTTTTATTTTCATTTTCTCATTTACTTTTATTTTTTTATTTTACAAACATTTTTAATATTATTGTTTTATATTCTAGATTTCAATGGAGAGTCCTCATTCTCACTTAGGTAGTTCTGATTCATTGTCATCAAGTGAGGATGATGATATGAATTTAAAGGCTAAAGGAGAAGCTAAAAGAGTTCTATGAAAACGTCTGATTATGTTATTGTCAAGTTTCACAAATGGACCATATAATAGGGTACCTATCTCTACTTCTTTACTTACAGGTTCACTTTTTGTTCAAGAACTTTTACATGGTTCATCTATTACTTGTTATGAATTAATAAGGATGGAGAAGAATAATTTTGTTTCTTTATGCCAAATATTTCGAGAAAAAAGGTGGCTTGTTAATAGTAGACATGTAAATGTTGAAGAGAAAATGGCAATGTTCCTCATGACTATAAGCCACAATCTGCGTAATCGCCTTATAAAAAATAGATTTCAACACTCAGGTCAAACCGTGCACAAATTCTTTCATGAGGTTTTGATTGCTGTGATGAAATTTTCCAAAGAAATGATAACTCCTCCGTCATTTGATGACAACAGTAGTGGCATAGCTAATCATCGTTTAAGACAAATTTTCAAAGTATGTCTTCTTTATTTATTATTAATTATTAGCAAAATAGTAATTGAAACACATTTTAATTTTTATTACAATAACTATGTAGGGTGCTGTTGGTGCGATTGATGGAACTTTAATTCAAGCATGTATTCCACTTGATCAACAAATACCATATAGGGCTCGTGGGAGAGGGGAATGTTTCCAAAACGTTATGGCAATTTGTGACTTTGACATGATGTTTAAATATGTTGTTGTGGGATGGGAAGGAATAGCACACGATTCAAGGGTCTTAACTGAAACCATTCGTAACCCAAGTCATAACTTTCCCATGCCTCCGGATGGTAATAAAATTCAATTAAATTATTCTTATATATTTTTAATAGCACGAAGTATACATATATTATGCTATTTAATTAAATTAATTTTTCTTTTATTGTTAAATTAATTTTTCTTTAATTTTTCATTTTTTAGATAAATATTATTTGGTTGATGCTGCATATACACATACAAAAGGATTTATGGCACCATTTCGTCATGTTCGTTATTGGTTGAATGATTTTCATAGTGGTGGTAGAGCTAGAGGAAGGGAAGAGATGTTCAACCATTATTATTCTAAATTAAGGAAAGTTATTGAACGTGCTTTTGGTATGTTAAAGGCGCATTTTCCAATATTAAAAAGGATGGCACCGTACTCATTTGGCATGCAGAGAAATATTGTGATAACATGCATGGCATTGCACAATTTTCTTCGAAAAATATCAATTGATGATGAACTATTCGTCCAATATGACAATGAGGAGCTTCAATTGGATGGTGACAATGTCAATGATCAAAGTCAAACACCAAGCACAAACAATGAATTTAGAAGATCAGATCAAGTGTTTATGCAACAACTCAGAGACCAAATTGCAAATCAATTTGTTTAAGTATTTGATTATTTTTGTTTAATTATAGTAGAAAATATATATTACTTTACAATTTCAACTTTTGTTGCAATAATAATTCAATTTAAGACCATTTTGTTGTTTTTTTTTTTTATTTGAATATATAAATTTAATTGGCTCTATTATAATAATTCATCTTATTTTAATTATGAATATATATAAGTGTTTTAGTATTTGTTAAATAATTTATTGTATTTTTTTTATCATATCAAATAAAGTTACATAACAATTAATAGTAAAATGACATAAATGTGAAATTACTAGCTTTCAAATAATTTTAACTTTAAAAAACAAATAAGATTACTGTACATTCAGAGGTAAGGAAAAAAAAAAACAAACATGTCTTTCAGATTTCAGATTTTAGTCACTATTCAGTTTTCAGTTTTCAGTAGTACTGTTCAGTCTTCAGACAAAAAAACAAACGACTCCTTAGTCTTCACCTTGCTTGACTTGCGACACATACTTATCTCAAGCAATTAAGATTGTGTGGCTAAAAATCTATAATGAAGAGACAAGCAAATTGCATTGTTATCAATGAGAAATTAAATGTTGACAGTAATTTCTTGCCTGAATTAATCACTTATCTCTTAACACTTAATCACAAAATTATAATTAAAATTTCTTTGTTCATAACTATCCTTCTAAAAGATAGATATTTCCAATTTTATCTTCATTCATATCCTATAAATCATGATATTGAAGGGAAAATTCGATTTTAATTCGAATGCGAAAACGTGAATTTTAAAAAAAAATTTCAAACAAAACATGTCTGATCAACACTAGTAATAACGATTCAATAATTAAAATAAGATTGAATCTTACCTTGTATGAAGATTGAATAGATCCCTTTTGATTCGCAGATTCTTCACCACCTAATCTTCCTTGCTATGACTCTTCACAAAAGAAACTGTATGTGGGCACAATCTTTTTGAAGATCCTTTTGAAGTAGATGGTTATTTGGTGATTTTTAATCAATGGAAATTTTTGGTTCAAGCAGCCAAAAATTCTTTCTACCACCACTCTCATTACTAATTATAAAAACATCTTTTTTATAATGGCAAATTAGGGTTCTTCAATTTTAACAAGGAATTTTAAATTCCTATTAAAAGTGAAAGACATAATTCATATCCAATATGAAATCAAATTCCTTATTGGGTTAGAATTCTATTCTTTTAATTTAATATGGAATCTAATTCCTATTAAATTAAAACTCTTCTAATATAATTTAAATTGAATCTTATTCCAATTAAAATTATTATTTCCATTAATTAATTAAATGATTTTTCATTAAATTAAATGATTCTAAATCATAATTAATTTAATGACATCATTGATAATTGAACCCATGACCTCTACAAATAATTAAATAATTAACCATTAATTAAATAATTATAAATATTTAAATAATCAAATTATTTAAATAATTTATGAACATGTACATAAATTTATATGTACACCAATAATCGGACAATCCAGTTATATTCTTCAACTTGTTTCTTTATGTGGTTGTGAGCCAGCAAGAGGACCAAATGGACCTACAATTTGAGCTCCAATAATATCGGAATTATTAATTAAACTTTTTAATTAATAATTCACTATTACTAACCTTAGAGTTACTCTACTAAAAACTTAAGGTTGCACTCTCAAAATTGTAGATGTTTTACACAATCTGAATTTTCAGTATCCATCGATTTAATCATTTCATATGATTCGATCCTCCATGAGTAGTTCATAATTAGAGCTAGGTTATTAAAATCCGTTATACCTCTCTAATTATATCTTGTTCCATTAAGTACCATTGATTCTCTAATGAACAATATATCCATAACAACTTATGAATTTATCTTTCCATTTACTCATAAATAGAAAGTTGAGCGCTCTTATTGTTCAAGACCCGAATCAACACTTAAGGGAACTACTCATCTACTTCTCGCAAGAATGAGTGGTTTCCACTATTGTGTAGAATATTCCCAGCCACTTATTAAATCACATTTTCAAAGTACGAAGCATATTGACCGTAAATCTATAACAGTCTCACCCATCTAAATCAAAAGACATGACCCAACAAATAGGAGTCCATTAAACACTCAGGATTAAGATCAATCCATATATGATCATCTAATCGATAAATAAGAACTTCTTTGTTTAACGGATATTAATAAGAAACTCATTTTATCGAGGTCCAATCCTATATAATCTTTATTATATAAGTGCCTCCATTTTCATATCGCCATATGAACGCCATTTTAGTCTATGAGGATCTAAAATTTGTCCTGATGGAGGAGTGTCCTCCTGTGCCACCTACAAATGTCATGCGTAATGTACGCGAAACCTACCAAAATTGGGTTAAGGCTGATGAAAAGGCTCGTTGCTACCTGTTAGCAGGAATGTCCGACGTGCTTGCTAAGAAGCATGAGGCAATGACTACAACATCTCAGATGATGGAGTCATTACAAGGGATGTTTGGGCAACCTTCTGAGCAGCAGCGACATGAAGCTGTTTGTGCTGCTATGACTGCTAAGATGAAGGAAGGGACATCAGTTTGAGAGCATGTCTTAAACATGATGACCGATTTTAATATAGCTGAAACTCATGGTGAGGTGATTAATGAGCTCAAAGAGAAGAAGATGAAAGGTAAATATGATTTACTAGTCATTGAATCTTGTTTAGTGGAGGATGATTCATCCACTTGGATAATTGATTCAGGAGCCACTAATCATGTTTGTTCTTCTTTGCAAATGATTGACTCTTATAGGCTGCTTGGTGAGGGAGAGTTCACCATGTGAGTTGGCATTGGAGATGTCGTTTCAGCTAGAGCAGTAGGAGAAGTTAGACTTCAATTTTTAAATAGTTGTTTTATTGTTTTGAACAATGTTTATTATATTCCGAATTTTAGAAGAAATTTGATTTCGGTTTCTAGATTAATGGAACATAATTATTCAATTTCTTTTAGTAATAAAAATATTATTATTTCTAGAAATGGTTTGAATATTTATTCCGGAATATTAGAAAACAACATTTACATGTTAAGATCATTAACACGCAATTCACTGCTTAATGTTGAATTGTTTAAAGTTGAAAGACCTAAAGCAAAGCGACAAAAGATTTCTCCTAATGATGATATCTATATTTGGCATCTAAGACTTGGACAACAATGCACATGGACTAGTGCGCTCAAATGGTGAGAATTCGTATGAAACAAACATTTTATAAATGCACATTAATTTAAATAAAATAAATTTTATTTATTTATAATTTATTTAAACGTTTACAAATTACAAACTCTTAGGGCACAAACCCTAACAATCTCCCACTTGCCCTAGAGCAAATAAGACATATCTCGTAATCCTAGACCCTCTAGATGACCGTCAAACACTTTAGCCGTTAAGGTCTTTGTAAACGAATCAGCATGGGTGTCGGTGATGAAAATAGTTTCATAGGTAACCATGCTGATTCGTTTACAAAGACCTTAACGGCTAAAGTGTTTGACGATCATCTAGAGGGTCTAGGATTACGAGATATGTCTTATTTGCTCTAGGGCAAGTGGGAGATTGTTAGGGTTTGTGCCCTAAGAGCTTGTAATTTGTAAACGTTTAAATAAATTATAAATAAATAAAATTCATCATTCCCAATTGTTAGGCATTGTGCCCTAAGAGCTTGTAATTTGTAAACGTTTAAATAAATTATAAATAAATAAAGTTTATTTTATTCAAATTAATGTGCATTTATGAAATGTTTGCTTCATATGAATATCATGTAACATCCATGATTACTTATGTAGTCTCAAATTAAGTATGTAAGTGTCATATACAAGAGGATTTAGTTTGAGATTAGTAATCAAAAGAGTCCGTAGAAAGCAAACAAAGCTGGGTACTTTGTTTGTGGTAAATCTATAACTGTGGTCCATTTCGTATTTGATACGATGATCTTATCCGGGATTGTTCATATGGCGATATGAAAATGGAGGCACTTATATAATAGAGATTATATAGGACTGGATCTCGATAAAATGAGTTTCTTATTAATATCCGTTCAACAAAGAAATTCTTATTTATCGATTAGATGATCATATATGGATTGATCTTAATCCTAAGTGTTTAATGGACTCCTATTTGTTGGGTCATGTCTTTTGATTTATATGGGTGAGACTGTTATAGATTTACGGTCAATATGCTTCGTACTTTGGAGATGTGATTTAATAAGTGGCTGGGAACATTCTACACAATAGTGGAATCCACTCCTTCTTGCGAGAAGTAGATAAGTAGTTCCCTTAAGTGTTGATTCGGGTCTTGAACAATAAGAGCGCTCAACTTTCTGTTTATGAGTAAATGGAAAGATAAATTTATAAGTTGTTATGGATATATTGTTCATTAGAGAATCAATGGTACTTAAAGGAACAAGATATAATTAGAGAGGTATAACGGATTTTAATAACCTAGCTCTAATTATGAACTACTCGTAGAGGATCGAATCATATGAAATGATTAAATCGATGGACACTGAAAATTCAGATTGTGTAAAACATCTACAATTTTGAGAGTGCAACCTTAAGTTTTTAGTGGAGTAACTCTAAGGGTAATAATAGTGAATTATTAATTAAAGAGTTTAATTAATAATTTCGATATTATTAGAGCTCAAATTGTAGGTCTATTTGGTCCCCTTGCTAGCTCACAACTACATAAAGAAACAAGTTGAAGAATATAATTGGATTGTCCGATTATTGGTGTACATATAAATTTATGTACATGTTCATAAATTATTTAAATAATTTGATTATTTAAATATTTATAATTATTTAATTAATGGTTAATCATTTAATTATTTGTAGAGGTCATGGGTTCAATTATAAATGATGTCATTAAATTAATTATGATTTAGAATAATTTAATTTAATGAAATAATCATTTAATTAATTAATGGAAGTAATAATTTTAATTGGAATAAGATTCCATTTAAATTATATTAAAAGAGTTTTAATTTAATAGGAATTAGATTCCATATTAAATTAAAAGAATAGAATTCCAATCCAATAAGGAATTTGATTCCATATTGGATATAAATTAAGTCTTTCAATTTAAATAGGAATATGGATTCCTTGTTAAATAGGAAGAGCCCTAGTTTACCAATATATAAAAAAGATGTTTTTTATGATTGGTGATAAGAGTGGTGGTAGAAAGAATTTTTGGCTGCTTGAACCAAAAATCTCCATTGATTAAAAATCACCAAATAATCATCTACTTCAAAAGGATCTTCAAAAAGATTATGCCCACACACAGTTTCTTTTGTGAAGAGTCATAGCAAAGAAGATCAGGTGGTGAAGAATCTACGAATCAAAAGGGATCTATTCAATCTTCATGTAAGGTAAGATTCGATCTTATTTTAATTATTGAATCGTTATTACTAGCATCGATCAGGCATGTTTTGTTTGATAATTTTTTAAAATTCATGTTTCCGCATTCGAATTAAAATTGAATTTTCCCTTCAATTGGTACTAGAGCCCGGTTTTGCTAGTTTAATAATTGATTCAATAATGATTGAATTTCCTTTTGATTATTGATTCTATGTATGTCATATAGTAGGCACAAATTATTATTTGATATATATTCATGTTTGATGAATTGGGTTTGCATGGATTGATCGTTAATTGTATGGTTCTTTGACTAATTTAATTTGATTAATTTTTAAGCCGTTTGTGGCAATTTAATTTCCTTGTAATCATAGATTTAGGATTTTATTTTTGTCAAAGAATTAAATGCGAAGATTGATATCAACGGGCTGATTTTATGGGCGAAAATTATGGTTGAAAACGGATGCAATCAACCCAAGAGAGCCCGGTTTTCGCTAGTTTAATAATTGATTCAATAATGATTGAATTTTCGTTTGATTATGATTCTTTGTATGTCATAGAGTAGGCACTAATTATTGATGCGTATATATTTTATAATTCATGTTTGATGAATTGGGTTTGCATGGATTGATCGCTAATTGTATGGTTCTTTGGTTAATTTAATTTGATTAATTTGTAAGCCGTTTGTGGCTGATGAAAAGGCCCGTTGCTACCTGTTAGCAGGAATGTCCGACGTGCTTGCTAAGAAGCATGAGGCAATGACTACAACATCTCAGATGATGGAGTCATTACAAGGGATGTTTGGGCAACCTTCTGAGCAGCAGCGACATGAAGCTGTTTGTGCTGCTATGACTGCTAAGATGAAGGAAGGGACATCAGTTCGAGAGCATGTCTTGAACATGATGACCTATTTTAATACAGCTGAAACGTAAATTTATATGTACACCAATAATCGGACAATCCAATTATATTCTTCAACTTGGTTCTTTATGTGGTTGTGAGCTAGCAAGGGGACCAAATGGACCTATAATTTGAGCTCCAATAATATCGGAATTATTAATTAAACTCTTTAATTAATATTTAACTATTATTAACCTTAGAGATACTCCACTAAAAACTTAAGGTTGTACTCTCAAAATTGTAGATGTTTTACACAATCTGAATTTTCAATGTCCATCGATTTAATCATTTCATATGATTTGATCCTCCACGAGTAGTTCATAATTAGAGCTAGGTTATTAAAATCCGTTCTACCTCTCTAATTATATCTTGTTCCTTTAAGTACCATTGATTCTCTAATGAACAATATATCCATAACAACTTATGAATTTATCTTTCCATTTACTCATAAACAGAAAGTTGAGCGCTCTTATTGTTCAAGACCGGAATCAACACTTAAGGGAACTACTCATCTACTTCTCGCAAGAAGGAGTAGATTCCACTATTGTGTAGAATGTTCCCAGCCACTTATTAAATCACATCTCCAAAGTACGAAGCATATTGACCGTAAATCTATAACAGTCTCACTCATCTAAATCAAAAGACATGACCTAACAAATAGGAGTCCATTAAACACTCAGGATTAAGATCAATCCATATATGATCATCCAATCGATAAATAAGAATTTCTTTGTTTAACGGATATTAATAAGAAACTCATTTTATCGAGGTCCAGTCCTATATAATCTCTATTATATAAGTGCCTCCATTTTCATATCGTCATATGAACAATCCCGAATAAGATCATCGTATCAAATACGAAATGGACCGCAGTTGTAGATTTACCAGAAACAAAGTACCCAGTTTTGTTTGCTTTCTACGGACTCTTTTGATTACTAATCTCAAACTAAATCCTCTTGTATATAACACTTACATACTTAATTTGAGACTACATAAGTAATCATGGATATTACATGATATTCGTATGAAGCAAACATTTCATAAATGCACATTAATTTGAATAAAATAAACTTTATTTATTTATAATTTATTTAAACGTTTACAAATTATAAGCTCTTAGGGCACAATGCCTAACAGATATTATCTTCAAGTTCCTAACTTCATATTTGTACTCATGCATATAACACTTTTAAAATAAGATTTGTTGAACCTTAATTGTCATCATCATGCAATGCTTACATTAGAGCTAATTATAGAAAACTTTTTGTGTTCCGATTTCTGAAGAAAACCTCATGGAAGTAAGGATATGAGTGTAGATCCAACGTAATTATAACTAGACACAACAAGATATGCATTGACAGGAAATAAAATGGCAATATAGTCTAGTTGAATATAGTTTGATGTGATAAACGATGACCATGTCATGTATGTGTACCAAATATGTTCTAAGGGTTTAAAATAATTTTAATTTGATAAAGTAAATACTGATATATAAGATGCTTGAAAACGAAAAGGAATTAAAGGGCCATCCGTAAGAGTGTTAGGGATTTTTTTTTTTATCATTTTTTTATCTAAAGACTAAATAATGCTTAAATTCTTGAAAACTAAATAGTAGTTGAAACATGAAGTTTGAGTGGCATGTTCGTTTTGTTTTGTTTTGTTTTGTTTTTTTTTTTTTTTGCTTTTTTTTTTTCAGCTCCGAATGTATTGTAAAATTGTTTGTTTTTTAAAGTTAAAATTGTTTGAAAATTAGTAATTTGACATTTATACCCTTTATACCATTATTTATTATAAAATTTTGGGAAAATCCTAAGAAACAACATGACGTATGAGAATATGTCTATTTTGCAACCCACTGTTTCTTATTTATCCGAAATACAACTTGACATTACCATAAATATCGAAAATACCCCTTAGAGGCATACCAAAGGACAACAATGCCTCTGACGGTCACAGATTTCATTAGATTGACATGATTGACTATTTGACTCTAGGGGTAAAAAAGCAAAAGCAATGAAAAATTAATTAAAATAATATTAATTAAAATTTAAAAAATCAAAATAAATAATATTAATATGAAATTATAAAAATAAGATATTTAAAAATAAAAAAATAAAATTATATATATAAATAATTTTTTTTCTCACAACTCTCTCTCTCATCTCTTTTCCTCTTCTTTCTCTTTATCTCCGGCCGATACCCTTCTCTCCTTTTCTCTATCTCTGATAGGTGATGATGATGGTAAACATCTTGGCGGTGGTGACAACGTAGTGGAGGTTGTGGTCTCCACCATTGGAGACTATAGTGGTCTCCAATGGCGGACACTATTGTGGTCTCTAAATTCGAAAACCCAAGTCGGTCTCCAATGGTGGAGACCATCTAGATCTCTATAGTGGAGACCCGAATCTCGTCCACCATCAAAGACCCAAGTCCTCTATACGACCCCAAACTTTCATTTTATGATTAATAGTGAATTTGCGGATGAAAAGTAATATTTTTGGGTGAATAGTATCTCCAGGTGAATAGTACTTGATGAATAGTAAAATTTTGAGACGGACTCTAGAAAATCGAAAATATTTAGAATGGTTAGTAGGACCTAATAAAATTGAAACAGAGTAAAAATTAGTCCGTTTGGGTAGTTTCTGAAGGTTCCAAAAGTTACCCGACGAAAACGTCCTTATGAACAGGATTGTGAATACTGTTGACTTAAACTCCGTTTGAAATTTTTTTCTAAGCCATGGATTGAGTCCTAAGAGACCTAATTAGAGTATTGTAAAGTCAATTTGATGAATGAGTGATCATGGAATTAATTTGGAATTTATTTCGGAATGAATTGTATTAATTTTTAATATTAAGGGTATAAATGTATAGGTGGCAATGCACAAAAGAATATATGAACTTTATTTTTTTTTGTAAATATATTTTGAATGTAAATATATTAGCCATAATTTAATTATAGTTAACTTTATTATGTAAAGAAATTTTTATTTTTAAGTTGATATTAAATTGATTGGATCTTATTTTCTTAGAAATTGTGGCTATGGATTGCCATTGAAATGGACCTAAGGTCCAATTAGAAGTTGAGAAAATGTGTGAAACTTTAGAAGTGTAAATTTTGATTTGCAGATTAATTTTGTAAATTTTGGCAATCCCGAAAAACAGAGGAAACTCTGTTGAAATTTTTAATAAATTTTAAGTTTTTTGAATTATGATGATTTTCAGTTCTAGGTTTTGCTTCTTGGATTCCCGGCTGGATGTTGTGGAATAGAATCTAGAGGGATTCCGTGGGCACTTGGGCCCCGTAAAGGGAATGGCAAGACAGGTCTCATCAGGGTCGGTATCAGAGCCCGGATATTGTCTAATCTATTGTCTTTTTTTGAAAGTGGTTTTATTGTTAGTTATTAAATGACTTTCTGTATTTGACTGAATTTTCAATAATAATGTTATTACATCAATTGTGCATTGCATAAACAAGTTTGTGACTGAACTTCACAAAAATATGCGTCATAGAGGCCGCCCACCCATGAGGAGTGCAGTTACAGAGGCCCCTACACCTGCAGAAGAGAGAATAGATGAATCTGTTAATGTACCTATAGAGTACCCTCCAACAGGACCATCCTAGTCGCCAAAGCCAATTAGAGCAAAGGTTAATGTAAAGCAGATGGCTCAGACACTAGCAGCGGTATTTCCTCAACAGCCGTGGGAGGCTAGAGTATCTATAGAGCGCGCTAGGAAATTAGGCACGAAGTCATATGATGGTACAAGGGATCCTGAGCGTGCTTGGTACTGGATGGAGACCATATAAGAGATTTTCCAAGTTATAAGGTGTACAGACGATCAAATGGTCACCTTCTCTGCCTTCTTGCTAAAAGATAGGGCGAAGGACTGGTGAAGATCCTTATAGAGGCTGAATCTAGATGGGGTGACCTGGGCAGTGTTTAAGAGAGAATTTTTAGAAACATTTTACCCCAAGAGCTACCAGGACACGAAAGTTGAAGAATTTTTCATATTAGAGTAGGGACCAATGTCTATTACGGATTATGAGAAGAGATTTTTAGAACTGATCCGGATGATCCCGTTTATAGCTGATAATGAAGAGCAGAAGATAAAGAGATTCATAGTGAGCTTAAATCCAAAAATCAGGGCCTACGTGTCAACTATGCCTCACCCATGGTACGGAGAGCTTGTGGAAGCAACCATTAGAGTGGAAAAGAGTGTAGAGGCCATTTCAAAGCCGAAACCAATGCAAGGCTAGAAGCGCAGCTGGATAGGCAGGTACTCAAGGGAACGCAACAAGTACACTAGATCAGGAGACAAATCAATAGAGTCCATCAGCCTGTCAACAGAATCGCGGGGTACAATCAAGCTAAGGCTCCATGACCGCACCAGTTGGTTCCAAAGACCCTAGAGGGAGCTGGCAGAGCAGACCCGCCTATGAGACATATGGCAAGCCACATGCGGGTGAGTGCTACAGATAGAGATCCAGATGTTTTAGATGTGGGTAGGAGGGTCATTTTGTGAAAGACTGCCCATAGCTAGCTCTAGCAGATCAGTCAAGGCCACGGACTGTAGCTACTGGACAGACTAGCTGGAGTCGAGGTATAGAGAAAGTCACACAGACGGAAGGGCCCACTGATACCAGTTAGCCCAGTAAAGGTTCAGGCATAGAAGGATCATCCAGGGGTTAGCTAGGGAGGCCTCGTACACAGGCTCGAGTGTTTGCAGTTACTCAATGGAAGGTAGAGATAGCTCTTGAGGTGGTTACAGGTATTATTTTTGTTTTTGGCCAAGATGCATTTAGTTTGATAGATCGAGGTGTCACCCACTCTTTTGTATCCGCACACTTTTCTAAGACCACCGATGGAAAGCCAGAACCCATAGATTGTAGTATGAAGGTGTCACTCTCCGCAGGGGATGTACTTTTGGCAGTTAAGGTATATTTGAGTAGTCGGGTGATTATAGATGGTCAGGAATTTCCTACGGATCTGATTTTACTAGACATTAGGGATTTTGATGTGACATTCGGGATGGATTGGTTATCCCGGCATCATGCCACGATTAATTATTTCTACAAGGAAGTTAGATTTGTTAGAGATGAGGAGTCTGATGTGATTTTTTCGAAAGGTACGAAAGTTACTGGCTAGTAGCTTAATGACAATGATGATGGCCCAGAAGTTGCTACGAAAAGCACATCAAGGGTATCTAGTATATACTATTGAAGCAAAATAGACTGAAGTGAGATTGGAAGATATCCCTGTAGTTAGAGACTTCCCAGATGTGTTTCCAAACAATCTAACTGGTTTGCCACCCGACCGAGAGATTGAATTTGAAATAGAATTGATTCCTGGGACACAACCTATATCTAAAGCACCCTACAGAATGGCTCATTCAGAGTTAAAGGAATTGAAAGTATAAATGGAGGAGCTAGTAAGTAAAGGGTTTGTTAGGCTGAGTACCTCACCATAGGGAGCCCCAGTACTGTTTGTCAAGAAAAATGATGGTAGTTTGAGATTATGTATAGATTACAAATAGCTTCATAAGGTAACAGTACGGAATCAGTACTCCCTTCCCAAGATTGATGATTCATTTGACCAGTTATAAGTGTTTAGGATGTTCTCCAAAATCGATTTGAGGTCTGGCTACCATCAATTGAAGATCAGAAAAGAAGATGTTCCCAAGACTGCCTTTAGGACGTGATATGAGCACTATGAGTTTCTGGTCATCCTTTCAGATTGACCAATGCCCCTGCAGCGTTTATGTATTTGATGAATAGGGTTTTCAGGCCGTATCTGGATAAATTTGTGATTGTATTTATTGATGACATTCTAGTATACTTAGGCAGTAGGAAAGAGCATTCAGAGCACCTTAGGATTGTGCTACAGATTCTCAAGGATCATCAATTATATACAAAACTAAGTAAATGTTAGTTTTGGCTCGATCAGGTGGCATTTCTAGGGCATGTGATTTTAGCAGAGGGAATTTCAGTTGATCCCCAGAAGACTGAGGCAATAGTGAACTGGAGACAGTCCACCAATGTTACAGAAGTCAAAAGCTTCCTAGGTTAGTTGGTTATTATAGAAACTTTGTAGAGGGGTTTTCAAGAATTGCTACTCCATTGACCAGGCTAACTAAGAAGGAAGAAAAATTTATGTGGTCAGATCAATGTCAGCAGAGCTTTGATGAATTGAAGAAAAGACTGACTACGGCTCCTGTTCTCACCATTCCTACTAGTAGGGACAGATTTATAGTGTATAGTGATGCCTCGAGACAAGGCCTAAGTTGTATGCTGATACAGAATGATAGAGTGGTTGCTTATGCTTCCAGATAGTTAAAGAAGCATAAACAGAATTATCCCACACACAATTGTAGAACCCCAAACTTTCATTTTATGATTAACAATGAATTTATAGATGAATAGTAATTTTTTGGGTGAATAGTATCTCAGGATAAATAGTACTCGATGAATAGTAAAATTTTGAGACGGACCCTAAAAAATCGAAAATATTTAGAATGGTTAGTAGGATCCAATAAAACTAAAACGGAGTATTAATGAGTCTGTTTAGATAGTTTCTGAAGGTTCAGAAAATTACCGGACGAAAATGCCCTTGTGGACAGGATTGTGAATACTGTTAACTTAAACTCCGTTTGAATTTTTTTCTAAGCCATGGATTGAGTCCTAAAAGACCTAATTAGAGTATTGTAAAGTCAATTTGATGAATGGGTAATCATAGAATTAATTTGGAATTTATTTCAGAATGAATTAGATTAATTTTTAATGTTAAGGGTATAAATGAGATTTTATGATATTAAACCCATTTTAAAAGCACAATCCATGTGATTATTGATGGACCAATGGTGGATTAACACCTAATAATCATTTTTGATTAAATTTGTGGTTGAGATTAATTAAAATTGATTAAAGAGAATTAGATGGATAATTATAAAAGTTTATGGCCAATTGGAATAAAACAACTCATTAGGGCTCTTGTGTGATTTTTAAAATGTTAAAGGGGCAAGATAAGATTCTGAGAGGGCTATAAAAAGGGGTATTGACCAGCCAAATGAAGATCAAAACATAAGCATTCGGGAGAAAAAAAAAATAGAACTGAAAAAAAAAAAAAAAAAAAAAAAGAGAGAAGAGAAGGAAAAGAAACCGTAGAAGATGAAGAATGAAGAAGTGAGCTGCTGGTTTGGGGTGATTTCTCTCAAGCTTTTCATCCTCTTAGCACCAAGAACCATCAAGGAAAACAAGGTAAGTTAACTAGTTGAATTTAGAGTTACATTAAAGTGATTTTGATGAGTTTTTATGGGTTTTGTTGAAGATGGTGGTTAATGGATGAGTTGATGTTGTTTGTGAGTTATTTGAAGGTTGTTCATGATGATTTTTAAGCTTAGAATTGAATTAGAATGTGATATGAGTTTGGTTGGATTTTGTTAGTGTGTTGAAGGTTAGGGTTTGAATGGATGATGATGAAAATTGATGGGTTTAATTGATTTAAGTTTATTGAATGTTAGATGAGTTGAATTAGTAGTAAGTTGTGTGATTTAATTGAAGAAATAAAATTTATGTAAATGTAAATATATTAGCCAAAATTTAATTATGGTTAACTTTATTTTGTAAAGAAATTTTATTTTTAAGTTGATATTAAACTGATTGGATCTTATTTTCTTAGAAATTGTGGTTAGGGATTGTCATTGTATTGGACCTGAGATCTAATTAGAAGTTGAGAAAATGTGTGAAACTTTATAAGTGTAAATTTTGATTTGCAAGTTAATTTTGTAATTTTGGCAATCTCGAAAAATAGAGGAAATTTTGCCGAAATTTTTAATAGATTTTAAGTTTTTCTTAATTCTGATGATTTTCAGTTCTAGGCTTTACTCCTCGAATTCCTGACTGGATGTAGTGGAATAGAATCTAGAGGGATTTCGTGTGGTGCTAGGCGGGGACCTAAGCCCCGTAAAGGGAATGGCTGACGCGACTCGATTCGGATACCTCTAGCTCTAATCCGGTAGGTCGCGTCGGGCACCCCAACGGATCCCTCTCAGACCCGACTCGTTGGGCTAAACGAAACCCGTGGAGTGAACCCTAAACTTTCTAATACTTTTTAAAACATTGTTGGGTTGGTTTTCTTTAAAATCTGAAAAGACGTAGGAATTTTTTTCGATTTTTAAACTCATTTTCTAACAAAATTTCGGCAGCATAACAGCTGTATTTTTTACGTTCCAGAAAAACCTGTTTACAAAAAATCACACTTCGACTAAATTTCATCACCAACCTAACTTCTGATTGCCCATAGGGCTCAAACATGTATTTAATTTTTCAACTCAACTTAATAAAATCGAACCACAATTTAATAAACCACATTTAGCTTAAAAACAATTTAAAAACTGTTACGAACTTATAAATTCGAATTACAATTTACTTATACACTTAAAAAGGAATTTACATGAAAATATATAACTGATGCAAAATAAATTGCTTAAGATGGCGTCGTGTCGCTCTGTCTCGCCCACTTGAGGTGACGCCACTGCTCGGCTACCTACTGAGAGTACCTGAGGAGGTTTTTGTATAAAAACAAAAAAATAATGAGCGAGAAGCTCAGTGAGTGATAATTATCTTTTCTTTGTAAATCTGATTTCAAAACATCCTCCTCGAAAAAAGTTTGAAAATGGTTCTTTGTTTCTTTAAACATTTCAAATCTAGGTTTCTCAAGCTTAATATAACATAAGAATTTATAAAAGCGTAAGCATGGATTTAAATTCAAAACTTGTGACTGAAAATCATAAATAGCTTGAATAATAATTATTAAATCTCTTTTTCTCTCAAATCTGCTTTTCTTTTAAAGCTATTTCTTGGTATCTTTTAAAATTACTATAGTACCCCAAAATCTGGGGTCATGTGGCCTCTGTATGAGGAATAATCCGACGTAGAAGACCAACCGTGACAGCTCTGCTCTGAGACATCTTATGGCTATGTGTGGAATTTCCCAGCGCTAACTATAGCACTCAAAACACCACCCCACATCAGCAATGGCGACTTAACTGATAGACTCTGACACCGATCCCCCCTTGTTACTGACTTATCCCTCCCCAGGACTATGCCAACTGATGTGGGTATACTAATTTGATCTGAAATCTCTGAGGGTATACTACTGGCTTTGAAAACACTTTTTTTTTTTTTTAATTTTCTCAATTCAAACTGGAAATCATACTTTTTCTGAAATCTCGTTTCATCAACTATATAAATGCACATAAAATCACATTCTCATTTAAGCTAAAACTCATGCTCATATCAATGCATTTAAAATAAATTCAAGCACTTATCAAATCAACTTAGTAATTTGAAATACTTTTAAAACCTTTAAAAAAATAAAACTCACTCACAAAATGGGTAGTTGTAAATGGCGCGTACGGAGCCCCTACTCCTCTTGCCTCGATCCTCGAGCACCCTCGTCACCTACACAACATATGGATACGTAAATTTTCGTTCGCGTCAACTTTTGGAAACTCGAAATAACCAAAATTACACAATCGTCCCTAAGTGACCCTTTTTACGCGTAAACCTCAATATGTCTAGCTAAACTCATTAGGTTCATCTGAACACTCAACGGGTGCATTACGAGTCAATTTACGGAATCGCCCTTCAAACTAGTTTAGCGTGCGATTCAATTTCTCTTTAAGTTTTTGATATTTTCTTGGTTTCCTAAGCTCCCAATAGACATCAATCCACTTATTTTTCAACTCATTTTTACTCAAAACCAACCAACAAACGAATCGTAATAAAATCCACTTCAAAATCAACTTAAATCATCAACCAAAACATCAACTTCAAACTTAAACAACTCACCCATTTTCTACCTCACGAAATCACCCTCTTCCTCTTCGTGTTGACTTCAGTTGGACTAGTCTTGGTGGTGAAAATGGATGGGTTTCGAGCTAACTTCCTCCTCCTTCGTCTCCTCCACTCAAGCTCCTCCTTCCTTGGCCGAATCTCCCTTTTTCTTCTTCGATCTGCTGCCTCTGTTCTGGTTCAGCTTTGGTCGCGTTTCTACACTATTCCAGCGAGGTTGCGACTGGACTTGCAGCAGGTTTTAGTCTGGTCCGGCGTCGGTCTCTCCTCCTCCTTCTCTTCTCTTTTTTTCTCATTCTCTTCCTCGCTCGATCTGCTTCGATCTGCGGGTTCTACGATCTGGCTTGCTTTGGACTGTCTTGGTTATGATTTACATTAGTTTCGGGTCTGGTCGGTGAGCGTGAAGGACTGGTTCGGCTGGGTTGGCTGCTATACGATGCTTTCTTCTCTCGCATCCTTGTCTTTTGCATTTTGGGTTTGATTGGAGCTGTGTTTGTAGCTGATTTTGAAGTGATTCGGTGGCGGGTTTGGCTGGGCTCTGCAAGTCGTGCACGTTGGAATAGTTGCTCGGTTAGGACAACAGCTCCCCTTCGTCGTCATCGTCGGCTTTGCTCAGATTTGCGGTCTAGTTCGTCTTCGGGTCTACTTGGTTCGTGGCGAGATCGTGGCTAGTGGTCGGTGAGCTTGGCGTCTAGTTGACTGGTCGAAGTTACTTGTCATCGGCGTCGGGTTCTTCTCTTCTTCCTCTTTTTCTTCTTCTTCTTTTTCTTCTTTTCTTCTTCTTCTAGTTCGACTTACGTTGACTATCGCTGGTTCTGCTTTTGTTTTGATTTTTGTGATTGAGTTTTTGTTTCATGATTTCCCCCACAATCAATTTCAATAATTTCGATCACGTCCTTTAAAAATTTTGTTCTCATCCCTTAACTTTTAACTAAATTTTACTTTGACCATAAATGTTAAAACTTATCTTCAAATTAGTCCTTTGTCACATTAAATAATTACTTGATTTCGTTTATTATTTTATCCTTCCGTTAAATCTCCAATTGAGTTTAATTCAATCCCTAAAGGTTCCCTATAACCTTAGGCGCTTCCATGAGCTATTTAGGATCTTTAATCATTATTTAGGGACTATTTCTAGAAAAATCAGTAAAATTACAATAGAGGCCTTACAATGACGAGGTGGGTCTCGTCATTTTCTCTCTCTCTCGGTCTCTTATCTACCCTCTCTCTCTCTCTCTCTCTCTCTCTCTCTCTCTCTCTCTCTCTCTCTCTTCCCAATTTCTTCTCCAATCGAAAATGATGGTGCCAGTGTTGTGGGTTCGATGACGAACCCAGTGGTTTGGTGTTTGGTGGTTGATGATTGATGGGTGGGTTTGGTTTTCGGTGGTTTGGTGTTTGGTGGTTGATGATTAATAGGTAGGTTTGGTGTTTGGTGGTTGACAATTGATGGGTGGGTTAGGTGTTTGGTGGTTTAGTGGTTCATAATTGATGATTAGGTTGATGAATTTTTTTAGGTGGGATTTATGATTGATGATGATGGTGGTTTCTAGCCATATGAAAATCCAAAAATTCTGGGTTTTTACTCACTAGAAACCTAGATTTTTTCTAGGTTTCTAGTGATTGAAAACTCAAAAAATCTAGGTTTTCAGTGACTGGAAACCCAGATATTATGGGTTTCCAACTGCTAAAACCCAGATTGATGATGATTATTATTTTTTTTTGTTTTAAAATATTTTTGTTTTTCTATTTTTATCAAATTTTTTATATTTTAGTTTGATGTATTGATCTCCACCATCTATCTATGATAGATGGATGATATAGATCGATTTTTATTAATTTATAATGTTTTTCATTTTAAATTATTATTTTATGATTATTAAATTTTTTAATAAAATTTTTAATAAAAATTCAGGGTTAACATGGCCTTTTTAATTTTTGTAGGATTTTTTGTTAATTTTATAACGTTTGTAGGATTTTGCATAAAAATAAAACAATGGGGTGTAAAAGGAAATTGTTTCATACGTAAGGTGTTTTTGGGGATTTTCTCTAAAGTTTTATTTAATATAACACAAAAAAAAAAACATAAATAACTATTTATAATTAAAATATGATTAAAAATTATAATAGAATTAATTATATTTATATATTTAAATAAATAAAATAAAATTTTTTATTAGTTTGACTTATGTTTAAAAGACAAATAAAAAAAGAAAATATTTAAATTGTAAATTAAAATACATTAGTCCAATTTTAAAAAATTTTGGAATGAGGGTTTTTTTTTTTTTTTTTTGTATAAATTAAGTCATATGAGTATTAGGGAAAAAAATATTTATAATATAAAATTAGGATAAAATTGAACATATGTTATTTTGAGGAGGATATACTTGTAATAGAATATTTAAATATCATTAAGTTATTTTCAATTAATTAAGGGGTCGTTTGTTTTTTTCACTTAAAACTTAATAGTGCTGAATTGTAACTGTTAAGTTACTTTCAATTGTTTTTTTAAGTGGTCAAACCACTTAAAACTACCTAAAAACAACTGAAAAAAATTAAATAAGAATTTTTAACTTTTCACTTAATTGCAAATTACTTAATGACATTTAAAAGTTTTTATTTTAAGGGATCGTTTATTTTTTTGTCTGAAAACTAAACAGTGCTGTTGAAGACTGAAGACTGAATAATGACTGAAACCTGAAATTTGAATGACATGTTTATTTTTTTTTCACTTACATCTGAATGTATAGTAATCTTATTTGTTTTTTAAAGTTAAAATTATCTGAAAACTAATAATTTGATATTTATATCCTTTTACTACTAGTTGTTATGTAACTTTATTTAATATAATACAAACAATTATAATAAATTATTTAGCAAATACTAAAACTCTTTTATGTATATATTAATAATATTTTTATTCTTAACTAAAATATGATTAATTATTATAGTAAAATATTTTTTTAAAAAAATTATATATATATAAATAAATTATCATAGTAAAGTAAATTAAATAAAAATAAATAAAATAGTATTAAGTTGAATTACTATTGTTATATATTTAAATAAAAATAATATTGAAAGAAATATCATTAAAATGAATATGTATAATGTAAAATTAGATCAAATTTGGAAATATGTTTGTTAAAGTATTAAAAGAAATTTTTATAATGTAAAACTAGAACAAACTTGGAAATTTGTTATTTTGGGGAGGATAAAATCATTAAGTGATGTAGTATTCAGTGAAAAGTCAGAAAATATAAATTTTTATTTTCAGTGGTTTTTGGGTGGTTTTAAGTAGTTTGATCACTTAAAAAAAAAAAAAAACTTAATTTGCCTAATTCAGCACCATTAAGTGTTAAGTGCAAAAAACAAACGACCCCTAAATCTATCATTCTCAAAATAACATAATTTCAAATTTATCCTAATTTTATATTATTCAAATTTTCTTTTCTTGTTTTCCTTGATACTTACAAAAAATATATTTAAAAAGAAAAATCCAAATACATTTCAACTCAAATTATCTTGGAATTTAACTAGTATATTTTAATTTACAATTTAAACATTCATTTTCTAGTTGTTTTCTTAAATATATTAATATATTTAAATATATAAATATGGATAATACTAATATATATTTTAATCATATTTTAATTATAAATAAAATATTATTAATATGTACTTAAAAAATGTTTTAAAATTTATTAAATTATTTTTTTCAAATATCTGTATTAAATTAATTAAAATTACATAACAACAAATAGTTAAAAGGGTATACATGTTAAATTACTAGTTTTTAGATAATTATAACTTAAAAAAACAAACAAGTTTATAATATATTCAGAGATAATGAAAAAAAAAAAACAAGTTATTCAGATTTCATGTTTCAGTTGTTATTTAATCTTCAATCTTCAACAGCACTATTTAGTTTTCAGACAAAAAAACAAAAAACTCCTAATTTAAAAGTTAAGAATTCTAACTTTTTTTTTCCCAGTTGTTTTTAGGTAGTTGTAACTGGTTTGACTACTTTAAAAGTTGAATAAAAATAATTTAATGGGTGCAATTCAGTACCATTAACTATAAGTGAAAAAAACATACTGCCCAAGCAAGCAATTACTGTCAACATTTAATTTCTTATTAACAACAATGCAATTCGTTTACCTTTTCATATAGATCATGAAAGGTAGAGTTTTTAGCCACACAGGCTTAACTGCTTGAGATAAGTATGCATCTCAAGTCAAGCAAAGTGAAGACTAACACTATCACTAATGGTCCTTTCATTTATTTTTGTTTTCAAGTATCTTATCATTATTGACTTTATCAAATTAAATTTATTTTCAGCCCTTAGAAAATATTTGGTATGCATACATGTCTTGGTCATCTTTTATCACATCAAACTATATTAAACTAGACTATACTGCCCATTTTATTTCCTGTCAATGCATATTTTGTTGTGTGTATAATTACAACTATTTTTGCTCTACATTCCTATCCTTACTTTGGTGAGGCTGTTTCAGAAATCTGAACGCAAATTTTTTTTGGCAATTAGCTCTAATATTATCATGTAGGTAAGTACTACGTGATGATGAGAATTACACTTCAACAAATCATATTTCGAAAGTGTTATATGCAGGATTACAAATATGCAGTTAGGAACTTGAAGAATATAAAATTAATGAAGATAATGTTTAAAATATGTATCTTTTAGAAGGATAGTTATGAAAAAAAATATTTTAATTATAATTTAGTGATTAAGTGTTAAATGATAAGTTAGAATCTTTTAGGGGTTGTTTGTTTTTCAACTTATCACTTATGGGTCTGACTTGGATTTCATTAAATCATTTTTGTTTGTTCTTTAAGTGGTCAAATAACTTAAAATTACTAAAAAAAAAACCAAATTCAAATAAAAAGTAAAAGATTCTAACTTTTCACTTAATCATACTTCAAATATTTTCTTTCAAAGTTATCCTTCTAAAAGATATATATATATATATATATTTTCAACTTTATCTTCATTAATATTATATTCTTCGAGTTCTAACTGCCTATTTGTACTCCTACATACAACACTTTCAAAATATGATTTGTTGAACCGTAATTCTCATCATCATGTAGTACTAAGTACCTGCATGATAATATTCGAGCTAATTGTAGAAAAAATTTTGTGTTCAGATTTTTGTAAAAACCTCATAGAAGTAAGGATAGTAACCAAGAGCAAAAATAATAGTAATAATACACAACAAAATATGCATTGACAGGAAATCAAATGGGCTACATTGTCTAGTTGAATATAGTTTGATGTGATAAAAGACGACCAAGTCATGTATTCCTACCAAATATGTCCTAAGGGCATAAAATAATTTTAATTTGATAAAGTAAATAATGATAAAATACTTGAAAACGAAAAGAAATTAAAGGGCCATTAGTGCACGCAATTAAGCCTATGTGGTTAAAAATTCTGCCTGTCATGATCTACAATGAAAAGACAAAAGAATTGCATTGTTATCAATAAGAAATTAAATGTTATTAAATGTTGACAGCAATTGTGTGCCCGGATTGTTTGTTTTTCAACTTATCATTTAGTGGTCTGAATTTGATTCATTAAGTCTTTTTTATTTGTTTTTTAAGTGGTTAAATACTTAAAATTATTAAAAAAACAAACAACTTAAAAAAAAATTAAAAGATTCTAACTTATCTCTTAACACTTAATTATAATTAAAATATTTTGTTCTATAAATATCTTTTTAAAAGATACATATTTTCAATTTTGTCTTCATTAATATTATATTCTTCAAGTTTCTAACTGCATATTTGTACTCCTGCATATAGCACTTTCAAAATATGATTTGTTGAAGCATAATTCTTATCATCACGAAGTACTTACCTGCATGATAATGTTAGAGCTAATTGCAAAATAAATTTTGTGTTCAGATTTCTGAAACAACCTCACAAAAGCAAAGATGAAAGCGTAGAGCAAAAATAATTGTAATTATACACACAACAAAATATGCGTTGACAGGAAATAAAATGGACAATATAGTCTAATTGAATATAGTTTGATGTGATAATAGATGATCAAGTCATGTCATGTATGTGTACCAAATATATATAGTCTAAGGGCTTAAAATAATTTTAATTTGATGAAGTAAATAATGATAAGATACTTGAAAACAAAAAGAAATTAAAGGGCCATTCGTGACATTGTTAGTCTTCACTTTGCTTGACTTGAGATGCATACTTAGCTCAAGCAATTAAGCCTGTGTGGCTTAAAATTTTACCTTTCATGATCTATAATGAACCGTCAAACGAATATTGTTATTAATAAAAAATTAAATGTTGACAATAATTGCTGGCCTAGGCTGTTTGTTTTTTTTTGTTTTTTTTCACTTATAACTTAATGGTACTGAATTACATCCATTAAATTGTTTTTGTTTGTTTATTTGTTTTTTTTTTTTTTTTTTTTTGTGATCAAACCATTTAAAACTACCTAAAAAAAATAGGAAAAAAGTTAGAAATTTTTACTTTTAACTTAATTAATTGTAATCTCTTAATGATATTTAAATATTCTATTACAAGTCTATTCTCTCCAAAATAATATATTTTTAATTTTATCCTGATTTTAAATTATAAATATTTTTCTATAGTACCTATATGACATAATTTAAACCAAAAAAAAAAAAACTATCATCCCAAAATTTTTTAAAATTGGACTAACTTATTTTAATTTACAATTTGAAAATTTACTTTCTTTTAGTTGCCTTTTATATATAATTCAAACTCATAGACAAATTGTTTTTTTATTTAAGTATATAAATATGTTTAATTCTATTATACTTTTTAATCATATTTTAATTGTAAATAAATATTATAAATAATTATTTATGTTTTTTGTTATTATATTAAATAAAATTTTATAACAACTAATAGTATAAAAGCCATATATGTCAAATTATTAATTTTCAAATAATTTTAACTTTAAAAAACAAACATTTTTACAATACATTCAGAGGTAAGAAAAAAAAACATGTCACTCAAACTTCATATTTCAGCTACCATTCAGTTTTCAATAAGTTTAAACACTTTTCGATTTTCAGATAAATAAACAAACGACCCCTAACACTATCATTAATGGCCTTTAATTCCTTTTCGTTTTTAAGTATCTTATCATTATTTACTTTATCAAATTAAAAGTATTTTAAACCCTTAGAACATATTTGGTACACATACATGACATGACTTGGTCATCTTTTATCACATCAAACTATATTCAACTAGACTATATTGCCTATTTTGTTTCCCGCGCGTCAATGCATAATTTGTTGCGTGTATAATTACAATTACTTTGGCTCTACACTCCTATACTTACTTTTGTGAGGTTTTTTAAAAAATCCGGATGCAAACTTTTTTTCACAATTAGCTCTAATGTAAGCACTACATGATGAAGAGAATTAAGGTTCAACAAATCGTATTTTGAAAGTGTTATATGCAAGAGTACAAATATGCAGTTAGGAAATTGAAGATAATATCATAATTTATATGATATTAATGAAGATAAAACTAGAAATATGTATCGTTTAGAAGGATATTTACGGAAGAAAATATTTTAATTATAATTAAGTGATTAAGTGATTAAGTGCTAAGTGATAAGTTAGAATCTTTGAGGTCATTTGTTTTTTTGTTTGAAGACTAAATAGTGCTAAAATTTATCAAAAACTGAATAGCAACTGAAATGTGAAATCTGAATAGCATTTTTATTTTTTTTCCTAACTTCTGAATATGTTGTAAACTTGGCTTTTTTAAAAAAATAAAAATAAAAAATAAAACTGACGCGACCCGAACCGGATACCTCTAACTCTGATCCGGTCGATCACGCCGGGCACCTCAACGGATCCCTCTCAGACCCGACTCGTCGGGCTAAGCGAAACCCGTGGAGCGAACCCTAAACTCTTTGAAATACTTTCTGAAACATCGTTGGGTTGGGTTTTCTTTAAAAACTAAAAACGCGTAGGAAAAATTTTTAATTTTAATTTTTAAATTCATTTTCGAAACTTATTTTTCTAACAAAATTTCGGCAGCATAACGACTGCATTTTTAACGTTCCCGAAAAACCTGTTTACAAAAATATCAACACTTCGACTAAAATTTATCACCAACCCAACTTCTGGTTGCCCGTAGGCCTCAATCATGCATATAAATTTTCAATTCAACTCAATAAAATCCAAACACCATTTAATAAAACATATTTAATCAAAAACAATTTAAAAACATCCACAAGCGATTAATTACAAATCAATTATACACTTTAAAAGAGATTTACATGAAAATCTAACTGATTAAACAAAATGAGTTGCTTAAATGATGTCGTGTCGCGCTGGCTCGCCCACTAGAGGTAATACTACTGATCGGCTACCTGTTGAGAGTACTTGAGGAGGTTTTTATAGAAAACAGAAAATAATGAGCTAGAAACTCAGTGAGTGGTAATTTATCTTTTCTTTGAAAATCTGTTTTTCAAAACGTCCTCCTCAGAAAACGTTTGAAAACTATTCTTTGTTTCTAAAACGTTTCACGCTTAAATCTCTTAAATATCAACTTAAACAATAGCTTTCATATATAAACACAAGCACGTATTTAAATACAAAACCTGCAACTGTAAATCATAAATAACTTCAATAATAATTATAAAATATCTTTTATCTCAAATCTGCTTTTCTTCTTAAAACCGTTTCCTGATATCTTTTAAAATTATCATAGTATCCCTAAATCTGGGGTCTCTCGAATCTAACGACTATGTGCGGAATTTCTCAGCGCTAATCATAGCTCGTCAACTCTTGAGACATCTCGCGGCTATATGCGGAATTTCTCAATGCTAACCATAGCTCGCCTACTCTGAGACATCTCGTGGCCATGTGCGGAATTTCTCAGCGCTAACCATAGCACACGAAACACTACCCCACATCAGTAATGGCGACTCGACTGACAGACTCTGACACTTATCCCCCTGGTTAGTGACTTATCCCTCCCCAGGACTGTGCCAACTGAAGTGGGATAGACCGATCGGGTCTAAACTGCTCTGTAATCTCTGAAAATTCCTGAAGGGATACTTTCTGGTTTTGAAAACACTTTTCTCTTTCTGGTGCAAAAGCACAATTCTCTTTTCTGAGTGGGTAAAGCACTAAATTCTGATTTCTGAGTGCCATAAGCACTAAAACTCATTTTCTGAGTGCATTAAATACTATGATATCTTTGATAAGTGCAAAAGCACAAAATAGCATCATTTCAATCTCTAAATTCATGTTCATATCCATACATTTAAAATAAGCTCAAGTAAACAATTAATTTATCAAATCGAACTTTATAATTTGAAATATTCTTAAAATTTTTAAATAAAACTCACTCACAAAACTGATGACTGAAAATAGCGCGTGCAGAGCCCCAAATCCTCTCGCCTCTATCCTCGAGCTCCCTCGTCACCTACACAACATGTTACGTTCGCGTAAACCTCTGGAAACTTGAAATTACACAATCGTCCCTATATGATCCTTTTTACGCGCAACTCTCCATTTTGATTTCTAATCTTAATCTTTCGCTTTTAATAGCTTCAACATGCCTAATTAAACTCATTAGGGTCATCCAAACTCTCAACGGACATCATAAGGGTCAATTTACGAAATTGCCCTTTAAACTAGTTTATTGCGCGATTTGGATTCTCTTTGAATCTTTGGTTTTCTAAACTCCCAATAGGCTTAAATCCACTTGTTTTTCAACTCGTTTTCACTCAAAAACAACCAACAAACAAATCATAACGAGATCCATTTCGAATCAACTTAAATCACCAACGAAATCATCAATTTCAAACTTAAATAACTCACCCCTTTTCTTTCGCGTTGACTACGCTTTGAGAATGATTTTCGAGCTGATTTTGGACTAGTTTTATAGCAGATCTGGGCTGGATTTTTCCTCTCTTCTTCCTCCTCTCTTCCTCTCTCTCTTTCCCTCTCAGTTCGCCGCAATTTGCAGCTTTTTTTCGCCGCCGTTCTGCACTGTCTCCGTCGCCGATCTGCTGCCTATTCACGCGGGTTTCGAGCTGGGTTCGAGCTTGGTTGCAGCTGGAAATGGCTTGGATCGGTTGAGCTAGGGCGTGGGTTCAGCAGGTGACCGGACGGTCAGCTTGTCGCCATTCTTTTCCGCGCCGATCGGAGCTGTTTCACGGCTGTTCTGCTCGGTTTTTCTGCTCTGGTTCACAGCTGGTTTGCGCGACGTTTCTGCTCGACTTCGGCAGCTGCTGTTCGGTGACGACGAGCTTGGTCGGTGGCTGGATGGTTGGCACGGCAGCGGCGAGATCTTCTTCTCTCCTTCTTCTTTCTTTCTTCTCTCTTCTTCTTTCTTCTTTTCTCTTCTCTTCTTTCTTTCTTTTCTTCTCTTTTGCGACAGCTCACTCTCTCTCTCTTTAGATTTTTAGACAACTTTTTGGCTTCTATTTTCCTCCTCAAACTATCCTTAAAATGACGGTCACGTCCTTTAAAAATATTGGTCTCCTCCCTTGACTTTTAGCTTAATTCCACTTTGACCACAATTATTAAAACTTATCTTCAATTTAGTCCCTTATTTCCTTGAAAAATCATTCGATTTCATTCACTATTTTATCCCTCCGTTTAATCTCCAATCAAGTTTAATTCAATCCCTATGGGTTCTCTATAACCTCAAGCGTTTCCATAAACCAATTAGGGTCTCCAATAATTATTTAGGGACTATATCTGGGGAAATCCGTAAAATCCAATTCGAGGGCTTACAAAAACTATCTAAAAACTAGTAATTTGATATTTATACTATTTTTTACTATTTATTGTTATGTAATTTTAATTAGTTTAATACAAACAACTGAAAATAAATAATTTAATAAATTCTAAAACATTTTTATGTACATATTAATAATATTTTATTCATAATTATATGATTGAAAAAGATGGTAGCATTAACCATATTTATATGTTTAAATAAATTAATATATTTAAGAAAGCAACTAGAAAAATTAATGTTTAGATTGTCAATTAAGATACAATAGTTTAATTTCAAGACAATTTGGGATGGGATGTTTTTATGATTTTCTTTTTGAATATATTTCTTATAAGTATCAAGGGAAAAAACAGAAAGAAAATTTGAAAAATATAAAATTAGGATAAATTTGAAAATATGTGATTTTAGGGAGGATGAATTTGGAATAAAATTTTTTAAAAATGTTTTAAATATCTTTCTGTGATTTGCAATTAAGTGAAAAGTTAAAATTTCTTACTTTTTCTTTTTTTAGTTGTTTATGGGTAATTTTAGATGGTAAGACCATTTAAAAAATAAATAAAAATAACTTAATAGTTGCAATTCAGCATAATTAAGTCATAGATGGAAAAAAAAAAAAAAAAACGACTCCTTACTTTTTAATTTAAGTTGTTTTTTTTTTTTTTCTTTTAAGCAATTTTAAGTTATTTGACAACTTAAAGAACAAACAAAAATAACTTAATGAACCTTATTCAAACACATTAAGTGATAAGTTAAAAAAATAAACAACCCAGCAAGCAATTGTTGTCATCAACATTTAATTTCTTATTGATAACAATGCAATTCTTTTGTCTTTTCTTTGTATCATGACAGGTAGAATTTTTAGCCACACAGGCTTAATTGCGTGCACTAATGGCCCTTTAATTTCTTTTCGTTTTCAAGTACTTTATCAAACTAAAATTATTTTCAGCCCATAGAACATATTTGGTACGCATACATGACCTGGTTATCTTTTATCATATCAAACTATATTCAATTAGACTATATTGCCCATTTTAGTTCCTATCAATGCATTGTTGTGTGTATTATTACACTCATTTTCGCTCTACGCTTCTATCCGTACTTCTATGAGGATTTTTCATAAATCTGAATGCAAAATTTTTCTGCAATTAGCTCCAATATTATCATGCAGGTAAGTCTACATGATGATGAGAATTAAGGTTCAACCAATCGAATTTAAAAAGTGTTATACGCAGGAGTACAAATATGCAGTTAGGAACTTGAGTATTGGAGAAATAATTTGCTGGTGTTAGACATAGTTTCATATCAATTCTAATATTTGCTAGCATTAATGGAAATAAGAAAAGCGTTTGATTTCTGATAGATTATGAACCATTTATATTTTTTGTCAAGACCTTGACAAAAGAGTTTTGAAGTGCACAAATCTTGAGTAATTTATACGCGCGCCTAAGTCAAGCAATGGCTAACACTATCAATAGTGGTCCTTAAGTATACATTTGTTTTTCTCTTCTTTCTACATGCATTTATTCACTATTTTGAACCCTTAGAACAGGTTATGCTTTTCCACCAAACAAAGAGCACTTTCGAAGTGCATGTTTAATTTCATGAGTAGTTTATACGTCTCAATTGAAGCAAAGACGAAGGGATTGTTTGTTTTTATCACTTTTCACTTAATGGGTCTGAATTATACATATTAAGTTATTTGTTTTTTGCACTTAACACTTAATGGTACTGAATTAGGCTAATTAAGTGATTTTTGTTTGTTTTTTTAAGTGGTCAAACCACTTAAAACCACCCCAAAACCACTGAAAATAAAAAGTTACATTTTTTGACTTTTCACTGAATAATAAATCACTTGATGATTTTATAAATTCATTGTTCCAATTTTATCCTTCTAAAAATAATAAATTTCCTAGTTGGTTCTAGTTTTACATTATAAAAATTTCTTTTAATACTTCAACAAACATATTTCCAAATTTGACGTGATTTTACATTATATATATTTATTTTAATTATATTTCTTTCAATATTATTTTTATTTAAATATATAACAATAGTAATTCAACTTAATATCGTTTTATTTATTTTTATTTAATTTACTTTACTATAATAATTTATTTATGTATATATAATTTTTTTAAAAAAAATACTTTACTATAATAATTAATCATATTTTAATTATGAATAAAAATATTATTAATATATGCATAAAAGTGTTTTAGCTTTTGCTAAATAATTTATTATAATTGTTTGTATTATATTAAATAAAGTTACATAACAACTAATAGTAAAGGATATAAATGTCAAATTACTAGTTTTCAGACAATTTTAACTTTAAAAAACAAACAAGATTACTATACATTCAGATGTAAAGAAAAAAAAAACAAACATGTCATTCAGATTTCAATGTTCAGTCACTATTTAGTCTTCAGTCTTCAGCAGCACTATTCAGTCTTCAGACAAAAAAACAAACGACCCCTAAGGGGTCGTTTGTTTTTATTATTATTCACTTAATAGGTCTAAATTACACATATTAAGTTATTTTAGTTTGTTTTATTATGTGACCAAACCACTTAAAACCACTTAAATATCATTAAAAAAGAAAAAACTATAATTTTTTATTTTTTACTGAATGTCAAATCACATAATGATTTTATAAATATATTATTTCAAATCTATCATTTCCAAAATAACATATATATTTCCAACCCTAAGAGCAAGTTTGGCATGGATAGACTTATTTCTGTTTAATTATTGTTACTTTTTTTTTTTTTTTTATGAACATTTGTGTTTAATTATTTGATCATGCACATCAAATTTTATTCAGTTATTATTATTATTTCTTTTTATCATACCACTAGTCGCATAATATTTTTGAGATACCATTTGTTTTGTAGCCACTTGAATTTTGATTATTATCAAGCGGAATGAAACTTCTTTATCACTAAATCACCTTGAACTATACATCAATCTTTGTAACTATATATATTATCATGCAGGTAAGTACTACATGATGATGAGAATTAAGATTCAACCAATCGCATTATGAAAGTGTTATGTGCAGGAGTACAAATATGCAGTTAGAAACTTGAGTATCGGAGATATAATTTGCTGGTGTTAGACATAATTTCGTATCAATTCTAATATTTGCTAGCATTAATGGAGATAAGAAAAACATTTGATTTAAGATAGACTATGAACCATTTATATTTTTTGTCAAGACCTTGACAAAAGAGTTCAAGTGCACAAATCTTGAGTAATTTACACGCCTAAGTCAAGCAAACGCTAACACTATCAATAGTGGTCCTTAAGTATGCATTTGTCTTTCTCTTCTTTCTACATTTATTCACTATTTTCAACCCTTAGAACAGGTTATACTTTTCCACCAAACAAAGAGCACTTTCGAAGTGCATATTTAATTTCTTGAGTAGTTTATACGTCTCAATTGAAGCAAAGACTAAGGGATTGTTTGTTTTTATCACTTTTCATTTAATGGGTCTGAATTATACATATTAAGTTATTTTCATTTTTTATTTTTATTTTATTTTTTATTTTTATGTGGTCAAATAACTTAAAATCACTAAAATATCACTGAAAAAAAAATAACCTACAATTTCTTATTTTTTATTGAATGTCAAATTACTTAATGATTTTACAATTATATTATTCCAAATCTATCATTTCCAAAATAACATATATATTTCCAACCCTAAGAACAAGTTTGGCATGGATAGACTTATTTCTGTTTAATTATTGTTACTTTTTTTTTTTTTTATGAACATTTGTGTTTAATTATTTGATCACATCAAATTTTATTCGGTTATTATTATTATTTCTTTTTTGTCATACTACTAGTCGCATAATATTTTTGAGATACCATTTGTATTATAGTCACTCGAATTTTAGTTATTATCAAGAGGAATGAGAGTTCTCTATCACTAGATCACATTGAACTATACATCAATCTTTGTAACTATATATATATTATCATGCAGGTAAGTACTACATGATGATGAGAATTAAGATTCAACCAATCGCATTTTGAAAGTGTTATGTGCCGGAGTACAAATATGCAGTTAGAAACTTGAGTATCGGAGATATAATTTGCTGGTGTTAGACATAATTTCATATCAATTCTAATATTTGCTAGCATTAATGGAGATAAGAAAAGCATTTGATTTAAGATAGCCTATGAACCATTTATATTTTTTGTCAAGACCTTGACAAAAGAGTTCCTAAGTGCACAAATCTTGAGTAATTTACACGCCTAAGTCAAGCAAACGCTAACACTATCAATAGTGGTCCTTAAGTATTCATTTGTCTTTCTCTTCTTTCTACATTTATTCATATTTTCAACCCTTAGAACAGGTTATACTTTTCCACCAAACAAAGAGCACTTTCGAAGTGCATGTTTAGTTTCTTGAGTAGTTTATACGTCTCAGTTGAAGCAAAGACTAAGGGATTGTTTGTTTTTATCACTTTTCACTTAATGGGTCTGAATTATACATATTAAGTTATTTTTATTTTTTATTTTTATTTTATTTTTTATTTTTATGTGGTCAAACAACTTAAAATCACTAAAATATCACTGAAAAAAAAAAAAACCTACAATTTCTTATTTTTTATTGAATGTCAAATTACTTAATGATTTTACAATTATATTATTCCAAATCTATCATTTCCAAAATAACATATATATTTCCAACCCTAAGAATAAGTTTGGCATGGATAGACTTATTTCTGTTTAATTATTGTTACTTTTTTTTTTTTTATGAACATTTGTGTTTAATTATTTGATCATATCAAATTTTATTCGGTTATTATTATTATTTCTTTTTTGTCATACCACTAGTCGCATAATATTTTTGAGATACCATTTGTATTATAGTCACTCGAATTTTAGTTATTATCAAGAGGAATGAGAGTTCTCTATCACTAGATCACATTGAACTATACATCAATCTTTGTAACTATATATATATATTATCATGCAGGTAAGTACTACATGATGATGAGAATTAAGTTTCAACCAATCGCATTTTGAAAGTGTTATGTGCCGGAGTACAAATATGCAGTTAGAAACTTGAGTATCGGAGATATAATTTGCTGGTGTTAGACATAATTTCATATCAATTCTAATATTTGCTAGCATTAATGGAGATAAGAAAAGCATTTGATTTAAGATAGACTATGAACCATTTATATTTTTTGTCAAGACCTTGACAAAAGAGTTCCTAAGTGCACAAATCTTGAGTAATTTACACGCCTAAGTCAAGCAAACGTTAACACTATCAATAGTGGTCCTTAAGTATACATTTGTCTTTCTCTTCTTTCTACATTTATTCACTATTTTCAACCCTTAGAACAGGTTATACTTTTCCACCAAACAAAGAGCACTTTCGAAGTGCATGTTTATTTTCTTGAGTAGTTTATATGTCTCAATTGAAGCAAAGACTAAAGGATTGTTTGTTTTTATCACTTTTCACTTAATGGGTTTGAATTACACATATTAAGTTATTTTTATTTTTTATTACTAATTTTTTTTTGTTTTTATGTGATCAAACCACTTAAAACCACTCAAATTTCACTGAAAATAACAAAAAAAAAACCTATAATTTCTTATTTTTTATTGAATGTCGAATCACTTAATGATTTTATAATTATATTATTCCAAATCTATCATTCCCAAAATAACATATATATTTCCAACCCTAAGAACAAGTTTGGCATGGACAGACTTATTTCTGTTTAATTATAGTTTCTTTTTTTTTTTTTTCCTTTTTTTTTAAATTTTATGAACACTTGTGTTTAATTATTTGATCACATCAAATTTTATTCATTTATTTTTTGGGTCAAACCACTAGTGGCATAATATTTTTGAGACGCCATTTGTGTTGTAGCCACTCAAATTTTGGTTATCATCAAGCAGAATGAAAGTTATCAATCACTAGATCACATTGAACTATACATCAATCTTTGCAACTATATATTGATATATATATTTATTTATTTATAGATATATGAGGGCAAATTGCACAAAAATGGTAATGTTCGGGAAACTCACACTAACCTCCTTTAAGGTTCTTAAAACTCAAGCCAAACTTTCTCTACCATTAGTCAATCATTAGTCAACCACTGTTAAATCAAAATTATGAAGGGTAAATGGTCAATTCATAACTAATAAATATTTTAATTAAAAAAATAATATTTTAATTACTAAAACAATAATATAATATATATATTTTTTAAAAAATCACCCATCTTCTACCTCCATCATCATCATCTTCCTCATCTCCATTTTCATCTACTACATTTATGAAATTCATCAAATCATTTCATCGTCATCAAACCAAACATCTCCCAAATCAAACCAAAAAATTAAAAAAAAAAAAAATCAAAGTCATGAAAAAAAAACATAAAAAAATGAAAAAAAGGAAAAAAAAACCCACCAAAGTCTTCCATGGATACCAAAAGCAGTCCATCATTAGAGACGACGTCTCCAGCGATTGATCGTCTCCATCGCTGGAAATGGTACTGTCTCCAGCGATGGAGCATCACCTCTAGCACTGGAAACAGAATCTCTATAACTAGAGATTCCTCTAGCGATGGATATTTCGTTTCCATTACTAGAGGTCTCCAGTGATGGAGACAGTCATTCCTTTAGCATTGGAGACCGTCTCCATCGTTGGAGATAGTTTACTTTTGGTCTCCATGGTAGACTTTAGTCTCCCATGAAGACCAGGGTTTTCATTTTTTTTTTTAATTTTTTATGTTTTCTTTTTTCAATTAAATTAAAAATATATAATATATTAATTTTAAATTTATTGAAGGGTATTTATGTCTTTTTATACTTTTGACCATTGATCGTAAGGATTTAACAATTGTTGACTTACGATAGATGAGATTTATGCTGAGTTTTTGGAACCTCAAGAGAGGTTAGTGCGAGTTTCCCGAACATCAACATTTTTGTGCAATTATGCCAAACTTCAGGAGGGTTTGTGCAATTTGCCCTATATAGAAACTAAGAATATCATGATCAATGTTCCAAAAATCGCTAATCGCTACGCGCTAATCAATCGGAGTGGCAATAATTAGCAATTTGTTATTTACTTAACGATTAATCGATGAGTATTGTTCATTGATGGTGCAAAGGGTATTTCTGTTGAGTTTTCGGAATCTTAAGGGAAGTTAATGTCATTATGGCCAAAATTCAGCTATTGGTATAATTTTATTAAACCTCAAGGGAGTTTGTGTAATTTGCCATAATATATATATATAAACATAACCACAAACCTTCACATTCTCAGCTTTCGCAGAACACAACAACCCCTCTTTGCCTCACTCTCTCAAACAACTAATGCCTCTACCCTTCCTCCCACCACCACCACCTTATCCTCGCTCTCCTCAACAATCCCACCTCCCTTCACCATCCCACATGGCCCCGACAACTCCAGAATCGGTGACACCCCTACTATTGATTTAAAATCGTCCTTAGTGGCCGATGGCTAGAGATCCACCACGCCAACAATAGCCATCAGTGTCATCTTTGGCCCCTTTGAAGAGGTGAATATAAGCTCAAATTGGTGCTTCTCATTCCTTTCTTCTCCCTATCTCTCTTACCAATCAATTTTATGTTCTTTAGGTTGTGTTTGTTGGGGTGATGGTTGAATGTTCATTAGTGTAGTGGTGGGTGTCATTTTATTTTTTTTTTTTTTTGAAAAGCTGGTAGTGGTGGGTGTTTTTCGGCTGGTTTTGCAACCAGTTTTATGTCTAGTTGGGCCTAATTGGATTGATTATTTGGCCAACTCGGTGATTACTCACCTCGGATTGGCAAGAACCATGATCTAGGGGTTATCAGACCGGCACAGTGTCAATCATCGATTAGTTGGTGAAAAATCGATCGATTTGGCCAATTTTTGGAACAATGATCATGATTAATTGCCAACATCTTAGTCATATATAAAATGTCATGCGCTCTTGAAATTCTATTGAACTAATCTTAATATTGAATTTTTAATTAAGTATTTGTTGGTGATAGATATATGCGATTATATCTCAATAATTGAATTGATAACAATTTCATAAAGATATATATTATGAACTATAAAATTTTCCACAAGAATTGTTTATTGGTGTAGACTTTATGGGTCTTCTATAATTTTTGTGAGACTTTATCATTAGTAATGAATTATAAAGTCATTTCATTTGGATTCCCATTTTTAACATCCAGATTACATAATTCAAGTGAAATTTTAATACCCTAAAATTGTATAGAATCTTAAAAATAAGGTATAATATGGCATATACATAATTAGATTAAGATCTTAATACTTTTAGACATCAACAATAAATGTTCTTTCTTTTTTTTTTTCTTAGTATTTTGACCATGAGATTTGATCATATCAGCGATAATTAGGATTCCTATGCTCCATTTGTTATAAAATAAATGCAATATCAAATTATTGTAGAGTATTAGAAAGAACAAAAGAGAAAACACAAGAAAAATTTAGGAAAGAGTAACTTTCTATTTTTTCATTCACTTATTGGATTGTCTCAATACACACTTTTGCACCCTCTATTTATAGGCTAAAAATCATAAGTAGAGGTAATGAGAAAATGCATATAATATTAAGACACTATTAAGAGGACCATTTTTGAGTAATGATAGTCTAAGTGAAAGTTATGGAATACCAAAGGATGGCATCCACGCACAATTGATTTACAACACTCTCCTTTGGATATCCACCATACGAAAAATATGTCTCATTAAAAACCTTACTAGGAAGAAATCCTAAGAGAAAAAAATCCTAATAAAGGGGAAAAAAATACACTATTCTTGTAAGATTTGTGTTCAGAATTGCCTCATTAAAAACTTTGTCAGGAAAACCCAATAGAAAAATTTGGTCAAGGGAAAAAGAGAGCAGTACGCAATAGTCTCCCCCATCATGTCAACACATCTTTTTTTAGCAATTTCAACAAAAATCTCTAATTCAACGGATGCCAATCTTGTTCACCAATTTATCAACTTGTCACAAGAATGAATTTGATGGACATTTATCTCTCCTTTATTCTGAAGTTCATACATGAAAAAGAACTTTGGAGAAATGTGCTTGGTTCTGTCTTTTTTTATGTAACCTCCTTTGAGTAGAGCGATATAGGCTGCATTATCCTCTTATAAGACCGTTGGACTTCGTTTAGCAAATGGAAGATCACATGTTTCATAAATATGTTGAACTAGAGATCTTAACCATATGCATTCTCGACTTGCCTCATGGATTGCTAATATTTTAGCATGATTCAAAGATGTGGCAGTCAGATTTTGCTTTCTAGAATGCCAAGATATAACAGTACCATGATATGTAAACAAATAACTTGTATGTGATCGTGCTTTATATGGATCTGATAAATATCCAAAATCTATATATCCAATCAATTCTGCCTTTAAGTCGTGTGAATAAAACAAACCCATGTCTGATGTTCCTTGAAGATAACAAATACTTGTTTAACATCATTCCTGTAAACCCTTGATTTATATATCTACGGTTTTTCCAGTAATAGTCCCTAAGTAATGATTTGAGACCCTAAATGAACAATGAAAGTGTCTAAGGTTGTAGAGAACCTTTAGAGATTGATTTAAACTCAATTGGAGAATAAATGGAAGGGTAAAATGGTAAATGGTATTAAGTAAGTATTAAATGTGACAAAGGACTAAATTGGAAACAAGTTTTACTATTTGGGGGTCAAGTCAGAATTAAGCTAAAATTGAGGGACAAAAACAAAATTTTTCAAGGACGTGACTGTTATTTTTGAATTGTTTGTGGGAAAACTATGAAAACTTCAGCCCATTTACACAAATTGAAGCCAAAATCGTATCAAACCAGAAACCAAAAAGCAGAAGCCATATTCTCGCCAGAATCAAGAGAGAAAAGCCGAAAGGAAGTGAGGGAAAAGAGAATAAGTTCAGCCAAGCCAAGATCAAGTGGGATCAAGTGATTTTCCTCCATTCTCAACCTCTAAACTCAAGCCATTTCGTTCAAGCAAGAGCAGAACCATGACAATAAAGGAGAGCCGAGAGAGTGACGCCAAGAGAAATGGGTGGTTCGGCAAAGAGGGAAGGAAGGTAGATTAAGTGATTCTACCCCATTTTCGAGCTTCCAAGCAAGTCCTCAAGACCTCCTAAGCTAGAAGAACAAGTTAGAGAAAAAAACCAAAGTGAAAGGAGGTGAGTTTGTTGAATTTCGAAATTGTTCATTTGATGTTTGTGAAGTTAAATGTTGTGTATTCTAAGCGAGAATGTGATATGTAGGTGAGGAGGAAGCAAGCGGGATGCGGCAAGACCATTGAAGCTTCATATACTAAACTTGAGATTCAAGTGAGTGCTACACTTATTTTACAATACTTGAAATTTGTTTTGTAAAGTTTATTGTTATTTGAAAAGATAAAAGGAATTTCCATTGTATGAATTATTGATTTTGAAATGAGTCTTTAGCTTAAGGTTTTAGAAGTTAAGTTATTTTGTGCTTCTTACACTTAGAAATGGTATTTTGTGCTTCTTGCACTTAAAAGAAATGAGTTTTAGTGCTTATGGCACTCAGAAACGAGATTTGGTGTTTTATGCACCCAGAAAAGAGATTTATGTTTTTTGCACTTAGAAAGTTAAAGTAAGAGAGATTTTCAAAGGCCATTAGTATGTCCTCATATTTCAGTTTCAGTTTTAGACCCGACCAGTATATCCCACATTAGTATGGCAAAATCCGAGGGGGGATGTGTCACTAACTTGGGAGGAAATCAAGTCCGTCGTGTCATCTCTACTTATGTGGGATATTATCTTGCACTATGGTTAGTGATGCAGAATTCCGCACATAGTCGTGAGATGTATCAGATTATGTCACGATTGGTGTTAGTTCAAAATCGCCACGTGACATTGCCACTATGTAAACCCTTGATTATTTATTTATGGTTTTCCCAGTAATAGTCCCTAAGTGATGATTTGAGACCCTAAATGGTCAATGAAAGTGCCTAAAGTTGTAGAGAACATTTAGAGATTTATTTAAACCCAATTGGAGAATAAATGGAAGGGTAAAATGGTATATGTCATTGAGTAATTATTAAGTGTGATTAGGGACTAAATTGAAAATCAGATTTAATATTTGGAGTCAAGTCATAATTTAGCTAAACGTTGAGGGATGAAAATGAAATTTTGCAAGGACATGCCATTATTTTAGGAATTGTTTGTGGAAAAGCTATGAAATTTCAGCCCATGTTACACAAACTAAAGCCATTTTGTAGCCCAAAAACAGAACCAAACACAGAAGACGGAAACGAAGAAAAGAGAGGCCGAGAGAGGGAGTGAGTGAGCGAGAGAAAGAGGTCGAGCGAATGAGAAGAAGAAGGAGAAGATCAAGCCATTCTCCATCACCAAACTCACGCTATTTCACACCCAAAACAAAGCAGGTCGTGACACACCAAAAACCAAAACAGAAAACAACGTAGAAGAAGAAGAAGAAGCCGAGAGAGTGAGGAAAAAGAAAGTGAATTCGGCCAAGCCAAGACCAAGGGAGATCAAGTGATTTTCATCAATTCTCAACCTCTAAACTCAGCCATTTCACGCACCAAAACTAGAAAGAAAAACAGAGAAACAAGAAGGAGGAGAGCCGATAAATTGATGCCAAGAAAAAGGGGTGTGCTCGGCCAAGAAGGAAGGGAGGTAGATCAAGTGATTCCACCCCAATTTTCGAGCTTCCAAGCAAGTTCTCAAGGTCACCTAAGCTAAGAGAATGAATTAGAACAAAGAACTAAGAAGAAAGGATGTGAGTTCATCAGCTTTTGAGCTTGTTGAATGATGTTATTGGTTAGTGATTTTGTTGAGTTTTGATGTGGGTTTTGATGTGTTAGCCCTCAACTTTATTTATGGTACCCCAAGTATTAGTACTCAGAGATGTTTTAAAAGGTCCATTCTTAGCCCTCAAAACTTCCATAAATGGTGAAGATTGATGTATTTATAGGTTGGAGAGTTGGGGCATGAAAAAATGGGTTGGAAGGTGAAAATCTCATTTTTTTTTTAGGTTTGGCGCTCACCCGGGCGCTTGGAGACGAGTGAGAGCGCAAGGGAGTGTGCTTGGGGCAGTAGGTGATGCTCCCTTGGGCACCTGGAGGCTGCTGAGCGCGCAGGTAGGCGCGCTGAAGGAGTTCAGGGGCGCTGGCACGCGCATTGGGTAACGAGGAGGCGCGGAGGTCGGCGCCAGCACTGACCTTTGGTCACTAAAATGGTCATAACTTTCTCTACAGACCTCCAATTCATGAACCGTCAGTTGCTACGGAAGCTAGACATCTGTAGCTTCACTTTGATAGGTTATAGCTCATGTAACTCAAACAAAGGACTCTACACGAGCTGTCACAAGTCAACCCATTGTTTAAAGCAAGAGTGAAGGATGAAAAAAAAGAAAAACAATTAGTTAAGGACACAATGGTCATTTATGGAATGTTAGAAGTATAAAAGCAAGACTTAGACACTTTTCTCACCTCAAACAAGAATCAAAACGTGAAAGTGAGGGAGAGGGAGATGTGTGTTCGTGCAAACAAGAAGCCAAGGTGATTCAAGTGATTTTTGATCCAATTTTAAGCTCCAATACAATCAAGCAAGCCTCCTTAAGCTAGAGGATCAAGTTGGAGCAAGAAACCAAGAAGAAAATAGGTAAGTTTCATGACTTTGAACTTGTTTTGAGTGGTGTTGTTGATGATGTTTTGAGTTGATCTTTGATAGGGCTTTAGTGCTAGATTATGAGATGAGTTCATGGATGAGTTGTTGACAATGAAATAAACAAAACCTAGTGAAGGAATGGACCATAGGGTTGTATATGGTAAAACCCTAAGTGACTTGATTAAGCTTCGTTTAGTTTAATTGCTTGCCTACCAAGTGTTTGATTAAATTCCTAAGTGAATTGAGTTAGTAAAATGCTAAGAAAGTGAAAAGCCATAGTTGGTTTATAGACTAAGGTAGGTTTGGCCAAGCTAAGGGTGTATGGACATCCAATAAATTCCATCCATTTAAGGCTTGAATCATGCTTGAATTATGATAGGAAGACAAGTCAAGAAGCTAGAAACCACAAACACACAATGGTCTTTAGTCACCCTATAGAGCAAAGTGAAGGGCATTGAAAGTCCATAAGCAATGCTATTTCTCTTCAACTTTATTTCATTATGTTTGACCATAAATGAGTGTATAAGAGTTAGAGAAGCTTTAAGAAACAAGAATGGAAGTTAGATAAATAAGGTGGTGAAAAAGCCCCTTAAAAAGTGATCGTAAATTGGTATTTTTGGCTCAAAACACCTATCAAACGATATCAGAATTCGACGAAATCTTACATGTGACCACATTGGGAGATAAGAAGAGTGTGGGAGAAAGAATTGGAGCAAAAGCATGTACGGTTTGGGCTGTGCATTGCATTTGGGTTTGAGAGGTCTAAAACGACCATTTTTAGTTCTAAGCTTCAAATTATTATGGGAAGCATGTGAGGACACTCCTTGGTGTATATAAGAAGGATTCATGCAAAGAAATTGGGAATTTGAAGCATGGATCAAAGAGAAATTGAAAGGAGAAGCTATTAGTGTAGAGAAAATTTTATAGAGTTAGTATAGTTAGGTGCATTTAGTGCATCTTTGCATTGTCTATTGAGCACATTCTAAGTGTGCTTATCATGTGTAGGTGAGGAGCATCCAACCGGATCACAAGAGGGCTTTTGAAGCTCATCCGAGTTAAGCCCAAGCTTAAGGTGAGTGCACTTTCAAAGAGTTTTCTAATTGATTTTATGCTTTTGCATTAATAAGCTATATTTTATGCTTTTGCATGTATAGGTTCTTGTATTTAAATGCATGTCTTGTATTTGTAAAGTAAACGAGTCCAAGGACTTAAGTTTAAAGCTTTCAAGTTACAGCTTTTGTGCTTGTGCACCAAGAATAAAGATTTGTAAGGCATAGCATTAGAGAAAAACAAGTTTTCAAATGCCATAAGTACCCACCAGTTTATCGAGTTCAGACCTGTGCGGTATATCCCACTTAGTAAGGCAAGAGTTGGAAGGAAAGAGTCACTAACTATGTGGTTAGAGTTATGAGTGAGTGTGTCGCTCTTACTTTGTGGGATATGGTCTCGCACTATGGTTAGCGATGCAGAATTCCGCACGTAGTTGCTGAGAGGTCTCAGAGAGTTGGTTGCGGTGGATGTCAGATACATCGCCTTGTGACCTACCACACCTGCGGCCTTAGCTAAGTCCCCGTGTGGTCAAGAGATTAGGGTTACGAATGGTGTTTTTATAAAGTTCAGTTATCTTTAAACATGTTCAGATTTATGCTTTACAAGCTTATTATAAATTATTTATATTAATGCTATGCAATTGAATGAGATTTATACTTTAATGTCTTTTAAGAAATAGAAACTTTCATTAAAGTTTTCTACGGAGGAAGTTTTTAGAAAGTAAAGTAAAGTTTATAAACTATTGCACTCACTGAGCTTTATAGCTCACTCTTCAAATTATTTTTAAAGCCTTCTCAGGTGGTCGTGTGGGTGAAGACTTGTGAAGACTCCCTCCTCCGTATTCAAGTGGGCGCAAGTGTTGGCATTTGCTTTTTGAAGAATGTAATATGCATATTTTGTGTCTTTTGTATAATGCATATAATTGTACATTTTGTATAAAAAGAGTTATATCTTTTGAGTTGTGTAAAAGTGCATTTTTTCGTGCTTGAAAAAAATCAACTTTGCTGGATATAAAATGCTTGTTTATATCTTGTCCTTGAAGACTTCAAATTTTTGTGTTTATGTTGATAAACTTTATTGCGAGAAGTTGGGTTGGATTGTGATTATAGTTTGAAGTGTCGAAATTGCTTTTTAGGTTTTTAGTTTATCCAAATTGCAGCCGTTATGCTGCTGGTTTTAAGTCTTAAAAATGACTATATGAATAGTGTCAAACCAACCTAAACCATTTCAACTTTACGGTTTAAAAGATTGAGCTTCTGCTTAAGTTAAGTTTCAAATTAAGAGGGTTCGCTCCTCGAACACCTTTTTCCCTATCAAGATAGGCTTAGAGGGATTCGTTGGGGTGCCCGGGCGTACCCTCCGGATAGGAGCCTAGAGGCGATCCGGATCGGGGTGTCTCAAGTGGTATCAAAGCCCGAGTTTAAGAAAGTGTTGAAGTTACTTTTATTTTAGTTTGCAGCTTGCATAAGTTGCATGTTTTCGAGTATGCATTACATGATTTTGTAAATTATTTTCATGCATTAAAAACTCTCATGTCATGCATTTTTGAAACTTATAGAAGCATGCTACGTCGAGGCCGCTCGAGGTCTAGGAGAGCAGCCACGAAAGCACCCACACCAGGGGAGGAGCATGTTGATGAGTCTGTCAATGTGCCTAGTAGCTCCTCACACCCAGAACCACCTCAGCCTGTTAGACCCGAGCGACCGCAGGTAGACGCTGAATTCTTTGCGCATGCATTTACAGTGGTAGCGGCAGTTAATCAGCCGTGAGAGGGTCGTGTGACCATAGAGCACGCCTGTAAGCTTGGCGCCAAACCCTACGATGGCACGGGTGAACTAGAACAAGCATTGTCATGGCTTGAAACCAATGAAAAGATATTCAAAGTCATGGGATGCCTAGAGAAACAGAGAGTGGAATTCTCAGCCTTCCTACTCAGAGACAGTATTAAGGAGTGGTGGAAGGCATATCAAAGATCGCATCCAAAAGGAGTTACTTGGGTAGATTTTTAAAAGGAATTCAAAAATCAGTTCTTCCCTAAAGCATATAAGGATGCGAAGATTGAAGAGTTCTTCAGGTTTGAACAAGAGAGCTTAACTGTAACAGAGTATAAGAGGAAGTTTACAAAGTACCTCAAGTTGGTTCCTTTCATTACCATAGATGAAGAGCAGAAGATAAATAGATTTATGTCAGGTCTTAACTTAAGGATCAGGGCTTATGTTACCTCTTCTACATATACCAGATATGGAGAATTGGTATAGGCAGCCACTAGGGTTGAGAAGACAGTGGCAACCTTTCCCAAGCCAAAGAAATTTGGGCAAAAGCCCGGATGGATAGGTAATCCGCAAGGCAGCTCCAGTAAGATAACCAAGAGTAGAGGTCAGTCTACCTTCACAGAGAGCCGTCAGCAATCACAAGCTGCCCAAAGTAGACAGAGCTCAGTGGGGTAGATTGGGGGTTCCAAAAGTCAGCAATCGGCGAAGTCCAGACCTCCGTGCCTTAAGTGTGGCAGAACACACCCAGGAGAGTGTATGCAAGGTAGACTGAGTGTTTCAGATGTGGTTGGGAAGGCCACTTTATGCGGGATTGTCCCATGGCAGCCGCGCCTCAGCAGACAGAGACTAGGAAAGGGCGCAGGGGCCACGTAGTGGGAGCAAAGGACTTGATAGGAGAGGTTCTCAAGTTGGAGGAGCTGCAATTATAGAGAGGCCTAGTGGAAGCCCTAGTGGTAGTATAGCACCTAGGGAAAAGCCTAGTAAACCCCATACCCAGACCAGAGTATATACCGCCACTCAGCAGTAGGCAGATGCCGTGCCAAAAGTAGTGACAGGTATATTTACTCTTTTTGGCACAAGGACACATGCATTGATTGACCTAGGGGCCACACATTCCTTTGTGTCAGGAGACTTTGTGGATAGGGTTAGAATAGATGTGAGCCATTTAGAGTGTAGTATGTTGGTCTCACTTCCCATAGGAGATGCCCTCATTACAGATAGAGTTTACATGGGAAGTAAGGTAGAGATAGCGGGGCAAGCATTCGAGGCAGACTTAGTTGTGCTAGCCATACATAACTTCGATGTGATCTTGGGTATGGATTGCTTAGCTGCTCACAGAGCTGTGGTAGATTGTTATAAGAATGAGGTAAGATTCAGACAACCTGAAGGATTAGAGGTTATCTTCAAAGGAATTAGGAGAACGCTCCCAGTAAGCCTTATCAGTGTAGTGAAAGCAGAAAAGATGTTAAGAAAGGCATGTCAGGGATATTTGGCTTATACAGTGGAACTTGAGGACAACCAGCTGAGACTAAAAGAGGTTTCAGTAGTGAGAGAGTTCTTAGATGTCTTCCTAAAGGACCTTCCAGAACTACCTCTAGATAGAGAGATACAGTTTGAGATAGAGTTGATCCCTAGTACAGAGCCTATCTTTATAACGCCATATAGGATGGCACCAACTGAATTAAAGGAATTGAAGGTCCAGATGGAAGAACTCTTGAATAAAGGATTCATCAGGCCAAGTACGTCGCCATGAGGAGCACTTATCTTGTTTGTTAAGAAAAAAGATGGATGCCTCAGGTTGTGTGTTGATTATAGACAACTGAACAGGGTAACCATTAGGAATATCCGCTACCACGTATTGATGATTTATTTGATCAGTTACGGGGTGTCAGGGTATTCTCTAAGATTAATTTGAGGTCAGGTTACCATCAGCTGAAGATACGTAGGGAAGATGTGCCTAAGTCAGCCTTTAGGATACGATATGGGCATTATGAGTTTTTAGTGATGCTATTCGGATTAAATAATGCCCCAGCTGCTTTCATGGACTTAATTAACAGAGTCTTCAGGCCCTATTTGGACAAGTTCGTTATTATGTTTATTGATGACATCTTAGTGTATTCAGGTAGCCGCGAGCAGTACGCAAAGCACTTGAGAGTTGTGCTACAGACATTGAGGAAGCATTAGTTGTATGCTAAATTCAGTAAGTACCAGTTTTGGCTTGACAAAGTTGCCTTCTTGGGTCATGTGGTATCCACAGAGGGTATATCAGTTGATCCCCAGAAGGTAGAGGCAATAGTCAGTTAGAAGCCATCCACGAATGTGACCGAGGTCAGAAGTTTCCTAGGCCTAACAGGCTACTACAGGAAGTTCGTGGAGGGGTTTTCCAAGATAACATCTCCCTTAACAAAGTTGATAAGAAAAGAGGAGAAGTTTGAATGGTCAGCTGCGTGCCAGAAGAGTTTTGAAGAGTTGAAATAGAGATTGACTTCAGCGTCTGTACTTACACTACCATTAGGGATAGAGGGCTTCACAGTGTATTGTGATGCTTCGAGACAGGGCTTAGGATGTGTGTTGATGCAAAAGGATAAGGTAGTAGCTTATGCTTCAAGGCAGTTGAAGAAGCATGAAATGAATTACCCAACACATGATTTGGAGTTAGCAATTGTTATGTTTGCTTTAAGGATTTGGAGGCACTACCTATATGAAGTTCCCTGCAGGATATTTACAGATCATAAAAGTCTTCAGTATCTATGCACCCAGAAGAAGTTAAATATGAGACAGAGGAGGTAGATAGAATTGATTAAAGACTATAGAATATCATCCCGGCAAGGTGAATGTGGTAGTAGATGCCTTGAGTCGTAAGGCCACAAATTCCCTAGCCCAGCTAAAGGCAGAATATCTCCCTTAGTTGATTGAGTTAAGATCTATGGGTGCCAAGTTAGAGGTGACGAATTCAGGTGCATTGCTAGATGCATTCCACGTCCATCCAGTGTTGATTGACAAGATCAAAGAACTTTAGGCCCGGGATCCTAAGTTGAGCAAGTTAAAGGGGGAGATAAAGGCTGGGCAGCAGAGCAACTTCAGGATGAGGGATGATCAGACACTAGTTTTGGGTAATAGGTTATGTGTGTCAGATTTGGGAGATTTGAGGAATGAAATCATGATAGAGGCATACTTATCAACTTATGCCATGCACCCGGGGAGTACAAAGATGTATCAAACTCTGAGGGACCATTATTGGTGGAAAGGGATGAAGAGAGATATAGTAGGGTTCGTATCCAAGTGTTTAACTTGCCAATAGATCAAAGCAGAGCACCACAAGCCAGCAGGTTTGTTGCAACCAGTACCTATCCTTGAGTGGAAATAGGAGAGGATCACTATGGATTTCATGGTAGGGTTACCAAGGACTTAGAGTGGACACAATGCTTTTTGGGTGATAGTTGATAAGTTGACTAAGTCCGCTCATTTCCTAGCTATCAAGAATACTTATTCCCTGGAAAAGTTGGCTCAAGTGTACATTGATGAGATTATCATATTGCATGGTGCACCAATGTCTATCATCTTAGACAGAGACCCTAGGTTTACTTTCAGGTTTTGGCTTAAGTTACAGGAAGCTTTAGGCACAAGATTGAGCTTCAGTATGACCTTTCACCCGCAAACAGATGGGCAATCAGAGAGGACTATCTAGACTCTCGAAGACATGTTGAGAGCATGTGTTATGGAGTTCAAAGGGAGATGGGATACACACCTATCGCTCATAGAGTTTGCCTACAACAATAGCCATCAGTCAAGTATAGGAATGACACCCTATGAGGCGTTGAATGGCAGGAAGTGCAGGACCCCAGTGTGCTGGGATGAGGTAGGTGAGAGGAGATTGATTGGCTCAGAGATTGTCCAGGTGACTAATGAGAAGATTGGAGTAATTATAGAAAGATTGAATGTAACACCCCTAATTTTATATGCATGAATATTATTATTATTATTATTATTATTATGATTAATGAGATAAGGGATTAAATTGAAGATAATATTTGATTTGTGTGGTTAAAGTAAAATTGAACCAAAATCTAAGTATGAGAATGAAATTTTTAAGGGACGAAATTGGTGTTATAGGATTTGTTTGTGGAGGAAAATAGAAGTCACAAAGTTTGAGTTGACTTTCAGAAATAAAAAAACAGAAACCAAAGACATTGTCGCCAAAACCAGAAGAGAAAAGAAAGAAGAAAAAAAAAGAAGAAAGAAAGAAAAAAGAAGAAAAAGAAAGAAGAGAAGCAGTTGTCGTCGCCGACCAGCCACCAGCCGCCGAGCAGACTATCGCCGACTTAAAGCGAACCAGACGCGACCGAGCATGCCCGAAACCGAGCAAAACTAGCCTCGTGAACCAGACTCGCAGCTGACCATACACATCGACGACTGCACGAACCAGACCAGACCATTGTCGCAACGACGCCGACGAGCTACTCCGACTGATTTTGATGCCAAACTCAACTGAAGCAGAGCAGACCCGAGTAGAACTGCGACCTAACCAGCTCTTCCACACGTGCAGAACGGCGACAGATCGGCGGTGAAATCAACCACAAACCACGGCGGAACCGAGAGGGAAAAAGAGAGAAGAAGAGAGGAGAAGAAGGAGGAAGAAAAATTGCTTGGAACTAGCTTAGATCTGTCACCTAAATTAGTCCAAAACCACCCCAAAACTAGTTCAAAACGAAGTTAACGCAACAAAGAATAGGGGTGAGTTGTTTGACTTTGAGATTGATGAGTTAGATGGTGATGTAAATGGTTTTGAAGTGAATTTTATTCGATTTATTTGTTGGTTAGTTTGGAATAAAGATGCTTTAAAAAATAGTAAATTGGTGTGATAGGGAGCTTAGAAAACTAAGCAAATATCAAAGATTTAAAGAGAAACCCAAGGTATCTCTTGGATCAGTTTGTGGCGGTCTTCATTGATGATATTCTGGTATATTCTAAGACTTCAGAAGAACATGACAAACATCTTCGGACGGTATTGCAGATTTTGAGGGAGAAGAAGTTGTATGCCAAATTGAGCAAATATGAATTCTGGTTGAATGAGATTGCATTTCTGGGACACATTATATCTACAGAGGGCATTAGAGCCGACCCAAAGAAGATAGAGGTGATTATGGAATGGAAACCTCCTAAGAATGTCACGGAAATCAGGAGTTTTCTAGGATTAGTAGGTTATTACAGGCGATTTGTGAATGGATTTTCAACAATAGCTTCCAGACAGTTGAAACCTCATGAAAAGAATTACCTTACACACGATCTGGAGCTAGCAGCCATAGTTTTTGCCTTAAAGATTTGGAGGCATTACTTGTATGGTGAGAGATGTTATATCTACACCGACCATAAGAGCCTGAAATATTTACCCACTCAAAAGGAACTTAATTTGAGGCAAAGGAGGTGGATGGAGCTAATTAAAGATTATGATTGCATCATTGACTATCACCCGGGAAAGGCGAATGTGGTAGCTGATGCTTTGAGCAGAAAGTCCCTAGTAGATTTAAGAGCTATGAATGCTCAGTTGATGATGACAGATGAAGGTGTATAAATAGATGAGCTACAAGTCAAGCCAAGTCTGATTTAGCAGATACAGAAAAAGCATAAACAAGATGAACAACTAATAGCCATCAACAAACAAGTTCAAGAGGGGAAAGAGACTGATTTTGAAATCAAGAATGATGGTTATTTGTATTTCAGAGATAGAATTTGTGTTCCAAACGATGATGAATTGAAACAGATAATTCTAAAGGAAGCACACAGTAGTCTGTATGCAATGCACCCTGGTAGCACGAAAATGTATCAGGATTTGAAGATTTCTTCCTGGTGGTCTGGTATGAAAAGAGATTTAGTAGACTATGTCACCAAATGCATGACATGTCAACAGGTGAAAGCTGAACATCAGGTTCCAACAGGGTTACTACAGCCAATATCCATTCCTCAATGGAAGTGGGACCATATCACCATGGATTTTGTTACAAGTCTACCTCTTACTCGAGGTAAACATGATGCAATTAGGGTGATTGTTGATAGATTGACCAAGTCAGCACATTTCTTACTAGTCAGAACCGATTATTCACTTGAGAAGTTGGCAGAGTTGTACATAAAGGAAATAGTTCGGTTACATGGAATACTGGTGTCCATTATATCAGATAGAGACCTAAGATTCACATCACGGTTTTGGAAGAAATTGCATGAAGCCTTGGGTACTCGATTGAATTTCAGTACGACCTTTCATCCACAGACAGATGGGCAATCAGAGAGAGTGATTCAGGTGCTAGAAGATATGCTGAGAAGCGGTATCATTGATTTTGAAGGAAGTTGGGTTGACCATCTTCCACTGATAGAATTTGCATACAATAACAGTTACCAAACAAGCATAAACATGGCACCATATGAAGCTCTGTATGGAAGAAAATGTAGGACACCCTTGTGTTGGACCGAACTGGGTAAGAGTAAGGTAATAGGACCTGATTTGGTGAGACAGACTGAAGAGAAAATAAAGATTATTAAAGAAAGACTGAAAGTTCCATCTGATCGATAGAAGTCCTATACGGACCTGAAAAGAAGAGATATAGAATATGAAGTTGGAGATAAAGTCTTCCTTAAGGTATCTCCGTGGAAGAAAGTATTGAGATTTGGAAAGAAAGGAAAGTTAAGTCCTAGGTTTATTGGCCTATATGAAATCATTGAACGTGTGGGACCGGTGGCCTATAGACTAGCTTTACCACCTGAATTGGATAAGATTCATAATGTATTTCATGTATCGATGCTGAGGAGATACAGATCAGATCCTTCTCATATAGTCTCGACTGAGGTGATTGACATGCAGCCCGATTTATCATATAAAGAGGAACCTGTGCAGATTTTAGACTGAGAGATCAAAGAATTGAGGAATAAGAAAATCCCGTTAGTTAAAGTCCTTTGGAGGAACCACAAAGTTGAAGAGGCTACCTGGGAGAGCGAGGAGATAATGCAACAGCAGTATCCACAACTGTTCGAATAAGGTAAATTTCGAGGATGAAATTTCTTAAGAGGGGAAGAGTTGTAACACCCCTAATTTTATATGCATGAATAGTATTATTATTATTATTATTATTATGATTAATGAGATGAGGGATTAAATTGAAGATAATATTTGATTTGTGTGGTTAAAGTAAAATTGAACCAAAATCTAAGGTATGAGAATGAAATTTTTAAGGGACGAAATTGGTGTTATAGGATTTGTTTGTGGAGGAAAATAGAAGTCACAAAGTTTGAGTTGACTTTCAAAAATCAAAAACAGAAACCAAAAACATTGTCGCCAAAACCAGAAGAGAAAAGAAAGAAGAAGAATAAGAAGAAAGAAGAAAAGAAGCTGCCATCGTCGACCATCATCGACCAGCTACCAGCCGCCATGCAGACTGTCGTCGACTTGAAGCTAACCAGACGCGACCGAGCACACACGAAACTGAGCAAAACTAGCCTCATGAACCAGACCCGCAGCTGACCATGCACGTCGATGACCGCGCGAACTAGACCTGACTGTTGCTGTGACGACGCAAACAAGCTACTCCTACTGATTCCGACGCCAAACTTGACTGAAACGGAGAATAACCGAGCTGAACCGCGACCCAACCAGCTCTTCCACGTGTGCAGAATGGTGACAGACCGGTGGTGAAATCAGCTGCAAACTGCAGTGAAACCGAGAGGGAAAAAGAGAAAGGAAAAGAGGAGAAGAAAGAGGAAGAAAAATAGCTCGGAACCAGCTCAGATCTGTCACCTAAATTAGTCCAAAACTACTCCAAAACTAGTTCAAAACAAAGTTAACGCGACAAAGAATAAGGGTGAGTTGTTTGACTTTGAGATTGATGAGTTAGATGGTGATTTAAATGGTTTTGAAGTGAATTTTATTTCGATTTATTTGTTGGTTAGTTTGGAATAAAGATGCTTTGAAAAGTAGTGAATTGGTGCGATAGGGAGCTTAGAAAACTAAGCAAATATCAAATATTTAAAGAGAAACCCAATCGCGCGTTAAACTCGTTTAAAGGGCGATTTCGTAAATTGATCAATAATGGGTCCATTAAGTGTTCGGATGACCCTAACGAGTTTGAATAGGCGTATTGAGATTATTAAAAGTTGAAGATTAAATTTCGAAGGTTAAATGACTTTTAAATGGAGCTTGGTGCGATTTGGAAATATTTAGATAAATTAGGATTAGTAAATCATGCATTTTAAAGTACGGAATAAGCTTTTATTGAGTATTTATGTATTATTTGAAAATCCAGGAGAGGAGGTAGCTCAAGGAAGCCAAAGAAAAGGAAAAGAAAAAGTGTGAGCTACTGTTGGAGCATAAATCGAAAAAGAAAGTGGTAAATAGGTTGGTGTACACTTTATTCAATTCATTTTATAAATGGAATATTATCGATTCTTAAATACTTTGATGCTTTGAAATATTGTTTCTGAATATTTTTTATATGTGTCTGATTAAATATATGCTTTTGAATTATGATAATTGATGGAATTTATATGGTTGTGACAAAAACGAAATGATGAATTTGAAAATTGAATTGTGTGACTGTGGGAAATCGAAGTTGGGTTGGATTGACGAGATATTTAGAAGTGTTATTCCTATTTTCAGGTTTTCTGGAAACCTCCGAAATGTAGCTGTTATGCTGTCGGATTTCTGTTTGAAAAATAATTAGAAATCGAAAGTTTAAACAAAACCAACCTAACGAATTTTAAAAATAAATTGTTATTCAAGCCCTAGTAAGCTTTGACATAGATAGGTGGGGATTGGAGTGGCATGCCATTAGGGTCATTTAGCAGTACTGTGTCGTTTGATTCTATACCAACTGATTCTGATAGTGAATGTTAATTCGGAGGTTATGAGAGGCATCGAGTGTTCGGCCCCAAATATGCATGATTCTCTGATAGTCCAGCAAGTAATCTCCGAGTGTCCGATGCCGGAAAACCCGTCTACCAGTCCATGGTATCATGCTTGTGTTTACTAGGGGCATTGAAAGTTATTATGATAATTATTTTGATTAATGTATTGTTTTAAATTCTTTTGGATATTTAATTGAATTATTGATAAATTATGATATTTTGTTACTAAATTTATAAATTGATTGTGTGAAAATATAAATATTGAGTTTGGTGTACACCCACTAAGCAAATATACTTAGCGCGTTGGCATTTCTGCGTATAGGTAGTAGATTGCATCAGGAGGGTGAAGATTGAAGAGAAAGCACATCTGCAGTGAGCTGAGGCAGTCACATCTATCCTTCCACATATATTTTTGGGTATATATATATATATATATATTATCTTTGGTTTTGTACATAAAAGTTTCAATTTGTATTTGTGCATATATATATATATGTATTTGGATTTTAAAATAGTGTTTTTGGTAAAGAAAAGTCAAGTTGTGTAAATATGTTGGTACATGCGATAGATATGGAAAATAATGAACCAAACGGAGTTTGGTTTCAGTTATTGAATATGTTTATGAAAAAATGTTTTGGATATGAATATGTTGATTTGTAACAGGTTGTAAAAGTTCAAATTTCAGGGGAAACTCTGACAATTTTTCTGCGTAAAATAAAATGTTTTAAAGGTTTTGTAAATTGATTTTGAAATTCGTATTTTGATGTGATTAAATGAATATTTGGTTTTATAATTAAAGATTTTGTAAAAAGAGATATGACTGTAACACCCCTTGGAGTCGTCTGGTGAAAGGGCGGGTAGGGGGTGTTACATTGAAAGTAGCAAGAGATAGGCAGAAAAGCTATGCGAACAATTGAAGAAGAGACTTAGAGTTTCAAGTGGGTGACCAAGTCTTCCTTTGCATATCACCTTGGAAAGGAGTCTTAAGGTTTGGTAAACGTGGAAAGCTAAGTCCAAGATACATTGGGTCGTACGAAGTTATTGGGAGAGTTGACGAGGTAGCTTACAGATTGAAGTTACCATCAGAACTAGCCAACATCCATGATGTCTTCCATGTTTCCATGCTTCGTAAATATATAGCAGATCCTTCACACATCCTAAGAGAGCAGCCGATGCAACTTAGAGAAAATCTCACCTACGAAGAGTAGCCAATACAGATTCTGGATCGTAGAGAGCAAGTGTTGTGCCATAAGACTATTGTAGAGGAATCATGCATCAGAGGAAGCTACGTGAGAACATGAAGAGCAGATGAGACATCAGTATCCACACCTCTTCGAAACGGGTATGTGATTTAAATTTCGATGACGAAATTTTTATAAGGAGGGGTAAAATTGTTAGCCCTTAACTTTATTTATGGTATCCTAAGTATTAGTACTCAGAAATGTTTTAAAAGGTCTATTCTTAGCCCTCAAAACTTCCATAAATGGTGAAGATTGATGTATTTATAGCTTGGAGAATTGGGGCATGAAAAATTGGGTTGGAAGGTCAAAATCTCATTTTTTTAAGGTTTGGTGCTCACCTGGGCGCTCGGAGATGAGTGAGAGCGCAAGGGAGCGCGCTTGGGCCAGTAGGTGACACTCCCTTGGGCCCCTAGAGGCTGCTGAGTGCGCAGGTAGGAGTGCTGGAGGAGTTTAGGCACGCTGGCACGCTCGCTGCGTAATGCGGAGGCGCGCAGGTCGGCGCCAGCACTGACCTTTGGTTACTAAAATGGTCATAACTTTCTCTATAGACCTCCAATTCATGAACTGTCAGTTTCAATGGAAACAAGGAATCCGTAGCTTCAATTTGATAGGTTATAGCTCATGTAACTCAAACAAAGGACTCTACATGAGCTGTCACAAGTCAGCCCATTGTTTAAAGCAAGAGTGAAGGATGAAAAAAAAAAACCACCAATTAGTTAAGGACACAATGGTCATTTATGGAATGTTAGAAGTATAAAAGCAAGACTTAGAAACTTTTCTCACCTCAAACAAGAAGCAAAACGTGAAAGTGAGGGAGAGGGAGATGTGTGTTCGTGCAAACAATAAGCCAAGGTGATTCAAGTGATTTTTCTTTTCTCTTATTTTTTCTCAAAAACATAAACAACAACCAAAAACCTAGATGTAGAAAATAAACTTTTTTTTTTTTATAGGCAAACAATTAGGGTTTTAATTAATCAATATTAATATTGACCCTAATCTTATTATAATTAAACTTTTGCCCCATATAATATAATTAATTCAAAATTAATTCATATTATATTTTGAAATAGAACTTGTAACTTTTAATAAATTAATTCATAATTAATTTATACCAAAGTCACTAAGAATTGGATTCAAGACCTCTTATAAAATTAATTAAATAATTATTAATTCATAATTAATAATTAAATAATTTGAATAATCAATATTATTCAAATACCAAGTGAACACAAATTTTTGTTACTTATGTAACGCCTGTAATTGGACGGTCCAATTACAATATTCTATATAGATGTTTCTTATAGTAAAATAAGCTATCAAGAGGACCCGATGGACCTACAGTTTTGAGCTCCAATAATATTGGAATTATTAATTAAACTCTTTAATTAAATAATTCACTATTATTAATCTTAAAGTTACTCCACTAAAAACTTAAGATTGCACTCTCAAAATTGTAGATGTTTTTTATACAATCTGAAGTTTTTCAGTGTCCATTGATTTAATCACTACATATATGATTTGACCCTCCACAAATAGTTCATAATTAGAGTAAGGTCAAATGTCCATTTTACCTCTCTAATTATTTCTTGATCCTTAAGTACCATTGATTCCCTAATGAACAATATATTCATAACAACTTATGAATTTATCTTTCTATTTACATATAAACAGAAAGTTGAGCGCTCTTATTGTTCAAGACCTGAATCAACCGTTAAGGGAACTACTTTTCTACTTCTCGCAAGAAGGAGTGGATTCCACTATTGTATAGAATGTTCTCAGCCACTTACTAAATCATATCCCCAAAGTACGAAGTTATTGATCGGGTATCTACATCGATCTCACCCATGTAAATCAAAGGAAATAACTTAACAAGTAGGAGTTCATAATACATTCAAAATTAAGATCAATTCATATATGATCATCTGGTTGATAAATATAAATCTCTAAGGTTAACGGATATTATTTAGAGACTTATATTTATCGTGGTCCAGTCCTATATAATCTTTATTATATAAGGTGCCTCCATTTCCATGTCACCACATGAATAGTCTTGGATAAGACTATCGTATCAAATACGACAAAGACCGCAGCTGTAGATTTACCACAAATGAAGTACCCAGCTTCGTTTGTTTTCTACGGACTCTTTAAATTACTTATCTCAAACTAAATCCACTTGTATATAACACTTATACACTTAGTTTGAAATTACATCAGTAATCAAGGATGTTTCTCATGCTATATATATGATTTTTGCAAAATATATAAATTGAATGAAATGAATATTTTATTAAAAATTTATAAAACCGTTTACAATATTACAAGCTCTTAGGGCAGAAATCTCCCACTTGCCCTAGAGCAGATGAGACATATCTCGTAATCCTAGACCCTCTAGATGACCTTCAAATACTTTAGCCGTTAAGGTCTTCGTAAACAGATCAGCAAGGTTGAATTAGATTTTTAAGTGTTAAAAATCCGGTAATTCATTAAATTGATATATTAAATTAGATTTTAAAATGTTAAAAATCTGATAATTTATTAAGTGTTAATAAGTTTCGAACTTTAATAACAAACAAATTCCTAGTAATTTAGATGATCTTTTTAGCCGTTAATAATCTAAGAAAATGACTAGGAAAATTTAATAGAAATCCCTAACCCTAAAATAGTGAGTGGGAGAGGGATATATGACAATATATCTCGCGGTCTTCATCATTAGTTCAACACTGTAAAACTTAAATGGCGCCTCGAGATGGCTTTGTTATCGTCCCCCTACGGATGGTGTCCATTTAGGTTGATCAAGGTTGACTTCCTAACGAATAGGAATTCTAGATGTATCTTGTGATTGACCTACCCTACGGCGGCAATTCTCGAGTTAAGTCTATGGACTCCGAAATGATGGGTTACACTCATAAAGGAAATAATTAATTGTTAATTATTTTTTCGGACCGAAAAACGGTAATCAAATAATATATGAAAAAGAGTTTTCTGTTATATTATTTGATTGAGAATGTCTCAGTCTAACATACAAATATTTGACCTACCCTACGGCGGCACCTATTTCTGGCATGTTAGATTATCGTGGCATAATAATTAATTTTAGGGATTTTGATAATTTATTATTCGTGGATCATGCATCACGTTTAATTTTATGCCAAAATTACATGATATTAAATTTTGCAAATTGATATTAAATGAATTCCATTTTATTTATTTTCAGCAATGGTATCTCCGTTGATTTCTATTCTTGCTAATGATAAACTTAACGGGGAAAATTATGTCAAATGGAAAAGTAATATGAATGCAGTCCTGGTCTGTGAGGACCTTAAATTTGTCACGACTCAACCTTGTCCTCCTCAGCTAGCAGATAATGCTGGACGTGCTGTGCGCGAGGCCCATCAGAAATGGGTCACAGCTGATGAAAAGGCTCGCTGCTACTTGTTAGCAGGGATGTCCGAGGTGCTTGCTACTAAGCAAGAGTCAATGACAACAGCAACTCAGATGCTAGAGTCATTATAGGGCATGTTTAGGCAACCTTCTGAGCAGCAACGGCACGAAGCTATTTGTGCTGTGATGACTGCTAAGATGAAGGAGGGTACATCTGTTCCAGAGCATGTTTTGAAAATGATAACCCACTTCAGCACAGCTGAAAGCCATGGAGGGGCAATAGACGAACGTAGCCAAGTGAGTATGATCTTGGAAACTCTTCCGAAGAGTTTCATGCAATTCAAGAGTAACTATGTTATGAACAAGTTGACTTACTCACTTACACAATTACTTAATGAGCTTACTACTTATGAGTCAATGAATAAGGATAAGAGTAAGTCTGGTGAAGCAAACGTTGTTGAGTCTTCTTCTTCTGCTAAAAACAAGAGGAAAAGAAACACCAAAAAGGCTACAGCTAAGCCCAAAACACAAGCTACCAAGAAGAAGAACAAAAAGAGCTCCAAGGCCATTAAGCCCAAAGGAAAATGTTTCCATTGTGGTGTGGATGGACATTGGAAAAGGAACTATCCTAAGTACCTCAATGAGCTCAAAGAGAAGAAGATGAAAGGTAAATATGACTTACTAGTCATTGAATCTTGTTTAGTGGAGGATGATTCATCCACTTGGATAATTGATTTAGGAGCCACTAATCATGTTTGTTCTTCTTTGCAGTTAATTGATTCTTATAGTCAGCTTGGTGAGGGTGAGTTCAACATGCGAGTTGGGACTGGGGAAGTCGTTTCAACAAAGGCAGTGGAAGAAGTTAGACTTCATTTCAATAATAATTGTTTTATCATACTGAACAATGTTTATTTTATTCCAGGTTTTAAACGAAATTTGATTTCTGTATCCAAACTTTTGGAATTTAATTATTCTGTTTCTTTTTATAATAAATCAGTTATTATTTCTAGAAATGGTTTAAAAATTTGTTCAGGAATACAAGAAAACAATTTATATGTGCTAAGACTGTTAATGCATAACCCACTGTTTAATACTGAAATGTTTAAGGTTGAAAAACCAAAAACAAAACGACAAAAGATTTCTCAAAATGATGACACATATCTTTGGCATCTAAGACTTGGTCATATTAACCTTGACAGATTAGATAGATTGGTAAAGAGCAGACATTTAAGTGAGTTAAAGATCGGCACTTTACCTGTTTGTGAATCATGTTTAGAAGGTAAAATGACCAAAAGACCTTTTACTAGTAAAGGGGTTAAAGCTAAGGAACCACTAGAGCTTATACATTTGGACGTCTATGGTCCTATGAATGTTAAAGCTAGAGGCGGTTATGAATATTTCGTCACCTTTATTGATGATTATTCTAGATATGCGTATGTTTACCTGATGCAACGGAAGTCAGAAACTTTTGAAAAGTTCAAACAATTTCGAGCTGAAGTTGAAAATCAATTAGGTAAAACATTGAAAACTCTATGATCGGATCGTGGAGGTGAGTATCTCGATACAGAGTTCGAGGATTACTTACTTGAGCATGGGATTTTATCCCAACTGACTGCTCCTAGAACACCCCAGCAGAACGGTGTTGCAAAAATGAGAAATCAGACCCTTTTGGACATGATGAGATCTATGTTTAGTTTCTCATCATTACCTAGTTCATTCTGGGGATATGCATTGCAAACTGCAATATATATTTTGAATGTTGTACCATCTAAGTCAGTTCCTAAAACACCCTTGGAGTTGTGGAATGGTCGCAAAGCTAGTTTACGACATTTTCGCATTTGGGGTTGTCCAGCACATGTGCTGAAGAACAAGACTGGGAAGCTGGAACCATGTTCAAAAGTTGACCTATTTGTAGGTTATCCTAGAGAGACTAGGGGCGGACTCCTTTATAGTCCTGAGGAAAACAAAGTGTTTGTATTGACAAATGCTACGTTTCTTGAAGAGAACTATATGAGAGAGTACAAACCTCGAAGTAAAGTTGTACTAGAGGAATTACTTCCTGGTTCGACTAGTACCCCGTCAACAATAGTTGTTGACAAAGACATAATTCAGACCACGTCTGAACGTCAGACAAATTCTCATCAGAATCATCTACCACCTCATCATAGTGGGAGGGTTATTAGACCACCAGTCCGCTACAGAAAGATCGGAGAGGCACAGATTGCTATCTCTGATGAGAGTGTAGATGATTCATTGACATACCAAGATGCAATAGAGGATTCTGATAAAGAAGAATAGCTTAAAGCAATGAATCTCGAGATGGAGTCTATGTACTCCAACTCTGTCTGGGAACTTGTAGATCAACTAGATGGGATAAAACCCATAGGTTGCAAGTGGATCTACAAAAGAAAGAAAGGAGTGGATGGAAAGGTAGAAACCTTTAAAGCTAGATTAGTGGCAAAGGGTTATACTCATAAAGAGGGAGTTGACTATGAGGAAACTTTCTCGCCAGTAGCTATGCTTAAGTCCATTCGGATTCTTCTCTCCATTGCTGCATGTCTCGATTATGAGATTTGGAAAATGGACGTCAAGACTGCATTTTTGAATGGTAATCTTAATGAAAGTATTTATATGGTACAACCAGAGGGATTTGTATCCCAAGGTCAAAAGCAAAAGGTTTGCAAGTTGCAAAGGTCCATTTATGAACTTAAACAAGCATCTCGATCTTGGAACATAAGGTTTGATACTTAAATCAAGTCTTATGGTTTTGAGCAAAATATTGATGTGGCTATTGTGTATACAAACGGATTATCAATAAGAAAGTGGTTTTCCTTGTACTTTACGTTGACAATATTCTACTCATTGGGAATGATATAGGAATATTATCAAACGTAAAAAACTGGCTCGCTAGCCAATTCCAAATGAAAGATTTAGGAGAGGCCAGTTGTGTTCTTGAGATCCAAATAATACGGGATCGTAAGAACAAACTGTTAGGGCTGTCTCAGGCATCATATATCGATAAGATTCTTATGCGATTTTCGATGCAGAACTCTAAGAAAGGTCATTTACCTTCTCGTCATGGAGTTCATTTGTCTAAGGAACAGTGTCCTAAGACACCTCAACAAATTGAAGATATGAGATGGATTCCCTATGCCTCTGCAGTAGGCAATCTCATGTATGCTATGTTATACACGAGACCGGATATATGTTATTCAATGGGAATAGTTAGTCATTATCAATCTAATCCAGGATTTGATCATTGGGTGGCTGTAAAGCATATTCTCAAGTATTTTCGGAGAACGAGAAACTATATGCTAGTATATTCTGGAGAGGATTTGATCCCATTAAAATATACAGATTCTGATTTTTAGTCGGACAAAGATTCTAGGAAATCTACATCCGGATCAGTATTTACCCTTGGTAGTGGAGCCATTACATGGAGGAGTATTAAGCAATCATGCATTGCTGACTCCATTATGGAAGCCGAATATGTAGCAGCTTGTGAAGCAGCTAAAGAAGCGGTATGGCTACGTAAATTTTTGATTGATTTGGAAGTTGTTCTAGACATGGATAAATCACTCACCCTTTATTGTGACAATAGTGGTGCAGTGGCTAATTCCAAAGAACCAAGAAGCCATAAACGTGGGAAGCATATAGAGAGGAAATACCATCTCATTAGGGAGATCGTACGAAGGGGAGATGTAAAAGTGATGAAGATTGCATCACAAGACAACCTTGCTGATCCGTTTACGAAGACCTTAACGGCTAAAGTATTTGAAGGTCATCTAGAGGGGTCTAGGATTATGAGATATGTCCCATTTGCTCTAGGGCAAGTGGGAGATTGTTGGGGTTTCTGCCCTAAGAGCTTGTAATATTGTAAACTGTTTTATAAATTTTTAATAAAATATTCATTTCATTCAATTTATATATTTTGCAAAAATCATAAATATATCATGAGAAACATCCTTGATTACTGATGTAATTTCAAACTAAGTGTATAAGTGTTATATATAGGTGGATTTAGCTTGAGATAAGTAATTTAAAGAGTCCGTAGAAAACAAACGAAACTGGGTACTTCATTTGTGGTAAATCTACAGCTGCGGTCTTTTTCATATTTGATACGATAGTCTTATCCAAGACTATTCATGTGGTGACATGGAAATGGAGGCACCTTATATAATAAAGATTATATAGGACTGGACCACGATAAATATAAGTCTCTAAATAATATCCGTTAATCCTAGAGATTTATATTTATCAACCAGATGATCATATATGAATTGATCTTAATTCTGAGTGTATTATGAACTCCTGTTTGTTAAGTTATTTCCTTTGATTTACATGGGTGAGATCGGTGTAGATACCCGATCAATAACTTCGTACTTTGGGGATATGATTTAGTAAGTAGTTGGGAACATTCTATACAATAGTGGAATCCACTCCTTCTTGTGAGAAGTAGAAAAGTAGTTCTCTTAAGGGTTGATTCAGGTCTTGAACAATAAGAGCGCTCAACTTTCTGTTTATATGTAAACAGAAAGATAAATTCATAAGGTTTTATGAATATATTGTTCATTAGGGAATCAATGGTACTTAAGGATCAAGAAATAATTAGAGAGGTAAAACGGACATTTGACCTTGCTCTAATTATGAACTATTTGTGGAGGGTCAAATCATATTTAGTGATTAAATCAATGGACGCTGAAAAATTTTAGATTGTATAAAAAACATCTACAATTTTGAGAGTGCAATCTTAAGTTTTTAGTGGAGTAATTTTAAGATTAATAATAGTGAATTATTTAATTAAAGAGTTTAATTAATAATTCCAATATTATTGGAGCTCAAAACTGTAGGTCCATCGGGTCCTCTTGATAGCTCATTTTACTATAAGAAACATGTATATAGAATATTATAATTGGACCGTCCAATTACAGGCGTTACATAAGTAACAAAAATTTGTGTTCACTCGGTATTTGAATAATATTGATTATTCAAATTATTTAATTATTAATTATGAATTAATAATTATTTAATTAATTTTGTAAGAGGTCTTGAATCTAATTCTTAGTGACTTTGGTATAAATTAATTATGAATTAATTTATTAAAAGTTACAAGTTCTATTTCAAAGTATAATATGAATTAATTTTGAATTAATTATATTATATGGGGCAAAAGTTTAATTATAATAAGATTAGGGTCAATATTAATATTGATTAATTAAAACCCTAATTGTTTGCCTATAAAAAGAAAAAGTTTCTTTTCTACATCTAGGTTTTTGGTTGTTGTTTATGTTTTTGAGAAAAAATAAGAGAAAAGAAAAAGTTTTTTTTTTTCAACAAATACAAAGAACAAGAATTTGTGTCTTTGTTCTTTGTATAACCAAAAATCAAACACTCACCTCTTATCATCATTGATTTAATTTGATTTTTTTTTAGAAAGAAATCAAAAAGTAAGTGAGCACAATTCTATATAATTGTGCCCACTCACTTGTTTCTTGGTTTCGAGATATATCAAGGAAGACAAGGTGGTGAGCAATCCACAGAGATCAATACAGAAGGTAAAAATCTGATTTTTATTTCTTTATATTATTTTATTTCATTGTTTTATCAATATTGGGTTCTTGAGTTTTCTAAAATGTTTTGAAACTCAATGTTCTGCAAAATCCTTAATTTTATGAAAAACAAATTGTTGATTTTTGTCTTTTCAATCCATCATTTAAGGCTTAAAACATGCTTGAATTATGATAGGAAGACAAGTCAAGAAGCTAGAAACCACAAACACACAATGGTCTTTAGTCACCCTATAGAGCAAAGTGAAGGGCATTGAAAGTCTATAAGTAATACTATTTCTCTTCAACTTTATTTCATTATGTTTGACCATAAATGAGTGTATAAGAGTTAGAGAAGCTTTAAGAAACAAGAATGGAAGTTAGAGAGCTAAGGTGGTGAAAAACCCCTTAAAAAGTGATCGTAAATTGGTATTTTTGGCCCAAAACACCTATCAAACAATATCGAAATTCGACAAAATTTTACGTGTGACCACATTGGGAGATAAGAAGAGTGTGGGAGAAAGAATTGGAGCAAAAGCATGCATGGTTTGGGTTGTGTATTGCATTCGGGTTTGAGAGGTCTAAAACGACCATTTTGAGTTCTAAGCTTCAAATTATGATGGGAAGCATGTGCGGACACTCCTTGGTGTATATAAGAAGGATTCATGCAAAGAAATTGGGAATTTGAAGCATGGATCAAAGAGAAATTGAAAGGAGAAGCTATTAATGTAGAGAGAATTTTATAGAATTAGTATAGTTAGGTGCATTTAGTGCATCTTTGCATTGTTTGTTGAGCACATTCTAAGTGTGCTTATCATGTGTAGGTGAGGAGCATCCGACTGGATCACAAAAGGGCTTTTAAATCTCATCCGAGTTAAGCCCAAGCTTAAGGTGAGTGCACTTTCAAAGAGTTTTCTAATTGATTTTATGCTTTTGCATTAATAAGCTATATTTTATGATTTTGCATGTATAAGTTCTTGTATTTAAATGCATGTCTTGCATTTGTAAAGTAAATGAGTCCAAGGACTCAAGTTTAAAGCTTTCAAGTTATAGCTTTTGTGCTTGTGGACCAAGCATAAAGATTTGGAAGACATAGCATTAGAGAAAAACAAGTTTTCAAAGGCCATAAGTACCCACCAGTTATCGAGTTCAGACCCGTACGGTATATCCCACTTAGTAAGGCAAGAGTTGGGGGGAAAGAGTCACTAACTATATCGTTAGAGTTATAAGTGAGTGTGTCGCCCTTACTTTGTGGGATATGGTCTCGCACTACGGTTGGCGATGCAGAATTTCGCACATAGTTGCTGAGAGGTCTCAGAAAGTTAGTTGCAATGGATGTCAGATATATCGCCTTGTGACCTACCACACCTACGAGCTTAGCTAATTTGCCATGTGGTCAAGAGATTAGGGTTATGAATGGTGCTTTTATAAAGTTCAGTTATCTTTAAACATGTTCAGATTTATGCTTTACAAGCTTATTATAAATTGTTTATATTAATGCTATGCAATTGAATGAGATTTATACTTTAATGTCCTTTAAGAAATAGAAACTCTTATTAAAGTTTTCTAAGGAGGAAGTTTTCAGAAAGTAAAGTTAAGTTTATAAACTATTGCACTCACTGAGCTTTATAGCTCACTCTTCAAATTGTTTTTAAAGCCTCCTTAGGTGCTCGTGTGGGTGAAGACTTGTGAAGACTCCCTCCTCCATATTCAAGTGGGCGCAAGTATTGGCATTTGCTTTTTGAAGAATGTAATATGCATATTTTGTATCTTTTGTATAATGCATATGTTTGTACATTTTGTATAAAAAGAGTTATATCTTTTGAGTTATGTAAAAGTGCAACTTTTCGTGCTTGAAAAAAATCAACTTTGTTGGATATAAAATGCATGTTTATATCTTGTCCTTGAGGACTTCAAATTTTTGTGTTTATGTTGATAAACTTGATTGCGAGAAGTTGGGTTGGATTGTGATTATAGTTTGAAGTGTCGAAATTGCTTTTCAGGTTTTTGGTTTATCCAAATTGCAGTCGTTAGGCTGCTGGTTTTGAGTCTTAAAAATGACCAAATGAATAGTATCAAACCAACCCAAACTATTTCAACTTTAAGGTTTAAAAGATTGAGCTTCTGCTCAAGTTAAGTTTCAAATTAAGAGGGTTCGCTCCTCGAACGCCTTCTTCCCTATCAAGATGGGCTTAGAGGGATTCATTGGGGTGCCCGAGCATACCCTCCGGATAGGAGCCTAGTGGCGGTCCAGATCGAGCGTCTCATTATAGATTGTGTGATTTGAGTAATTAGTGGCAAAAACAAGAGTATATTATGTAGAATCGTTGAGGTTTGACATGTTAGGGTTGTGTTGAAAAAACTTTAAAGTTTGAATGGAGAATGGTATGGTTGAAATAAGTTGTAGACAATGTATTTGATGAAATGTTTAAGTGAATTTGACAAGAAAAATTGAATGAATTGAGTTTGGTTTATGTTAGCCCATATAAGTCCATAGTGAGGAGTATGTAATGCCATTAAAATTTAATGGTTTTAAGCATGATTCCATGTTGAATTTGTGCTAGAGAAACCTATGGAAAGCTATTAAAAATGTTAGAAGTTGAGTTGGATAAGTTTCCAAAGTTTTCACCCGATGAAGGGCATTTTCGATTTTCACAAAATGCCACCCTTTATATGCATTCTAATAACCTAGATAAATGTTATTAAGCATACTTGAGTTAGTGGTGAAGAGAATTAAGTTTAGAAACCAAAAGAGTAAAAATTACCTTGAAAAAGTGGTGAAAAAAGTGACGTTTTTCCTAGATTTCGCCACTCTATAGTTGGAATTTTTCAGAACCGTTTTACGGGTGACCTAAGTGCCAGTTAGGGAGGTGAATGGAGTGAAAATGAAGTGAATAGTAGCCCTAGGATGGGCTGTGAATAGTGTTCGATCAAAGAGAGTGCCAAAAATGTGACTTTCCATTCTAGGCTCCAGAAAACTATTTCGGACATGTGGGGATGTTCTTAGGGGTATATAAATGAGGTTCATGGAAAGAAATCGGAATTTTGAAGCTCCGGTTAAGTAGAAATCAAGTAGGGAAGCTTTTTAGTGAAAAACGTCATTTTATGGGTTCCTTGAGTTAGAAGCTTGTTAAAGAGTTTTGTGAAGTTGAATTTAGCCTGTACTAAGTTTGAATGTGATGTGTAGGCAAGGAGGAAGTAAGCGGAGCATGGCAAGATCATTAAAGCTTTGTAATAGGAAGGATTAGGCACCAGACTGCACTTTAGTACGGCTTTTCACCCACAAACGGATGGACAATCAGAGAGAACAATCTAGACCCTTGAAGATATGTTGAGAGCTTGTGTTATGGAATTTAGAGGGAGCTGGGATACCTACCTAACGTTGATAAAGTTTGCCTACAACAACAATTATCAGTCTAGTATTGGCATGGCACCATATGAAGCGTTGTATGGCAGAAAGTGTAGAACCCCAGTTTTTTGGGATGAGGTGGGTTAGAAAAAGTGATTGCCCTAGAAATTGTCCAAGTCATGACTAAGAAGATCAATGTGATTAGAGATAGATTGAAGATAGCAAGCAACAGGCAAAAAAGCTATGTGGACAATCGAAGAAGAGATTTAGAGTTCCAAGTGGGATAAGGTGTTCTTATGGATTTCCCCATGGAAAGAAGTACTAAGATTTGGGAAGCGAGGGAAATTGAGTCCACGATATATTGGGCCGTACGAGATTGTGGAGAGAGTGAGTGAGGTGGCTTACTGCTTGAGGTTACCACCAGAGCTAGCTAACATTCATGATGTCTTCCATGTTTCCATGCTTCGGAAGTATGTAGCTGATCCTTCACACATATTGAGAGAGCAGTCAGTACAGCTCAGAGAGAATTTGACCTATGAAAAGCAACCAGTGGGGATCTTGGATCGCAAAGATCAAGTGTTGCGTAGCAAGATCATTCCATTAGTAAAGGTGTTGTAGAGGAACTAAGGATTAGAGGAGTCTACATAGGATCATAAGAAGCAGATGTGTGCCTAGTATCCGCACCTTTTTGAGTCAGGTATGTAATTCAAATTTTGAGGACGAAATTTTTATAAGGGGGAGAGAAATTGTAAACCTTCGATTCTTTATTTACGGTTTTCCTAGTAATAGTTCCTTAGTGATAATTTGAGACCCTAAATGGTCAATGAAAGTGCCTAAGGTTGTAGAGAACCTTTACAGATTTATTTGAACTTAATTAGAGAATAAATGAAGGGTAAAATTGTAAATGACATTGAGTAATTATTAAGTGTGATTAGGGACTAAATTGAAAACAAGATTTAGTATTTAAGGTCAAATCATAATTTAGCTAAAAGCTGAGAAATAAAAATGAAATTTTACAGGGAATGATCGTCATTTTAGGAATTATTTGTGGAAAAGTTATGAAATTTCAGCCTATGTTACACAAACTTAAGCCATTTTGTCACCCAAAAACATAACCAAACACAGAAGACAGAAACGAAGAAGAGAGAGGCCTAGAGAGGGAGTGAGTGAGCGAGAGAGAGAGGCCAAGCGAAGGAGAAGAAGAAGGAGAAGATCAAGCCATTCTCTACCACCAAACTCACGCCATTTCACACCCAAAACAGAGCATGTCGTGACACGTTAGAAACCAAAACAAAAAACAACCTAGAAGAAGAAGAAGAAGAAGCCGAGAGAGAGTGAGGAAGAAGAGAGTAAGCTCGGCCAAGCCAAGACCAAGGGAGATCAAGTGATTTTCCTCCATTCTTAACCTCCAAACTTAGCCATTTCACGCACCAAAACAAGAAAGCAAAACAGAGAAACAAGAGGGAGGAGAGCCGATAGATTGACGCCAAGAAAAATGGGCGTGCTTGGCCAAGAAGGAAGGGAGGTAGATCAAGTGATTCCATCCCATTTTCTAGCTTCCAAGCAAGTCCTCAAGGTCACCTAAGCTAGGAGAACGAATTAGAACAAAGAACCAAGAATAAAGGAGGTGAGTTCATCAACTTTTGAGCTTGTTGAATGATGTTATTGGTTGGTGATTTTGTTGAGTTTTGATGTGGGTTTTATGGATTGTGTGAGTTGAGTAATTAGTAGCAAAAGCAAGAGTATATTATGTAGAATCATTGAGGTTTGACATGTTAGGGTTGTGTTGGAAAAACTTTAAAGTTTGAATAGAGAATGGTATGGTTGAAAGAAGTTGTAAACAATGTGTCTGATGAAATGTTTGAGTGATTTGACATGAAAAATTGAATGAATTGAGTTTCGTTTGTGTTAGGCCATATAAGTCCATAGTGAGGAGTATATAATGCCATTGAAATTCAATGGTTTTAAATATGATTCCATGTTGAATTCATGCTAGAGAAACCTATGGAAAGCTATTAAAAATGTTAGAAGTTGAGTTGGATAACTTTCCAAAGTTTTCACCCAATGAAGGACATTTTCGATTTTCACGAAATACAGCTCTTTATATGCATTCTAATGACCTAGATAAGTGTTATTAAGCATATTTGAGTAGTGGTGAAGAGAATTAAGTTTAGAAACCAAAAGTGTAAAATTACCTTGAAAAAGTGGTAAAAAAAAGTGAGATTTTTCCTAGATTTCACCACTTTATAGTTGGAATTTTTCAAAACCGTTTTACAGGAGACATAAGTGCGAATTAAAGAGGTGAATGGAGAAAAAATGAAGTGAAGAGCAGCCCTAGGATGGGCTATGAATAGTGTTCGGCCAAAGGGATTGCCAAAAATGTGAATTTTCGTTCTGGGCTCCAGAAAACTATTTCGGACATGTTGAGATGTTCCTAGGGGTATATAAATAAGGTTCATGGAAAGAAATCGAAATTTTGGAGCTCCGGTTAAGTAGAAATCAAGTAGTGAAACTTTTTAGTGAAAAACGCCCTTTTGTGGGTTACTTGAGTTAGAAGCTTGTTAAAGAGTTTTGTGAAGTTGAATTTAGCCTATACAAAGTTAGAATCTGATGTGTAGGTGAGGAGGAAGCAAGTGGAGTGCGGCAAGATCCTTGAAGCTTTGTATACTAAGCTTGAGTCGAGGTGAGTGTTTAAATAAATTTTCTTCAAAGTTTATGTCTATTTGAAATGATTAAGCATTTTGAAAGTTTACATGAGATTTTAGAACTTGAGATTAATTAATTTGAGTTTCTTGAACTTAAACAAAACAATTTTGTGCTTGTTGCACTTAAAAGAAATGAGATTTGATGCTTGATGCATCCAGAAATGAGATTTGGTGCTTAATGCGTCGAGAAAATGAGATTTGTGCTTATTGCACTAAAATGATAAAGTAAAAAGAGTTTTCAACGGCCATTAGTATACCCTCATATTTCATTTTTTTGTTTTAGACCCGGCCGGTATATCCCAAATTAGTATGACAAAGTTCGGGGAGGGGGGGGGGGGAGGGGGGGGGGGGGGGGAATGCGTGTAACAGTAGGGGTACGAATGGTGCTTTTAGAAAGTATATTAAATATTTGAGATATTGAAAGTGAATGAAAGCATTTTAGATCTTTATTTCAAGTTATGAAATTGTTTAACATTTGTATGCTTTTAAATTTATGAGTTTTATGCGCAATTGGATGCATATATGAGTTTACAACTTGTATATTTATGCTTTTAAAATAAATAAGCTTTAAATTTGAGAATGTTTATGAAATAGAAAATATATGCCTTCAAAATTTTTAGAGGAGGTATTTTAGTAAATAAAGTTTTAGTTAAAAAGTACTATAAGCACTCATTGAGCTTTTAAAGCTCACAGTTTTCCATTTTTATTTTAAAACCTTCTCAAGTGTCGGCGTAGGTGACTCAGAATAAGAGATAACTCCTCCGGAAGTTTAGGTGGGCTTAACACGACGAAGCTTCTGCATATCTATTAATTGCATATTTTATAATATCAAAGAAGTTGGTTGTAAATGTGTTTTTGAGTTGTAACTGAGTGGTAATTATTTTCATGAAGTTAAAGTTTAGTTTTAAATCATTGTATAATTTCGTAAATGGATTGCTTTCTAAATGCATGCTTTTCATTTTTATGCATTAAAAATGAATTTGAGATTTGGATATGAATGTTTGAGGCCTTTATGGCAAAAGAAGTTTGGGTTGGAATTGAGAAAATAGTTGAAAGTGTTATTTTCTTTTTATAGGTTTTGGAAATGTAAAAAATACAATCGTTATGTTGCCGGATTTTAGTTTTGAAAAATGATTTTAATTTTAAGTCGAAATAAAATTTTAGTTTTTAAAACGAAACCAACCCAACGAGTTTAGAAAGTTAAAGCCAAAGTTTGGGTTCGCTTCGCGGGTTTCACTTAGCTCAACGAGTCGAGTTTAGGAGGGATCCATTGGGGTGTCCGGCAAGGCCCTTCCGAACAAGAGTTTAGAGAGATCCGGATCGGGTCGCGTCACACTATGAGCGGCGTAGCTAGTCATCATGTGGTTAGATTACTTTAGGGGTACGAATTGTGCTTTTAGATAAGAAAAGTGATGCTTGAGATTCATAAAGTAAAGAGAAGCATTTTAGAACTCTATTTAAAGTGATAAATTATTTAGTGTTATGTATGCTTTTCAATTTACAAGTTTTATATGAATTTTTATGCATATATGAGCTTATAGTTGCTATATTTATGTTTTACATTTAAATGAGCTTTAAATTTGAGAATGATTATAAAATATAAATTTATACCTTCAAAAGCTTTAGATGAGGCATTTTAGTAAACAAAAATTTTAGATAAAAAGTATTATAAGCACTCACTGAGCTTTTAAAGCTCACAGTTTTCCATTTTTATTTAAAAACCTCCTCAGGTGTAGGCGTGGATGACCGGAAAGAGATAGCTCCTCCAGAAGTATAGGTGGGCTTAACACGAGGAAGCTTTTGCATAACTATCTTTTGCATATTTTGTAGTTTAAAGAGAATCATTTGTAAATGTATTCTTTTGGCATGTAAATGAGTGGTGATTGATTCTCATGCGATGAAAGTTTAGTTTTTGTAAAGAAATTGCGAAGTTTGCAAAGTGTTGATTTATGATTTCATGTTTTTGCTTTTGATGAAATTGATTTGAGATTGGAAATGTGACTTGATATACCTATTTTTGGTAAAGAAGTTGGGTTGAGATTGAGAAAATAGTAGAAGTATAAATTTTCTTTACAGGTTATTTTGGAAATGTCAAAAAGGTAGCTGTTATGTTGCCGGATTTTGGTTTTGAAAAAAGGAGTTGGATTTTAAATTGAAATGAGATTTTATTTTTAAAACAAAACTAACCCAACCAGTTTTTTTTTTTTTCTAAAAAAGTTGAGTTAATGAGTTTAATGAGAAAGTTTAAAGGTTCGCTCGGCGAATTTCTTTTAGCCCGCCTAGTAGGGTTTGGGAGGGATCCATTGAAATATCCGATGAGACCTTTTTGGATAAGAGTTTAGAGAGATCCGGATTGGGTCGCGTCAGTTTGGTATCAGAGCCCAAGTTTTGTAAAGTTTTGAGAAAGAATTTAGAAAATTTTAAAGTTGTTTCATGCATTTCATAACCACTCATTTATATTTGAATTTTTTAGAAGCATGAGTCGTCGTGGTCGCCCAAGAATAAGGAAGGCAGTTGTAGAGGCACCTATACGTGAGGAGGCGTACGTTGATGAGTCTGTTAACGTGCTAAAAAATCAGCCTCAAGTAAAACCACAACCACAAGGGCCAGATGGTGCGTAGGTGAACTTGGAACGGATGTCCCAGGTGTTAGCAGCAGCCCTACATCAACCCCGTGAGTCGAGAGCTTTTATAGAGCGTGCATGGAAATTGGCTACGAGATCGTGTGATGGCATAAGAGAGTCAAAGCGTGCATTGTCATAGTTAGAGACTAATGAAGAGATTTTTCAGGTGATGGGTTGCATGGAGGACCAGATGGTCACATATTTAGCCTTCCTACTGAAAGACAGGGCAAAAGATTGGTGGAAGGCACTTTAGAGGAGATATATTGATGGGGTGGCATGGACCGTTTTCAGGAGAGAGTTCTTAGGGAGGTTTTACCCCAGTAGCTACAAACAAGCCAATATTGAAGAGTTCTTCAAGTTAGAATAGGGCAATCTTGCAGGGGTAGATTATAAGAAGAGGTTTTCAGAGTTGGGTCGCTTTATTCCATCTATCCTGGAGGATGAAGAACAAAAGATAAATAAGTTCATGACAGGTCTCAATCCAAGAATCAAGACTTATGTGACATCCTTAACGCATACACGGTATGGGGACTTGGTGGAAGCAGCTACCAAAGTTGAAAGGAATATAGTGACCATTCGCCAGCCAAGGAAATTTAGTCAGAAGCCTAACTGGATAGGGAGCCACTAAAGAGGATCCAGTAAATCTATTAAAAGTGGAGAGAAATCTTCTTGGTCAGGGAGCAGGAGGCAGAGTTAGGGGACCTAGAGTAGTCAGAGTTCCGTGAAGCAATCAGTTGGGTCCGCTAGTACCAAGGATAGCTAGAAGATGTGGCCTACCTGCCTGAAATGTGGCAGAAATCACCCAAACGAGTGTTTTATGGGTAGCACTAAGTGTTACAGGTGTGGTCAGCAGGGTCACTTTATGAAAGACTGCCCCAGTATAGCTGGATCAAATAGACCAAAGGGCGAGACTATCACAGTAGGACAAACTAGTGGGGGTCATGGACTAGAGAGGAGAGGCCCCCAGATTAGAGCAGCTGTCGGTCCTGAGCAGACTAGTGGTGGATCTAGTAGGGGAGTACCACCTAGAGGACAACCTGACAGACCTCGTACCCAGGCCATAGTTTTTGTTGTCACCCAGCAGGATACAGATGCCGCCCCAGATGTGGTCACAGGTATCATTTCCTTGTTTGATCTGATTGCTCATATGTTGATTGACCCAGGAGCTATGCACTCTTTTATGTCAGTGGAGTTTGCTACTAAAGTTAGAACAAAAAATGATCCCTCTAATTGTAGCATTTTTGTGTTACTACCCACAGGTGATGTACTGGTAGCAGAAAAAGTATATGTAGGTAGCAGAGTGACTATAGCAAGTCAAGAGTTTGAGGTAGACCTGATTTTGTTGGATGTAGATGATTTTGATGTCATCCTAGGTAGGGATTGGTTGTCTAAGCATAGGGCTACAGTGGACTGTTACAAAAAAGAAGTAAAGTTCAGCAGACCTAGGGAACCGGATATGGTCTTTTATGGTGTGAGAGAGACGCTTCCCATGAGTATGATTAGTGTAATGAAGGCAAATAAGATGTTTAGAAAGGCGTGTTAAGGGTACTTGGGCTATGCAGTTGGACCAGAGAGCAATGAGTTGAGATTAGAAGAGGTTCTCGTAGTTAGAGAGTATCTAGATATCTTCCTAGAGGACCTTCCAAGGCTACCACCAGACAGAGAGATAGAGTTTGAGATTGAGTTAGCTCCTAGTATAGAGTCTATCTCTATAGCAACATATATAATGGCCCCAACAGAGTTGAAAGAATTAAAGGTCCAGATGGAAGAGTTAGTAAGCAAAGGATTCATTAAGCCGAGTACTTCACCTTGGGGAGCCCTGGTATTGTTTGTGAAAAAGAAAGATGGGAGCCTCAGGTTATGTATAGATTACAGACAGCTGAATAGAGTCACCATCAGGAATCAGTATCCGTTACCACGGATAGATGATCTATTTGATCAGCTTTAAGGAGCCAGGGTGTTTTCAAAGATTGACTTGAGGTCAGGGTACCATCAGTTGAGGATTCACAGGGAAGATGTCCCTAAGACAGCCTTTAGGACTCGCTACGGTCATTTTGAGTTCTTAGTGATGCCATTTGGATTGACTAATGCCCCAGCAGCTTTTATGGACTTGATTAACAGAGTCTTCAGGCCTTATTTGGATAAGTTTGTGATTGTCTTCATTGATGACATCTTGGCGTATTCAGGTAGCCATGAGGATCATGCTGAGCATCATAGAGTTGTATTGCAGACTTTACGGGAGCACCAGTTATATGCCAAGTTTAGTAAGTATCAGTTTTGTCTAGACAGGATCGCATTTCTAGGTCATATGGTATCAACAGATGGAATATCAATAGTTCCCTAAAAAATAGAAGCTATAATGAACTAGCAGCCACCTACGAACGTGACGGAAGTTAGGAGTTTCTTGGGATTAACAGATTATTACAGAAAGTTTATGGAAGGATTTTCAAAGATAGCTGCTCTTTTGTCGAGATTGACCAGAAAAGAGAAGAAGTTTGTATGGTCAGATGAGTGTCAGCGTAGTTTTGATGAGTTGAAGAAGAGATTGACTTTGGCGCCTGTACTTACTCTTCCATCAGGAGAGGATGGATTTATGGTTTATTGTGATGCCTCCGAACAGGGTTTAGGGTGTGTTGATGCAGAATGAGAGAGTGATAGCTTATGCATCTCGGCAGTTAAGAAAGCATGAACATAATTATTCCACACACGACCTGGAGTTAGCAGCTGTGGTGTTTGCTTTGAGGATATGGAGACATTATCTATATGGAGTACCATACGGGATCTTCATAGATCACAATAGTCTATAGTACCTATTTACACAGAAAGAGCTTAATAGGAGATAAAAGAGATGGATAGAGCTCATAAAAGATTATGACTGCACCATTGAATATCACCCTGGTAAGGCAAATGTGGTAGCAGATGCATTGAGGCGAAAGTCCATAGGTTCCTGACCCTAGCTAAAGGTAGAGTACTTGCCTATGTTAGTAGATTTGAGATCCATGGGTGTTAGATTGGAGACGACAGACTCAAGAGCCTTATTAGCAGCATTTCATGTTCATCCAGTGTTAGTAGATCAAATAAGAGAACTTCAGGCCCAAGATCCGTACTTGATGAAGATAATGTTAGGCATTGTGCCCTAAGAGCTTGTAATTTGTAAACGTTTAAATAAATTATAAATAAATAAAGTTTATTTTATTCAAATTAATGTGCATTTATGAAATGTTTGCTTCATACGAATATCATGTAACATCCATGATTACTTATGTAGTCTCAAATTAAGTATATAAGTGTTATATACAAGAGGATTTAGTTTGAGATTAGTAATCTAAAGAGTCCGTAGAAAGCAAACAAAGCTGGGTACTTTGTTTGTGGTAAATCTATAGTTGCGGTCCATTTCGTATTTGATACGATGATCTTATCCGGGATTGTTCATATGGTGATATGAAAATGGAGGCACTTATATAATAGAGATTATATAGGACTGGACCATGATAAAATGAATTTCTTATTAATATCCGTTAAACAAAGAAATTCTTCTTTATCAAGTAGATGATCATATATGGATTGATCTTAATCCTGAGTGTTTTATGGACTCCTGTTGGTTAATTTTTCAATAAACCAAATTTATTAAAACCTTGCAAGTGCACAAATCGTTTGACTAAGTATAACGACAAGCAAGGGTCGATCCCACGAGAAGTTATTATCTTTCTTTAAATTTCAAGTTTATTTAAACAATTAAATTAAATGAAAGAGATTTTCAGAATTGGGTTGAAATCTAATTGCAATAAGAAAACAAAATTTAATGAAGAAAATCAATAAAAGAAAAACTTAGCTAGGACATATTATCCACCACTAAACAATCATTCAATCTATAAATAAATAAATAAATGAATCATAATAATATTAATGCATGATAAAGACATTCACGACAAGGTATGATTAACTCAGGTCGTATCGATTCTTCCTTAGATAATATGCAAATCGCATGATGTCTACGTAGATGCGTGTATTCCTAATTATAACCTAGCATGATGTCTACTCAGGTTAAATAACAAGAATCCTTTAAGCATTAAAAGAATATGAATGTCACACAAATCCTAGAACATGATGTCTATCCCAAGTATTTATGAATTAATGTCTCTCAATTGGTTCGTAATCAATTGATTGTTGCAAATTAAGAATATTTCTGTATGATGTGCAGTTTATATTCCTACAACACAATCCTAAAAATATGTTTCTAAGATGGCCAATCAAAGAAACAAAATAAATAGGATACAATTTAAACGGAGACAATTAATTTTATCATGCAAAAATAAAATACTTCATTGAAAATAATAATAGATTGAATTCATGTTTAGGGCTTCAAATTAGCCCTAACTAACAATTAAATTAGCTACACATGATTCTAAAGGAAAACATAAAAACAAAAATAAATAGAGAAGAATAAACCCAAGAATAGCTGCTGCCACTCTAAGCCTCTGATCTCTCCTCCTCTGCAGTCTGTCTGACTGAATGGTGAAAAACATATATTTATAGAGTGCTTAGGTCGGTCAAAATTAGGTTTCTTGGTGGCTAAGAAACTCAAAAACACGCGGATCTGCTGTGTGACCCATGGATGTGCGCGCGGGTCAAAAACCCTACCCGGAACGGCGACAAAAGAGAGAAAAATCAAAACACGCGGATCTGACCCGCCTGACCCGCCTGACCCGCCGGACCCGCCGGATCCACGCAACCCGCTCCGAAACGGCGCCAATTCAAAAACGCGCGGATCCTTGCGACCCGACCCGGATCCACGCACGCCAAAACGACATCCTTCTGCGCGTTTTACATGTTGTAGACTGGCAAATTACAGTTAGGTCCTCCGATTCTTCTATTTTTCATTTAAACCCAAAAAACGCTGAATATTTATGATTTAACCCCTATTTTGATTCTTGATTTTCGCACTTCTTCAGTCCAGATTTCCAATTTCTTTATGCCGCAATTAATTATGAAAAACCACCAATTCCATTCTATTCTTCTCCAAACCTAAGATTACACATAAAAACACGAAACAAATTAAAAGCACCAATTTTACTCAAAAACACAACATAAATAATAGGTAAAATAGGTATAAAATAATGATAATTAATGACCTAACAAATACCCCCAAACCTATATTTTGCTAGTCCTCGAGCAAAACTAGAACTTTAAAACAACCTAATCTAAAAATACGGAAAATAAAACACAATCCATTTTCGTAGGTAAACACGATGACATTGAGCGTATGCCACAAGCCTTTAAACCTCTAGGTGTCCCTAGTAGGAGGAGTTGTGTCTCCTGAGGGTTTACCAGCAACGATACCCACAAACGTTAAAATATTCCACCCATAACTCATCAACATATATGTCACTAAATGCAAATCAACAGAAATTTCATACATGCATGATCTTGTATCATGACTAAAGATAAGTCACTAATAATCTAAAACATAATCATCAACAATCTCATACCACATTCAAAGCAATATCATTTCAAAACACCGTATTCACATGTCATGGACTTATTTCGCCTCGACTCTAATTCTCACAAGATATCACTCATAACTCTCTCAAGAGTCCTAAGGCAAACACTCATGCAATCATATGTGATAGAGGTTATGTAAAGGCACAGCAAGCGTCTTTTACATCACATATGAATATAGACGTTGAAAAGAACCGCACTTTAAGTGAATAGATCTCATGAATAGAATCAAATACTAAGAACGTAGATAGAGCATGATGACATACTTTAACTCTCAAACTGGACTTCCCTCTTTCAAAGATCAATAGGCCATATTAAAGGTTGTATTTGGGCTAAGGTTGATTAATGGGTAAGCAATAAAAGTCTAGGTTTAAAAGAAACTTAGGATCACACCAAAGCACTTCATTCATTGTTCTTTTTTCTTCTCTTCACAACCTTCTTTCTTTTCTATTCTTCACTCTTCCTCCTTCATTCACTTCCACTTTCCCCCACATATTTAGGCATCATAAAACTTAATTTGTGCTCCTTACATTTTTATTCTCTTTTTTTTTTCTTTTTCTTTTTTTTTTTCTTTTTCAATGTTTTCATTTTCATCATTTTTTTTTTTCATTTATCACCATAATGCATAGAAGCAAACTTTTTCAATGCATATGCCCATACGCACATCATATCAATACTAACACTTTAATTCTCCTCCCTTGCACCACTTGGCATGATCCCAAACTTATATGATGTGGTTAAATTTAAGGCTCAATAGGGTCATTTAGTAAGGGTGGACAAAGGAAAAGACTAAATATGTTTGGCTTCAAAGGGTTTGATGATGTATTTCAATCCAAAGTGAGGGACTAGGCTTTTATGAGATGAAAACTTGCCTATATTACTTCTAAGAAGTGCATCCAATTCTTGAATCAAAGCAACTCATGTTATCTACAATAATGATTTGTTCTTTAGTATTCAATGCAAAACCTATAGAGATCATCTATTAAGAACAAAGGCGAAGAGTGTTTAAAGAGTAGAAACAATTAAATCCCTAAAAAAAAAAAAACGCTTTAAAAGCTCAAATCCTCACTAAGGGTAGTCTCCACTAATAGTCCATAATCTATGCAAACATAGTATTCATCCACTCAATTAACTAAGATCATAGTATTCAAAAGTCTCAAATCATGCAAAAATGTTCATGGCTACTCCCTAGTAAAGATATCCAATCAAAAACATGCATAAAAAATTCATCAACAAACACAAAGCAACTAGCTAATTTGTTATGGGTAGAATTGAAAAACTAAAAAAATGAAAAATTTACCAAAAATGTTGAAATTTTTTTTTTTTTTTTCAAAACCTAAAACCTAAAAACATTTTTCATCACCCCCAAACCTAAACTAAACATTGTCCTCAATGTTGCAAATGTAAAGCATAAGTAAGAGAAGAATGAAAAACAAAAATAAAAAAAAAAATAAAAAAAAAGAAAAGGAACGAAATTACCCAGATGGGTTGCCTCCCATCAAGCGCCTTAGTTAATGTCTTGGCTAGACGTCTTGACTCTCTGTCATTCTCTTGAAAGTTGAGGATCAACCAAAGTAGCACCCTCCTGAGGCATCGCACATGATTGGTGGTAGAGCTTGAGGCGATGGCCATCCATTTTGAATGTTGTTCCATTTCTATAGTTGCGAATCTCAATAGCACCATGTGGAAAAACTTTAGTGACAGTAAAAGGACCATACCATTTCGAGCGAAGCTTCCCAGGAAAGAGACGAAGACGAGAATTATAGAGCAAAACTTGTTGTCCAACAACAAATTCCTTGCGCTGAATGGCTTTGTCATGAAACACTTTCGTCTTCTCTTTGTAAATTCGTGCACTCTCATAAGCTTCATTCCTTAGCTCTTCAAGTTCCATCAGTTGTAGCTTTCTCTTGTTGCCAGCTTCATCTAGTGCAAAGTTGAACTCCTTGATGGCCCACCAGGCTTTATGTTCTAACTCAACCGGGAGATGACAAGCTTTCCCATACACTAGTCGAAATGGAGACATCCCAATTGGTGTCTTATATGCAGTCCTATATGCCCAGAGTGCATCATTGAGACGCACGCTCCAATCCTTTCGTGTTGGGTTAACAGTCTTCTCCAGTATATGCTTAATCTCTCTATTGCTTATCTCCACTTGTCCACTGGTTTGAGGGTGATATGGTGTTGCAATTCTATGTGTGACTCAATATTTCTTCAAGAGCGCATCGAAAGATTTGTTGCAAAAATGGCTACCTCCATCACTAATGATTGCTCGTGGTGTTCCAAACCTAGAAAATATGTTATCCTTCACAAACTTCGAAACAACTTTAGCATCATTAGTACGGGTTGGAATTGCTTCCACCCATTTCGAAACATAATCTACAGCCACAAGTATATAAAGAAAACCAAAAGAAGATGGAAAAGGACCCATGAAATCAATGCCCCACACATCAAAAATTTCAACAATTAAAATAGAATTTAAGGGCATTTGATTTCTTTTACCTATGTTGCCCATCCTTTGGCATCGGTCACAAGCGGCACAAAAAAGATAGGCATCTCGAAAAAGAGTAGGCCAATAAAATCCACTTTGCAAAATTTTAAGTGCTGTCTTTTTAGCACCGAAGTGACCTCCGCAGGGAGATGAGTGACAGAAGGTAAGAATAGAGTGAAATTCAGTTTCAGGTACGTACCTTCTTATGATCTGATCAGAGCAGAACTTCCAAAGGTAAGGGTCATCCCATATGAAGTACTTACTTGTTTTCTTTAACTTGTCTTTTTGATACTGTGACAAATCTGATGGAAGCTGTTTCGTCTCCAAGTAGTTGATCATATCAGCAAACCATGGCTCCTGGTGTTGTGCACTGAAGAGTTGTTCATCAGGGAAACTCTCTTTCAAAGGCAACAGGTCTTCTTCATCATTTGGGCCATGTGTCAATCGGCTTAGGTGATCAGCAACTACATTCTCACTCCCTTTCTTGTCTCGAATTTCTATATCAAATTCTTGAAGTAAAAGGATCCATCGAATGAGTCTCGGCTTTGCATCTTTCTTGTGCAACAGATATCTTAGAGCAGCATGGTCAGAATACACTATCACCTTCGTTCCTATAAGATAAGAACGAAACTTCTCCAATGCGAATACCACTGCTAGCAATTCTTTTTCAGTTGTGGAGTAGTTAAGCTGGGCATCATTGAGAGTTCTCGAAGCATAGTAGATAGCATGAGGTATCTTATTCAGCCTTTGCCCAAGAACAGCTCCTATAGCATAGTCTGAAGCATCACACATCAATTCAAATGACAATTTCCAGTCAGGTGGTCGCATGATTGGGGCGGTTGTGAGTGCTTCTTTTAGGGTGTTGAATGCTTTCAAACATTCATCATCAAAGTCAAACTCCACTTCTTTCTGCAGTAATCGACATAGTGGTCTTGAGATCTTGGAGAAATCCTTGATGAATCTTCGGTAGAACCCTGCATGTCCTAGGAAAGAACGCACATCTTTCACTGATTTTGGCGGTGGCAAGCTCTTGACTACCTCAATCTTTGCACGATCCACTTCAATCCCCTTACTTGAAATAATGTGACCAAGAACAACACCTTCTTGCACCATGAAGTGGCAGTTCTCCCAATTAAGAACAAGGTTGCTCTCTTGACACCTTTGTAGCACTAAGGATAGATTGTGTAGGCATTGGTCGAAAGAGTCTCCAAAAACTGAGAAATCATCCATGAATACCTCTATTATGTCTTCGACCATATCTGAAAAGATGGACATCATACATCTCTGGAAAGTGGCGGGTGCATTACATAGTCCGAAAGGCATCCTTCTATAGGCGAATGTACCAAATGGGCAAGTAAAAGTTGTTTTCTCTTGATCTTCTGGTGCTATGGCAATCTGATTATAGCCTGAATATCCATCAAGAAAACAATAATAACTATGTCCCGCTAGGCGCTCCAACATCTGATCGATGAATGGTAAAGGGAAATGATCCTTTCGAGTTGCATTGTTGAGCTTTCTATAATCGATGCATACACGCCAACTTGTTTGAAGCCTTTGAGGTATGAGCTCATTGTTCTCATTCTTGACCACCGTTATTCCAGATTTCTTTGGTACCACTTGCACTGGACTTACCCATTTGCTATCAGAAATAGGGTAGATAATGCCAACATCAAGAAGTTTTATCACTTCTTTCTTAACCACCTCTTTCATCACTGGATTAAGTCTCCTTTGGGCTTCTCTTGTAGGACGTGCCTCTTCCTTCAACAGTATTCTATGCATGCATGTAATAGGGCTAATACCTTTAATGTCCGCTATGGTCCACCCTATGGCTGTCACATGGTCCCTCAAAACTCTAAGAAGCTTTTCCTCTTCTTCTGTGCTCAAATTTGCTGCAATAATGACAGGCAGAGTTTCTTCCTTCCCTAGGTATGCATATCTCAATGTCTCAGGTAGAGGTTTTAACTCCACCTTGGGTGGCTTCACTACAGATGAAACAAGTTCATTAGATGAAACAGGTAAAGGTTCGAAGGATGAAGAGTACTTCCCTTGAAACTTTGGAGTGGATTGGAGTAGATTGATTGTCTCTATTAGTGGCGAATTGCTCTCTTCAATCAGGCATCTTGATCTTTGCCCCTGATCACTCCACGGGTTATTCCATAAGTCCCTCATCATCTTCCTTGCTTTTTCCTCATCAAGTAGACCGTGAATAAGTACCCTTTCTAACATTGTTGTCTTTGACGACGTCATGATAGCTTCATGCACCAAATTATCCACAAGTTCCACTGCAAAACAAGCATTATCATCAGGAGGATATTTCCATGCATTAAACACATTAAATTTTACCGTCTCCTCATTCATTGACATAGTAAGTGTCCCTTCGTGAACATTAATCATGGTTTTTGCAGTGCGCATGAATGGTCTTCCGAGGATTAAAGGTAGATCCCGTCCTGGTATGGGTGCATCCTCCATCTCTAGCACGAGGAAGTCAGCTGGAAAGATCAACTCATTCACTTTAACTAGCACATCTTCTAGCACTCCTCTTGGGTATCGAATTGATCGATCTGCAAGCTGTATGCTTACTGATGTTTCCTTGAGTTCACCTACCTGTAAAGATTCAAAAACAGAAAAAGGCATTAAATTAACTGAAGCACCTAGATCGAGTAATGCCCTTTCAAACCTCTGAGTTCCTATAACACAAGTAATGGTGAAACTGCCTGGGTCTTTTAGCTTTGGAGGCAACTTCCTTAGAAGGATTGCTGAAACTTCCTCATTCAATGCCACTGTCTCTTGCTCCTTAAATTTCCTCTTATTGGTGCAGAGCTCTTTGAGAAATTTGGCATACTTCGGTACTTGCTGAATAGCATCTAATAGAGGAATGTTGATAGCAACCTTCTTGAATATCTCCATGATGTCCCTATTGTTGCTTTCCTTTTTATTCTTCAAAAATCTTCCTGGATATGGCATCCGGGCAATCACTTCAGGACTAATCTCACTTTCTTCCTTTTTCTTTCTCTTCTCTTGTTGAGTTGTCTCATGCTTGAGTTTATCACTCACTCTCTCATCTTGTCCTTCCTCAAAATCTTCTATGTCTCTTGGTTCATCCTTATCTTATCCTCCAACCTGTTTACCACTTCGAAGGGTAATCGCCTTAGCAGATTCCACTCCTCCTTTCGGATTTGGGACGACTTGACTAGGTAATCTTCCCGGTTCCCTTTGGTTGGATGAGCTTGCAATTTGTCCAATTTGATTCTCTAAGTTCTTGATGGTTGCGGCCATTTGAGCATTGGCTTGTCTTGTTTCTTGCATAAAAGATGCAAACATTTCTTCAAAATTTGAGCCTTGCTTAGGAGGAGCATGTTGAGCTTGTTACTGAGGTGAGAAGTTCTGATTCTGTTGGAATTGTTGTTGCACTTGATTCTGGTTGTTCTTCCATCCAAAGTTTGGGTGTTGCCTCCATCCTGGGTTGTAGGTATTTGAGAATGGATCATTTCTTGGTCTTTGTTGTTGCTGCAGGTAGTTAACTTGATCCACTTCCCCATTCACAATAGGACAATCCTCTGATGAGTGGCCTTGATTTGTGCATACCGCGCACACCTTTGATGAAAGTAATTGCTGCACAAGACGAGTTAAGTTAGCAATTTCAGGACCATAATCTTTGGTACTTACCTCGTATATTCCAGCCTTCTTTGGAGTACTCCTGTATTGATAGTACTGTTGCGAATTTTCTGCCAAGCCTTCAAGCAACTGTTTTGCTTCATCAACATTCTTCTTCATTAAGCAACCACCACTTGATGAGTCCACCCTTGTTCGATCTTCATTAAGCAACCCCTCATAAAAATATTGGATAAGTAACCAATCCTCAATTTGATGGAGTGGACAGGAATTGAGTAAGCGTTGGTATCGCTCCCAATACTCATGAAAGGGTTCTCCTTCATTCTGAGATATCCCCACAATCTCCTTGCGGATTTGACTGATCTTCTTAGCTGGGAAGTACTTGGAAAGGAACTTCACCATCAACTCGGTCCATGTATGAATTGAAGCACTTGGCAAAGAATATAACCATTCTTTTGCCTTGTCCTTTAGAGAAAATGGGAACAACCTCAAGCGGATCTCTTCATCACTCACCCCTCCGGTGTGCATTGTGGCACATACAGCAAAGAAATCTTTTATGTGTAGGTGTGGATCTTCTCCTGCTTTGCCATAAAATTGGGGTAAGAGATGGATTGTACCACTCTTGATCTCAAAATTATTGTTGTGAGTTGGGTAGACAATGCAATATGGTTGGTCAGTGGCCATTGGTGTTGCAAAGTCTTGGAGTGGTCTTGTACGATTGTTGACAGCCCCTGGAATTATTGCATCTTGGTGTTGGTCCTCCATGTTTGCCTCTCTAGTTCTTCTAACTAGTTGACGGAGAGTTCTTTCAATTTCAGGATCGTATGGTTCACGAGTGACACTTCGTGAGCGACGACCTTGCATAAACCTAAAAAAATAAATAAATAAATAAAAATAAAAAATAACAAAAAATAAAAAAAATAAAAAATAAAAAAAATCAAATTAAATAACAGAAATTAAAACAAAAATAAACTTAAAATTAAAGCAAGTAATAACTCCCCGGCAACGGCGCCAAAAACTTGTTGGTTAATTTTTCAATAAACCAAATTTATTAAAACCTTGCAAGTGCACAAATCGTTTGACTAAGTATAGCGACAAGCAAGGGTCGATCCCACGAGAAGTTATTATCTTTCTTTAAATTTCAAGTTTATTTAAACAATTAAATTAAATGAAAGAGATTTTCAGAATTGGGTTGAAATCTAATTGCAATAAGAAAACAAAATTTAATGAAGAAAATCAATAAAAGAAAAACTTAGCTAGGACATATTATCCACCACTAAACAATCATTCAATCTATAAATAAATAAATAAATGAATCATAATAATATTAATGCATGATAAAGACATTCACGACAAGGTATGATTAACTCAGGTCGTATCGATTCTTCCTTAGATAATATGCAAATCGCATGATGTCTACGTAGATGCGTGTATTCCTAATTATAACCTAGCATGATGTCTACTCAGGTTAAATAACAAGAATCCTTTAAGCATTAAAAGAATATGAATGTCACACAAATCCTAGAACATGATGTCTATCCCAAGTATTTATGAATTAATGTCTCTCAATTGGTTCATAATCAATTGATTGTTGCAAATTAAGAATATTTCTGTATGATGTGCAGTTTATATTCCTACAACACAATCCTAAAAATATGTTCCTAAGATGGCCAATCAAAGAAACAAAATAAATAGGATACAATTTAAACGGAGACAATTAATTTTATCATGCAAAAATAAAATACTTCATTGAAAATAATAATAGATTGAATTCATGTTTAGGGCTTCAAATTAGCCCTAACTAACAATTAAATTAGCTACACATGATTCTAAAGGAAAACATAAAAACAAAAATAAATAGAGAAGAATAAACCCAAGAATAGCTGCTGCCCACCCTAAGCCTCTGATCTCTCCTCCTCTGCAGTCTGTCTGACTGAATGGTGAAAAACATATATTTATAGAGTGCTTAGGTCGGCCAAAATTAGGTTTCTTGGTGGCTAAGAAACTCAAAAACACACGGATCTGCTGTGTGACCCATGGATGTGCGCGCGGGTCAAAAACCCTACCCGGAACGGCGACAAAAGAGAGAAAAATCAAAACACGTGGATCTGACCCGCCTGACCCGCCGGATCCACGCAACCCGCTCCGAAACGGCGCCAATTCAAAAACGCGCGGATCCTTGCGACCCGACCCGGATCCACGCGCGCCAAAACGACATCCTTCTGCGCGTTTTACATGTTGTAGACTGGCAAATTACAGTTAGGTCCTCCGATTCTTCTATTTTTCATTTAAACCCAAAAAACGCTGAATATTTATGATTTAACCCCTATTTTGATTCTTGATTTTCGCACTTCTTCAGTCCAGATTTCCAATTTCTTTATGCCGCAATTAATTATGAAAAACCACCAATTCCATTTTATTCTTCTCCAAACCTAAGATTACACATAAAAACACGAAACAAATTAAAAGCACCAATTTTACTCAAAAACACAACATAAATAATAGGTAAAATAGGTATAAAATAATGATAATTAATGACCTAACAACTCCTATTTTTTGGGTCATATCTTTTGATTTACATGGGTGAGACTGTTATAGATTTACAGTCAATATGCTTCGTACTTTGGAGATGTGATTTAATAAGTGGCTGGGAACATTCTACACAATAGTGGAATCCACTCCTTCTTGCAAGAAGTAGATGAGTAGTTCCCTTAAGTGTTGATTCGGGTCTTGAACAATAAAAGCGCTCAACTTTCTGTTTATGAGTAAATGGAAAGATAAAATTCATAAATTGTTATAGATATATTGTTCATTAGAGAATCAATGGTACTTAATGGAACAAGATATAATTAGAGAGGTGTAACGGATTTTAATAACCTAGCTCTAATTATAAACTACTCGTGGAGGATCGAACCATATGAAATGATTAAATCGATGGACACTGAAAATTCAGATTGTGTAAAACATCTACAATTTTGAGAGTGCAACCTTAAGTTTTTAGTGGAGTAACTTTAAGGTTAATAATATTGAATTATTAATTAAAGAGTTTAATTAATAATTCCGATATTATTGGAGCTCAAATTATAGGTCCATTTGGTCCCCTTGCTAGCTCACAACCACATAAAGAAACAAGTTGAAGAATATAATTGGATTGTCCGATTATTGGTGTACATATAAATTTATGTACATGTTTAAAAAATTATTTAAATAATTTGATTATTTAAATATTTATAATTATTTAATTAATGGTTAATTATTTAATTATTTGTAGAGGTCATGGGTTCAATTATAAATGATGTCATTAAATTAGTTATGATTTAGAATAATTTAATTTAATGAAATAATCATTTAATTAATTAATGGAAATAATAATTTTAATTGGAATAAGATTCCATTTAAATTATATTAAAAGAGTTTTAATTTAATGGGAATTAGATTCCATATTAAATTAAAAGAATAGAATTCTAATCCAATAAGGAATTTGATTTCATATTGGATATGAATTAAGTCTTTCAATTTAAATAGGAATGTGGATTCCTTGTTAAATAAGAAGTGTCCTAGTTTACCAATATATATAAAAAGATGTTTTTTATGATTGGTAAGAGTAGTGGTGATTGCGAGAATTTTTGGCTACTTGAACCAAAAATTTCCATTGATTAAAAATCATCTAATAACCATCTACTTCAAAAGGATCTTCAAAAGATTGTACCTACACACAGTTTCTTTTGTGAAGAGTCATAGCAAGGAAGATCAGGTTGTGAAAAATCTGCGAATCAAAAGGGATCAATTCAATCTTCATGCAATGTAAGATTCAATCTTATATATTAATTATTGAATCGTTATTACTAGTATTGATTGGCATGCTTTATTTGAAATTTTTTAAGATTCACGTTTCCGCATTCGAATTAAAATCAAAATTTTCCCTTCAGATAAGAGATGAGATAAAAGCCGGAAAACAGAATGACTTCTCAGTGAGAGATGATGAGACACTGGTGCTAGGATAAAGGTTATTTGTGCCAGGTATGGAAGATTTAAAGAAAGAGATCATGGAAGAGGCATATTCATCAGCATATGCCATGCATCCAGGAAGTACTAAGATGTATCGGACTCTGAAAGACTTTACTGGTGGAGAGGAATGAAGAAAGAGATAACAGAGTTCGTTTCCAGATGTCTAACCTGTCAGCAGATTAAAGCAGAGCATCAGAAACCAGTAGACTTACTACAGTCCCTACCTATCCCGGAGTGGAAATGAGAAAGGATTACAATGGATTTTGTAGTAGGGCTTCCACCGACTCAGAGCGAGCATGATGCTATTTGGGTGATAGTTGACAGATTGACGAAGTCCGCTCACTTCCCATCAAGAATACTTATTCCATGGAGAAATTAGCTCAATTGTACGTTGATGAGATAGTGAGAGTGCATGGCACACCAATATCCATTGTTTCAGACAGAGGCAAACGGTTTATGTAAACCCTCTATTTTTATTATTGTACGGATACCTAGGAATCGTCCCTAAGTGGTGATTAGAGATCCTAAATTAATTATGGAGATGCTTAAGATCATAGAGAATCCATTGGAATTGATTTAAACTCAATTGGAGATTAGACGGGAAGTTAAAATGATAAATGAAGTTGAATAATTTTTAAGGTAGAAATGGATTAAAGTGAAGATAATTTTTAATAATTGTGGTCGTAGTGAGATAAAGCTAGAATCTAAGGGAGGAGAATGGAATTGTTTTAGGGAATAAGTGGAATTAATGAGACTTGTGTGGAGGAAATTAGAAGCCAAGAAAATGTTGGTTGACTTTTCAAAGTGAAAAGCAAACCAGAAGCTTCTCTCTCTCGCAAGAAAGAAAGAAAGAAAGAAAAGGAAGAAGAAAAGAGAGAAGAAAGAAAGAAGAAGAAGAAGAAGGAGAAGCCACCACCGTGCACCATCGCCGACCAGCCGTGGAGCTCGCCGTCCAGCCGTGAACTGAAGCCAAAAAACTGCAGCAGAACCGTGGCAAAACAGCACTGCAACCGAGCTGAAACTGTCGCGAAACAGCCCCAATCAACGCCGATGAGCTGCCCCATCCCAACCTGCACCAAGATCAGCTCAAGCTAGACCTGAATGGAGCTGAAACGGAGCTGATCCAGCGGCCAAAACAGCTCCCGCGCGTGCAGATCGGACAGCAGACTTGCGGCGGAGACAGCGCCGTGCGGCGGCGGAACCAAGGGGGAAACAGAGAGAGGAAGAGAGGGGAAGAAAGGAGGAAGAAAACCAGCCCAGATCCATCCCAAAATCAGTCCAAAACCATCCCAAAAGCGAAGTCAACGCGATAGAAAAAGGGGTGAGTTGTTTGAGTTCGAAAATGATGATTTTTGTTGGTATATGAGTTGATTTGAGATGGGTTTTGTTGTGATTTGTTGATTGGTTATTTTTGAGTGAAAACAAGTTGAAAAACAAGTATTTGAGGTTGATAAGGAGTTTAGAAAACCAAGAAAATATCAAAGATTCAAAGAGAAACCCAAAACTCGCGTAAACTAGTTTAATGGACAATTTTGTAAATTGACCCCTAGGGCGTCCGTTGGGAGTTCGGATGACCCTAATGAGTTTAATTAGGCGTATTGAGGTTGATAAAAGTCGGAGATTTAATTAAGGAATCAAAATGAAGAGTTACGCCTAAAAAGGGTCGCTTAGGAGCGATGATGTAATTTCTATTATTTTGAGTTTCCGGAGGTTGACGGGAACGTAAATTTACGTATGTATATGTTGTGTAGGTGACGAGCGATCCAGTGGAGCAAGGGGTGAGCGCTAGAGCGCAGTTTTTGAGGCTTCCGAAGATCTATTCGGAATTACTAGCTTAAGGTGAGTGTCAAACTGATTTTTAAAATGTTTTTGTTGATTTGGATCATGAATGAATGTTTCATGCATGCTTTGATATATTTGATGAAAATGAAATGTGATTTAAATGACAAATGGCACGGTAACCGATGATATGATTTTGTGAATTTCATGAAATGATGGTTTCATGTTTGAATTGTTTATATGTGAAATGGATTGAAAATATGAAAATAAAACCTATGGCTTTTCCATATAGTATCATATGAGTACGGTCTGGGTTGAGTACCCGAAGCGTGCATTGGTAGAATGAGTATTGTCAGTCTGTCACTAACTAAACTAACCGCGGGAGATACCCGCAAGATGTCGTGTCAGTCAGATGTCTGAGAGATTAGGCCAATGCATGTGAAAGGTATATTATTTGCTAGCTTACCCGAGCGAGACAGGGTCCGCTCTGTAGCGATGTAGGATTCCGCTGCATGACCTGGAAAGAGCGATGTAGGATTCCGCTCCATACTAGGAGGCCATGAGGTACGGATCACTATAGGTTGGCGGGAGCCGGATTTGGTTGGCTGGACACCTTCGAGCGGAGTCGGACCATATTCGGTTTATGAAAAGAAAAATGATTTTTGAATAGAAACCCCGCAACCATAGGAGATCCCATTATGAAATTGAAAACCGTGCAATATATGTTTTATATTATGAATGCATGAAACTTGATTTTAAATAAATCAATTTGAAAATGTTTTAGGGAGGTATTTATAAAGTATGGTTTTAAATGATATAATATGACACTCACTGGGCTTTTAAAGCTCACCCAATATTTTCTGTATTTTTAAACAAACCTCCCAGGCACAGGTACCATAGCTGCGGATTTCCCCGGACGACACTAGGCAGTCGCGGCGTCAGTGCTAATGTGATTTCCCAATTATCTTTTTGTTTAATACTAAGTGATGTATATATTTTGTTATATCCACATGTTTTGTAAATATCCTCTTGTGGATTTAAATTATGTTTTTGAAGTAAATGGATGCATGACTTAGGATTTTATTGATAATAAGTTCATATATTGAAACATGAAATTGTGGTTGTGGTCGTGTTGGAAAATGAGAGCCTGAGGCTCCGTAGTTTGGGGGAAATTGTTTTTATGATTTTAGAAGTGTTAAATTTTATTATTTACAGGGTGGCAAAGTCCGAAAAACAGACGGGATGCTGCCCAAATTTTTATAAAATATTTTGTAAAGGTTTTAAAATAAAAATGAAAAATTTCCCCTCGTTTCCGCTGTTTTCGAAAAAGATTGAGAAAGATTATGGCTTAGCTCTACGGGGGATCCTTTAGTTGAGCGAAATGGCTAGCTGGAGGGTCACCGTAGGGTGCCAGCAGATCGCCTAAGGAAAGAGGTCTGTCAGTTTACCTCCAGATTCTGGCCTAAGTTATAGGAAGCATTAGGCAATAGATAGTACTTCAGTATGGCTTTTCACCCACGGACGGATGGGCAATCAGAGAGAACAATCTAGACCCTTGAAGATATGTTGAAAGCTTGTGTGATGGAATTTAAAGGGAGTTAGGATACCCACCTACCATTGATAGAGTTTGCCTACAACAGTTATCAATTTAGTAGTGGCATGGCACCATATAAAGCGTTGTATGGCAGAAAGTGTCGAACCCCAGTTTGTTAAGCTGAGGTGGGTAAGAGAAAGTTTATTGACCAAGAGATTGTCCAAGTCACCACTAAAAAGATCAGTGTGATTAGAGACAGGTTGAAGATAGCTAGTAGCAAATAGAAAAGCTATGCGGATAATCGAAGAAGAGATTTAGAGTTTCAAATGGGTGATAGGGTGTTCTTGCGGATTTTCCTATGGAAAGGAGTACTGAGATTTGGGAAGCGAGGGAAACTGAGTCCGCGATATATTGAGCAGTATGAGATTGTGGAGAGAGTGGGTAAGATGGCATACCGCTTGAGGTTACCACTAGAGCTAGCCAACATTCATGATGTCTTCCATGTTTCCATGCTTTGAAAGTATATAGCTGATCCTTAACACATATTGAGAGAGCAGCTAGTGCAGCTCAGAGAGAATTTGACCTATGAGGAGCAACCAGTGGAGATTTTAGATCCCAGAGATCAAGTGTTACGTAGCAAGGTCATTCCATTAGTGAATGTGTTATGGAGGAACCATGGATCAGAAGAAGCTACATAGGAGCATGAGGAGCAGATGCGTGCACAATATCCAGACCTTTTTGAGTCAGGTATGTAATTTAAATTTCGAGGATGAAATTTTTATAAGAATGGGAGAAATTGTAAACCCTCGATTTATATACTACGGTTTTACCAGTGATAGTCCCTAAGTAATGATTTGAGACCCTAAATGAAAAATGAAAGTACTTAAGATTGTAGAGAACCTTTAGAGATTGATTTAAACTCAATTGGCGAATAAATGGAAGGATAAAATGGTACATGGTATTAAGTAAGTATTAAATGTGACAAGGGACTAAATTGAAAACAAGTTTTAATATTTTAGGTCAAGTCAGAATTAAACTAAAATTGAGGGACGAAAACAAAATTTTTTAGGGACGTGACGGTCATTTTTGAAATTGTTTGTGGAAAAACTATGAAAACTTCAGTCCATTTACACAAATTGAAGCCAAAATCGTGTCAAACTAGAAACCAAAACGCAGAAGCCATTTTCTCACCGAAATCAAGAGAGAAAAGCCGAAAGGGAGTGAGGGAGTAGAGAATGAGTTTGGCCAAGCCAAGATCAAGTGGGATCAAGTGATTTTCCTCCATTCTTAACCTCCAAACTCAAGCCATTTCGTTCAAGCAAGAGCAGAACCGTGACAACAGAGGAGAGCCGAAAGAGTGACGCCAAGAGGAAGGGGTGGTTCGACCAAGAGGGAAAGAAGGTAGATCAAGTGATTCCACCCCATTTTCGAGCTTCCAAGCAAGTCCTCAAGACCTCCTAAGTTAGAATAACAAGTTAGAGAAAGAAACCAAAGTGAAAAGAGGTGAGTTTGTTCAATTTCGAAATTGTTCATTTGATGTTTGTGAAGTTAAATGTTGTGTATTCTAAGCGAGAATGTAATATGTAGGTGAGGAGGAAGCAAGCGGGGTGTGGTAAGACCATTGAAGTTTCATAAACAAAACTTGAGATTCAAGTGAGTGCTACACTTATATTACAATACTTGAAATTTGTTTTGTAAAGTTTATTGTTATTTGAAAAGATATAAGAAATTTCCATTGCATGAGTTATTGATTTTGAAATGAACCTTTAGCTTAAAGTTTTAGAAGTTAAGTTATTTTGTGCTTCTTGCACTTAGAAATAGTATTTTGTGCTTGTTGCACTTAAAAGAAATGAGTTTTAGTGCTTATGGCACTCAGAAATGTGATTTGGTGTTTTATGCACCCAGAAAAGAAATTTGTGATTTTTGCACTTAGAAAGTTAAAGTAAGAGAGATTTTCAAAGGCCATTAGTATACCCTCAGATTTTAGTTTCAGTTTTAGACCCGGTCGGTATACCCCATATTAATATGGTAAAGTCCTGGGGGGGATGCGTCACTAACTAGGAGAGAAATCGAGTCTATTGTATCGCCTCTACTTATGTGGGATATTATCTTGCACTATGGTTAGCGATGCAAAATTCCACACATAGTGGTGAGATGTCTCAAATTATGTAACGGTTGGTGTCAGTTCAAAATCGCCACGTGACATTGCCACTACGAGTGGCGTAGCTAGTCGCCATGTGGTCAGCTTACTTTAAGGGTACGAATGGTGCTTTTAAAAAAGAAAAGTGTGCTTGAGATTCGGAAAGTAAAGAGAAGCATTTTAGAACTCTATTTTAAAGTGATAAATATTTTAGCGTTATGTATGCTTTTCAATTTACAAGTTTTATATGAATTTTTATGCATATATGAGCTTATAGTTGCTATATTTATGCTTTACATTTAAATGAGTCTTAAATTTGAGAATGATTATAAAATATAAATTTATACCTTCAAAAGTTTTGGAGAAGGTATTGTAGTAAACAAAAATTTTAGATAAAAAGTATTATAAGCACTCACTGAGCTTTTAGGAAATTGATGAAGAAGGTTCCAAGTCAGCTTGTTTAGGAAATTGACAAAAATGAAGCTAAGATAAGTCACAAGTTGCAACTCGCGAGAAGAAGCTGCGTCAACAACCTATAACAAGGTCACCAAATTGAGTCACCGGATGCAAGCTACGATGGGCTTGTAGGATCAGCTCGCCAATTCAAATTTGCATGAACAAGTTACGGAATCATCACCAGATGTAGTCGTAGGATGCTCAAGTGGCGTTAACAAGCAGCAATGCATTTATTGCCCTGATTCTTTGAATTGATTATAGAAGTAAAATTCAAGATTAGTCCCCGCGAAAATTTCTAGATAACCTAACTCATCAACTATAAATAGGCATCGATTCTCAATGTTTTAGCATCAAGCAGTAGAAGCAGAGCAAGAACAGTCAAGGTTTAGAGGTAGAGAAAGGATAGGCAAGAGCAAGACTCTAGGGAGCTTTAGCCAAGAGAAGAATAATTAGTTTAATTCTTTTCCCTAATATTTGCATTATGGAATTTCTCTTGTATTATTTGTTTCTTTTGTCTCTATCATAATAAACTAATTTTCTTTTATCTAGGCTACAATGTAACTTAACCTTGATTTTAATTTATTTGATGATTCCGTTATAATTCAATAATTGCTTTTTATTCTTTTCTTCTATTTTATTGATGTTTAATGCTAATCAATTAGACCTCTTAATTGATTAGATCTTAGGACTCTGATACAATCGAAAGAAGTTTTATGAGGTCGGAACCCAACTAAATAGCATAATTTATATGAGATAGGAATATATTCATATGGTTGTATAACCGTGTGTTTATTAATATGAACTTAAATGAATTCAAGTTAGTTAACCTATATAGAAATATAGTCAGATTAATTAATTTGGGTAAGTGCTTAACCATTAGAAGAGGCTAGTCACTAATTTAGAATTATCCACTTAAATACGAGATAAAAACTATCTTTAGGGAGAGGAGAATAAAATAAATGATAAGGTTAAGTGAAATTGTATGCCTAGATATTCTGCATCTACTAATTCACCTTAAATTCAATTGCTAGTTTATTTTACTTAATTTTTGTTTTTTCATATTAAACCCAATTTCAATAGTCTGGATAAAGTTGGCTTTAATCAATTTTGGTACTTAATACATAATTTGCAATGTCCATATAGGTTCGACCTTGACTTGCTGTTAGGCATTGTGCCTTAAGAGCTTGTAGTTTGTAAACGTTTAAATAAATTATAAATAAATAAAGTTTATTTTATTCAAATTAATGTGCATTTATGAAATATTTGCTTCATACGAATATCATATAACATCCATGATTACTTATGCAGTCTCAAACTAAGTATGTAAGCGTTATATACAAGAGGATTTAGTTTGAGATTAGTAATCTAAAGAGTCCGTAGAAAGCAAACAAAGCTGAGTACTTTGTTTGTGGTAAATCTACAGCTACGGTCCATTTCGTATTTGATACAATGATCTTATCCGGGATTGTTCATATGACGATATGAAAATGGAGGCACTTATATAATAGAGATTATATAGGACTGGACCACGATAAATGAATTTTTATTAATATCTGTTAAATAAAAAAATTATTCTTTATCAAGTAGATGATCATATATGGACTGATCTTAATCCTGAGTGTTTTATGGACTCCTATTTGTTGGGTCATATCTTTTGATTTACATAGGTGAGACTGTTATAGATTTATGGTCAATAAACTTCGTACTTTGGAGATGTGATTTAATAAGTGACTGGGAACATTCTACACAATAGTGAAATCCACTCCTTCTTGCAAGAAGTAGATGAGTAGTTCCCTTAAGTGTTGATTCAAGTCTTGAACAATAAGAGCGCTCAACTTTCTGTTTATGAGTAAACGGAAAGATAAATTCATAAGTTGTTATAGATATATTGTTCATTAGAGAATTAATGGTGCTTAATGGAACAAAATATAATTAGAGCGGTATAATGAATTTTTATAACCTAGCTCATATGAAATGATTAACACGATAGACACTGAAAATTCAGATTGTGTAAAACATCTACAATTTTGAGAGTGCAATCTTAAGTTTTTAATGGAGTAACTCTAAGGTTAATAATAGTGAATTATTAATTAAAGAGTTTAATTAATAATTTTGATATTATTGGAGCTAAAATTGTAGGTCCATTTGGTCCCCTTGCTAGCTCACAACCACATAAAGAAACAAGTTGAAGAATATAATTGAATTGTCTGATTATTGGTGTACATATAAATTTATGTACATGTTCATAAATTATTTAATTAATGGTTAATTATTTAATTGTTTGTAGAGGTCATGGGTTCAATTATAAATGATATCATTAAATTAATTATGATTTAGAATAATTTAATTTAATGAAAAAATCATTTAATTAATTAATGGAAATAATAATTTTAATTGGAATAAGATTCCATTTAAATTATATTAAAAGAGTTTTAATTTAATGGGAATTAGATTCCATATTAAATTAAAAGAATAAAATTCTAATCCAATAAAGAATTGATTCCATATTGGATATGAATTAAGTCTTTCAATTTTCATAGGAATTTAAATTCCTTGTTAAAATTGAAGAACCCTATTTTTGCCATTATAAAAAGATGTTTTTATGATTGGTAGTAGTAGTGGAGGTAGAGAGAATTTTTGGCTACTTGAACCAAAAATTTCCATTGATTAAAAATCGCCAAATAACCATTTACTTCAAAATGATCTTCAAAAAGATTGTACCCATACACAATTTCTTTTGTGGAAAGTCATAGCAATGAAGATCAGGTGGTGAAGAATCTACGAATCAAAAGAGATCAAATCAATCTTCATGCAAGGTAAGATTCGATCTTATTAATTTAACTATTGAATTGTTATTACTAGCATCGATCGGACATGTTTTGTTTTAATATCTTTTAAAATTCACGCTTCCGCATTAGAATTAAAATCGATTTTTCCCCTTCACTTGCTACTATAGAAAAAGCAAATCATATATACTTGCACGTAATTAGAGTATTAATAAAAATAACCGGTCAAATTTTTGGCGCTGTTGTCGGGACAGTTTGTCAAATTACAATATTAATATCAATACCAGTTAGAGCAATTTTGCTTCAAACAAGTTTTCCTTTTCTTTTTAGGTACCTTCAGTCTTTATTTGCAAAGATCGAAAAGTACAGAGATATTGCCTTTTGGTAGTGAGATCGAAAGGATAATTAGGAACAAAAGGAGAGCTAGAAGGCTTGAAAAAGCAGTGATCAACATGGTAGACGATCAAAATGCATCTGAAAGGGCAGTTGAGGTAGCTAAAACCAAATAGTAGTTGAGGGGACTCTAAAGGATTGCGCAACACCAAATGTCATAGGAATTCATTAGAGCATAATGAGGCCGTCAATCCGAGCAATCAACTTTGAGATAAAGCTGGCCATCATTCAGATGATATAGTTCACTATTTAATTTAGCGAGTTACCAAATGACGATTTGAATGATTACATAGCAAATTTCTTAGAAATTTGTGACACATTTATGCATAATGGGGTGACTGATGATGCAATTAGATTAAGACTTTTCCCTTTTTGTTGAGGGATAAAGCAAAGAGCTGGCTAAGTTCATTTCCTCAATTATCCATCACTATATGGGATATTTTTGTACAGACGTTTCTCTCCAAGTACTTTCCTCCAACCAAAATAGTAAAGATGAGGAATGATATTACCTTATTTACTTAGTTGGAAGGAGAGTCGTTATACGAGGCGTGGGAATGATTTGAAGGAGATGCTCAGAAAGTGTCCTCACTATAAAGTTCCACAGTGGTTGCAAGTACAGACCTTTTATCAAGGAGCATTGGAGGCAACCAGGTCCAACAATGATGTAGCGATTGGAGGAGCGATAATGAATAAAACACCGGAAGATGCATATATACTACTAGAAGAAATGGCATCGAATAACTATCAGTGTCAATCTGGAATACCTTTGCCTAATATAACAGTGGTAGGAGTATATGAATTAAATGCTACTACATCCATGAATGCTAAACTGAATGGTATAATTAAAAGGACTTAAGCAATGGAGATGAATACAAAAGGGGTGCCTGTTATTCAAAGCCAATTTGTCAATTGTGAAAATTGTGGAGGAAATCATGTTATGGCAAGTTGCTTAAATAGTCTTGAATTAGAGCTGTAAAGGACTCGACCCGAAATTCTCTTTTTATTTGGAATCCGAGTGGAGCCCTCTTGGTACCCTAACGAAAATCCTCACAGTCTTTATAATGGTGACTCTAAAGGATTACCATAGAGCAAAGCCAAAGAAACTTAAAACGTTTTCATTTCATAATCATTTATAAAATTTTAGGTAATTAGAGTTTTTTTAAAAAAATTTGGCAGCACAACGGCTGTTTTCAAACGTTTCCAAAAATTTACAATCACCTGTAAAACCTTTTTAAAACACTTCTAATTTCATACATATCTCTACTTCCATATCAGGACCTCAAGTCCAACTCAATTATAAGAAAATCAACCATAAAATCATTCAACACCATGGAAGGCAATCAAATTTTGAAAATAAATATTTATTCATACAATCTCAAATATGCATATAAATTTCCATTAATTTACATATATCAATTACTAACATAAAGGTATACAAATTTATTTCACATAAAATTTGGTCTTCAATGAGGCCCGCCTAAACTGGTGTTAGAGACCGCTCACCTTGCACGTTAATCTCCGTATCTGGGGAGGTTTTTCATAAAACATATATAAATAAATGAGCTAAAGAAGTTCAGTGAATGCATATTAATTTCATTTCGTACTTAAAATGCCTCCCTAAAAAGAAATTTCATTTCGAAATCTAGGATTTCTTGAAACTTTAATAAAACATAAGTTTCATTTAATGCAATATAAAAACATATATCACTGAAAACTATTAACATATATATATATATGCGTAAATCATTTCCTTCATAATAATGTATTATAAATTCAATAGAAGTTAAAGCGAATTGTATTACCAACAAAGGTTCCCTTTTTATGTAAAGGGCTAGTTAATCCCCACTCTTGGGCCTCGGCCTCGACCCTCATGGATTCGGATGTAACCGCCCCTGCTGCCCCTTGTCTTAGGTCGTTCTTTGGGCCTCGACCCTCAAGGATTTGGGCAGCAAGTACCGTTTCCTCTCACATGTATAAACCACTACGCCGCGGTAAAAACCTGCCATCCAGAGGGCATCATTCATGGTTGGTAATAGGACTACCCATCAGACTTGCCATACGCACACTAAGATACCTCAACCGATTCATTCATATCATTCATTGCGTAACACGAGGGATAACCATTGGTTTTAAAAACTTTTAATTCATAACTTGAAAACTATTTCATAAAAATCATAACGATTCAATGAAATTCATTTGTAACATAATAATTGCATTAAACACATACTTAAATTGAGCGTAAGATATACTTTTTCAATAATAGTGTCATGAAAATGAACTCAAATCTTTCCACAACTCATTAAACATTAACATTTCAATAATCTTAAACATATTTCAATCATGGTAAGAAAACATTTTTCAATGTTTGTGAAAAACGTTTTACGCTCACTTTTTCCTCGCTCGCAGAACCTACGATTTCAACTCCTTCGCTTCCACATTACCTACACCATTCATACACTTAATTTAGGCTATTTCGGAACCTAATTATATAAATACACATGTTGCTTTGTCATCCATGTTTACATACATACAAGCGGTCTCATAACATTTAAACACATAGAATTCAAAATTTCACATAGTTTTCGTTTTATCCGAAACGACTTCAATTATATGCTAATCACTTTTATTCAACCATTTAAGCATCCAAACACTTATAAATCATTCCAAATACATATAAAATCATGCCAAGTCATTCAAAACTCATAAAATTCAATCAACACAACTTAAACACTATTATATCCATTTTGACCGTAAAACGTCTATAAACTTTCCAATGCAATTCTTTCCGTTTCCACGCTCATTCTAGCATCCAAATGACTTGTATAATTACCCAAAACATTCAAAAACAATTCTTCACCACTTTTAACGACACTTTGGCCGAACCTAGACATATTATACAACACATTTTCGTTTCACATTTTATCACCCTTTCAAGCCATTTCCATGTATTTGGAACCATAAAATCTATCCAAACCATTCAAAGTCAAGTTAAACCACTCAAAACCTCTCTTGGCCATGAGGTATATACATATATACTCAATCATTTTCTTCAACTTTAACGTAGGAAACTATATGGAGATCACCCATATAACATGGCAAAGCTACTAACATCCTAAATGACATCAATTTAAGTTTTCAAACATCTAAAAAACAACTCATAGGAACTAATTTCCTACCTTGATTTCACTTGGAATGGATTGGATTAGCTCCCAAGCTTGCATGCAACACTAAAATCACTCAAAACTCACACATAACAACACTTCTTCATTTTTCTCTCATGGACGGCAATGGCTTCTCATTTTACTTCAATTTCATTTTCATTTGCTTTATATATTTATCACACCATTTGGAATTTGCCCTTGGATTTGTATTTATTTACAAAATTGCCACTCTTGCCTGTGTGACACTTGTCTCACATGCATTCCATTGCATGACAAGTATCATGCATGCACCTTGTCTTCATGCCACGTGTCGTTCATGCCTTGGTTCCTTTGCCACGTGTCGTTCATGCACACTTTTTTATGTTTTCGTTTAATTCAAGCTTTTCAGAACATCTTTGATGTGTTATTCCGAAACGATTTCAAAATCCTTCGTAAATCCTTCAGGGTCTATATTCGAACTTCCTACATTCTTTCCGTTGTTTCCATGATTCTTAAAAATCATTCCGTGCCCAATTTTGGCTCTCCATTAATCTTAGAGTTGACTTTCAAAAGCTTTATGATTCAATCCCAATTTTCGAAATCTAGATTTTATTCGAAAGCTTTACTTGGATTCCTAAAATATCTTTTGAACTTTTAATATTTATTTTTAGACCCTTATGTAATTTTCATTAATCCCTAGAATCCTTCCATAATTCCGTTCGAATCTTAGAATATTCTAATCTACTTAGCATTCAATAATAATAAAATCATACACTTCAAATATTCATTACTAAACTTCAAAATAATTTTTATTCAATTCATAATTTGTACAAGGGTCCATAAAAGTATTTTACAAATCCTCCCCCCGTTATAAAATTCGTCCCAGAAATTTAAATAGACATACTAGTTCATTCGAAAAGGTGGGGGTATTTGTGGTGCATCTGTTCTTCATGCTCCCATGTTACCTCTTCTACTTCATGGTTTCTCCTTATAACCTTCACTAAAGGAATGACTTTATTGCGCAGGACTTGCTCCTTGCGATCTAGTATCTGAACTGGCTTCTCTTCATACATCAAGTTTTCCTTAAGCTCTACAGGTTCTTCTTTAAGCACATGGAAGGGATCAGGAATGTACTTCTGTAGCATGGACATGTGGAATACATCATGGATTCTGGCCAACTGTGGTGGTAGCTTCAACCTATACGCAACTGACCCAATTTTATTTGTGATCTCATAAGGCCCAATATAGCACAGACTCAACTTGCCACGCTTCCCAAACCTGAGTACACCTTTCCATGGGGACATCTTAAGGAATACCTGCTCAACAACTTCGAACTCAAGATCTCTACGACGATTATCCGTATAACTCTTTTACCTATTTTGTGCTGTCTTAAGACGGTCCCTGATTTCCTTAATTTTATCTGAAGTAATTTGTATGAGTTCGGGACCTATCAGTTTCCTTTCACCTACTTCATCCCAACACACCAAAGTTCTACATTTTCTTCCATACAATGCCTCATATGGGGCCATACCTATACTTGCTTGATAACTGTTGTTGTACGTGAACTCCATAAGCGATAGGTGTGTATCCTAGCTTCCCTTAAACTCTATAACACATGATTTGAGCATATCTTCGAGGGTTTGTATTGTCCTCTCAAACTACCCATCTGTTTGACGGAGGAAGGCTGTACTAAATCTCAGCTGAGTACTCAATGCTTTCTGTAGACTAGGCTAGAATCATGAAGTGAACCTTGGATCCCTGTCCGATACTATGGAAACCGGCGTACCATGCAATCTCACTATGTCATTAACGTATAGCTGAGCTAACTTCTCCAATGAGTAGTTACTTCGGATCGATAGGAAATGGCTGATTTGGTCAATCTATTAACAATCACCCATATTGCGTCATGACCACTCCGGCTATGCGGCAGTCCAACCACGAAGTCTATAGTAATCTTTTCCCATTTCCATTCTGGAATAAGGAGTGGCTGTAATAAACCAATAGGCTTCTGGTGTTTTGTTTTCACCTATTGACAAATCAAGCATCCAGAGACGTATTCGACTATTTCTCTCTTCATATCATTCCACCAATAATGTTCTTTCAACCTATGGTACATTTTTGTACTCCCCGAATGTGTAGCATAGGCTGAGGAATGCGCCTCATCCATGATTTCCTGTTTCGTAACACCAATATTCGGTACGCACAATCTATGGCCCAATATCAGTGTAAGATCATTCCCTATTGAGAAATCCTCCCGTTGCTTCAATTCCACTTCACTTTTTTATCTTGACCAATTAAAGATCCTATGCCTACAATTCTCTAATACGGTCTACCAGAATAAGCCTGACATGGAAAGTAGCTAACAATGCTCCTGTATTTGTTGTCTCTAACCTTACTCTAAGAGACCTCAATTTTACTAACAATGGCATATATACAGCTTTCAACTGCGCAATTAAACCTGAGGGTCTTCTGCTCAGAGTATCCACCACCACATTTGCCTTTCCTGGGTGGTATTCAATTGTGCTGTCATAATCCTTGATAAGTTTGATCCACCGCCTCTACCTTATCTTCAATTCTTTCTATGTGAACAGATACTATAGACTCTTGTGGTCTATGAAAATCTGACAAGGAACCCTATAAAGATAATGTCTTCATATCCTTAAAGCAAACACCACTACTGCGAGTTCCAAGTCATGGGTCGGATAGTTCAATTCATGCTTTTTCAACTGCTTGGAGGCATATGCTATCACCTTACCATGTTGCATCAATACACACTCTAAGCCTTGCTTCGAGGCATCACAATACACTATAAAACCATCCTCTCTTGATAAAAGTGTGAGCATTAGGGCTGAGGTCAGTCTCCTTTTCAACTCATCAAAACTTTGCTGGCATCCATCCGACCATACAAACTTTTCTTCCTTTCTTGTTAATCTAATTAATGGCAGTGCTATTTTGGAGAATCATTCCACAAATTTCCTGTAATAACCTACCAAACCCAAGAAGCTCTTGACCTCTGTTACATTGGTGGGTTGTTTCCAATTCATTATAGCTTTAATCTTCTGCGGATCTATACTGATTCCATTAGCTGAAATTACATTGGTGGGTTGTTTCCACAAATGTCCTAGGAATGCAACTCTGTCGAGCCAGAACTGACACTTGCTAAACTCGGCGTAAAGTCGTTGTTTCCTCAAAGTCTGCAAAACAATTCTAAGATGCTTTACATGTTCCTCCTGACTACCTGAATATACCAGTATATCATCAATGAACACTATAACAAACTTGTCTAAATAAGCATGGAACACCCTATTCATCAGGTCCATAAAAGCTGCGGGGGCGTTCATCAATCCAAAAGGCATGACTAAGAATTCATAGTGTCCATATCGCGTCTTAAACGCAGTCTTAGGAATATCCTCCCAATAGATTTTCAGTTGATGGTATCCCGATCTTAGATCTATCTTAGAAAATACTCTAGCCCATTGAAGCTAGTTAAATAGATCATCTATCCTAGGGAGCGGATACTGATTATGCACCGTTACCTTATTCAACTGTCTGTAATCGATGCATAACCTCATACTTCCATCTTTCTTTTTAACAAACAAAACTAGTGCTCCCTATGGTAAAGTACTCGGCCGAACAAACCCCTTGTCTAGCAATTCTTCCATCTGTACCTTCAATTCCTTTAGTTCTATAGCAGTCATTCTGTAGGGTGTCATAGAGATGGGTGTCGTTCTAGGGACTAGTTCAATTTCAAATTCAATCTCTCTGTCCGATGGCAAACCAGAAAGATCATCTAGGAACACATCTGGAAAATCTCTTACTACTAGAATATCTTCTAATTTCATTCCATTTTCTTTCACCTCTACCGTATATACTAGATACCTTGGATGCAACTTCCGGAGCATCTTACCTGCCGTCACTATAATCATCAAGTTGGTAGGGAGTGTATTCCGTGCCCCACAAAAAATAACATCAGGCTCTCTTATCCTAGCAAACCTTACCATTTTTTGGAAGCAATCCACTGTAGCATGATACTTTGACAACCAGTCCATACCCAAAATCACATCAAAGTCATGAATATCTAACAATATGAGGTTTGCCTGAAACTCATAGCCTTCTATCATCACTTTACTATCTATAAACATCTCATCAACCACAAGCAAACTACCCGTAGGAGTTGACACAATCAAATTTCAATCTAGTGGTCTGGCTACAACATCACTGTTCACAGCATATTTTATGGAAATAAAAGAATGTGTAGCCCTAAGGTCAATTAATGCATGTGCATCATGATAAAATAAATAAATCATACCCATCACAACTTCTCGGGCATCCTCGGCCTCTTGTTGGGTCACTGCAAAAACCCTGGGCTATGTCAGAGATCTGCTTGTCGGCCCTCTAGATGACTGACCCTTTCCTACTGGTCCACTGGGCCTACTGGGACCTCCTGTTTGTGTACCTTTCTATTCTTGCCCCCGTCCAACACTGACTGGTCTCTATCCTATGGCCCTTACTGGTGGCCTGTTATCGAAAGCTATTTGCGGGCAATCGTTGGCAAAATGCCCCTTCTGACCACACCTATAATACACATCCATGCCCTGCCTACACTTGTCAGGATGACGTTTACCACATTTATTACACTCTGGCCAAGTGTTCCTACTGCTTCTAGCGTCTCTCTACTCGGCTAGTGGTTTCACAGACCTTTGGCTGAACTATGCCCCGTGGCTAGATCTACCTCCACTTAACCTTCTTGAACTGCCTCCTCTCTTGGCTTGCCTGTTGGATCCTTCCTGAACCCAGGTTGATCCACTACATTCCATTTCTGGGGTACCACTCTAGGATTTCAGGCCCATGCTTCTTTCAACTCTGACTACAGCTTCTACTATCTGACCATACTAGCTATGTGCAGTCAATGCCACGTAGGTATTGATTTCTGGATTCAGACCCATGGAAAACCTCTTTCCTTTCTGTTCATCATCCTCGTGAATGAAAGACACATGTCTCACCAGTTTTGAAAACTTCTTCTCATATTTTGTCATTGAAAGTGTGCTCTGTTCCAGCCTAAAAAACTCCTTAATCTTTACATTTTTATAATTCTTGGGATAACATTTTTCTATAAATTCCTTCTTAAACAGCGCCTAGGATACTCCTCTTGTGTTCCGCCTCTACAAGGATTTCCACCAGTCTTTCGCTTTGTCTCTCAGTAGAAAGGCGGAAAAAGTCACCATCTGATCTTTGAAGCATCCCATAACCTGAAAATTTCTTCATTACTTTTTAGCCAGTATAGGGCACATTCTGGATCACCCATTCTGTCATATGGTTTAGCGCCCAGTTTACGAGCGCGTTCAATTGATGCCCCTGATTCCCGCTACTGGTGGAATACCGCTGCCAACGCATGAGCCATCTGTTCAACATTTACATTTCCACCCTTTGAGTCGGCTGGCTGGGACGACTCCAGTTGGGATGGTTCTACGGGAACCGGATCTTGAGGGATATTTACAGATTCATCTACATGTTCCTCTGTCGGGGCAAGGGTCTCTGTAGCAGCTCTCCTAGTGATAAGACGGCCTCGACAATGCGTTTTCAGTAAAAATTGTAAACATGGATATCGTTATGAAATATACATATATTTCTGAAAATGTATTGGAAAAAAAATCATGAATTCTAAAAAATCATTAAATCATTTTGGAAGTAGGTTTTCAAGTTTTTCAAATATTTTTCTGATAACCACGCTCTGATACCACTGTAAAGAACCCAACCAGGAATTCCTGTTTTACTTGGAATCCGAGTGGAGCCCTCTTGGCACTCTAACGAGAATCCTCGCAATCTTTATAATGGTGACTCTAAAGGATTACCGTAGAGCAAAGCCAAAAGAACTTAAAACGTTGTCATTTTATAATCATTTATAAAATTTTAGGTGATTAAAGTTTTTTAAAAAAAAATTTGGCAACACAACGGCTGTTTTCAAATGTTTCCAAAAATTTCCCATCACCTGTAAAACCATTTTAAAACACTTCTACTTTCATACATATCTCCACTTCCATATTAGAACCTCAGGTCCAACTAAATGATAAGAAAATCAACCATAAAATAATTCAATACCACGGAAGCCAATCAAATCTTGAAAATAAATATTTATTCATACAATCTGAAATATGCATATAAACTTCCATTAATTTACATATATCAAATACTAAAATGAACGTATACAAATTTATTTCACAGAAAATTTAGTCTTAAGTGAGACTCACCTAAACTGGTGTTGGAGACCGCTCGCCTTACACGTTAATACTTGTACCTGGGGAGGTTTTTCATAAAACATATAAAAATAAATGAGTTAAAGGAGTTCAGTGAGTGTATATTAATTTCATTTTGTACATAAAATGCCTCCCCAAAAAGAAATCTCATTTCAAAATCTAGGGTTTCCTGAAACTTTAATAAAACATAAGTTTCATGTAATGCAATATAAAAACATATATCACTGAAAACCATTAGCATAAATATGTGTAAATCATTTCCTTCATAATCATGTATTATAAATTCAATAAAATTTAAAGCCTACTGTATTCCATCAAAGGTTCCTTTTTTATGTAACGGGTTGGTTAATCCCCACTCTTGGGTCTCGACCTCGACCCTCATGGATTCGAGCAGTAGGTATCGTCCCCTCTCACATGTATAAACCACTACATCATGGTAAAAACCCGCCATCAATAGGGTATCATTCGTGGTTGTACCCTAGATATGTGCAAAGGGTGACACGACAGACTCGACTCATCCCCCCAGGGTTAGTAACAAGACTACCCATCGAACTTGCCATACGCACACTAAGATACCTAGGCCGATTCATTCATATCATTCATTACATAGCATGAGGGGTAACCATTGATTTTGAAAACTTTCAATTCATAACTTGAAAACTATTTCATAAAAATCATAACGATTAAATGAAATTCATTCATAACATAATAATTGCATTAAGCACATGCTCAAATTGAGCGTAAGATATACTTGTTAGATATACTTTTTCAATTATAGCGCCATTGACTCGAGCTAATCCAGATCTCTCTAAACTCTTATCCGGTAGGCCTCACCTAGCACCCCAACGGATCCCTTCTAAACCCTACTAGGCGGACTAAGAGAAATTTGCGGAGCGAACCTTTAAAACTTTCACTTATAAATTCTTTTAAGCAACTTTCTTTACAAAAACTAGTTGGGTCGGTTTCGTTTTAAAACTAAAATCTCATTTCAATTTAAAATCCAAATCATTTTATATAAAACAAAAATCTGGAAGCATAACGGCTGCACTTTTGACATTGCCAAAACCTGTAAAAGGAGATTTTCTCAAACACAACCCAACTTCTTTATCCCCAAACATTCATTTCAATCTCAAATCCATTTCATCAAGAGCAAAAACATGAAATCATAATTCAAACTTTTCTCAAAAGCAATTAAAACTTTCATCTCATAAAAAGTGTTTACCACTCTTTACAACTCAAAAATATATTCATAAACAACTTCTTTAATGCTACAAAATATGCAAAAGATAGTTATGTAGAAGCTTTGTCGTGTCATGCCCACCTAATCTTCTGCAAGAGCTATCTCTTCTCGGTCACCCACGCCAATAGCTAAGGAGGTTTTTATAATAAAAATAGAAAAATTGTGAGCTATAAAAGCTCAGTGAGTGCTTGATATTCATTTCAACTAAAATATTTACTTTATGAAAATACCTCCTTAAAACATTTGAAGGTATAATTTCTATTTCATAAGCATTCTCAAATTTAAAGTTCATTTAACTGCAAAACATAAATATATAAGCTGTAAACTCATATGTGCATCAAAATGCGTAAAAAGCTCATGAATTAAAAAGCATACAAAATGCTAAACAATTTCATCACATGTAATAAAGGTCAAAAATGCTTTTCTTTGCTTTCAATAATCTCAATTATTAACTTTACTTTCTAAAAGCATCATTCATACCCCTAAATAATCTGACCACACGGTGACTAGCTAACGTCCCTCGTTATGGCAATATCACGTGGCGATTTTGAACTGACACCAACCGTGACGCTATCTGAAACATCTCACGACTATGTGCGGAATTCTGCATCGCTAGCCATAGCGCAAGATTATATCCCACACAAGTAGAGGCAACACGGCAGACTTGACTTCCCCCAAGTTAGTGACACATCGCCCCAGGACTTTGTCATACTAATGTGGGATGTATCGGCCGAGTCTAAATCTTAAAAATGTAATCCGAGGGCATACTAATGGCCTTTGAAAACTCTTTTTGTTTTAGCTTTCTAGTACAATAAGCATAAAAATCTCTTTTCTGGGCCCATTAAGCACCAAATCTCATTTTTGAATGCAATAAGCACTAAAACTCATTTCATTATACTCACCCTGCTACCCAAACTTTATCTGCTACAAGCAAAACACCTGTGGGAAATGATACTAAAATGTTACAATTGGAGGGTTCCTTATTAACTTTAACTCTATCAGTAAAACCCATTGACATAAAAGAATGCGTTGCCCCTGGGTCAATCAACATATGAGCATTTAGATCAAACAAAGAGATGATACCTATGACCACATTTGGGGCAGCATTTGCATTCTGCTAGGTAACCACATACACTCTAGCTTGGGTACAAAGTCTGTTAGGCTGTCCTCTGGGTGGTACTCTCCTACCGGATCCGCCACTAGGCTGCTTAAGGCCTGTAGCTACTCTAATCTAAGGACCTCTCCTCTTTGGTCCATGACGCCTACTAATCTATTCTGGTCTTGGTGTGCTAGTCCTGCCCTCAGGTTTATTTGATGCAACTACGTTGGGGTAGCCATTCATAAAGTGACTTTGCTTACCACTCCTATAACGTCCAGTGCTACCCATAAAGCATTCGTCTGGATGATTTCTACCATAGTTCAGGCAGGCAGGCTGTGTCCTTCGGCCATCCCTGGTGCTTTTGGACCCAACCGATTGCTTCACTGAACTCTAACTACTCTAGGCCTTCTGACTCTGCCTCCTGCTATCTGACCAGAAAGATTTTTCTCCACTCTTGGCAGCTTTACTGGATCTTTCCTGGTGGCTACCTATCCAGCTGTGCTTTTGACTGAATTTTTTCGGCTGGGGAAGGATCTCCATACTCCTCTTAACTCTGGCAGTTGCCTCTACTAACTCCTCATACTGTGAATGCGCAGATGATGCCACATAGGTCTTGATTCTTGGATTAAGGCCTGCCATGAACTTGTTCACTTTCTATTCTTCGTCATCTAAAATGGACGGAACAAGGCGACCAAGCTCTAAAAACCTCTTCTCATAATCTGCTACTAAGAGGTTGCCCTGCTCTAACTTGAAGAACTCCTCAATCTTGGCTTCCTTATAGCTTTTAGCGTAGAACTTTTCTAAGAACTCTGTCTTGAAAACGGCCCATGCTACCCCATTAGCCTATCTCCTTTGAAGTGCCTTCCACCAGTCTTTTGCCTTGTCTTTCAGCAAGATGGCTGAATATGAGACCATCTGGTCCTTTGTGTAACCTATAACCTGAAAAATCTCTTCATTTGTCTCTAGCCATGACAACGCACACTTTGGCTCTCCTATGCCATCATACGCTTTACTCCCAATTTTCGTGTGTGCTCTATAGAAGCTCCCGACTCACGGGGCTAATGTAGGGTCGCTGCTAACACTTGGGCCATCTGTTCTAAGTTCACTTGTGCACCACTTGACCTTTTTAGTTATGATGGTTCTGCTTAGAGTTGACTCTTTGGCACGTTAATAAACTCATCAATGTGCGCCTCCTCATGTGTGGGTGCCTCTACGGCTGCCCTCCTCGTTCTCGGGCGACCACAACAACGCATGCTTAAGAAAAATTCAAATATGAATGAGTGGTCATAAAATGCACGAAAACAACTTCAAAGCTTTTTAAAATCTTTGTCAAAAACTCTACAAAACCTGGGCTCTGATGCCAATTTGACGTGACCCAATTCGGATCTCTCTAAACTTTTATCCGGTAGGCCTCGCCTGGCACCCCAATGGATCTCTCCTATACCCTATTAGGCGGGCTAAGAGAACGGGCTAAGAGAAATTCGCAGAGCAAACCTTTAAAACTTTCACTTGTAAAATCTTTTAAGCAACTTTCTTTACAAAAACTAGTTGGATCGATTTCGTTTTAAAACTAAAATCTCATTTCAATTTAAAATCCAAATCATTTTATATAAAACAAAAATCTGGCAGCATAACGGCTACACTTTTGACATTGCCAAAACCTGTAAAAGGAGATTTACACTTCTAACTATTTTCTCAAACACAACCCAACTTCTTTATCTCCAAACATTCATTTCAATCTCAAATCCATTTCATCAAGAGCAAAAGCATGAAATCATAATTCAAACTTTTCTCAAAAGCAAATACAACTTTCATCTCATAAAAAGTGTTTACCACTCATTTACAACTCAAAAATATATTTACAAACAACTTCTTTAATACTACAAAATATGCAAAAGATAGTTATGCGGAAGCGTTGTCATGTCATGCCCACCTAATCTTCTAGAGGAGCTATCTCTTCTCGTCACCCACGCCAATACCTGAGGAGGTTTTTATAATAAAAACAGAAAAACTATGAGCTATGAAAGCTCAGTGAGTGCTTGTTATTCATTTGAACTAAAATATTTACTTTATGAAAATACCTCCTTAAAAACATTTGAAGGTATAATTTTTATTTCATAAACATTCTCAAATTTAAAGCTCATTTAACTGCAAAGCATAAATATATAAGCTATAAACTCATATGTGCATCAAAATGCGTATAAAGCTCATGAATTAAAAAGCATACAAAATGCTAAACAATTTCATCACATGTAATAAAGGTCAAAAATGCTTTTCTTTGCTTTTAATAATCTCAATTATTAACTTTACTTTCTAAAAGCACCATTCGTACCCCTAAATAATCTGACCACACGGCGACTAGCTAATGCCGCTCGTTGTGGCAATATCATGTGGCGATTTTGAACTGACACCAATCATGACACTATCTGAGACATCTCATGACCATGTGCGAAATTCTGCATCGCTAGCTATAGCACAAGATAATATCCCACACAAGTAAAGGCGATACGACAGACTCGATTTCCACTCAAGTTAGTGATGCATCTCCCCAGGACTTTGTCATACTAATGTGGGATATATCGGCTGAGTCTAAATCTTAAAAATGTAATATGAGGGCATACTAATGGCCTATGAAAGCTCTTTTTGTTTTAGCCTTATAGTGTAGTAAGCACAAAAATCTTTTTTCCGGACGCATTAAGCACCAAATCTCATTTCTGAGTGTAATAAGCACTAAAACTCATTTTCTTTAAGTGAATCAAGCACAAAATATCATTTCTAAGTACAAGAAGCACAAAACATGCTCATTTTAAGTTTTAAAACATGGCATTTAACTTCAAGAATTTTTTAAGCATTTCAACAAGCATAAAACTTTTATAAACTTAATTTAACACTCACTTGGACTCAAGCTTGGTATATGAAGCCTGAATGACCTTCTCTTGCCCCACTTGCTTTCTCTTCACCTACACATCACATCCTAACTTAGAATAGGCTAATTTTAGCTTCACAAAACTCATTAAATAATTTCTAACTCAAATAACCCATTAAAGGATACTTTTCACTAAAAAGCTTCTCTATTTGGTTTCTACTTAACCCAAGCTTTAAAATTTTGATTTCTTTCCATGAATCTTACTTATTCTCACCTACGAACACCCTTATATACCCAAAATAATTTTCTGAAGCTTGAAAAGAAAAATGGCATTTTTGGACCTCTCTTGGCCGAACACTGTGCAACCCTCTACCCATTGATTTTCTTTCCTTAATTCTTGCTCCATTCATCTCCCTAACTCGCTCCTAGGTTGGTCCAAAGGTTAATTCGCAAAGAAATGGCCATCGAGTAATGGTTTCTAGCTAAAATCCCTTTTTTTTCGACACTAATTTAAGGGCATCTTTGGTCTTTTTCATTTCTAATCTCAATTCTCTTTTCCTTAGTGTTATTCACACTCAAATATACTCATTCAATGCATTTAAACTCATAGATAAAGTGATATTACATGATAACCACTTATGCCCTTCATTAGACTAAAATTTGAAAAATTGTCTAATTCAATTTCTAACACTTCTATAAGTTTATCATAGGTTTTTCTAGCATAAATTGTAACACCTCCTGCCCATCCTTTCCCTGGACGAACCCAAGGGGCGCTACATTTGTATTCTTATTTCAAAACCCATAAAGCAAAAGCTATATATTTAATTATTTATATCAAAATACGAAATTTCAAAAACTTTACAAAACAGTTAAACCATTTTAGTTTACATGGAAAAACTGTAAGAGTTTCTCCTAAAATTCGAACTTAGCCAACCTGTTACAAATCCACAAATTTATTTCCAACACAATTTCTCCACAAATCAATAATCAACCATTGGAACCAAACTCTATTTGGCTCAACATTTTCCATATACACAATATTATCCCAAAATATATACAGATTGGCTTTTCTTTACAAAATTCCACATTTAATATACAAATACATATATGCATGCACATGTATACGATTTATAAATTCTTATATACAAAACCAAATATGATAACTACCCAAAATCAAGATGAATGAATGGAAGGATGGATGTGACTATGTAAACTCGCTACAGATGTGCTTTCTCTTTTTTCCTCACCCTTCTGACGCAATCTACTACCTGCACACGGTAATTCTAACGCGCGAAGCATATTTGCTTAGTGGGTGTATACTAAATTCGAATTTATAATTTGAATATAAACATTTTCATACCATAAGAATAAACAACTTTTCAATTCAAAATAATTTAACAACTTGCTATACACATTTGAAAACCAATTCACACATACATTATATACTTGGTCTAAAACAATTTACATTGCCCATTGTAAACACTAGTATGATACCTTGAACTGGAAAATGGGATTTCCGGCATTAGACACTCGGTGCCTACCTGTCGAATTGCATTACACAAATATATATCAATCATCTGGAACCGGACACTTGGTGCCTCTCATGGTCCCTAATTAATGAATTTGCTTTTATTTCAAAACATTTCAATGCAGTACTACTATATAATCCAATTGGCATGCCAAATTTCAATCCCCACCTACTAATACTCAGGTTTACTAGGGCTTATTTAACATTTTCATAATCACAATTTCTTACTTAAATCAACATAGTCATTCAAAATATACATTCCAAACATAGTTAACAAATCAATTTAGTGAAATCACTCAAATACTTACATTTTAGATAGCCATATACATACAATTAAAAACAAAAATTCAAATCGAATGTACACCAACCTTTGGCCACTCCCTTGAGTTATTTCACTCTCTCCAACGGAAGCTCAAACCTTTTCCTTTTCTTTTCCTTGGCTTTCTTGAGCTATCTCAACTCCCGGATTTTCCAAGAACACATAGATAATGAATAAGAAATTCATTCCATCAATCAAAATGCATGATTTACTAATCCTAAATGATCCAAATACCCTTACAACTCACTAACTTCCTTTGAAACCCATTTTACCTTCAAACTTCTCTTCTAGGTTTCTACTTAACCAATGTCTTAAAATTTCGATTTTTTTTCATGAATCTCACTTATTCTCACCTAGGAACGTACCTATATGTGCGAAATAATTTTTTGAAGCCCGAAACAAAAAATGTCCGAAATGGACCCCTCGTGGCTGAATGCATTGCACCTCTCCCCCATTGATTTTCATTCATCAATTCTTGCTCCATTCATCTCCCTAACTTGCATTTAGATCACCTGTAAAGCGGTTTTGAAAAATTCCAACTATTGGGTGGCAAAACCTAGGAAAAACCCCTTTTTTCGACACTAAACTAGATGCACTTCTCACATTTTCCACTTCTAATCTCAATTCTCTTTTCCTAGGTGTTATTCATGCTTAAACATACTCATTCAATGCATTCAAACACATACATGAAGTGGCATTACATGATATCCACTATTGCCGTTCATATAGACTTTTAAGTGGAACTTGGCTAAATTGATTTCTAACTTGTTCATAAGTTTCTCTACCATGTTTTCAACATGGAATGATGCTTAAAGGACTTAAATTACATTGTTATCATAGACCCCTCACTATGGCCTTTCATGGTATAACACACCTCAAGTTCATTTTTCTTAAATGTTTCATGCTAACTTTTTGAGACATTTTATCAAATACTTAACAAACCACTTGTTTCATTCAAAAACAAACTCAAATCCATCTTTGCATTGCTCCAACACAACCCTAACTCATCAAACTTCATGGCTCTACATGATATGATCTTACTTATGATCTCCAAATACTCAATTCATGTCATGAATAAAAACCCCCATCAACTCTCAACAAAAACATCAACAATAACACCAACAAATATCACATAAACAAGTTCAAAAATGATAAAAACTAACCTCTTTTCACTTGGTTCTTGCTCAAGACTTGATTATCTAACTTAGATTAACTTAAAGAGTTGATTTGGATGTTGAAATTTGGCTTGAATCACTTGGACCCCATTTCTCTCCACCTTGGCCGAATACACCTCTTTTTCTCTCTATCTCTTGGCTTTCTCTTTGGTTTGTATGTTTTGCTTCTTGTTTTGGACGAAATGGCTAAGTCAACACACATATATATTTATCTTTTCCAAAAATGACCATTACGTCCTTGACAAATTTAGTATCATCTCTCAACTTTTCTTAATTCTAGTTTGACCCCAAATATGATTTGTTTCTTTCATTTTAGTCCCTTATCACACTTGATAATCTCTTAAGGTCATTTACCATTTTACCCTTCCATTTATTCTTCAATTGGGTTCAATCAATATCTAAAAGTTTCTTACATTCTTTAGGCACTTTTATTTATCATTTATAGTCCCAAAATATTACTTAGGGACGATTACTAGAAAAACCTTAAATTGAATTGAGACTTACAATATATATATATATATATATATATATTCTCACTTAATCTACATTTACATGCCAAATCTCATTAATCATAATAGTAATAAAAATGATATTCATGCGTAATAAATTTTGGGGTATTACATAAATTCAACATGGAATCAAGCTTAAAACCATCAAATGGCATTGGCATTACATACCCCTCTCTATGGTCTTGCATGACCTTATACATACCAAGTCTATTTTATTCAAATGTTTCATGCTAACACTTTCAAGCATTTCATCAAACACTTAATCTATAATATATTTCAATTAAAACCAAACTCAAATCAAACTTAGGATTTCTCCAACATAACCCTAACATCTCAACCCTTAATGATTTCACATAATCTCCTCTTACTTTTGGTTTCTAAATGCTCAACTCATATCATACATAAAAACCCACATCAAATCTCAACCCAAAAATCATTGAAACAAGTTGAAAAGTTGATAAACTCACCTCTTATTGCTTTGAATCTTGTTCTAGACTTGTTATTCTATCTTAGGTTAGCTTGAAGACTTGATTGGAGGCTTGAAAATGGATAGAAATCACATGATCTCCCTTCACCCAAGCTTGGTCGAATGCACCCCTTCACCTCTCACTCTCTCTAGACCTTTTTTGTGTTTGTCACGGTTTCTGCATTTGTTTGTGTTAAGGTTGAGAAAATTCAACCTGTATACTCCAACAATTTTCAAAATGACAATCATGTCCTTAAAAATTTGGTTTTTATCCCTTAACTTTGTTTAATTCTAAATTGACCCCAAATATGATTTACTTACTTCAGTTTGGTCCTTATGTCCTACTTATAATCACTTAAGGCCATTTACCATTTACCCTTCTATTTATTCTCCAATTCGAGTTCAATCAATCTTTAAAAATTCTCTATAACCTTAGACACTTTCATTGATCAATTACGATCTCAAATCATCACTTAGAGACTATTACTGGGGAAATCATAAATATAAATCAAGGGTTTATAGTCATGAAAATGAATTCAAATCTTTCTACAACTCATTAAACATTAACATTTCAATAATCATAAACATATTTCAATCATGGTAAGAAAAAATTTGTCAATGTTCATAAAAAGAGATTTACACTTACTTTTTCCTCGCTCGCGGAACCTACAATTTCAACTCTTTCGCTTCCGCATTACCTACACTATTTGTACACTTAACTTAGGCTATTTCGAAACCTAATTATATAAATACACTTGCTGCCTTGCCATCCATATTCACATACATACAAGTTGTCCCATAACATTTGAACGCATAGAATTCGAAATTTCGCATAATTTTCGTTTTATTCGAAACGACTTTAATTATTTGCGAATCACTTTTTTGCAACCATTTAAGCATCCAAACACTTATAAATCATTCCACATACATATAAAATCATGCTAAGTCATTCAAAACTCGTAAAATTCAATCAACACAACTTAAACACTATTATATCCATTTTGATCGTAAAACGTCCATAAACTTTCCAATGCAATTCTTTCCGTTTCCACACTCATTCTAGCATCCAAATGACTTGTATAATTACCCAAAACATTCAAAAACAATTCTTCACCACTTTTAACTACACCTTGGCGGAATCTAGACATATTATACAACACATTTTTGTTTCCCATTTTATCACTTTTTCAAGCCATTTCCATGCATTTGGAACCATAAAATCTATCCAAATCATTCAAAATCAAATTAAACCACTCAAAACCTCTCTTGGTCGTGAGGTATATATATATATTCAATCATTTTTTTCAACTTTAACATAGGAAACTACATGGAGATCACCCATATAACATGACAAAGCTACTAATATCCTAAACCACATCAATTTAAGTTTTCAAACATCCAAAACAACTCATGTGAACTAATTTTTTACCTTGATTTCACTTGAAATGGATTGGATTAGCTCCCAAGCTTGCATGCAACACTAAAATCACTCAAAACTCACACATAACAACACTTCTTCATTTTTCTCTCATGGACGACAATGGCTTCCCTTTTTACTTCAATTTCATTTGGCTTTGCTTTATATAATTATCACACAATTTGGAATTTGCCCTTGGATTTCTATTTATTTACAAAATTGCCACTCTTGCATGTGTGACACTTGTCTCACATGCATTCTATTGCATGACGAGTGTCATGCATGCACCTTGTCTTCATACCACGTGTCGTTCATGCATTAGTTCCTTTGCCACGTGTCATTCATGCACACTTTTTTATGTTTTTGTTTAATTCAAACTTTTCGGAACATCCCTGATGTGTGATTCCGAAATAATTTCAAAATCCTCCATAAATCCTTCGAGGTCTATATTCGGACTTCCTACATTCTTTTTGTGATTTCCATGATTCTTAAAAATCATTTCGTACCCAATTTTGGCTCTCCATAAACCTTAGAGTTGACTTTTAAAAGCTTTATGATTTCATTCAAAAGCTTTACTTGGATTCCTAAAATATCTTTTGAACTTTTAATATTTATTTTTAGACCCTTTTCTAACTTTCATTAGTCTCTGGAATCCTTCCATAATTCTGTTCGAATCCTAGAATATTCTAATCTACTTAGCATTTAATAATAATAAAATCATACACTTCAAATATTCATTACTAAACTTCATAATAATTTTTGTTCAATTCATAATTTGTACAAGGGTCCACAAAAGTATTTTACAAATCCTCCCCTCCTTATAAAATTTCGTCCCCAAAATTTATATAGACATACTGGTTTATTCAAAAATGTGGGGGTATTTGTGGCGCATCTGTTCTTCTTGCTCCCAGGTTGCCTCTTCTACTTTATAGTTTCTCCATAAAACCTTCACTAAAAGAATGACTTTATTGCGCAAGACTTGTTCCTTGCGATCTAGTATCTGAACTGGCTTCTCTTCATATGTCAAGTTTTCCTTCAGCTCTACAAGTTGTTCTTTAAGCATATGGGAGGGATCAGGAATGTACTTCTGTAGCATGGACACGTGGAATACATCATGGATTCTGGCCAACTGTGGTGGTAGCTTCAACCTGTACTCCACCGACCCAACTCTATTTGTGATCTCAAAAGGCCCAATATAGCGCGGACTCAGTTTGCCACGCTTCCCAAACCTGAGTACACCTTTCCACTGGGATATCTTAAGGAATACTTGCTCACCAACTTCGAACTAAAGATCTCTATGATGATTATCCGTATAACCCTTCTGCCTATTTTGTGTTGTCTTAAAACGGTCCCTGATTACCTTAATTTTATCTGAAGTAATATGTACGAGTTCGAGACCTATCGATTTCCTTTCACCTACTTCATCCTAACACATCGGAGTTCTGCATTTTCTTCCATACAGTGCTTCATATGGGGCCATACCTATACTTGCTTGATAACTGTTATTGTATGTGAACTCCATAAGCGGTAGGTGTGTATCCCAGCTTCCCTCAAACTCTACAACACATGACCTGAGCATATCTTCGAGGGTTTGTATTGTCCTCTCAGACTGCCCATCTATTTGAGGGTGGAAGGCTGTACTAAATTTCAACTGAGTACCCAATGCTTTCTGTAGACTGGGCTAAAATCTTGAAGTGAACCTTGGATCCATATCCGATACTATGGAAACCAGCATACCATGCAATCTCACTATCTCATCAACATATAACTGAGCTAACTTCTCCAATGAGTAGTTACTGCAGATCGGTAGGAAATGGGCTGATTTGGTCAATCTATTAACAATCACCCATATTGCGTCATGACCACTTCGGCTACGTGGAAGTCCTACCACGAAGTCCATAGTAATCTTTTCTTATTTCCATTATCGAATAGAGAGTGGCTGTAATAAACCTACAGAATCCTAATTCAACTCAATGAGATTGTAGCAAGATCCCCTTGCTTTCTGTGGTTCTAGTTTCCTTAAACTCCTTTTAATTAACTGAAATATGTCCTCTCCCAAAGACTTCACAAGCTCATCATTCCAACAAGTTTCTGGGCAGAATCCTAATTCAACTCAATCTTTCAAAGATAACTTAAAGAATAGGCTCTTTAAGACATTACAAGCAATCACACTAATGTTCGCTCAAACAACACTTCTCAACTTATTGCTTGTTTTCTTGCTTGCCACTTCTCACTTTCACAAACCTTGTATATAAAGTAACTTTTTATGCATCAAGAACAGGATTTTGATTAAAATAAATAAAGGATTAATCCAAAAGATAATAACTAAGAGAAGAGAGAAGATAATTATCTAAATTAGAAAATTATCATCTAATTATCCTAATTTCTTTGATGTGCTTTTGAAGAATCCTTTTCTTGCAAAAACACTCAAATAAATATTGATAAACTTCAAATAATAAGTTTCTTAAAAGATAAGGAAGTATAATTATATTCAATTACATTTATCCTTTTGAAAACTTATTTTACTTGACATAATTCAACCTAATAAAACCAACTCATAAGAGACAATCAAATGAGATTTATAAAAAAATCATGAATCTCAATCTGTTACTAGGAAAAATGTTACAACATTTTGTCAATCCTGGTATTACAAAATATTACGACATTTTGTTAAGTTTGATGCCACAAAATCTTACAACATTTTGTAATGTTTGTGAATTGTGTTGCTGACATTAAACTACCTTAAATAAGATGCCAAAACTTTATGCACATCGAGTTATGCATCGACAAGTTGAAATGTTGTTACTACTTCGAAATATGTAAGTACGAGCAAATTTGTGAAAAGGAAAAAAAAAGGGGGGGGGGGGGGGTGGGGTGGAAGAGAGAAAAAAAAACAATAAATGAATGAATGTAGGACCCCAAACTTTCATTTTATGATTAACAGTAAGTTTACGGACGAATAATCATATTTTCGAATGAATAGTGTTTTGGATGAATAGTACTCGATGAATAATGAAATTTTGAGACGGACCCTGGAAAGTCAAAAATATTTAGAATGATTAGTAGGACCCAATAAAACTGAAACAGAGTAAAAATGAGTCCGTTTGGATAGTTTCTGAAGGTTTCGAAAGTTACCCTACGAGAACGCCCTTATGGACAGGATTGTGAATACTGTTGACCTAAACTCCGTTTGAATTTTTTTCAAAGTCATGGATTGAGTCCTAAGAGATCTAATTAGAGTATTGTAAAGTCAATTTGATGAATGGGTGATCATAGACTAAATTTGGAATTATTTCGAAATGAATAAGTATAAGGGTGAAATCGTAAATGGCCTTAAGTGAATTGTTAAGTGTGATAAGGGTTAAAATGAAATATGTTTCTCTATTTAGCTTCAAAGCGGAATTAAGAAAAAGTGAATTATGGATCAAAATGAAATGAATTTACATGAGATGGACCAAGGTGGAATAAGCAAGAGTTAAGGGTCAAAATCTAATTATGGAAAGTTCACAAGTATAAATACAACCCTTAACCATTTTTCTTTTCATTTTCACGCCACTCACACACACACACACAAACACAAAACTGAGAGCAACGTGAGAAGGTGTAAACCCTCTATTTTTATATTGTACGGATTACTCAGGAATAGTCCCTAAGTATTTATTTGAGACCCTAAATGATTATGAAAAGCGTTAAGGTCATAAAAAACCCATAGGGATTGATTTAAACTCAATTGGAGATTAAACGGGAAGATAAAATGGTAAATGAAATCAAGTAGATTTTTAAGGAAATAAGGGACTAAGCTGAAAATAAAATTTAAAATTGTGGTTATAGTAGGATTTAGCTAAAAGCTAAGGGAGGAGAATGAAATTTTCTAGGGCATAAGTGGAATTATTGAGAGTGTTGGGGAGGAAATTAGAAGCCAAAAAGTTGAAAGTTGACTTTCAACAATTAAAACAGAAACCAGACCTGTTGTCGCGAAGAAGAAAGAAAGAAAAAGAAGAAGAAGAAAGAAAAGAAGAAGAAGAGAAGAAGAAGGAAGATCTTGCCGCTGCCGTGCCGACCAGCCATCACCGCCGACCGAGGAGCTCGCCGAGACAGTTGCAAAACCAGATCGAAGTCGAGCAGCTCACCGGCGGAAGCGACGTGAAAACTGAGCTGAATTGCTGAGCAAAACAGCTCTGATCGGTGCAAAGGAAGACAGTGACGAGCTGTCGTCCGACTCACCGCAGAACTCGACGACGAGCACGGCCGATCCAAGCCATTTCCAACTGTAACCAAGCTCAAACCCAGCTCGAAACCCGCGTGAATAGGCAGCAGATCGGCGACGGAGACAGTACCGTTCGACGGCGAAAAAAGCGGCAAGCCCGCGGCGAATCGAGAGGGAAAGAGAGAGAGAAAGAGATGAGAAGAAGGAGGAAGAAAATTCAGTTCAATTTCAGCCCAGATCCGTCAATAAAACCAGTCCAAAACCACCCCAAAATCAGTCCCAAAGCTAAGTCAACGTGAAAGAAAAAGGGGTGAGTTATTTAAGTTTGAAATTGATGATTTCATTGGTGATTTAAGTTGATTTGAAATGGATCTCATTATGATTTGTTTGTTGGTTGTTTTTGAGTGAAAACGAGTTGAAAAATAAGTGGATTTAAGCATATTGGGAGTTTAGAAAACCAAAGAATTGGTGAGAAATCAAAACGCGCGCTAAACTAGTTTAATGGGCAATTTTGTAAATTGACCCATACGGCGTCCGTTGAGAGTTTGGATGACCCTAATGAGTTTAATTAGGCGTATTGGGATTAATAAAAGTCGAAGATTAAATTAAGAACCAAAAAAAATGGAGAGTTACGCCTAAAAAGGGTCACTTAGGTGCGATTATGTAATTTTTATTATTTCGAGTTTCCAGAAGTTACCGCAAACGTAAATTTACAAATATATATATGTTGTGTAGGTGAAGAGCATCCGACTGGATCACGAGAGGGCGTTTGAAGCTCATCCAAATTAAGCCCAAGTTTAAGGTGAGTGCACTTTCAAAAAGTTTTCTAAAGTGATTTTATGCTTTTGCATTGATAAGTTAGATTTATACTTTTGCATGTATAAGTTCTTGTATTTAACTACATGTATTGTATTTGTAAAGTAAACGAGTCCAAGGACTCAAGTTTAAAGCTTTCAAGTTAAAGCTTTTGTGCTTGTGCACTAAGTATAAAGATTTATAAGGCATGACATTAGAGAAAAATAAAATTTTCAAAGCCCATAAGTACCCACCAGTTTATCGAGTTCAGACCCGTACGATATATCCTACTTAGTAAGGCAAGGGTTGGGGGAATTGAGTCACTAACTGTGTGGTTAGAGTTATGAGTGAGTGTGTCGCCCCTACTTTGTGGGATATGGTCTCGCACTACGGTTAGCGATGCAGCATTCCGCACGTAGTTGCTGAGAGGTCTCAGAGAGTTGGTTGCGATGGATGTCAGATACATCGCCTTGTGACCTACCACACCTGCGGCCTTAGCTAAGTCGCCGTGTGGTCAAGAGATTAGGGATACGAATGGTGCTTTTATAAAGTTCAGTTATTTTAAGTATATTCAGATTTATGCTTTACAAGTTTATTATAAATTGTTTATATTAATGCTATGCAATTGAATGAGATTTAAGTTTTAAATGTTTTAAGAAATAGAAACTTTCATTAAAGTTTTCTAAGGAGGAAATTTTTGAAAAGTAAAGCTAAGTTTATAAACTATTGCACTCACTGAGCTTTATAGCTCACTCTTCAAATTGTTTATAAAAAACCTCCTCAGGTGCTCGTGTGGGTGAAGACTAGGGAAGCCTCCCTCCTTCGCATTTAAGAGGGCGCAATTACTGGCAATTGCATCTTGAAGAATGTATTAAGCATATTTTGAGTTTTTTTTTTTTGTATATTGCATATATTTTGTACATTTTGCATAAAAGGAGTGATATCTTTTGAGTTGTGTAAAAGTGCTTTCTTTTGTGCTTGAAAAAAATCAAGCTTACTAGATTTAAAATTGCATGTTTATACCTTGTCTTTGAAGGTTTTAAATTTTTGTGATTATGTTGATAAACTGATTGCGAGAGGTTGGGTTGGATTGTGATTATAGTTTGAAGTGTTTAAATTGCTTTCCAGGTTTTTGGTTTATCCAAATTGCAGCCGTTATGCTGCTGGTTTTTAGTTTTAAAAATGACCAAATAAATAGTGTCAAACCAACTCAAACCATTTCAACTTTAGATTTAAAAGATTTTGCTTCCGCTAAAGTTATGTTTTCAGTTGAGAGAGTTCGCTCCTCGAATGTCTTTTTCCCATCAAGATGGGCTTAGAGGGATTCGTTGAGGTGCCCGGACGTACCATTCGGATAGAAGCCTAGTGGCGGTTCAGATTGGGGCGTTTCTAGGTAGTATCAGAGCAGGTCAGTTGCAGCTAAGGCTGGCTACATGATCGGGGGTTCTCACAGTGTGACTAAAACTGGCGAAGCATTGGCTCTTGCCCCGACATGTCCGGGAGTCCGGTTGCACACCGAGGTTAGGCCAAGGCCTAGGTCGAGAGGCCGTGTGTAAAACCTACGTCTGAGGTACACTTGATAGCCAGGGGCCAAGGCCTAATACTTTCAAGGCGGTATCAGAGCCACGGTTTTCAGAAAGAGTTTAGAAAGCTTTAAAGTTGTTTTGAGTCAAGTTTTTCAAGATTTCATGAGTGTAAAGTTTTCAGTTCATACATTGCATGATTTCTTAAATTATTTACATGCATTAAAAAGTCTCATGGTTATGCATTTTTGAATCTTACAGAAGCATGTAACATCGAGGTCGCCCGAGGACGAGGAGGGCAGTCACAGAGGCACCCACACTAGGGGAGGAGCATGTTGATGAGTCTGTCAACGTGCCTAGTGGCTCTTCACACCCAGAACCATCTCAGCCTGATAGACCTGAGCGATCGCAAGTGGATGCAGAGCACTTAGCACAGGCAATAGCAGCAGCAATTAATCATCCGAGAGAGGCTCGAGTGACCATAGAGCACGCCCAGAAGTTAGGCGTCAAGACTTATGATGGCACAGGAGAGCCAGAGCAGGCACTTTCATGGCTAGAGGCTAATGAAGAGATATTCAGAGTTATGAGATGCTCAGATGATCAAAGAGTGGAATTCTTAGCCTTCCTACTCAAAGACAATGCTAAGGAATGGTGGAAGGCATATGAGAGGTCGCATCAAAAGGGAGTTACTTGGGTAGATTTTCAAAAGGAATTCAATAATCAGTTCTTCCCTAAAGCATATAAGGATGCAAAGATTGAAGAATTTTTCAGGTTTGAACAGGGGAGCTTGACAGTGGCAGAGTATGAGAGGAAGTTTACAGAGTACCTCAGATTGGTTCCTTTCATTGTTGCAGACGAAGAGCAGAAGATAAACAGATTTATGTCAGGCCTCAACACCAGGATTAGGGCTTATTTTACCTCTGCTACACATACCAGATATGGAGAGTTGGTATATGCAGCCACTATGGTTAAGAAGGCAGTAGCAAACTTCCCCAAGCTAAGGAAATTCGAGCAAAAGCGCGGATGGACAGGTAATCCGCAAGGCAGCTCCAGTAAGATGATCAAAAGTGGAGGCCAGTCTTCCTTCACAGATAGCCGCAGACAGTCCCAGACAGCACGTAGTAGCCATAGTTCAGTGGGACAGACGGGCGGATCTAAGAGTCAGCAGAGCAGCAAGTTCAGACAGCCATGCCCTAAGTGTGGCAGACCACACTCAGGAGAGTGTTTGCAGGGTAAGACTGGGTGTTACAGATGTGGTCAGGAGGGCCACTTTATGCGAGATTGTCCCATGGCAGTCGCGCCTCAGCATATAGAGACCAGGACAAGGGCGCAAGGACAGCCTAGTGGGAGCAGAGGACCCGATAGGAGAGGTTCTCATGTTGGAGGATCGGTGGTTACAGAGAGGCCTAGTGGAGGCCCCAGTGGCAGTACAGCACCTAGGGGACAGCCTGGTAGACCTCGTACTCAAGCCAGAGTATATGCCGCCACTCAACAGCAGGCAGATGTAGCGCCAGATGTGGTGACAGGTATGATTACTCTATTTGCTACAGCGGCGCATGCATTGATTGACCCAAGGGCTACCCATTCCTTTGTGTCAGGAGACTTTGTGGATAGGGTTAGGATAGATGTGAGCCCTTCAGAGTGTAGTATGTTGGTCTCCCTTCCTATAGGAGATTCTCTCATTACAGATAGAGTATTCATGGGAAGTGAAGTGATTATTTGAGATCAAGTATTTGAAGCTGATTTGGTGATACTAGCTATCCATGATTTTGACGTGATCCTAGGTATGGATTGGCTAGCAAAACATAAAGCCACCCTTGACTGCTATAGGAAAGAGGTTAAGTGGAGCACACCTGAGGGATTTGAGGTTATCTTGTGTGGAAATAGGAGGATGCTCTCTACCAGTTTGATCAATGCAGTAAAAGCTAGTAAGATGCTTAGGAAGGCATGTCAGGGATACTTGGCTTATGCAGTGGAACCTGGTAACAATCAGTTGAAGTTAGAAGAGATTCCAGTGATCAGAGAGTTCTTAGATGTCTTCCTAGAGGATCTTCTAGGGTTACCTCTAGATAGGGAGATAGAGTTTGAAATTGAGCTAGCACCAGGCACAGAACCTATCTCCATTACGCCATATAGAATGGCACCAATAGAGTTGAAAGAATTGCTAAGTAAAGGATTCATCAGGCCAAGTACTTCACCTTGGGGAGCACCTGTCCTGTTTGTGAAGAAAAAGGATGGAAGCCTCAGGTTGTGTGTTGATTACAGGCAACTGAACAGGGTAACCATTAGGAATCAATATCTGCTACCGTGTATTGATGACTTATTTGATCAGTTATAGGGTGCCAAGGTATTCTCTAAGATTGATTTGAGGTCAAGTTATCACCAGTTGAAGATACGTAGGGAAGATGTGCCTAAGTCAGCCTTTAGGACTCGATATGGGCATCATGAGTTTTTAGTAATGCCATTCGGATTAACTAATGCCCCAGCTGCTTTCATGGACTTAATGAATAGAATTTTCAAGCCCTATTTGGACAAGTTCGTCATTGTGTTTATTAATGACATCCTAGTGTATTCAGGCAGCCACGAACAGCACGCAGAGCACTTGAGAGTTGTGCTACAGACATTAAGGGAGCATAAGTTGTATGCCAAATTCAATAAGTGCCAGTTTTGGATAGACAGAGTTGCCTTCTTGGGTCATGTGGTATCCGCAGAGGGTATAACAGTTGATCCCCAAAAGGTAGAGGCAATAATCAGTTGGAAGCCACCCACGAATGTGATCGAGGTCAGAAGTTTCCTAGGCCTAGCAAGCTATTACAGGAAGTTCGTGGAGGGGTTTTCCAAGATAGCAGCTCCCTTAACAAAGTTGACAAGAAAAGAGGAGAAATTTGAATGGTCAGCTGCGTGCTAGAAGAGCTTTGAAGAGTTGAAATAAAAATTGACTTCGGCGCCTGTACTTACACTACCATCAAGGACAGAGGGTTTCACAGTGTATTGTGATGCTTCCAGGCAGGGTTTAGGATGTGTGTTGATGCAAGAGGATAGGGTAGTAGCTTATGCTTCAAGGCAATTGAAGAAGCATGAAGTGAATTACCTAACACACGACTTGGAGTTAGCAGCTGTGGTGTTTGCTTTAAGGATTTGGAGGCACTACCTTTATGGAGTTCCCTGTAGAATCTTTACTGACCACAAGAGTTTGCAATATTTATTCACCCAAAAAGAGTTGAATATGAGGCAGAGAAGGTGGATAGAGTTAATTAAAGATAATGACTGCACTATAGAATACCATCCTGGCAAGGCGAATGTGGTGGCAGATGCCTTAAGTCGCAAGGCCACAGGTTCCTTAGCCCAGCTAAAGGCAGAATATCTCCCTCAATTGATTGAGTTGAGATCCATGGGTGTCAAGTTAGAGGTGACGAATTCAGGTGCATTGCTAGCTGTATTCCACGTCCGTCCAGTGTTGATTGATAAGATCAGAGAACTTCAGACCCAGGATCCTCAGTTGAGTAAGTTAAAGGAGGAGATAGAGGTTGGAAAACAAAGTACCTTCATGTTGAGAGATGATCAGACGCTTGTCATGGGTAATAGGTTATGTGTGCCAGATTTGGGAGATTTGAGGAATGAAATCATGACCGAGGCACACTCATCAGCTTATGTCATTCACCCAGGGAGCACAAAGATGTATCGAACTCTGAGAGACCATTATTGGTGGAAAGGGATGAAAAGAGACATAGCAGAGTTCATAGCCAAGTGTTTAACTTGCCAACAGATCAAAGCCAAGCACCAGAAACCAGCAGGTTTACTACAACCCTTACCGATCCCTGAGTGGAAATGAGAGAGGATTACTATGGATTTTGTGGTAGGGTTACCGAGGACTTAGAGTGGGCATGATGTTATATGGGTAATTGTTGATCAATTGACGAAGTCTGCTCACTTTTTAGCAATTAAGAATACCTATTCCCTGGATAGATTGGCGCAGTTGTACGTAGATGAGATTGTAAGATTGCATGGCGCCCCAGTGTCTATCGTATCAGACAGAGACCCTCGATTCACATCTAGATTCTGGCCTAAGCTAGAGGAAGCTTTAGGTATCAGGTTACATTTCAATACGGCCTTTCACCCACAGACGGATGGCTAATCTGAGAGGACTATCCAGACCCTTGAGGATATGTTGAGATCTTGTGTTATGGAATTCAAAGGGAGTTGGGATATTCATCTACCACTGATAGAGTTTGCCTACAACAACAGCTACCAGTCCAGTATAGAGATGACACCTTATGAAGCGTTGTATGGCAAAAAATGTAGAACCCCAATTTGTTAGGATGAGGTAGGTGAAAGGAAATTGATTGGCCTAGAGATTGTCCAAGTCATTACAGAAAAGATAAATGTGATCAAAGAAAAGCTGAAGATAACCAGTGACAGGCAGAAAAGCTATGCAGACAATTGAAGAAGAGATTTGGAATTTTAGGTGGGTGACAGAGTGTTCCTGCGGATATCGCCATGGAAATAAGTGTTAAGATTTGGGAAGCGAGGCAAGCTTAGTTCGCGATACATAGGGCCGTATTAGATCATGGAAAGGATTGGAGAGGTGGCTTACAGATTGGAATTGCCACCAGAGTTAGCAAATATCCACGACGTATTCCATGTTTCCATGTTACGGAAGTATGTAGCAGATCCTTCACATATTCTTAGAGAACAGCCTGTGCAACTTTGAGAGAATTTGACCTACGAAGAGCAGCCTGTAGAGATCTTGGATCGTAGAGAGCAGGTGCTGCGCCGTAGAGTGATACCATTGGTTAAAGTCTTGTGGAGGAATCACGGATCTGAGGAAGCCACATAGGAGCATGAGGAGCAGATGCTTGTTCAGTATCCTCACCTATTTGAGTAAGGTATGTAATTTAATTTCGATGACGAAATTTTTATAAGGAGGGGAGAATTGTAAACCCTCTATTTTATATTGTACGGATTACTCAGGAATAGTCCCTAAGTATTTATTTGAGACCCTAAATGGTTATGGAAAGAGTTAAGATCATAAAGAACCCATAGGGATTGATTTAAACTCAATTGGAGATTAAACGGGAAGATAAAATAGTAAATGAAATCGAGTAGATTTTTAAGGAAATAAGGGACTAAGTTGAAAATAAAATTTAAAATTGTGGTTATAGTAGGATTTAGCTAAAAGCTAAGGGAGGGGAATGAAATTTTCTAGGGCGTAAGTGGAATTATTGAGAGTGTTGGGGAGGAAATTAGAAGCCAAAAAGTTGAAAGTTGACTTTTAACAATTAAAACAGAAACCAGACTTGTTGTCGCGAAGAAGAAAGAAAGAAGAAGAAGAAGAAGAAACAAAAGAAGAAGAAGAGAAGAAGAAGGAATATATCGCCGCTGTCGTGCCGACCAGCCATCACCGCCGACCGAGGAGCTCGCCGAGACAGCTGCAAAACCAGATCGAAGTCGAGCAGCTCACCGACGGAAGCGACGCGAAAACTGAGCTGAATCGCCGAGCAAAATAGCTCCGATCGGCTCAGAGGAAGACAGCGACGAGCTGTCGTCCGACTCACCGCAGAACCTAACGTCGAGCACGGCCGATCCAAGCCATTTCCAGCTGCAACCAAGCTCGAACCCAGCTCGAAACCCGCGTGAATAGGCAGCAGATCAGCGACGGAGACAGTGCCGTTCGACGGCAAAAACAGCGGCAAGCCCGCTGCGAACCGAGAGGGAAAGAGAGAGAGAAAGAGAGGAGAAGAAGGAGGAAGAAAAATCAATTCAATTTCAGCCCAGATCCGTCAATAAAACCAGTCCAAAACCACCCCAAAATCAGTCTCAAAGCTAAGTCAACGTGAAAGAAAAAGGGGTGAGTTATTTAAGTTTGAAATTGATGATTTCGTTGGTGATTTAAGTTGATTCGAAATGGATCTCGTTATGATTTGTTTGTTGGTTGTTTTTGAACGACAACGAGTTGAAAAATAAGTGGATTTAAGCATATTGGGAGTTTAGAAAACCAAAGAATTGGTGAGAAACCAAAACGCGCGCTAAACTAGTTTAATGGGCAATTTTGTAAATTGACCCATACGGCGTCCGTTGAGAGTTTGGATTACCTAATGAGTTTAATTAGACGTATTGGGATTACTAAAAGTCGAAGATTAAATTAAGAACCAAAAAAAAATGGAGAGTTATGCCTAAAAAGGGTCACTTCGGCGCGATTATGTAATTTTTATTATTTCGAGTTTTCAGAAGTTGACGCAAACATAAATTTACGAATATATATATGTTGTGTAGGTGAAGAGCATCCGACTGGATCACGAGAGTGCGTTTGAAGCTCATTCAAATTAAGCCCAAGTTTAAGGTGAGTGCACTTTCAAAAAGTTTTCTAAAGTGATTTTATGCTTTTGCATTGATAAGTTAGATTTATGCTTTTGCATGTATAAGTTCTTGTATTTAAATACATGTATTGTATTTGTAAAGTAAACGAGTCCAAGGACTCAAGTTTAAAGCTTTCAAGTTAAAACTTTTGTGCTTGTGCACCAAGTATAAAGATTTATAAGGCATGACATTAGAGAAAAATAAAATTTTCAAAGCCCATAAGTACCCACCAGTTTTTCGAGTTCAGACCCGTATGGTATATCCCACTTAGTAAGGCAAGGGTTGGGGGAATTGAGTCACTAACTGTGTGGTTAGAGTTATGAGTGAGTGTGTCGCCCCTACTTTGTGGGATATGGTCTCGCACTACGGTTAGCGATGCAGCATTCCGCACGTAGTTGCTGAGAGGTCTCAGAGAGTTGGTTGCGGTGGATGTCAGATACGTCGCCTTGTGACCTACCACACCTGCGGCCTCAGCTAAGTCCCCGTGTGGTCAAGAGATTAGGGATACGAATGGTGCTTTTATAAAGTTCAGTTATTTTAAGTATATTCAGATTTATGTTTTATAAGTTTATTATAAATTGTTTATATTAATGCTATGCAATTGAATGAGATTTAAGTTTTAAATGTTTTAAGAAATAGAAACTTTCATTAAAGTTTTCTAAGGAGGAAATTTTTGAAAAGTAAAGCTAAGTTTATAAACTATTGCACTTACTGAGCTTTATAGCTCACTTTTCAAATTGTTTATAAAAAACCTCGTCAGCTGCTCATGTGGGTGAAGACTAGGGAAGCCTCTCTCCTTCGCATTCAACTGGGCGCAATTACTAGCAGTTGCATCTTGAAGAATGTATTAAACATATTTTGAGTTTTGTTTTGTATATTGCATATATTTTGTACATTTTGCATAAAAGGAGTGATATCTTTTGAGTTGTGTAAAAGTGCTTTATTTTGTGCTTGAAAAAAATCAAGCTTACTAGATTTAAAATTGCATGTTTATACCTTGTCTTTGAAGGTTTTAAATTTTTGTGATTATGTTGATAAACTGATTGCGAGAAGTTGGGTTGGATTGTGATTATAGTTTGAAGTGTTTAAATTGCTTTCCAGGTTTTTGGTTTATCCAAATTGCAGCCGTTATGTTGCCGGTTTTTAGTTTTAAAAATGACCAAATAAATAGTGTCAAACCAACCCAAACCATTTCAACTTTAGATTTAAAAGATTTTGCTTCCACTAAAGTTAAGTTTTCAGTTGAGAGGGTTCGCTCCTCGAATGCCTTTTTCCCATCAAGATGGGCTTAGAGGGATTCGTTGGGGTGCCCGGACGTACCATTCGGATAGGAGCCTAGTGGCGGTCCGGATTGGGGCGTTTCAGAAGGGGTGGGTGTGTTCGGCCAAAGAGAGGAGAAGGTGATCAAAGTGGTTCCATGCCAATTTCATCTTCCAAATCAAGTGATCAAGCTTCCCTAAGCTAGAAAAACAAACTTGGAGCAAAATTCAAGCCAAACCGAGGTTAGTTTTATGGATTTTGAATTGGTTTCAATGATGTTGTGATGATGTGTATGTTGATGGTTTGGTTAAGTTTTGGTAGGGGTTTTTATATGTGTTTTAAGTGGAGTTTTATGAGACAAAATTTAAGTGTAAATCATATGGAAATCATGAGGTTTTGATGTGTTAAGGTTTTGTTGGAATAACCATTAAGTTGATTGAATTGGTTTAAGTGAATTTTTATGCCCTCCAAGTGTTTGATAAAATGCCTAAGTGAAGAAAAATGCAAAATTTGAATGAACTAAAGTTGGTATGTGATTTCTCATGTAAGAACATGATAAGGGAAGTATGAAACCAAAGCCATTAGGTGATATTAAGTAAGATGTCATGTTGGAAATTTAATGGAGAAACCTAGGATAAATTGATAAAATTGCTAGAAATCCATTTAGATAACTTGTTTTCTAATTGCCTCAAGTGAAGGGCATTGGCAAGAATCATGGAATATCACCTTATGTAAGTGTTTTCATGCATTAAATGAATATGTTTAAGTATGTATGACATTAAGGAAAGAAGAAATGAGAATTAGAATGAAAATGATGAAAATTGTCATGAAAAAGTGATGAAAAAATAGGATTTTTCCTACGTTTGGACACCCGAAAGTGAGAATTTTTTAGAATCGCTTTACTGGTGATCTAAATACGAGTCAAGAAGATGTGTGGAGCAAGAAAGAAATGAAAAACGGCCCTAGGTAAGGAGTTGCATCATATTCAGCCAAAGGGGGTGTGAAAACACCAATTTTCATTCTAAGTTTCGAATGATGGTTTCGGGTTATGGGGGTGTTCCTAGGTAAGAATGAGTAGGATTCATGTATAGTAAACGGAATTTTAAATCTTCAATTAAGTTGAAATCGAATAGGGAAGTAAGTTAGTAAAATGGTGATCCCATGAATTAGTTGAGTTGTAAGTTATGTGATAAGTTTTGTGAAGCTAAAATGAGTGTGTTTTAAGCAATTATGTGATATATAGGTGAAAAGGAAGGATGCGGAATCAATGAAGGCTATTGAAGCTCATTTAAGGAAACTTGAACCAAGGTGAGTGCTACACTTGATTTCAAAGTTTTGCAATTGGAATTGGAAATTTTAAGCATATATATTCTATTCTAAGTGCTATATATGGTTTTGAAATAATTGTGATGGAATTATAAAGTCCCTTAAGGAATTGAAGATTTTAAGAAAATTTCCTCATGTGATTGTCAAGGTAACTTATATGTAAGTTATATTAATTTAAGTGTCTAAGTCATTTGTAAAAACATTGTTATTTTAGTATTTAAAATGAATATTTTTGTTTTTATGGCATTGTATATGTAAAGTTGTCAATTATAATTTTATAAGTATGAATTTGATGAAGAATGAAATTTAAGTTTTAAGTTTTAAATCCTTCTTACAATTTAAGCTATGTTTTATGTTTAAGTAAGAAAGAAGGAGGGTTATGGATTTTAATAGATAAACTATTTTGTGCTTTGTGGCACTTAACTAAGTATTTCGTATTTATTGCACTAAGAAAAATGATATTTTGTGTTTTACGCATTAAGGAAATGGAATTTGAAGTTTTATGTATTTCAAAGTATGAAGTTGATGTTTTATATATTCTAAATTTAAGACTTTGTGCGTATTGCACTTCAATAAGTGATTTTGTGCTTTTGCACTAAGGAAGAAAAATAAAATAAGTTTTCAAAGGCCATAGTATACCCACCTTTATAAGTAAGTTTTAGACCCGGCCGGTATATCCAACATTAATATGACAAGTCCTAGGGGGATGCGTCACTAACTCAGGGGGGAATTAAGTCTGTCCTGTCACCTCTACTTTTGTAGGATATTATCTCGTGTTATGGTTAACGATGTAACATTCCGCACATAACTACGGGATGTCTTTGTAAGTAAGTGTCATGAATGGTGTCTATTAAAAGCGCCACATGACTCCACGTCAGTTAGCGTTATTTCAGCTTCCGCATGGTTGTAAGTATTATAGGGTACGAATGGTGCTTTTCGAAAATTAAGTAATTAAAGTATTGAAAGCAAAGAAAGATGTTTTATATGTTTTAAGCACGTTTCGCGATGAAATGAAATGAAGTTTTCTATGGAGTTTATGAATATATATAAGTTTTATGAAATTTACATTTTAAGCTATGTATGGAAAGGGAGTCGATCTTTTATATGTTTTATGAGTTTTAATATTTATATAGAGTTCTATGTATGTATAATTTCATATTGAGACTTAATATATAAGGTTTATGTATGAGTAAATTTAAAGGTTATTCAAAGTTATAAATTTTCTATGAATTTTACATCAATATGAGTTATAGTTTCCATATTTATGCTAGGCAATTTAAATAAGATTTGTATTTTAAACCTCAAGGTAAATGAAGTTTTTATATATATATATATGAAATTTTAGGCATGTATGGGTTTAAGCTGATATGCAATTTATAAGTTCCATATGAACTTTTGTGTACTTATGCTATTACAATTTTCATATACATATGTTTTGGAGATTCAAATAAAAAATTTATGTTTAAGAGAATTTTAAGTTATAAAGGATTTTTATATATGTTTAAGTTTTATATACATTTTGATACCCTTATGGGTTTTATAGTTTTACAAGCTAAGTGTAAGATTTTATGCACCTACGTATTTTATGGATTTAACACTCACACGTTACAACGAAATAAGTTTTGAAATTTATAAGAACTTTAAGAACGGAATGTATTTTGAAAAGTGTTTTAAGGAGGTATTTTTAAGAAATAAAATATTTTAAGTTAAAAAGAAATTAAGCACTCATTGAGCTCGCAACTTATATTTTTGTTTTTATGTTAAAAACCTCCTCAGGTATTGAAATAGGTAACCAAGGTCAAAAGGCTCCTCCAAAAGAGTAAGTTGGGCAATGACGCAACAGTATTCCTACATAAATACATTTTTCATATTTTATATGTGAAGAAAATCGTATGTAAATATATTTCTTTAATATTACATGAGTGGTCCAAATTCAATTAAGATATGAAAAATTTTAAGTTTCAAACTATGGTACAAAATTGCAAAGTAATTGATTTATGATTTTATGTTTTTGATTATTAACGAAATGGAAATTTGATTTATGCCATTATAAGTATGTTTGTGGAAGAAGTTGGGTTGAAAAATGAAACCATTTGGAAGTGTATTTTTTTTTGCAGGTTATTTTGGTTAAGTTAAAACGCAGCCGTTATGCTATCAAATTTTTCATTTGAAAAAAAAAAAAATCCAACCCATTCTAGTTTTCCTAAGTAAGAAAATATTTTAAGGGTTCACTCCGTGGAGTTTCTCTTAGCCCATTAAGTAGGGTAAAGAGGGATCCATTGGGGTGCCAGGCAAAGCTCTCCGTATGTAAGTACGATAAGATTCGGATCGGGTCCTACCAATGAAAGTGGAAAGCAAGAATGAAGGTGAAAAGAAGAAAGGAAGAGAGAAAGTGCAGAAAATTAGAAATTCTTGGAAAAAAAAAGAAAAAAAAAAGTAGTTGAATGTGAAAAAATTGAAGAAGAGTTTAGGTGGATTTAACACTCAGTAAGAGTTGACAGCCTAATTAAATTTTCTCTTAGAACTCATTGTAATCCTAAGCACATTTGAACTATTATTTATTTCCTTTCTTTTAATTAACCCATTTTACCCTTTGGCCCCATTACAACCAAAAGAAAAGACTTAGTAGATCTCTAGAGGAGTTAAGTTATTTTATTGGAATAAATGATGTGCCCGATATGTTATTCAATTCTAATTCCTTCCATGAGGTCCTTTGAATATATTAGTGGTTTCCTAATTATCTATTTACATGTGTTGTAAATAATTTGATATTTTATTGTGCATAACTTCCACGATGCATGTGTTGAAAGAATGTTAAGTCTGGGTTTTGAGTGATTAAAATGAGAGATATCTTGTGAGCTCTAGAGTCGAGGCAAAATAAGTCCATGAAATGTGTGGCTGATATTTTCAAAGCTTGATTACTAGGTGATGAGTTGGAGAAAGCTAATGATTGTGTGAGAATTATTAGTGACTCAATTTTAGTCCCAATACAAGATCATGGGTGTGTTTTTTTCTTTGATATTGCATGAAGTGGTCTATTTATAAACATGAGTAAAAGTTGACATGTTTGTGGGTGTCGTACTTGGTAAACTCTCAGGAGACGTAACTACTCCACTAAAGTCACCTAAGGGTTTAAAGGTTTATGAAATACGCTAAATGTTATCGTAAAGACCTACAATAGTGGTTTCGTAAAATTTAGAGTTAGTTTAAAGTTGTTTTTATTTTTGTTTTGTCCTAGATTTGCTTGAGGACAAGCAAAAGTCATCTTCTTTGTAGACCCATTGTAGTGTGCTTGTGGTGGAGCAATTGGAACATATATTGTGCAACCTAAAAACTCTTAGATGAGATATATTAGGTTCTTAACCGAAAACAATTTTTAATGAGGAGTATTTATGATATGTAGTTGGCCTTATGCAAATAAGTGTTGCGGCATGTAATATAGCATGGCCCTAAGCAAAATTAGGCAACTTTGTTTTCATAACTAAGGGCCTAGCAATAAATTTAAGCCTTTTGATAAAAAAATTCTGCTAACCCATTTTGTATGTGTGTGCAAGCAACAAAATGCTCAACAATAATCCCAATTGACATGCATTATTCATTAAAAGATTGAGATGTAAATTTTCCAACATTATTAAGACAAATTTTCTTGATTGTATAATCCAAGAATTGTGACCCGTAATGGTGGACCTAGATATCTATGTGAGAGGAGGCACTATTATATAATAATTATAACATCAAGAAACTCTGTTATATAATAATGTATGTAATCAAACTACATATATTTATTATTAAATCAAGCTACATTTGTAGTTTTTTTTTTATCTAATAAATATATGTGATTTATAATAAAGTAAAGTAAAATAAAAATAAAAGATAAAAACAACTATAATTCATATGAGTTTCTTTATTTATGACTTTATCATATAAAAAAGTTTATACAAAAAAATAATTCACATTAATAACCGTAAGTAAACCAAAACCTATTAAGATTAAATAACACTATCTGTTTTATTCTCTAATTCGTGTAAACATGATATGGTTTACAATAAAAAAATAATTTGAAATAAGTACAATAATTTGTAAAGTCAAAATATTTTAAATTTGAAGGTCGGTTTGTAATAATAGGAAAAAAAAAACATGTTTTGATTGGAAAACAAATTGAACTGTGATGGGAAAAAAATTTGAGAAAAATTAATAAGTTTTGATAGGAAAAGTATTTAACCATGGTGCACAGAAGAAACAAAAACAAGACCCATGCCATTTAAAAAAAAAAAAAAAAATTAATGATATGAGTGAATAAATTTAAAAAAAAAAAAAAAAAAAAAAAAAAAAAAAAAAGAAAACATAAATGAGACAAATGGGAAGCGGGCCCGAATTCGCTCAAGTTGGAAAAGGAGGCACAACCCGCAAATCCATATTTCATTTATGCTTCTGTTTGGCATTGTTTTTTATATAATATATTAAATAACTGAAAAAAGGAGAAAAAGCGAGTGCTTACGGGGTTCGGGAGCGAACAACTGGGGTGGCATCGTGTGAAAAGGGCAGGCCCTTACCCTGCGAGTCATTCTGCGCTCGTGTCATTCAGCGATATTATATTTATATATTTAAATACTTAATTAGTAATATAGTAAACTTAATTAATTTTTAAAAAATTTCAAGGGAAGCACGTGTCTCCTCTGACCCAATAATGGGTCCGCCCCTGTCTATTAATATCATAAAATATTAAAATGAACCACATGATGGATTAATAGGTTCATGTATATCTTATTGAATTCGTTCTAAAAATGTGGGAGATTCAATTGTGACTTTTATTATGGATGGCCTTGAAATTAGTTTTCCCTTGAAAACAAGCAACACATAAAAAAAATCTTCGGACAAAAGAATCTTCTAGTTCTTTAAAGGATGTGAGTTTTCTATAAGTTTTGACATCATTATCGAACCCAAATGACCTAAACGGTTATGTCAAACGATAAAAGTTTTTGGATTCAATGACTCTTGGTTCATCACTATATATATATATAATTCCATTGGATTTATAAAGTATAATACAATCCGGAAAAGTATATTGGTAATTTTTTTCAATACATGCTTCTTCCCTGAGACAATAGACGTAATATAAAGATATTCAACGTCTTTTTCATTCGTCGTCTCAATATGATAACCATTACAATGTATGTCTCTAAAACTTAATAGATTTCTTTTTAATCTATTAAAAAATATAACATAGTTAGTTATAAACTTTGTGCCACCAGGTAATAATATTAGCTCTTTTAGAATCTTCAGTAAGGCTTACAATATAAGATATTGTGTTAAAATTAGCTTCAACCAATGTAAGGTTGGAAAAATATATTTTATCTTTAAGTGTGGTGTGTGTTGTTTTATTGTCTGCTGGACAAAGAGCTTCATAATTGACTTTACCATCAGTCATGTGATCAATGAAAATCATGTTTCTACATAAATAAAAGAGAAACAAAGCTTACTGAAAATTAAAGCACACTAATGACACAACATATTAAAACACACTAAAAATAACACATTTGGGATAGCTTGTTGCCAGAACATTCTTTTAAGCCACATTGATGTTTCCATCACTAGTCACATTTTCAAAATTCTAATCATAATTTTCAAAGAAATAGGCAATATCTAAATGCATCAAATTCATAAGATTATGGTGTTTAGCAAGATTTATTTCTACACTTGTTCCTTTTTCGTTTAAGAAGCTTGGTAAAGATTTATAAGATGTTTTCACATATGACATATACATCTAATGTCATTTCATGCCATGTCTATGACAAATGCCCATTACAATGCACAGGATCATTAACCGATGCAACATTCACTTTAGGGAATGAAGTTAATCCAGTTGGGCAGGATTGATGATTTTTCATCAACAGCTCATTATTTTGTTCAACAACAATAAGTCATAATATTAATTCAGAATATTTTTAAAATCTCACGCTTTATACTATTATTACAGGAGTACATTGGCGGCATGAAAAGACTATAGATATATATATTTTTCCAAGATATCTTCATCAGTAATACTTTCTCAGCATAATTTTAATTGAGAAGTTCTTGAACATTGCCTTACAATTTTAAAATCTTGCAACCGTAGATGCATCAATTAAAGCGAGCTTTCACATTTCTTTTAAATTATTCCATAGGACATATGGATCTTTTACCATCAAATATTCAGATTTTAAACCTTCATAGAGATGATGGCGAAACAATATCATTGCCTTCATGCAATCTTGTGAAGATGCCTTATTTCCCTCTTTTATTGTATCTTTAAGATTCATGGCATCCAAGTGAATTTTAGCATCAAGAGTCCATATCAAATAATTATTGCCAGAAATTTCAAGGGCAATGAACTCAAGCTTTGTTAGATTCAACATGGTGAAAAATATTAAATGACAATATATAATAGAGATTATAAAAGATATATTAACGACATTGCTATAACTATACATCAGCATATAATCAATATATTGATTAATTAGCAACGAAAGAAAAACAAACTTATAAAGTTCATCAATGTTATAAAATAGGGAAAAATCCAAAAAAACCCCTGAAAACAAAAATAATATCAATTTACCCCACTTTTTGAAAATATTAACTAAAAAACCCCCTACCGTCTCCCAAAAGCGGTTTTCATCCAGATTTAAAGCGGTTTTGTGAAAAAAAAATAAAAGACCAAAACACCCTTATAATATTAAAAAATAAAATAAATATAAATATAAAAAAAATAAACATGATAAAAATGACAAAAATTATAAAATAAATAAAAAATAAAAATTAATAATAACTATATCAAATAAATATAATAAATTTAAAATTTAAAATTAATTAATAATAAAAACAATTAAAATTAAAAAAAAAAAAAAAAAAAGAGATATAGATGCCAATAGTGATCTCCACCGTCCATCAAGGTAGATGAATGGTAGAGATCTTATCTTCACTTTTAAAAAAAAAATTAATTTGGTGAATAATTAAAAAAAAAAAAACTAAAAACATAGTTGTTTTTTTTGAAATGAAGATCTAATATCCAGATTGGATCTCCACCGTCCATCTCATCAGATGGATGGTGGAGATCCAATCTGGATATTAGATCTCCATCCACCTGGAAACCAAGAAGAATTCGAAGAAAATAAAGAAAATGAAAAGAAAAAAAATCTTCATCAACATCTTCAACCCAATCCACCTGGAAACCTTAGAAATAGCCCTAACCATTATCTATCATCATCAATCAATCTCCCAAATCAACCCAGATGAACCTTAAACACATGAACTTCGCATATCAGAAACGAACCTCAATAGCTCCAACAATGACATCAAATAACAATTAATACAAAACCATAATCCATTCCATAACACAATGAATAACTAAATAAAAATGAAAAAAGGATACATTTGTTCGACCATCACCAGACGACCCCTGGAATCAAACCTCGAATCAACAACACCAGCAGATCCACCGCTGCACTGCCGCGCCGCTCCACGACGACAGCACACAGCCCACCGTTCCTCACTATCCTCTCTATCTTCTCCACAAATCGTGTCGGAAACAACATCCGCACGATCTGATCCATTTCCACACCGTTGCACCGCTCGACACAACAATACACAGTTTATCGCATCGCTTCAACGATGGCGGCGACTTTCCAAAACCGCTTCAACGGCGGCACGATCTAATGATGGTTTGAGAGATTGAAGAAAAAGAATAATAAGAGGAAGAAAAGAGAGAGATAGTGATAGAAGAAGAAGAGAGAGAAGGAGAGAGAGAGAGTGACAGAAAAAGAAGAAGAGAGAGAAGGAGAGAGAGAGTGTGTGTGTGATAGAAGAAGAAGAAGCGAGAGAGGGAGAGAGAGAGAGAAAGTGTGACGTTTTTTTTTTTAATTTTTTAATTTTATTTAACTTTTTAATTCAATCCAATTGTCTTAACAAATACATTGACGATTATACCCTCAATATTAACGGATCTGTCACTTTCTTAACTTTTTTATTGTTCAAATTAACGGTCGGACCTTTTCAGCTACTATTTTCAAAACCAATGGTGGTTTGACATTATTTTGCTTTTTCGGGGGTAAATCAATAATAACCCTATAAAATAATTGGCAGTCAAGTTTTAACTGATAAAAGAAATTGTATAATCTACTATATATAAATAAACAATTGATTAAAAAGATAAAGAATTGAAAGCAAAACCCATAAGAAAACGTAATATTAATTAGTAACCAAATATGTAAATAATTATGGGAATAATAAGGATATAAAATCTATAGACCAAATAAAAAGAGCACAATTCATGATACATAAAATATAGCAGAGACAAAGAGTGCTAAATAAGTTATTTTAAGGCAATACATACCAATAACGTAAAAGAGAAATAAACAAATATTACATAAAAGTCTATTTGACTTAAATTCTAGCTTAACCTGAAACAAACAGTTAGAACTCGTGCTAATAACGTGTTATAAAATAAATGCAATATCAAATTATTGTAGAGTATTAGAAAGAACAGAAGAGAAAACTCAAGAAAAATTTATGATAGAGTAACTTTCTATTCTTTCATTCGCTTGTTGGATAGTCTCAATACACACCCATGCACCCTCTATTTATAGGTTAAGAATCATAAGTAGAGGTAATGGGAAAAGACATATAAAATGAAGACACTATTAAGAGGACCATTATTGACTAATGATGGTCTAAGTGAAGGTTATGGAATATCAAAGGGTGGCATCCACACACAATTGGCTTACAACACCATTGAATCAATCTAATGATTAAAATCTTAATTAAAAGTGATCTCATCTCGTAATTTCCAAATATTTGTTGCTATTAAACTATAGAAAATAATTTGATTCCTAATTAACAATGAACCAATTTGTACCAAAAATAAATATCAATATTAAGTGTCAACATTTCACCTTATATAATATTTCATTACAATGATATCGTGATTCTTTGGATCATAATTAATTAATTTAAATATTTAATGCTAAATAATTGTTGGTGTGAGTGAAATATAGGCCACCTTATTCTCTGTGGATCTATTTTACAAACCTTTTTAAGTTTTTGTGAGACAATAACATTAATAATATTCTTTATAAAATATTTAAATGTACTTCTATAGTTAATTGCACATTTTTTTTCCGATTTAGTTAGGTAAAATATGCAGGTGGCTATAATTAATTTTGGTATGTCATGGGTGTCTTCTATTAGAATCATGATTTTTAAATAGAGATATAATTGGGAGTAAATAGATTTGGAGTGGGTTCTCTTATCCCTATCCCTATTTCTTTGCCCTTTCTCTATCGCTACACAAATATCTTGAGGATTTAAATATTTGGGGTCTCAGTGACAACTATACTTTGAACAAAATTCTACATGTGATTTTTTCTATTGGTACTGAAAACATTTTAGTGTTGCAGCCAATATTTGGAAGCTGAGTTTCAATAGCAGAAGATATTTTCGATGTAAAAATTCTTTAATATTATAAAAGTATACTGTCAATCCACCCATTAATAAATTCTATATATAGGATAAGTTATTAATGACATTAACAACTTATCGGATGTAACATATTATTACAAATGGGTACAAAACTGTCTTCGTCAATTTTTTCTTTTAAAAAAATAAAGTGAATAAAACTTCTAGATCGAAAATTTCAACTTGTAATTACAAATAACAACAATTGCTGTCAATGACCCATATCGACCATCTGAGTTCAAGACATTAGGCTACAGTATAAAAATTGCTGTCAATGACCCATGTCGACCATATGAGTTCAACTCGTAATTACAAATAACAACTGCTGTCAATGACCCATATCGACCATATTATTACAAATGGTTAAAAATTGTCTTCGTTAATAAAAAAGAAAGGTTGAAAAAAACCTTCTAGACTGAAATTTTCAACTCATAATTACAAATAACAATGATTGCTGTCAACGATCCATATGGATCATATGAGTTCAAGAACTTAGTTTCTTCTCTTTAGAAGCAGAAATCCTGCAATGACACAAAAGGAAGATGCACTGGCTTTTGGATCACAACATACACAAACAACCTACTGTTGATACCCCTGTAAACATACCATCCCTTGTCAAGCAGATATCAAGAAAGAACAAAAATAGAAAAGAAAACATGTTTTATCAAAAACTCGAAGATATAAAAAATCTTTAGCCATACAATAGTGTCCTTGACAATTTAGAACATTAATGCTGCATATGATCAAGACAAAACTCAAATTTGACTAATTGGCTCTGCAGGAAACATTTGTGATTACTTATGTAATATCACTCTCAAATTCAGAAATCATCTATCAATTATATGGTTAAAGCCAACATTATAAGGTTTCATGGAAGTGAAAGTAGGTACTGAATCAAAATAACTTATAAAGATGAGTAAATTCATTGCCATGCTAACAGAATAATTGGCTATATATGACCAAATCTTTCTGCCATAAATTCTCCAACGATCCTCTCAAGCCTGCTAACCGGATCTTCGAGCTCCAGTCCTTTTATCTCAGTTGCATATTTATTACCAGCTCCTTCAACACCCTGGCTCTTCTCCATATCATGACTTAGACAACCTGTTTTGCCTCTAGTTGCATCTTCTATAAAAGTCTCCAATCTGCCTTTAACACATCCATTTTGATTGATCTTTCCAATCAGTTTTGTCGATGGAGCAAGAAATTCGTCAAGACCAGTAACTGCCTTTGAAGATGAAAATTTCTGACAATGATATGAAGAACGTTGACAATCAGCAAGCTGTCCGTTATTAACTTTATTATGTCGCGTGCTAGATATCAACAATCCTGTAGTGATTAGATTATCTTCCTTAGTTGTACCCCTTGCTTCCCACTAGATGAAGTTTGGGAGGAAAAACAGGAGGAATAGGGGAATCATTAAGTTCCTTCAATTCTATTAGACTAAGTGGCAAAGTTTTTGGAGGTAATCCAGAAGAAGGAGATGCTTCACTAATTTCCTTTTTCTCTGTTGAAGTCTGCACTGATTTTAATGTTCTTATATTATAAATTGAGAACCTTACACTACCTTCAAAACGGTTTACTCTCTTTATTGTTTTTTATCTGTCCTTGCGAGTTATCTTAGAACTCATAAAAGTCCTTTCATGTAGTATAACACCCTCATTTGCAACTAGTAAATGGGAAATTATTTCCTCCACCAATCCATGTAACGGGTTGTAACATCAGTCTCATAAAGCCATGATGGAACATACAAATTAGCATAACTAATTGGGTTGCTGTAATCATTGACTTGAGCAATGCAAGCTGTAGGGTCTTGGTCTAACCTAAATTGCATTGTTACTCTATGTGGATAGTAATGCTCAATACAACCTCGGCCAACCAACTCAGAAATCCTTAATTAAACATAGAGCAAATTACTCTATTTCTTCCCAAAGACTAGAATCAATAGATACTCTCATTTTGTTTTCTGTATAAAACTTAGGAAATTTCCAATTTCTCAAAGTTTTAGCATACGGACGCCAATCAAAACTCTCTTAGGCAAAGTCTTGAATTTTCCTCACATTCTCAACTCTAAGTATTGCATTGTGCCAATGTACAAATCTAAGCTCACAAATTTTGATCAAGTTAGGCTCTGGCCTCAACTCTATAAACCTCTCCCACGCCCAAACCTAACCTAATTGGAGTGGCGAACGTATAATAAACACTAATGCACTGTCTCCATCGTCACAAGCATTGCCTAACAGAGCTAAAGCAACAATCTTTTCTTTCAACAAACTCAAATCTCAATAAATGGCAGCAAGTACAGCAGGTGCAAGTGCAATTCTAGTTCCCCTAGCTAAATGTATTGCAATAGAAAAAATAGTTCTGACAATTACGTTGGAGTTTGGAAAAACAAACCGTGACAACCAATAGGCAAGATATGCTTCATGTTCGATTTTACTTCCACAATCCTTGAATTTCTTCCTCTACATTATACAATTTGCATTTTTGCTTTTAGTTCTACCCAACTGTGTTATCGTTTGGTTTAGTTTCTCTGCGGTGCTTTTCCGTTCATCTGTTTCAAGTAGGCTTAAAACTGAGGACTCCAACAATGAATAACCACAAACCATCATATCCTCCAGTGTAATAGTTGCTTCACCCAAGAAAAAATAGAACTTTTGGCCTTAGGACACCATTTCCCTGCGACACCAAGAACCAAATCATTGTATCTTCTGATTGAATAACTGGAATTCAATATTGCTTCATAGATACGAGCTTTTTTCCAAGTCGATTCACGCAAAGCAGCCATTTTTCCCACCCAAATTTCCCAGTCTTGTTGGAGTAATATGCATCCATGAAATGTTAAACTTCAAAGGCCATTTTTTGGGTTCAAAAGTATGTAGTATGGAGAAGAGACAATGATCAGGAAGCTGAAACACGTCCCCATCAATAGAGGTGACTGTAGGCTGCAGAAAATGGGCTACTCTCATGGTTGGTTCTCCATCACCACTTAAAGAAACTATCAGTTCTTCTCTCTCTACAACACTTACCTCAGATTTTGACAACCCCTCCATGGAAAAAAATGGGTTTGTGGGTTGTGCTGTGTGTGTTTGTAGCTTATAGAGAAAGGGCAGATTTGGCCTTTAAAGAACAGAGAAAGTGGAAAAGGGAGAGCTTACTTGCAGGGAAAGATTGCTGACATGTTGACAATGTGGCTTTCAATTGGCATGCTTCTACCTTTGTCAATCAGAAGATACACTGATTTGCTACCTTTTGGCATGTTGACAATGTGGCTTTCAATTGGCTTTTAATTGGCATGTTGACATTTTTTATTAAGCTACCAATCAAAGCCGCTACCTTGTGTCAATGGGATGTTTGTACAGTTACATATGGTAATTGGTAAGTGATTTCTTACCATATGCCATATTTAGGTAAAAATTGCCAATGCAGGGTACATATCCCTCCACTAGTCAAATCATGACATACCATATTCATATCAAATGGTATGGTAGGAGTTAGAAAGTAATTTGCCTAGTTTATTGAAATATTTATTAATTATTCTACATTCAGTTAAATGGGATAATTTTCTTGTCAATATGGGTTGTTGTTAATGGAAGATATTGTTGGAAGATAATATTTGTTGATTTGAAATTCTATGGTTTATTTAAAGATAAAGATTTCATGAATAAAGATAAAATTTATTAAGTTGATGAGCTTTCTATTAATGACACAAGTACTGTATACAACAACAAAATTTTAGAAGTCAAAAGTAGAGTACTTAGACAAATGCTTGTTAGGTTGAAAGCTTGTTTACAATTCCTGATGACAGTTTGTTTATGATTATTTATTTTGAAATTACGAATTTTAAAAGTTTTTAAGAATCATTCTGATTGGATTAAATTGTATTTAGAGGGGCTACTTAGCACTAGTCTTTGAGAGTTAATTAGTTTAAAATCTGAAAGTAAGGGAAAAAAATATTTATTTTTACAGCCTTTTAACTTTTAAGAGATTTATTTTTTATTATTCTTAAATCTCTAAATGTCATAAATATATCATTTAGGTCCCGTTTGGCACGCGGGATTGGATTGAATTATTGTCATGAGATTGGATTGAATTTGATAAATTAATGCTATGATATATTTGGTGTAGTATGAGATTGGATAAGTTATTGCTATGATGTGTTCAATGTAATATGGAATTGGATAAAATTAATATTAAATAATTAAATTATTTTCAAAAATAAATAAACGTATTTTCAAAATTATCAAATATATATATGGTTTCAAAGAGTTGGGCAATTGGCCATCTGGAAGAAGAAGAAGAAGGTGGACTTCAAAGGAAGAAGAAGCTGGAGGAAGTAGTGCCGTTGTTGCCACAACTGATGAAGCCCAATGGTGTAGCCAAAGGGAAGAAGAAAGCGGTGGGTGCCAGGTCGTGGATGAGGTTCAACTTGATGGGAAGATCAGAGCTAGTCGCGCTGCTGCCGTCGCTTATCCTCCTTCGCCATGTTTCTTACCACTGTCGCTGCCATCGCCTCCACCTTGTCCAAACTTGGTTGTGCCAATAATGACTTGTGAATTCGCATAATCTCCTCCACTACTAGTCGGTCGATTGCATGCATACTACCCCTCAGTTTTTTCTTCTTCCTCTAGTTCTTCTTCTTCCTTGGCCGATTGCTGGTTCTTCTTTGATTTGATTTATCACGCTGGTGTCGTGGGTTTCATTTAACCTACCACAGTGGGATAAAAACAAAAGATGTGATTGGTTTTTCCAATCCCATGCTTTTACCAAACATGGGTTTGGACTGGATTTTATCCAAACCCATGTAACAAACATGACCTTAGAGAGTTAGGGGACTTGGGATATCTCAGGGGTAGGGAATTAGGTAAATCCCAGTCTCATTCCTTGTTTGGTTGAGACATAGGACTAGACATAGAGACAATCTTATGTATCAACTAGTCCATAGCAATAATACAAATTAGTTCCATGTTTTAGTCTCACCACTTATTAATTTTTATTTATATATTTATATTATTAAATATATTAAAAATTAATGTAATATATTTTATAAAAATATCTTCTAAAGAAGAATGTTTTTGGTGTCGATTAAAAGTTAATATATTTATTATAATTTATTTATTTTATTAAAAAATTAATTTACTACTTATAAAAACAATATATTTTTATAGGCAAAGTTTGATCCAACATTTTTTAAATATTCTATATAAATATGGAATGAAACCTTACGACATCCCTACATTTATTTTTTTACTTTTATCTCCTAAAATCAATTTATAAAGATTAGCTTTAATGTCTAAATAGGAGTAAAAAAAATTTCAAGTTAAAAATATAAGACCCTTCAAGCACACTACACACACGAGTGAAAATTCTTCGTTTAACAAAACTTCATTAAATGATTACAACATATGAAAAAGCAAATTACCAAACATTTAAAAGATCTGGCAACACTTGCATACAACATATACAAATTTGTCTCCAAGGCAATCCAAGAAATGAGAATACATTTACCTTCATCTCCTGTTTACGATCAGAGGACCTATTACACTCCCCCCACCAATTATCCAAGTGCCATGCTTAGATAGAACCAATCCACTTCATTTTTATTTCCATCTTTTCCTTCTCCGCTTTGATAATCAGCTGGTTGAACAGTTTCAGTACATTACTTAGGAAGTGGAGATCCACAAAGTTCATTGCCGGCAAAACAAGATGCATTGAAGCTTTTTAATTGAGTGCTTGAAGGAATTTTCCTAGTTAACTTGTTCTTCGAAAGGTTCAAGTAACTTAAGAATGTCAAATCCGAAATACTTTGTGGAATTTCTCCAGAAATCTCTTTTTTAGAGAAGTTAAGTTGCTCCAAATATTAGAGCACCAATACTTACCGGAATTCTTCTGGTTAAAAAATTGTACGATAGATTCAATGATACCAACACTCTAAAACTTGTAATTTCTCCATGAATGTCTCTTGAGAAATTGTTCCTTGAAAGGTCTGAATTTTACCAACTTGAGAATGGTGTTATACTCAACCACTTCCCCTTTCATTGTAAGTAATGCATCCTCTGTAAACTTTGCTGCAGACATATGAATAAAAATAATATTGTAGGTAGTTAGACACTGAAATGTCCATCACCATTGCACTTAAATTACCAATACATTTTGGTATGCTTCCGGACAAATTGTTGTAAGCAAGATCTAAGATTTGAAGATCTGTTAGAAAACAAAGCTCTGCTTGTAAAAGGCAATGGAATTTACTTCCATGTGTTGGAATGAAAAAACAAAAATCAATAATTTGTTTTTCATAAAATTAAGGATTTTGCGGAACATTGAGTTTCAAAAACGTTTTTAGAAAACTCAAGAGTCCAAGATCTATAAAACAATGAAATAAAAATAATATAAAGAAATAAAAATCATATTTTTACCTTCTGTATTGATCTCTGTGGATTGCTCACCACCTTGCCTTCCTTGATATATCTCGAAACCAAGAAACAAGCGAGTGGACACAATTATATAGAATTGTGCTCACTTACTTTTTGATTTCTTTCTAAAAAAAATCAACTTAAATCAATGATTATAAGAGGTGAGTGTTTGATTTTGGTTATACAAAGAACAAAGACACAAATTCTTGTTCTTTGTATTTGTTGAAAAAAAAAACTTTTTCTTTTCTCTTGTTTTTTCTCAAAAACATAAACAACAACCAAAAACCTAGATGTAGAAAAGAAACTTTTTCTTTTTATAGGCAAACAATTAGGGTTTTAATTAATCAATATTAATATTGACCCTAATCTTATTATAATTAAACTTTTACCCCATATAATATAATTAATTCAAAATTAATTCATATTATATTTTGAAATAAAACTTGTAACTTTTAATAAATTAATTCATAATTAATTATACCAAAGTCACTAAGAATTGGATTCAAGACCTCTTATAAAATTAATTAAATAATTATTAATTCATAATTAATAATTAAATAATTTGAATAATCAATATTATTCAAATACTAAGTGAACACAAATTTTTTTTGTTACTTATGTAACACCTGTAATTGGATGGTCCAATTACAATATTCTATATACACGTTTCTTATAGTAAAATGAGCTATCAAGGGGACCCGATGGACCTACAGTTTTGAGCTCCAATAATATTGGAATTATTAATTAAACTCTTTAATTAAATAATTCACTATTATTAATCTTAAAGTTACTCCACTAAAAACTTAAGATTGCACTCTCAAAATTGTAGATGTTTTTTATACAATCTGAAATTTTTCAGTGTCCATTGATTTAATCACTACATATGATTTGACCCTCCACAAATAGTTTATAATTAGAGCAAGGTCAAATGTCCGTTTTACCTCTCTAATTATTTCTTGATCCTTAAGTACCATTGATTCTCTAATGAACAATATATTCATAACAACTTATGAATTTATCTTTCTGTTTACATATAAACAGAAAGTTGAGCGCTCTTATTGTTCAAGACCTGAATCAACCCTTAAGGGAACTACTTTTCTACTTCTCGCAAGAAGGAGTGGATTCCACTATTGTATAGAATGTTCCCAGCTACTTACTAAATCATATCCCCAAAGTACGAAGTTATTGATCGGGGATCTACACCGATCTCACCCATGTAAATCAAAGGAAATAACTTAATAAGCAGGAGTTCATAATACACTCAGAATTAAGATCAATTCATATATGATCATCTGGTTGATAAATATAAATCTCTAAGGTTAACGGATATTATTTAGAGACTTATATTTATCGTGGTCCAGTCCTATATAATATTTATTATATAAGGTGCCTCCATTTCCATGTCACCACATGAATAGTCTTGGATAAGACTATCGTATCAAATACGAAAGGGACCGCAGCTATAGATTTACCACAAATGAAGTACCCAGCTTCGTTTGTTTTCTACGGACTCTTTAAATTACTTATCTCAAACTAAATCCACCTGTATATAACACTTATACACTTAGTTTGAAATTACATCAGTAATCAAGGATGTTTCTCATGATATATACGATTTTTGCAAAATATATAAATTGAATGAAATGAATATTTTATTAAAAATTTATAAAACCGTTTACAATATTACAAGCTCTTAGGGCAGAAACCCTAACAATCTTCCACTTGCCCTAGAGCAGATAAGACATATCTCGTAATCCTAGACCTTCTAGATGACCTTCAAATACTTTAGCCGTTAAGGTCTTCGTAAACGGATCAGCAAGGTTGTCTTGTGATGCAATCTTCATCACTTTTACATCTCCCCTTCGTACGATCTCCTTAATGAGATGATATTTCCTCTCTATATGCTTCCCTCGTTTATGGCTTCTTGGTTCTTTAGAATTGGCCACTGCACCACTATTGTCACAATAAAGGGTGAGTGGTTTATCCATGTTTGGAACAACTTCCAGATCAGCCAAGAATTTACGTAGCCATACCGCTTCTTTAGCTGCTTCACAAGCTGCTACATATTCGGCTTCCATAGTGGAGTCAACAATGCATGATTGCTTAATACTCCTCCATGTAATGGCTCCACTACGAAGGGTAAATACTGATCCGGACGTAGATTTCCTTGAATCTTTGTCTAACTGAAAATCAGAATCCGTATATCCTAATGGGATCAAATCCTCTCTAGAATATACTAGCATATAGTTTCTCGTTCTCCGAAGATACTTAAGAATATGCTTTACAGCCACCCAATGATCAAATCCTGGATTAGATTGATAACGACTAACTATTCCCACCGAATAACATATATCCGGTCTCGTGCATAACATAGCATACATGAGACTGCCTACTGCAGAGGCATATGGAATCCGTCTCATATCCTCAATTTGTTGAGGTGTCTTAGGACACTGTTCCTTAGACAAATGAACTCCATGACGAGAAGGTAAATTACCTTTCTTAGAGTTCTGCATCGAAAATCGCATAAGAATCTTATCGATATATGATGCCTGAGACAGCGCTAACAGTTTGTTCTTACAATCCCTTATTATTTGGATCCCAAGGACATAACTGGCCTCTTCCAAATCTTTCATTTGGAATTGGCTAGCGAGCCAATTTTTTACGTCTGATAATATTCCTATATCATTCCCAATGAGTAGAATATCGTCAACGTAAAGTACAAGGAAAACCACTTTCTTATTGATAATTCGTTCGTATACACAATGCTCATCAATATTTTGCTCAAAACCATAAGACTTGATCGAAGTATCAAATCTTATGTTCCAAGATCGAGATGCTTGTTTAAGTCCATAAATGGACCTTTGCAACTTGCAAACCTTTTGCTCTTGACCTTGGGATACAAATCCCTCTGGTTGTACCATATAGATACTTTCATCAAGATTACCATTCAAAAATGCAGTCTTGACGTCCATTTGCCAAATCTCATAATCGAGACATGCAGCAATGGAGAGAAGAATCCGAATGGACTTAAGCATAGCTACTGGCGAGAAAGTTTCCTCATAGTCAACTCCCTCTTTCTGAGTATAACCCTTTGCCACTAGTCTAGCTTTAAAGGTTTCTACCTTTCCATCCACTTCTTTCTTCCTTTTGTAGATCCACTTGCAACCTATGGGTTTTATCCCATCTGGTTGATCTACAAGTTCCCAGACAGAGTTGGAGTACATAGACTTCATCTCGAGATTCATTGCTTTAAGCCATTCTTCTTTATCAGAATCCTCTATTGCATCATGGTATGTCAATGGATCATCTACACTCTCATCAGAGATAGCAATCTGTGCCTCTCCGATCTTTCTGTAGCGGACTGGTGGTCTAATAACCCTCCCACTACGACGAGGTGGTAGATGATTCTGATGAGAATTTGTCTGACGTTCAGACGTGGTCTGAATTATGTCTTTGTCAACAACTATTGTTGACGGGTTACTGGTCGAACCAGGAAGTAATTCCTCTAGTACAACTTTACTTCGAGGTTTGTACTCTCTCATATAGTTCTCTTCAAGAAACGTAGCGTTTGTCGATACAAACACTTTGTTTTCTTCAGGACTATAAAAGAGTCCACCCCTAGTCTCTCTGGGATAACCTACAAATAGGCAAACTTTTGAACGTGGTTCCAGCTTCCCAGTCTTGTTCTTCAGCACATGTGTTGGACAACCCCAAATGCGAAAATGTCGTAAACTAGCTTTGCGACCATTCCACAACTCCAGGGGTGTCTTTGGAACTGACTTAGATGGTACAACATTCAAAATATACATTGCAGTTTGCAATGCATAACCCCAGAATGAACTAGGTAATGATGAGAAACTAAACATAGATCTCATCATGTCCAAAAGGGTTCGATTTCTCCTTTCTGCAACACCGTTCTGTTGGGGTGTTCCAGGAGCAGTCAGTTGGGATAGAATCCCATGCTCAAGTAAGTAATCCTCGAACTCTGTATCGAGATACTCACCTCCACGATCCGATCGTAGAGTTTTCAATGTTTTACCTAATTGATTTTCAACTTCAGCTCGAAATTGTTTGAACTTTTCAAAAGTTTCTGACTTCCGTTGCATCAGGTAAACATACCCATATCTAGAATAATCATCAATAAAGGTGACGAAATATTCATAACCGCCTCTAGCTTTAACATTCATAGGACCGCAGACGTCCGAATGTATAAGCTCTAGTGGTTCCTTAGCTCTAACCCCTTTACTAGTAAAAAGTCTTTTGGTCATTTTACCTTCTAAACATGATTCACAAACAGGTAAAGTGTCGATCTTTAACTCACTTAAATGTCCGCTCTTTACCAGTCTATCTAATCTGTCAAGGTTAATATGACCAAGTCTTAGATGCCAAAGATATGTGTCATCATTTTGAGAAATCTTTTGTCGTTTTGTTTTTGGTTTTTCAACCTTAAACATTTCAGTATTAAACAGTGGGTTATGCATTAACGGTCTTAACACATATAAATTGCTTTCTTGTATCCCTGAACAAATTTTCAAACCATTTCTAGAAATAATAACTGATTTATTATAAAAAGAAACAGAATAATTAAATTCCAAAAGTTTGGATACAGAAATCAAATTTCTTTTAAAACCTGGAATATAATAAACATTGTTCAGTATGATAAAATAATTATTATTGAAATGAAGTCTAACTTCTCCCACTGCCTTTGCTGAAACGACTTCCCCAGTCCCGACTCGCATGTTGAACTCGCCCTCACCAAGCTGCCTATAAGAGTCAATCAACTGCAAAGAAGAACAAACATGATTAGTGGCTCCTGAATCAATTATCCAAGTGGATGAATCATCCTCCACTAAACAAGATTCAATGACTAGTAAATCATATTTACCTTTCATCTTCTTCTCTTTGAGCTCATTGAGGTACTTAGGGCAGTTCCTCTTCCAATGTCCATCGACACCACAATGGAAACATTTTCCTTTGGGTTTGGTGGCCTTAGAGCTCTTTTTGTTCTTCTTCTTGGTAGCTTGTGTTTTGGGCTTAGGTGTAGCCTTTTTGGTGTTTCTCTTCCTCTTGTTTTTAGCAGAAGAAGAAGACTCAGCAACATTTGCTTCACCAGACTTACTCTTATCCTTATTCATTGACTCATAAGTAGTAAGCTCATTAAGTAATTGAGTAAGTGAGTAAGTCAACTTGTTCATAACATAGTTACTCTTGAATTGCATGAAACTCTTCGGAAGAGTTTCCAAGATCATACTCACTTGGCTACGTTCGTCTATTGCCCCTCCATGGCTTTCAGCTATGTTAAAGTGGGTCATCATTTTCAAAACATGCTCTCGAACAGATGTACCCTCCTTCATCTTAGCAGTCATCACAGCACAAACAGCTTCGTGCCGTTGCTGCTCAGAAGGTTGCCCAAACATGCCCTGCAATGACTCTAGCATCTGAGTTGCTGTTGTCATTGACTCGTGCTTGGTAGCAAGCACCTCGGACATCCCTGCTAACAAGTAGCAGCGGGCCTTTTCATCAGCTGTGACCCATTTCTGATGGGCCTCGCGCACAGCACGTCCAGCATTATCTGCTGGCTGAGGAGGACAAGGTTGAGTCGTGACAAATTTGAGGTCCTCACAGACCAGGACTGCGTTCATATTACTTTTCCATTTGACATAATTTTCCCCGTTAAGTTTATCATTAGCAAGAATAGAAATCAACGGAGATATCATTGCTAAAAATAAATAAAATGGAATTCATTTAATATCAATTTGCAAAATTTAATATCATGTAATTTTGGCATAAAATTAAACGTGATGCATGATCCACGAATAATAAATTATCAAAATCCCTAAAATTAATAATAATGCCACGATAATCTAACATGCCACAAATAGGTGCCGCCGTAGGGTAGGTCAAATATTTGTATGTTAGACTGAGACATTCTCAATCAAATAATATAACAGAAAACTCTTTTTCATATATTATTTGACTACCGTTTTTCGGTCAGGAAAAATAATTAACAATTAATTATTTCCTTTATGAGTGTAACCCATCATTTCGGAGTCCATAGACTTAACTCGAGAATTGCCGCCGTAGGGTAGGTCAATCACAAGATACATCTAGAATTCCTATCCGTTAGGAAGTCAACCTTGATCAACCTAAATGGACACCATCCGTAGGGGGACGATAACAAAGCCGTCTCGAGGCGCCATTTAAGTTTTACGGTGTTGAACTAATGATGGAGACCGCGGGATATATTGTCATATATCCCTCTCCCACTCACTATTTTAGGGTTAGGGATTTCTATTAGATTTTTCTAGTCATTGTCTTAGATTATTAACGGCTAAAAAGATAATCTAAATTACTAGGAATTTGTGTGTTATTAAAGTTCGAAACTTATTAACACTTAATAAATTATCAGATTTTTAACATTTAAAAATCTAATTTAATATATCCATTTAATGAATTACCGGATTTTTAACACTTAAAAATCTAATTCAATTTATAAATCTAATGAATTACCAGATTTTTTAACGTTTAAAAATCCAATTCAATTTATAAATCTAATGAATTACCAGATTTTTTAACATTTAAAAATCCAATTCAATTTATAAATCTAATCAAAATAATCAAAATTATAAAGAATAGATTTAATATGATATCATCCGATTTTAACTAATTAAAATCTAATCCACATTATGAATGCCAATTTATTGAAATCAAATTTCTAATTTGAAACCTATGATTTTCTATTAAAATCAGTTCAAATTATTTTAAAGGCATTCCATGTATTATTTTTCTATTTATACTAATAAACAATTTTAATAGCAAAATAAAAATAATACATATGATGCATGTCATGTTATAATGTAGTGAGTAGGCGCTTCATGATTCTATATGACATATTTTTAATGCATGTACATGTTATATATATTTATCCATTCATCTTATGAAAATAAAAAATAAATAAATAAATAACATGTGTATGACCGGGTTCTTTGGTTTTAACGACCTACAACTAATTTTAAGATTACAAAAATTAACCAAGGCATTCCTTGGCCTTCACTTGTAGTCTTCATAGTCTTCATGGTCTTCAAGGTCTTCATGGGCTTATAATTAAATCTAATTTAATTATCAAAAACTTCTATCAAATAGATTAGACTAGAAAAGCCCATTTCTTGATTTATGGATCCAAGAAAATTATCCAATCATATGGATATTTTCAATAGTGTTACAATTGAAATGGAAACCCCAAAAATATGGAACACATAATTTTAGGGACTATTATTATAATTTTATTTGTTTGCACATCTAATGTGCAACGCATCTAATGCGCATACATTTATTCATAATAAATGTCTTATTGGACCGTTCAAAACAGCCGCATTAATAATCCATTTCAATTCAAGTAATTATATTTTAAACGGTAGTTTTAAATACTATTAAATAAAACCAGCCGTTTTCAAAATAATTTTCCGTTTCAAATCATAATTATACCATTCAAAACAGCTGCATTAAAAATCCATTTTAATGCAATTAATTATATTTTAAACGGTAGTTTTAAATACAATTAAATAAAACCATCCATTTTCAAAATAACTTTCCGTTTCGAATCATAATTATACCATTCAAAATAGCCACACAATAAATTTCCATTTATACAATTAATTATGTTTGAAATGGTAGTTTTAAATACAATTAAATAAAACCTTCCATTTTCAACATAAAAAAAATCTAATTCGAATCATAATTCTGGCACAGCAAATCAACCCCGTTGACATCAATCTTCAGATTTACATTTTCAAAAAAATAAAGCCTAAAACTATTGAATTACAACGAAAAAAAAAAATGCCACAAACGGCTTACATATTAATCGAATAAAAATTTGCCACAAACGGCTTACATATTAATCGAATAAAAATTTGCCACAAATGGCTTACATATTAATCGAATAATATAACCAAAGAACCATACAATTAACGATCATACCATGCAATCCCATTCATCAAACATGAATATAAAATATGCATATCAATAATCAAATCAAAATAATAGTGCCTACTCATTGACATACATAATCAATACAAACATATTATTTTAAAATTCATTGTTTTATTGAAAACCTTGGCTCTGATACCAATTGTTGGAATGAAAAAACAAAAATCAATAATTTGTTTTTCATAAAATTAAGGATTTTGCGGAACATTGAGTTTCAAAAACGTTTTTAGAAAACTCAAGAATCCAAGATCTATAAAACAATGAAATAAAAATAATATAAAGAAATAAAAATCATATTTTTACCTTCTGTATTGATCTCTGTGGATTGCTCACCACCTTGCCTTCCTTGATATATCTCGAAACCAAGAAACAAGCGAGTGAGCACAATTATATAGAATTGTGTTCACTTACTTTTTGATTTCTTTCTAAAAAAAATCAAATTAAATCAATGATTATAAGAGGTGAGTGTTTGATTTTGGTTATACAAAGAACAAAGACACAAATTCTTGTTCTTTGTATTTGTTGAAAAAAAAAACTTTTTCTTTTCTCTTGTTTTTTCTCAAAAACATAAACAACAACCAAAAACCTAGATGTAGAAAAGAAACTTTTTCTTTTTATAGGCAAACAATTAGGGTTTTAATTAATCAATATTAATATTGACCCTAATCTTATTATAATTAAACTTTTGCCCCATATAATATAATTAATTCAAAATTAATTCATATTATATTTTGAAACAGAACTTGTAACTTTTAATAAATTAATTCATAATTAATTATACCAAAGTCACTAAGAATTGGATTCAAGACCTCTTATAAAATTAATTAAATAATTATTAATTCATAATTAATAATTAAATAATTTGAATAATCAATATTATTCAAATACTAAGTGAACACAAATTTTTTTGTTACTTATGTAACACCTGTAATTGGATGGTCCAATTACAATATTCTATATACACGTTTCTTATAGTAAAATGAGCTATCAAGGGGACCCGATGGACCTACAGTTTTGAGCTCTAATAATATTGGAATTATTAATTAAACTCTTTAATTAAATAATTCACTATTATTAATCTTAAAGTTACTCCACTAAAAACTTAAGATTGCACTCTCAAAATTGTAGATGTTTTTTATACAATCTGAAATTTTTCAGTGTCCATTGATTTAATCACTACATATGATTTGACCCTCCACAAATAGTTTATAATTAGAGCAAGGTCAAATGTCCGTTTTACCTCTCTAATTATTTCTTGATCCTTAAGTACCATTGATTCTCTAATGAACAATATATTCATAACAACTTATGAATTTATCTTTCTGTTTACATATAAACAGAAAGTTGAGCGCTCTTATTGTTCAAGACCTGAATCAACCCTTAAGGGAACTACTTTTCTACTTCTCGCAAGAAGGAGTGGATTCCACTATTGTATAGAATGTTCCCAGCTACTTACTAAATCATATCCCCAAAGTACGAAGTTATTGATCGGGGATCTACACCGATCTCACCCATGTAAATCAAAGGAAATAACTTAATAAGCAGGAGTTCATAATACACTCAGAATTAAGATCAATTCATATATGATCATCTGGTTGATAAATATAAATCTCTAAGGTTAACGGATATTATTTAGAGACTTATATTTATCGTGGTCCAGTCCTATATAATATTTATTATATAAGGTGCCTCCATTTCCATGTCACCACATGAATAGTCTTGGATAAGACTATCGTATCAAATACGAAAGGGACCGCAGCTATAGATTTACCACAAATGAAGTACCCAGCTTCGTTTGTTTTCTACGGACTCTTTAAATTACTTATCTCAAACTAAATCCACCTGTATATAACACTTATACACTTAGTTTGAAATTACATCAGTAATCAAGGATGTTTCTCATGATATATACGATTTTTGCAAAATATATAAATTGAATGAAATGAATATTTTATTAAAAATTTATAAAACCGTTTACAATATTACAAGCTCTTAGGGCAGAAACCCTAACACCATGATGGTTGAGAATCTTCAATTTTGACAGTCTTTCTCCAATCCCAATTTGGAACATTTCCAACAAAAGCATTTTCACGAAGATCAAGTGCAACTATCTCTATACAATGTTCAAGTGACATCGATATTGTTCTAGATAAATTGTTTCCATGAAGATGTAAGGATTGACGTGAACTTAAGGTTCCAATGGAATTGGGAAGTCCACCAATGAATTTATTCTCACTTAAATTCAAAACTTTTAAGGCTCTCCAATTCATCAAGCAATAAGGGATTTTCTCCATCTAAAAGGTTTTTCCCAAGGTTAAGAATTTGCATTCTCTTGGACACATGCATTTCATAAGAGAAGAAATAAGAAATTAATCCTGACAAAGCGTTGTTAGAAAAATCGACAACATATACATGTGAAGGTATAGAAGGCAATGGACCAGATAATTTATTCGAGCTCAAATCAAGGGCCTCAAGTTTACCAATCTTAGGTAAATTTGGTATACATCCATGCATTCGGTTATGAGAAAGATTAAGAAAAGAGGATTGACGAAGAAAATTTCAAATCTTACTAGGAATGACTGAGTTAGATAAATCTAGATATAATAAAAACTTCAATGAAAAAATCCGAGATAGAAATTGAGGCCTTAAAGAATAGGAGCCCAATTGTAATATTTCGAGTTGATGAAATGGAGGAGTCCGACCTTACTAACTTCAAACGTTGGCATGTTGTTAGATGCAGGAAACACTAACAAACTTGTAAGATTTACAAAGTGAATTTCATGAAGACTTCTATTCAATTTGTTAAGGAAGAGTTCTAGAGATCTCAATGATGAAAGTTCTCCTAAACAAAGTGGAATGCACCAGAAATGGAGTTGTCAGACATATCAAGAGATTTGGTATTTTTAAGTAGTCCAAGTTTATTAGTCAAATGACAAAAAAATAATAATAATAATAAATGACATTTACGTTATGGGCCAATGCCAATCATTAGCAAAAGACAAGCCCATGCATATAGGCCCAAATATCTAAGAAGGTGATGTTAATTTGTACTTGTCAATTTCTTATTATTAGATTTTTCATACCGGAATTGTTGGCGTCTAGTAATGGATCCTAGTCCGAGCTGAATTTCCATCATCATCTCCCTACAAGCCTTCAATTTTGTTCCAAATCCTTTGACTTGTATTCCATTTTCATGTACTAACCCAAATTGTTAGTTTTGGTTACTAACCAATTTATGTCTGTTTTTATGGGTTAGTATTGGTTTGTGAACGAAACTAATTGAACTAATTCATGAGGGCCAGACCTCTGTTATTTATTTTTTTCTCAATCTCTTTTTAGATTTACTTTGTTAGGATTTACAACTTCCATTGGATTGATCCGATGTTTTAAAGACATACAAATATTTCAAAAGTTAAGATTAAGAGAAAAAAAATGGTGGGTTGTCTCTGTTGGAAAAATTCGCCTCCCAAAACCTCTTCTTAAAAAACAACCTGCCTTTTGTAAGAATATAAAAAATAATAGAGAAATAAAATAGAAAAATAATAACAATCACCACAACACAAGAATTTACGTGGAAAACTCCAAAACAGGAGAAAAAACCACAGCCCTCATAAAGAAATTCACTATGTGAAAAATTGTTACAATCACATACACTATTCTCTCACATCCCACCAACCCAATACACCCCCACTCTTCAAAGCATACATCAACTCACACCTTTCTACACTCTAAAATAATAAGAATAAGAAAGGAATTTAAATAGAGTAAAAAACAATGCTTAAAGTATCTTTGACTGAGGCGATTTGAAACCAAAACCTTGAGCTCCTTTTATAGCCTTCAAAAGCTATTCTCACTTGTTTTGTTTCAGATGTGGGATTGGCTTTACTTTTCTTTTTGCCTTTTGTTTTCGATGTGGGATTGACTCCACTTTTATTTTTGCCAATTTCTTAACAAACTCCACCTTGGCAAAATAAAAAAAAACATCCGCTGCAGCTACGGTGCAATCATTATCTATACTGACAATCATAATTCTCAACCCAGAGAACTATCATACTCCATCATAAAAGAGTACACTCACTTAGAATTACCACATTTCAAGAATTTCACTTCCGCACATGTCGAAAAACCTGCTGAACATTTATGGTGCAACTTCCACATTTGGCTTTACTGGAAGTTTATTAGCCATCGACATACATTCCACCACACACCTTGCATCAATGCCAAATCAATGCCCGTGTGCAATTATGGATCCGCTAACAACACATCCTCTTCCATAGCAATGCGAACATACCATGAGGATGTACTTCTCACTTCTCAAAGGAAATCTTTTTCTCCTATGAGGGAGACACTATTAGCTTCTACCTCGGAGCTTTTTACCGAACCCGCTCCACCTTGACAATTTTTCTTGACGTGCCTAGATTGTCCACACCCCCAGCAAATTATATTTTTCCCGGAGTTCTTTTTCTTTTGGTTGCTCCCATTTCTAGTTACCAACATTGTGTCTGCTGATGAAGTGCAATCTCCACTTTTCAGCCTTCTCTCCTCAGAAAGGAGTTTATCGGTAACTTCTACAAATTTCAGAGTCTCCTTCCCATACATCAAAATAGGTTTCATATGCTCATAGGAAGGTGGAAGAGACAAGATGAGTCTTAATGCTTTATCCTCATCTTCAATTTTAACTCCAATAGTCTCTAGTTCAGAAACAATACCATTGAGAACACTCAGGTGATCTGAAATTTTCATACCTTTAGGTATAATCGATTTGAGATGCCTTTTGCCTAATACAACTCTTCAAGCTTCTCCCAGAGTTCCTTGGCTGTTGATATTCCATACACGTTTACAAGAACATTCTTGGCCAAACACAGGCGAATTGTACTTGCGGCTCTCAAATCTAGATTTTCCCAATCTTCATTGCTCATACTAGGCTTGCTAGAATCTTTCTCTTCGTTGGAATCTTCATTGAGAACGAGCTTGGTTTCTTTTCTAACGCCTTGTGTAACCCAGATTGTATCAGCACATCTTTGACTTGCACTTGCCACAAGTCAAAATTTATCTTTTCATCAAATTTCTCCACATCAAACCTCATAAGGCTTGAAAACTTTAACATAATTTTATACTGTAATAGTGCATCCGTAGTCCGTGAACAATACACCAAGTAAGTTTCCAGGAAAAAGATGTCGGTTACAATGGACACAGTTAAATATTAAGTCTTTCCTAGCCAGAACCTTCCCTAAACATGTACTTTCACACCACCACACTTATTCCATCAACCAATAACAATTCTTTTCTAATGTGGAAGATCAGACAATGCTACAACCATAGAGCATACTAAGAATTTTTTAAAACATCTGACACCTTACCAACTAGGCAACCAGGAACCTGGCTCTGATACCACTTGTTGGGAAAATTCGCCTCCCAAAACCTCTTCTTAAAAAACAACCTGTCTCTTGTAAGAATATCAGAAATAATAGAGAAATAAAATAGAAAAACAATAACAATCACCACAACACAAGAATTTACGTGGAAAACTCCAAAACAGGAGAAAAAACCACGACCCTCAAAAAGAAATTCACCATGTGAAAAATTGTTACAATCACATACACTATTCTCTCACATCCCACAATCCCAATACACCTACACTCTCCAAAGCATACATTAACTCACACCTTCCTACACTCTAAAATAATAAGAACAAGAAAAGAATTTAAATAGAGTTAAAAACAATGCTTAAAGTGTCTTTGACTGGAGCGATTTGAAACCAAAACCTTAAGCTCCTTTTATAGCCTTCAAAAGTCATTCTCCCTTATTTTGTTTCAAATGTGGGATTAACTTTACTTTATTTTTACCTTTTGTTTCCGATGTGGGATTGATTTCACTTTTATTTTTGCTAATTTCCTAACTGTCTCATATACAACATTTGCAATGATTCCTCTGGTAATTTGATGCACTCTTAATAAGTTGCATTTAAACTAATACAGAAAGGGTTGAAATAAACCGAATTGGTTCTAAGATAATATCACGGCTTATTTAAACCAATGCTATAGTGATCATTTATGATAATTTGTCATTCTATTAATTATATGTATAATAATGCAAACCAAAATATAGACCAAGTTTGATCCAGCATTTTATAATTGTTTTACATACACATGGAATGATCTCTTAAGATAATTTCACTGCAGGCATAAGAGTGAAGACTCTCGTTTATTATAATTCGTGTAATGACTACAACACAAAAAAACAGCATTGAACCAAACAGAAAGATCTAGCTGCACTTTCTTACAACAAATACAAATTTGTCTCCAAGGCGATCTAAGAAGTGAGAATACATGCACCTCCATGTTCTGTTAAAAAGCAGAGGGCCTATTACACTCAGGAACCCCACCATAGATCCAATTGTCGTACTTACATAGAGCCAATCAACTTTATCATCACCATCGCTATCATCATTCCCTCCATTTTCATCATCAGGTTCTGGAACTGTACAATTGTCAGGAAGTGGAGATCCACTAAGTTCATTTCTAGCGAAACATAATGCATTGAGGCTCTGTAATTGAGTGCCTATAGGTATTTTCCCAGTTAAATGGTTATTGGAAAGATTCAAGGGACTTAGGAACATCAAAGCCGAAATACTCTCCGGAATTTCATCAGAAAGCTGATTTTCTGACTAATCAAGAGGCTCCAACTTTGTCATGACACCAATGGTCTTCGAAATTCTTTCAATAAAAGAATTGTGTGGTAGGTTCAATGACACCAGTGTTCCAAGATTTGTAATTTCTCTTGGAATCTCTGCGAAAAAATTGTTTCTGGAAAGGTCTATAAGTCTTACCAAGTTGAGAATGGTATCATATTCAAAGGCTTTCCCTTTCATCACAAGTGATGCATCCTCCATAGTGCTTCCACTAATAATGTCAGAATCATATGCATATATTATGGAGTCATATTCTGAATAGTTGGTTGTCACCATGGACCTTAAGTTACCAATACATCTTTGTATAGACCCACACAAATTATTGTAAGACACATCTAAGATGTGTAGATGTATTAGATGACAAAGGTCCTTCGGCAAACTACCATAAAAATTATTTGAATGAAGGTTGAGAATCGCTATTTCCAAAAGTCTTTCTCCAATCCAACTTGGAACATTTCCAAGAAATTCATTTTCACCAATATCAAGAGACACAAGCTTTGTACAATTTTGAATCGATGTCAATGTTCCAGAGAAATTATCCTACGAAGATTTAGTGATTGAAGGAAACCTAGATTTCCCATGGAAGTTGGACTTGTGCCGGAAAATTTGTTCTTACTTAAATTTATAAATCTTAAGTCTTTCCAATTCATGAAGCAGTCAAGTAATTCCCTATATAAAAGTATTTCTCCAAGGTTGAGAATTTCCATTCTCTTTGACTCATTTATCCTATGACATAATAAATGGGAAATTGTTCCTAAAAACGAATTATTGGAGAGATAGAGTGCATACACTTTGGAAGATAGAGAAGGCAGAGGACTAGATAAACTATTTGAACTCCAACCAACGAAATTAAGTGCATTTACCTCGACTAAATTCGGAATCTCACCACGGATTTGGTTATGAGAGAGGTCCAAATAAACCAACTGAAAACTAGATTTCCAAAGTTTATTAGGAATGACATCTACTATTCTTGAGTCGGATATATCTAAAAGTCCTAAAAATTTTTGTGAAAGCAACCAAGATGGAAATTAAGGCCTTAAGGAACATGATCTCATAGCTAAAATTTCTAATTGAAAAGGAGGAATCCAATCAGGACTAACTTCAAATGTTAGAGAGTTTCCATTAACATCAAATAGTTTTAAACTTGTAAGATTAACAAAGTGAATTTGAGAAAGACTTCCATTCAATTGGTTATAAGAGAGAAAAATAGACTTTAATGATGAAAGTTCTCCTAGAGAAGGTGGAATATGACCAGAAATGGAATTAGAACTTATATCAAGATCAATTGGCTTTTTAAGTATTCTAATTTGATTAGTCAAATGACCATAAAGTTGATTACTAGACAAATGCAAAATCTCTAATCTATTTGAGATACATCATGAGAGAATATCTAAGACTTCTGCAATATCTTGACTCAACATAACATCTTGGAGGATAATTGACTTCAAATTACAAAAGTCTGCTAACTAATGTTGGAATTTTACCTTCAAGTCTATTAAGTGAGAGAGGTCAATATTTGTGATTGAAGTCAAATTTCCTAAAACATCTAAAAGCTTACCTTGCAATTTATTAGAATAGAAAAAAAGGTATTCAAGACGACTAAGCTTGTACAACCAATCAGGTGTTGAAAGATTGAAAACATTGTTAGACAAATCCAGGTACCTAAGAGAAGTTAAGTTCTGAATTCCACTAGAGATTTGGACCTTGAAAATTATTATCACCTGAATGAAGAGAGACTAAGTGACTGAGACTAAAAATCCAAATAGGAACTAAAGACTTATCAAATTTGTCGGAGGAAAGATCAAGTTCGGTGAGAGATGAAAACTTTGTGATGATTGAAGGTAAGTGATGGAGTTGACAAACTGACAATTTTAACACTGCTAAAGACGGAAGTGCATTTGTTATAATCAACCACTGATCAAAGGTTTTACTGAGGTCTATGTCCACAAGATCAAGGTGCTTTAGCGAATGAAGATCAGACAGCCATCGAAAACTCCCAACATACAACTTGCTCTTATGAAAAGCTGGTTCTTTCTGACAAATATCAAGGTACCGTAGATTAGAAAGATTTCCAAGTTGGTGAGGAATCATTCCAAAGAAACCACAGTGAGAGGTTAAGGTACCTAAGATTTTTCATAGAACCAAGAAATGTAGGAATTTGAATTCCTTCAAAATCATTACTGCTCAAGTCCAAGTAAATCAAATGATTGAATCAAGTAAAGAGGGATTAATCTTACCGCCGAACTCTGATCTCCGATAAGCAAAATATTCAGAAATATATTCAGAAAGAGATACAGAATTTAAATCATAAGGATTTCTGAGGTGGAGCTCAAGGACATGGCCAGTCAAGTTGTCACAACCAACACCAACCCATTTGCAACAATCGCCATCAGCAGTCCAAGAGGCAAGGCAGTTGGAAGGATCATTTAGATCCTGCTTGAACCTCAAAAGTGCTCGTCTCTCACTTTCAATGCATCCTGCATAAGAGCTGGCATTGCAGAATCTAATAGTAATTGTTTCTATAACAAGAAGAAAAAAAAAGGACAATAAAGCCACTCAAAACGCATATACTCTCTAGTGCTTCAACTTTTTCTGGTATCAAAATATAGCAAACGAGATCTATTAACCGAAAAGAAGATGATGTCGCTAAGCTTTTCATATGAGCATACATAAAAATACATCTTGCTATAGTTCTAGACAAATTGTTAAGGCAGCTAAATCTACTGCTAATCAAGGTGATCAAGCTACTAATATTACAATTTCTTCAGTTTGTTGTGTGAGCTTCAAGCTCTTTCTTCTCTAATAGTGATTGTTCTTCACTGAAGCATTTCATCAAACAATTTAGTTTTTCCATCAAACAGCAGCTTCCTTTCACAAATAGTTTTAAGATATAAGAGTTTACAAAGCTCCACGAATAAAAAGCCATGAAGGTTTTCTAAACGAAGACGAAATTTATCTGTTTGAAAATTTTTGTCCAATCCAACTAGGTACATTTTCAACAAAATCATTTTTACCAAGATCAAGAGATACTTCAGCTTTTGAGTGACATCAACAATGTTCCAGGCAAGTTATTTCCGAAAAGACTGAGTGTAGGCTACTAAAACTTTTAGCAGAGATTGAAAGTTTTACCATAATTTCATGGGATAACTGGATAAGTCATAAATGCAGAAGTAGCAAAACTAGCTAGTGAAAATATCACACTTAGACACTTTTTATTTGAGTATCTTCTCAATGATTTTATCATTTGAGTCCTAACCCATATTTCTTTGAAGAACAAATGCCCTTTGACTATCTCGGTGCGCTTTGACCAATCCATATATTTTTGGACAACAATGCCCTTCGATGCCTCAAAGCTATACCATAATTTTATTCTTACTTAAGTTTAAGATTACCAAGTCTTTTTAATTCATCGGGTAATTAGTTATTTCCTCATATAAAATATGTTTTCCAACTTTGAGAAATTGCATTTTCTTTGTCTCTTTAATTCTGCAACGTTAGAAAGGAATTAAGTATTAAAGCAAGAGGATTTGTTAATGAAAAATGAGAATGCATTGCTTGTAGCCTCCACATTGTACATACAGATGATGAGAATGCCTATATATATAGTTGTACTTTTTTCTGTTCATCAATTTCGTTTAGTTTGAATTATCTGTTGCATGTGTTAGATTTGAATATAACAATGGTACATAATAGGTTTCATTGAAGTGGCATTTCGATCCATTTTTTGGTTAAAAGTTAGAGAGGATTACTATGATCATTGCTTTAATTTGCATCAACATTTCAAAGTCATTACATTGCTATAGGTCCCACGTGTTGCTCTCCTTCAAACGAAGTAGGGTGTTCTCGAATTTCATAATTCATAGTGACAACATCAATTCAATTTAACAATTCATTTCCTTACAGAATTCTGGTGGCCGATACAATTGCGTGCGACATTCACTCAACAGTAAAACCATTCTCTCTTGACATAATTTCTTCGGCCGACTTGTTTGACAGACGTTTTTCTTTTTTCTATCATATTTGATAAATTACCTTGTTAAAGTGAGTTTATGAAGGAATCTTATTCATATCAGAGTTTGAATCAAACTTTGATTTATGTACTTATTTGAATCAAACTTTGATTTACGTACTCATCATTCACCCTTTTAAACTTTATTAGTTTTGTTATCAATTGTCAACGGTTTTAGTCCACGAATGATTATGATATGTATAATCTATGCACAAACATAAATATCCACCTTGGCTCCAGCTACAAAAATTTCTCACTAGAAGTGGCAAGCAATTTTAGTCAAGCAAATTACCTAAAACCCTTTGGACATGAAGCTATTAATAAACAGAAACAAAGTTTACCTTTTATTACACTGTCATCCTCTGCACCAACTATTTGATCATGGTTGACCGTGAGAGTTAATTGCAGTAAGGGTATTTAGGTCTTTTTCTTAATTTTCTCCTATTTGGGTCATTTTCTCTTTTTTCTTTTAATTTTCCTTTAAAATTATATTAATTATAGGTTGTTTGGATCTCCACCATCCATATCAATTTAAAAACATTTAAAATTTTAAAAATTATAAAACAAATTAAAAATAAATTATTTTTTTTTTAATTTAAAAATAAGCAAAACATAATTTTTAATATAAAAAAATTAATTTTTAACACTTTCTTAAAAATAAAAACAATAGATCTCCACTATCCATCTCTAAAATGATAAAATAAATGAATGGTTGAATATTAAAGTCAAAAGTTGAATTTGACATACTTGGACATTTAACATATTCTAAGTTCTAACCAAGGCCTGGAAACCCTTAAGGCACAAGAATTAAGCATAGAAAGCAGTGTCAAAGATTAAAATTTGAAGAAAGAATTTATACTTATCTTTGCAAAATATAAATGCATTAATGTATTGAAAATATAAAAATAAATCATTCATTTAAGTTTCGGGTCGTTACTCAGTACTCTTAACACAAATATTAACATAACCTTTCAACAATAAATCTTGTATAAGATATATGACTCAAATTGCTTGCCACTACTAATGAGAAAATTTTGTAGCTGGAGCCAAGGTGGATATTTATGTTCGTGCATAGATCATGCATATCATAATCATTCGTTGACTAAAAACTGTTGACAATTAATAACAAAACTAATAAAGTTTAAAAGGGAGAATGATGAGTACGTAAATCAAAGTTTGATTCAAATAAGTACATAAATGAAAGTTTGATTTAAACTTTGATATGAATAAGATTCCTTCATAAACTCACTTTAATGATGTAATTAATCAAATATGACAGGGGAGAAAAAAAAACATGTCTGTCAAACAAGTCGGCCGAAGAAATTATGTCGATGGGAAAGTGGAGAGAAAAAGAGTGGAGTGTAACTTTGTGAGAATGGGAGGCGTGAGAAGGTAATAAAGAGATAAAAAAGATGGGAGGAGGGGGTGAGACATAAACTTAATTAAAGAAAATACGTTGTCAATATCACGTGTCAATATCAAGTTTTAAATACTATAGTTGAACCATTTCTTAATTACATAAACTTTTGGACTTGATGATAATTAACAGTCAAGATTTTTTTTAATCTCTCTATAAGTATTAATTTTATCAAAATTTACATATTCTTGAAAAACAATTCAAGTAAAACTGAGAACAAGATTGGATGCTTCCTCATTGCGCGGCAAATATGGTCCTTGTATCAAAATGGTCTAAAGTAGGCCATTACTATTGTTTGTGCATGTATAGCTAATCCAAGCTTGTAAAAATGAGAGGTGTAGGGGTCACCAAGTAAATGTGTTTCTGACACTCGGCTATAGCGCAAACAAAAAATGGTGCCGTGCAGACATATATGAACATTAATTGCCCAAGCATTTAGGGAAGTAGCACCGTTTGGATTAGGGTAGGCTTCTTAAGAAAAGAAATTATAATAATATAATTCTATTTATTTTAAAACTTACTAATATATGTATATAGTATTTATTAATACTTTTGATCCCAAAATAATTAGGGATAATCTCAAAAAACCTGTTGTAATTTGTAAAAATATCAATTTTACCACATATGTTTCATTTTTATCCAAAATTCCCTTTAATGTTAAAAAATTAATAAAAAATATCAATTTTACCCTCTTTGACTTTATCATCAATTTGTGTCTATCGAGGGCATTTCCATCATTTCACACGCCTTCAGAGGGTATTTTGAGTGTTTTTATTAACATCAGAGAGGATTTTGGATAAAAATGAAACCATAGATGATAAAATGAATATTTTTACAAACAACAATGAATTTTTTGAGATTATCCCAAATATTTACATATTTGTTCTAAACCTAGCACATGTATATATATATATATATTTATATATATTTATATTTCTATTCAAATATTGCATATGTAATAACTTTCTTTTATATACTAAATGTGAAATTTTACTTAAGTTTTACATATTTTTTTGGAGTGAATCTGGGCTGTTGCTTGCGGGCATCAAGTCCTATGAAGTCCACATCACGCTTTGTGTTTCATCTTAACGATCCATTTTTTGTTTCTCCAAAATATATATATTTCCGGTCTTGACTTTTTTCCATATATTTTTTTAATCTTTGGTTGATTTAAGATGCTACCCTAGAATTCAATTGTGTTTATGGTTATATTAGAGATTCCGATCAAAATTCTCTGCTCTATTGATCTTCAAAATTTGTTGTTGTAATATTATTTGTGTTGAAGACAAGATAGTAGATAATTAATTTATTGTATTTGAAAATAGGAAAAGTAAAAAAATTAGTGATAAATTTAACCAATCGATGATTGTAAATATAAAGCGATTTATTCTGCTCAATTACAGATATTAATATAAAAGAAAATATTAATTTTGGTTATAAAAAAGGACTAAAAAATATGTATATGATTTTAGTTTTGTTGAATTTAATAAGCCAAGAACCTATCGAAGCTACTGAAATTAAGTAGTACATGCATTGCTGCTATTAATTCTTATATATAATTGAGAGATATCTATTCCCACACATGAAGTGACTTTGAATATTGTGGTCATATGATTATATTTTTGACCCTATGGAAATTTTTTTATTCTTTTTATGAGTTTGACCAAGTTTAACCATTGGTCGATGGTCAAACCCAATACTTATTGAGTAGTTAAGTACTCGCTACTCGTTGGGTCGCAAGTCGAATAGCGAGTAATGAGTTCTACAATATTGCTTAGTACTCTTAACACAAATGTTAACATAATTTTTTTCAACAATAAATCTTGCATAAGATATATGACTCAAATTGAGTAAATTACCTAAAAGCCTCTGGACTATTGTTCCAAAAATCACTGATTACTAGCCATTTTTCATCAATTAATCATTGACCAGCACCCTACCGATCCAATAAGCCCCAGGTCGGGGGTCCTATTCACCGGAGATGAGTACTCGATCGAGTTGGTCGAGTAATCGGTTCAACTCGACCAACTTAGCCCAACTCGACTAACTCGGCAAGCCCAACTACCATCAAACCCACCGCAAATCTATTAAGAAAAACCCAAAAAACTCAAAATCCAAATGAAAATAGGTGAGTTTGGGTGAAATTTATCTTCAAATAGGTCAGATTTGGCTTGTTATTAGGTTGGAACTTTTGTCGATTGGTTGGTGGGCGTGTCTTGGTTGGCTTGAGCTTTGAAGGGTTGCGGTTAAGCTTGGATGGGTGGTTACGGTTGAATTCGAGTAAAGCATGGTTGAGCTTAGGCGAGTTCGGGTGGAGCTTCATTAAGTTTCCACAGCTATTGGTAACTCGATGTCGACAGTGATAAGATAAAGGCAAGGTTGGTGGTCTTTGGGTTGGTGTGGTTTGCATTGGGTTAGTGGTCTGCTGAAAGAATGACAGGAATAGAAAGAGGCAGATCGAAAGAAAAAGAAGAAGAAAAGAGAAAATAAGAAGGGTGCGGCACTGATATGTAAGAAAGAATGGTAAGAAAATTTGAGCGTTTATGTATATATATATTAGGTTAAATTACACAAACTCCCCTAAGTTTTGATGAAATTACTCCAATATCTAAGTTTTGGCCATAATGACATTAACCTCCCTTTTAAGTTTTTTTTTTTTTTTTTTTTTTAATAAGTTTAACCTAATTTGACCGTCGGTCAACAATACTTGTTGAGTAATCGATAAATTGTTAATCGTTGCCTCGTTGATTAACTAGTGAATAACGATATACTAATTGAAAAACGGAAACGATATTTGCCTTTTATTACACCATCCTCCCTTGCATAATAGTTTGATCATGATTGACCGTGATAGTTAACCACAAATTGACAAATAGAGGCAAAAGATCAAATGCCCTTGAATAACTGTTTGCTGGCTGAAATGACAGATTTACCCATACTTTTGTGCGGAAAATGATTTTAAAAACTTAAAAAATTTCAACCGTCCATCTTGAAAATGAATGATTAAGATTTATTTAATTTTAAATATAAAAAATATTTTTTTGGAATGGATCTAAGTTGTCCGTCTCAAAGATGAATGGTATAAAAATAGAAAAAGTTTAATTTAATTTTAAAATTTAAAAATAATTAAATTTTAACTATGAAATATATATATTTTTTTTCAAATGGATCTAAGCTGTCCATCTTTCTCAATCAAGATCAATTTGAAAAAAGAATAAGAAAAATGTAATTCGATTTTAAACTTTAAAAGTAATTGAATTTTAACTACAATATATATATATATAATAGTTTTTTCGAAATGGGTCTAAGTCGTTCATCTCAAAAATGGATTGTGAAGATCAAATTGAAAAAAATATAGAAAAAAAAAGTTGAAAATGATAGTGGAGACCCATATTGAATCTCCACTTTTAAGATGGATAGTAGAGATCCAAATGCTACCATTTTTAATCTCTATTGATGATGGTTCATCAACAGAGGTATGGGTTTCGATAATAAAGGTCTGGGTTCATCAATAGAGGTCTGGTTCTTCAACAATGCTCCATCATCATCAATCTTCAACACAAAAAATCATCATTAACATAGAAAAAAGCCATTGCCATCTTTAAACAAAAACCACTGCCATCATTATCAAACATAACCCAATAACATCATCATTAACAATATATACAATCAACACCATCTGCAAAATCATCAACCCACACAATCAATAAATCGCACACACAACAACAATAACATCTGGGAGCAAAATCAATCGCAAATCATCAACTCAATTCTAGTGAGAGCAAAGAGAGGGGAAGGAGATGGAGAGGATTGGCGATGGATGCAATAGAGGCAGACATGATGGCAATGGATTGGAAAAGATTGGAAGCTTTGAGATTGATGTTTGGGTTTCGATTTAGAAACTTATACGCAAATGCCAATGTAGGTTTCCAGATTGAAACCCAATTGTCAATTTGGGTTTTCGTAGATCGATGTCTGGGTTTCTACAGTCTAGAAACCCAGACATCCATCTAGTTCTAATTTAGAACCAGACCTTCGCCTACCTGCGATGGTTCGGTTCCAACTTGGAACCAGATCTGGTTAAGTAATTAGATTGGTAATGATATGGTATCGTTGCTGATCTGGTATTTTTTTTTTCTTTAATATTTTATTTGATGAAGAAGAAGAAGAAGAAAAAAAAAGAAAATATTAAGAAGAAGAAGAAAAAGCAGTTATGATGATTAAAAAAGAGAACGAAAAAAAAAAAAAGAAGATGGATTAGGTCTAATTATGTTGGTTTAATGATCAATTGGGTTTGATGATGGATGGTGTGAAGAAGATGAATTGGGTGGAAATCTAATCTGGGTTGGATCTCTAGTTTTTTGTTTTTTGGTTTTTGTTTTTTATTTTTTTAATTGTTTTGATATTTTGTCACTTCCTTTTTAATTTTCAAACAAATTTGACATTCCACCACCCCACCCCCCCCCCCCCCCCCCCCCCCCCTCCCTTTTTGTTTTTTTTTTTTTTTTTGATTTTTTGAGAGAGTTATTAGAAGTTGAGTTGGATTTGATAAATCTCAAATGTAGAAAGAACAAATTGATTAATAATTATATTTATCTACATTATGTAGTTTTGAAATGTAGCTTAGTTATACATAATATATTTGTATTTTCTTTTCCGTCTTAAACATCACCATTAGGTTGTCTCCCTACAAAGTCTACTAGAATTCATTCATGTCAGTTTCTATTTCTGTTTTATAGTTTCTATAGGCCCTTAGATATTTGATTTAGGGATTTTATATCTTTTGAGTGAATAATTATTTTATACACTCAAAAGATCCCCAAGTAAAATTCTTCTTTATTGAATGATGAGGTGAATTACAACTTGATGATCTAAGCATCATTTACACAAACTGAGTTACTCGCAAGTGGGGTGGCACAACCCACCTATCTTTGCTTCTCTATAAGCACAAGGACAGGTTCGAGTAGCACTGAAATCAATAAGTTCTACCTTTGTTTGGATAACCATCTCCCTATACTTGGGAGCAGTTATCTGAGCCGCACGGCTAGAGTTTTATCTAGGTTAGTCTCAGTTGTACACCCTAATAAGGTGTCAGTAAATCAAATATATATATATATATAAACTTACACATAAATCCTCATAAGACCAGCCCTCTCTCTCTCACAACCTTCTCTCTCTCAACTTGCACACAACCTCTCTCCCTCTCATCATATTTCCATTTTCTCAGCTTCTTCTCTCATAGTCTCATGTCTCCTTTCTCACCTTCCTACACAAATCATCATCATCACCGCAATGGCCCCATCCACCTATGTGGCCATGTCGTATCGGCGTTGACCTCATCCACCACCACCAACGCATCACCACCACAACAACTAGCAATCTCCTCCTCCTCCTTTCTATTTGCTATGGACCCCACTTCTTGTCCTGCCTTCGTCATTGATAACAACACTGGATATGTTTTATATACATCAACTATTTAAAGAAATGCCCAATGAGTTTTTTTCTTTTTCTTTTTTCTTTTTTCTTTTTTTTTGTCTACTTTGTTTACTTTTAATTGTATTATTGTATACATACATATTCTTGATTGAAAAAGTTACCCAGTTTGTGTTTTTGTTGTTGAAATTAATTGTGTTTAGCTTTTCTTTTCTTTTTTTTTTTTTTTTGAAAATTTTCCAATAGGGTATGGTGGTTAGGCTCCTCGATTCTGGGGCCAAGTTGGCCAAGTTTGACCAATTAGTCACCCAACTCGATCGAGCACTAACCTCCAGCAAGCAAGACCTTCGATCTGGGGGTTATCAGACCAACACGGTATCGATCATCGATTAACCTGTAATTTTTCGTCGTTAATCAGCGATTTTTAGAACAATGATTTGGATAAGTACAAGTAAATAAAAATTGTTAAATAAAATATTCTTTAAAATTCTACTGAAATGCTTAACATATTAAATTAATAAATAGTAACAAACTCATAATATTAATACTCTTACAAATTCTTCCCTTTAAATGGATTGTGAAAAACTTGAATTACCTAGTGATCTTACATTTGAAGGTTGACAGGAAAATAGAAAGAAAGTTAATAATTTTTTCTTCCCATTTAACATATTGAATTAATAAACTCTAAAAAACTCATAATATTAATGGCCAATCTCATTCAATCAAGAGTGACGATGTTTACACCCCTAAAAAACTGTATGTGCACCCCTTTTCGTAAATACACCTCATTATGATTTTTTTTTAAATATTATATTTTGTAAGAATACTCCACATATTACCAATATATCATTTCTTTTACTTAAGAATAAATATTATAAAAATAACAGCATATAATTAAAATAAGAGAAAACTTCATTTTAGTTCTTAAGATTTCGAAAAATATCAAGATTTTAAAACTTTTTTTGCAAAAATACTCTTTTCATTTCTCACTTTTTCAAAACGTATTAAAAAGTTCAAATCATCAATCAACTGACGGTCAATGGTGAGTTTAAGCAATTTAAATTGTAATTTAATAACTTAAATTCATGAATATTTTAGATAATTTAACTTATAAATTCATTATTTCATGAGTGTAATATGTTAATTTTTGACGATTTGGACTTTTTTGAAGAGTTTTGAAAATGTTAGGGATGAAAAGAACTGTTTCAAAAAGAATGTTAAAAACTTGATATTTTTCTAAACCTTAGCGACTAAACTAAAGTTTTCCCTTAAAATGAAAACAGTATGGTGGAGGTGTAGCTACTCTTAATTATATATTTTTTAACTTACAAGGACAGATCAAGAGGCAACAATTTCGTCTTCCTCGTCGGCTTCTGCTTCTGCTGCAATGGAAAATTAAAAGAACTGCTCTGGTTTGATTCAAGGTTTGATCACTTAGAGATTTCATTATTTCATTCAAGGTTTGGTTCAAAGAAAAAGAACTGCGCTTAGCCCACTGCTATCCAACACAATCCTTGACACAGCGAATATCAGCCATTTGCAATTATTCTACACTTATTTATTTATATTTTCTAATAAGCCTGCATTTGACTTTACATTTTCCCAACATTCACATTACTCCCCGTAGAGTCAGACTTGACTAGGTTCGTTCGGGTGGAGCATTCTTGGTTCTGCTGCAATGGAAAGCAGAGGTCCTGATTTACATTGATAGCCAATCTTTGGCTCATAGGAGCAATCCTCCTTTGATAAGTCTAGGTATTGTAAGTTCAGTTAAATTAATTCTTTATAATGTTATTTAAGGATAATATTAGAATTTAAAAAAAAATTAATGATTTGGGGTGTACATACGAGTTCAGAGCAGTGGAAATATCACACTCTTCTATCAATTCTATTCAATACAGTCCGGTAAGTAAAGTCCAATTCAATTTGCACATCAAATGGGCATTAGATACTTGGAATAAATAATGGGCGAAGACTATTATCACTTAAAGACCGGCCCAAGTAGGCTGAATACATCAATAATAGGAAACTAAAAATCGTTTTACTGACACAACACTCCTTAATAAAAGTGACTAAATATCTCCTTTAACTTTAAAAGATTAAAGGTTTCGAGTCCCAATCTATTTCTATTAAAACACAAACTGTGGATATAAGTTTTATTTGGTAGGAGTTATCATCTCCCAATTGTTCCAGCGTTTTACTCCAATGGCTCCAAATCCTAGCCCCTCGAGACGAATTAAATACCAATATAAAGAAACGTTTCTGGTGCTTGCAGATTGGTCAGTTTAATTAGCATTGGTATCTAATATCTGGAGCTAATTGAACTCAACCAACGGAAACAAGGAGCCTATTTTTATTTGTTTTTCTGTTCTTTTTTAAGATTTATTACCTTCTTATGATTTTCAATTTCCATAAGTTTGACATTCAATGTTTCAAAGACAGACCAATGTTTGAAAAAAACGATTATTATTATTATTTTTTTAAAAAAGCAGACTCTATCTCTCCTATATAGTTTTTGCAGTGTCTTTATCGCTTCGAGTTGGAATTTTTATAAATTTTTATTTTTTTTGAAATAAGAATTTTTATAAATTTCAGTTGTACGGAATGAAGAAAATAGAACAAATATTCTCCTGTTCTAGGTGCCAAGTGTGCATTTATGATCTTCGTGTCTGTTCAAATTAATATAAATGGTGTGACTGACGTATTTTATTGAATATAAATTTGTCAGTATATGCTCGACAACACTGTTTGTGTCATTTGCAGTATCTTTTGTCTTGTTTGCACTTTAACAAGTTGCTTTGGCTTTGTGGGTAGCTCTGTGCATTGATTTATCAGTTTAGTACCCATTTATGTTTTTAATTCTTAGGTCATTTAGTTTATTCCTATTAAGGCTCCTTTTAGTTCTAGAGCCTCAATTACCATATTGATTGCTTAAAATGAACCTCCTTTGGTCTATGTGAGAGATATGGACCCCGGAAGAGACATGATATACATGTCCACTTGGTATTTTAGTATTCGGTTTATCTTGTATGTTTGTGAGAGGTTCTTGTGGATGATTGTTAAATTTTTTCTTTGGTGAACAATTCTGAGGTATCTCTTATCGTGGACCTACCTTTTTTAATTTAATTTCCTCTTGCTCTCTTAGATTGATAATTCTTAGTGATGTGCATGCTTTTGTGTAAATATTAATGGATGCATGTACTCTAGTTTTGTTTTTCAATCGTATTAAGTAAAGCAATGCTAAGTACAAATGAATTAACCATGTTATACTTATTGGAAAAGTGCCAGCCAAAGGCCATGTTCATTCTCTGGATGTTATGAGAATCATAGAACTATGATCTTTCAAAAGGGTTATATTAATTCTTCTCAACAAGAAAAGTTATATTAATTGCCTTTGACTATTTGCGCTGACACCAGTAGCATTTTTGTATTGCAGCACAAAAATGTTTTAACTTGTTGATGGTTCAGGTAATTTCTGAAATGAGATGTTAAAGAGTCTTTTAAGTAAATCTAACTCTGTATCTTGGTTCATATTTGCTCTTCTAGCCCTCTGACTTTTGCTTTTTGTTTTTGTTTTTGTTTTTGTTTTGTTTTGTTTTTTTTTTTTAGATTTTGGTTTGCTGTTAAGAATTTATGAAGATTTTGGTTTGTTGGAGAGAAACTTGTGCCCCATAATGTTGTTTATCTTTTGGAGTGTTGTGTTGCAGATATTTGAATCAACATTTTTCTTAATTTGGGAGTGCAAGGGTTGGTTTTTTTTTGTTTTTTAGTTTTTTAGTTTTTTTTTTTATCTAAAAATTGAATAGTCTTAAATATTATCAAAGACTGAACCGTGACCGAAACATAAAACTTGAATGAAATATTTGTTTTTTCTTTTCTTTAATGTTTGAATATACATATTGATAGTATGTATTTTTTTTTTTTTTTTTTAAGAAAAACACATGAAAACAAATAATTTTACATTTATATCTTTATAACTAATAATTATTATATACTTTTATATTAAATTATACATATACCTAAAAACAAATCATTTATAAAACCTAACCAAATTATCTACATATTTTTAATTTACATAAATTAATTTTTATTGATCATAATAAATATATATTATTTCAAACAACAATAGTTTAAGAAAGTGTTAATTTCATGCAGCTTATATGCACACCAACCCTTAGCAAGAGTGGTTGAACACTTTCTTTAATCCTAAGAGCATCTTCAATACTCTCATGGATTATATATATATATATATTTTAAAAATGTCATGTTATCAACATCAAGTGTTTTGCTTTATACATGACATAAATATCATTTGATTGACAATCAAATTAAAAATTATTTTCCAATACTTCTACATATTTTCATTTAACGCTTCAATTTTTTTCTTAATTATATTTAAAAATTAGAATTAAATAGTTATTGACTTGCTGAACTCTGAAAATAAATGGTTATGTTGACATCATCTAATTTTTTTTGGTCACCTCAGCTTGATATTAATGAGTGATAATTTCATCGGAGAAGTTTATTTTAACTTAATGTTTATTGATCCTATGTGGCATGTAATTTTTTTATAATTCATGAGTGCATTAGAGATGCTCTATGCCCTCATAGATTGTATTTTGAAAAAGGAAATGTCATGTTATCAATGTCAAGTGATTTGCTTCCTACATGACATAGATATCAATTTATAGACAATCAAATTGAAAAATTATTCTCTAATGCTTCAAAGTATTTCCATTTAGCACTTTCATTTTTTCCATTTAATACTTATATATATATTTTTTTATATTTTAATTAGATTTGAAAATTATAATTAAATAATTATTGATTTGTTAACATAATTGTCTGATACACCCTCTAGAAATAGATAGTTATGTTGATAATGTCTACTTTTTTTTTTATGTCACCTCAGCTTGACATTGATGATTGATAATTGCATTGAAGATGTTTATTTTAACTTAATGTCTATTCATCCTAGATGACATGTAATTTTTTCACAATCCATAATAGTGTTGGAGATGCTCTAAGAGGTCAAAAGTTCTAGTCTCACTGTTATCCTAAAACATAATATGTGGGTAGCTTTTCATGAATTTAATCCATCCTTCCCCACCATTAAAAGAAAGTTTTATAACACAAGGTGTAGGTAGTTTTTTATGAATTTAATCCACTCTTTCCCACCATTTGAAAAAAAAAAAAAAAAAGATCCTTCATATAGCTTATATACAAACACAAAGATCCAAGTTACTAGTAACATATGAAAATATGACTTGGACGATATTGATGAAGATAAAACTGGAAATATGTATTATTTAGTTATGGAAGATAATATTTTAATTATAATTAAGTTATTTAGTTATAATTAGTTGTAATTAGTTATAGATAATATTTTAATTATAATTAAGTGATTTAGTTATAATTAGTTATGGAAGATAATATTTTGATTATAATTAAATGATTAGGTTTTAAGCTATAGATTATAAATTCTAACTTTTTATTTCAAGTTATTTTTTTAGTAATTTCAAGTTTTTTGACCACTTAAAAAACAAATAAATATAATTTAATGAGTCAAATTTAGACCCTTAAGTGATCAGTTGAAAAAAAAAACAAAGAAACCCATAACTTTTTGTCAATACAAGATCCCTCACGTAAACTGTGTTAGGAAATTGGCAAAAATAAAAGTGGAGCCAATCCCACATTGAAAACAAAGGCAAAAATAAAAGTGGAATGAATCCCACATCTGAAACAAAACAAGGAAGAATGGGTTCTGAAGGCTATAAAAGGAGCTCAATGTTTTGGTTTCAAATCGCCCCAGTCAAAGACACTTTAAGCATTGTTTTTGACTCTTCTTAAATTCCTTTCTTGTTCTTATTATTTTATAGTGTAGGAAGGTGTAAGTTAATGTATGCTTTGGAGAGTGTGGGTGTATTGGGGTCGTGGGATGTGAGAGAATAGTCTATGTGATTGTAATAATTTTTCACATAGTGAATTTCTTTCTGAGGGCCGTGGTTTTTTCTCCTGGTTTGGAGTTTTCCACGTAAATTCTTGTGTTGTGGTAATTGTTATTATTTTCTATTTTATTTCTCTATTATTTCTGATATTCTTACAGGAGGCAGGTTTTTTTTTAAGAAGAGGTTTTGGGAGGTGAAGTTTTCCCAACAAGTGGTATCAGAGCCTGGTTGCTGGTTGCTGGTTGCCTGGTTGGTAAGGTGTCAGATGTTTTAGAAATTTCTTAGTATGCTCTGTGGTTGCAGCATTGTCTGATCTTCCACATCAGAAAAGAATTGTTCTTGGTTGCTGGAATAAGTGTGGTGGTGTGAAAGTGTATGTCTAGGGAAGGTTCTGGCTAGGAAAGACTTGGTATTTAACTGTGTCCATTGTGACCGACCTCTCTTTCCTGGGAACTTACCTGGTGTATTGTTCATGGACTACAAGTGCACTATTCCAGTATACAGTTATGTCGAAGTTTTCAAGCCCTATGAGGTTTGATGTGGAGAAATTTGATGGAAAGATCAATTTCGGCTTGTGGCAAATGCAAGTCAAAGATGTGTTGATACAATTCGGGTTACACAAGGCGTTAGAGAAGAAACCAAGCCCTGCACTCAACGAAGATTCCAGCGAAGACAAAGATTCTGTGAAGCCTAGTATAAGCAATGAAGATTGGGAAGATCTAGATTTGAGAGCTGCAAGTGCAATTCGCCTGTGTTTGGCCAAGAATGTTCTTGCAAATGTGTATGGAATATCAACAGCCAAGAAACTCTGGGAGAAGCTTGAAGAGTTGTATCAGGCAAAGGGCATCTCAAATCGGTTGTACCTAAAGGAACAGTTTCATACTCTGCGTATGGATGAAGGTATGAAAATCTCAGATCACCTGAGTGTTCTCAATGGTATTGTTTCTGAATTAGAGGCTATTGGAGTTAAAATTGAAGATGAGGATAAAGCATTAAGGCTCATCTTGTCTCTTCCACCTTCCTATGAACACATGAAACCTATCTTGATGTATGGGAAGGAGACTCTGAAATTTGTAGAAGTTACCGGCAAACTCTTTTCTGAGGAGAGAAGGCTGAAAAGTGGAGATCGCACTTCATCAGCAGAATTAATGTTGGTAACTAGAAATGAGAGCAATTGGAAGAAGAAGAACTCCGGGAAGAATCTAATTTGCTGGGGGTGTGGACAATCTGAGCACGTTAAGAAAAATTGTCAAGGTGGAGCGGGTTCGGCAAAAAGCTCCGAGGCAGAAGCTAACAGTATCTCCTTGATGGGAGAAGGAGATTTCCTTTGAGAAGTGAGAAGTACATCCTCATGGTATGTCCGCGTTACCATGGAAGAGGATGTGTTGTTAGCGGATCCACAATTGCACACGGGCATGGGTTTGGCATTGATGCAAGGTGTGTGGTGGAATGTATGTCGATGGCTGATGAACTTCCGGTAAAGCCAAACATGGAAGTTACACCATAAAATTTCAGCAGGTTTTTCGACATGTGCCGAAGTGAAATTCTTAGAATGTGGTAATTCTAAGTGAGTGTACTCTTTTATGGTGGAGTATGATAGTTCTCTGGGTTGAGAATTATGATTGTCGGTATAGACAATGATTGTGCCGTAGCTGCAGAGGATGTTTCTTTTATTTTGCCAAGGTGGAGTTTGTTAGGAAATTGGCAAAAATAAAAGTGGAGCCAATCCCACATTGAAAACAAAGGCAAAAATAAAAGTGGAATGAATCCCACATCTGAAACAAAACAAGGAAGAATGGGTTCTGAAGTCTATAAAAGGAGCTCAATGTTTTGGCTTCAAATCGCCCCAGTCAAAGACACTTTAAGCATTGTTTTTTACTCTTCTTAAATTCCTTTCTTGTTCTTATTATCTTATAGTGTAGGAAGGTGTGAGTTAATGTATGCTTTGGAGAGTGTGGGTGTATTGGGGTCGTGGGATGTGAGAGAATAGTCTATGTGATTGTAATAATTTTTCACATAGTGAATTTCTTTCTGAGGGCCGTGGTTTTTTCTCCTGGTTTGGAGTTTTCCACGTAAATTCTTGTGTTGTGGTAATTGTTATTATTTTTTATTTTATTTCTCTATTATTTCTGATATTCTTACAGGAGGCAGGTTTTTTTTTAAGAAGAGGTTTTGGGAGGTGAAGTTTTCCCAACAAACTGAACATGCTAGTTATTATAATACTGTAGAGAAATAGAAAATCACAGCGAATAATAAAACAAACAAACATGAATGTAGAGAATAAAAGAAACATAGGTTTTTTATGTGATCCGAGGATCAATGTGTCCACAAAGTACATGGACACTCAATTTTTGCTATCAAATAGTTGTTTACAATGATCTATCAATTTCTCAATTTCGGCCCTCTCACTATTTTGTCTCAGCCCTTTGCATAGTCCCATTATTACCTATTCAAGTTTCACAATCCAACAAGTATTTCCTTTGATATATTAACTGAAAAACAGAACTGGACCCATCATAAAAAAATCTAGCAACACTTGCTTACAACACATCCAAATTTGTCTCCAAGACGATTCAAGAAATGACAATACATGTACCTCCATCTTCTGTTAACAAGAAGAGGACCTATTACACACCAAAAGCCGACAACAAACCCGGTTGCCATGCCAACGTAGAACCAATTCACCTCAATTTCATCACAATTTTTTTCTTCTCCACTTTCATAGTCAGGTACTGAAGCAGTTTCGCTACAATTCTTAAGAAGAGGATATCCACAAAGCTCATTTCCAGTGAAAGACTATGCATTAAAGCTTTGTAGTTGAGTACTTGAAGGAATTTTTCCAACTAACTTGTTATTGGAAAGATTCAATGACTCAAGATTGTCAAATTTGAAATATTTTGTGGGATTTCTCCAGAAAGCTGATTATCAGAGAAGTCAATGGACTCCGACAGCATCATAACACCAATACTCTTCAAAATTCTTCCTAGAAAGGAATTGTGCTACAAGTTCAATGACATCAATGCTCCAAGATTAGTAATTTAAACAGGAATTTCTCTTGAAAAATTGTTTTCAGAAAGATCTATAGATCTTACCAATTTGAGAATGGTGTTATACTCGGACGTTGTGCCATTCATTACAAGTAATGAACCCTCCATAACATTTCCAGCTTCTAAAAGACTTGAATTAGTAATATATTCTACAACCTTAAGTTCTGAGTAGTCCATCGTCACCATGGCACTTAAGTTATTGATACAACTTGGTAGGCGTCTCGACAAATTGTTGTAAGCAAGGCCTAGGATTTGTAGTTGTGTGAGATGACACAGCATGGTCGGTAAAAGGCCATGAAAGTTACTTGAACGAAGGTTGAGAATGATCATAAGTAAATAACTTTCTCCAATCCAACTTGGAACATTTCCAAAAAAATCATTCTCACCAAGATCAAGAGAGACTAAATCTACACAATTTATAAATGACACCGGTAATGTTCCAGACCAATTATTTATGTGAAGATTCAATAATTGAAGGGAACTTAAAGTTCCCATAGTTGTTGGTGTAAGGCTCCAATCCAAATAGACCCAGAAAATAAATTGAGCCCAAAGTAAAATTTATAGATTGGCTCAATTTAAATACAAACCCAAGAAATAATTTTATTTGATTTATTAAAAAGTCCAATTGAAGTGCTAAAAAAATAGCTCAATCAATCATTTATGGAGTCCAAAATTTAAGTGATTCTAAATTGGAAACTACTATAGCCTATTTTTCTACTAAATGCACTCATTTACTTTTAAGCTTAAAAGATATATGTACAAAGGGGTGTAAAAGAAAAAGGGCCATAGAAAGGAGGGAGTGCAAAATAAAAATTTATAAGCCAAATGTTGAGACAAAATGAGTGGCTGTGCAAGAGAAAAAAAAAAAAAAAAGCAAAATGAAATGAGATGAGAGAGTAGGACCGGTCCACGAACACAAACAAATAAATTGAGAGAGTTAGAGATAGGAACAACTGAGAAAAAAGAAAAGTCAAAGTGATAAAGTAAGAGCACAAGTGTTAAGTGTATAAGTTGGCAAGCAAAAGAAAAATTGAAAGGAGTTTGTGTGTGTGTGTGAGCCACGTGGATGGTTTATATATATATATATATATATATATATTGATGTTCAATTAAAAAGCACACCACTCACACACATATAACTGAATCACATAGCAAAACAAAAGAAAAAGAATAAGGTGAAGCCGAGAAAGAAAAGAAAGAAGGAAAAGAAGAGAAAGAAGGAAAAGAAGAGAAAGAGGGAGAAGAAAAATATGAAGAAAATTCTGGAAAGGTGAACGGAATATTTGAGTGCTTAAGTTATCCAGATAAGTGATTTTTATTTCAATGAGATTTAGAATCTAGGAAATTAATTTTTCTATAAATTCTAAATCCATGAGTTTTATGTGATTTTATGATAAATTTAGGATTATGAAGAATCAGATGGGAACTCGTTTTAGATCTAGAAACACTACAAGAAAACAGCCCAACAATGCCGGAATATCCATACCGGGCACTAAAAGGCCCGGTATGGATATAGTTATTTAATTTAAAAAAAAAAATTAAAAACGGATTATCTATACCGGGCACACCCCGCCCGGTATGGATAATCCAAATTCGATACCGGGCGGGGTGCGCTCGGATTAGATTCGAATTATCCGTCACCCACCCGATATGGATAAAAATATTTTAGAATAAAAAATTAATATATATTATCCATACCTGGTAGGTCACCCCGCCTGGCATGGATAATTCCAAATCCATTCCGGGCAGGTTGCGCTCGGTATAGATAATTCGAATTCTAATCCGGGCACGACCCGCCCAGTATGGATTTTGGATTATCCATATCGGGTGGGTTACCCGCCCGGTATGAAAAATTCAAAATTTGTACCGGGCGGGTCACGAATTCGGATTATCCATACCGGGCGCGAGCCACCCGGTGTGGATAACATACCACCGACCCACCCCTCAACCCCACCCACCCCAATTTTCACCCTATTTTCTCCCTTTCTCTTTCTCTCACATTCTCTCTCTCCCTACCCTAGCAGCCGCCGCCGACGCCTCTTCCCCTTCGCTGGCCAGTCGTCGCTCCGGAAGCCCGCCGTTCACCTCGTCGGTCGCCACCGTCCGCTGATCTACCTCCAGTGAGTTTTCCCTCCTTTTGTTCTTCTTCTTCTCTTCTTCTTCTCCCTTTTCTTCTTCTTCTTCTTCTTCTTCTTCTTCTTTCTTCTTCTTCTTCTGACAGCCGCGCGATCGGCTGAAACAAGTCCGACCGCGCGACCGCTGGTCGGACTATCGCCCAGTCGGACTCTTCTTTTATTTTTGTTGGGTTATCTAGTTTGTTGTTGTCGTGTCCCGGTCCCCATTGATGGTAGTTCAACTGCAATCTGCAGTCTGTATTTGTTGGTGTTGTGCATTGTGATCAAGTTGTCATCTTTGTTACAAATATGCATTTGTTGTTATTTTTGGAGCAAACCCAATGCCCATACTCTATTTTTTGTTACAAGATTGTTGTTTTTTTGATGCGCAGAGAGTCATCTTTGTTACAAGACTATTTTTTTTTTATGCAGAGAGAGTCATGGAAGACAGTATTGACTCTAGCATACCAAAGTCTTGGTGTTGTGTATGGAGATTTAAGCACCTCACCGTTGTATGTATACAAAAGCACATTCGCTGAAGATATTCAACACTCAGAGACAAACGAGGTGATATATGGTGTTGCAAAGGTTTTTGCTTGTATTGGCTTTGATTGGGACTTGTATGGTTATTGGTGATGGCGTGCTCACAACAGCTATATCGGTACTCTGTTACAATTTGGTTTTATTTTTACTTTTATTGGTTTGATGAGTGAATTGGTTTGGTAATTTGTGAATTTGGACTGTTTGAGGGTAAAATTTACCTATTTGATTTTGAATTTATTTTAATATTAAATTATATATATTTTAATAAATTTGAAATTAAAATATTTTTCATACCGGGCACGTGCCCGACATGAAAAATTAGTATCCATACCGGGCACGTGCCCAGTATGGATAATCATTTTCCATGCCGGGCACGTGCCCGGTATGGATAATCATTTTTCATGCCGGGTACGTGCCCAGTATGGATAATCCCAGTATCTATACCGGCGGTATCCATACCGGGCATTGCCCGGTATGGATGATCTGTTTTGTTGTAGTGAAATATGCAAAGGAGTTATGTAAGTGAATAGTTTTATTTTAATTGAATTAATTGAGTTATGTTTATTTATATTTTGATTTTATTATGTATTGGAAATAAATTATTTGTTTAGTTAATTGATTTTATAGATTATAAATTATGTTTTATGATTGAAATGAAAATTTATTACGAATTTGTATATATGTGTACTTATCAGAAATTCCAATAAAAATTTTATATTATCAGCTTGAGTTAATATTAGAAAAATTTCAAAATGTTTCAAATAATATAATTTTATGTTTTAAGAAATAATATTGATTTTTGTTTTGAGAAAAGTAGTTATCCAGAATTATATGGATATTCAAAAGATATTTGAGAAAGGAAAAATAAAAATGTTTTCAGGACACCAAAGTTGTATCCTCCCTACTAATAGTCACACAGGCTACACATGTGTGAGATATAGATTCGTCCACCATGTGTATGACAAATGTCGAGAGAGTCATTGAGTCGCCCAACATGTGTATGATAGATGTTATCTCTCGCTCTACGTATATGTTGAGTATCTCTACCACATATGACAAATTTCTCTATGTACTAGTTGATGTAAATTTTCATATTACAAATATTATATAACAAGATTGATTAGTACAAAAAAAGATTTATAGAACACCAAATTTATAAGAAGAGATTCCAGAAAAGTTTTACAAATGATAGATTTTTAGATTATATATTATTAAAGTTATAAAGATAATTTATATAGAAGTTTACTGTTTTACCACGATTTAAGATTTATATTCAGTTTTATTTCCAGATATGATTGCGTATAAATCATTGAGAATCGTTTCATTTTACTAGTGATATTAGATGTTTTATTTAGAAATATTTTTAGTAAAGTCATATCCACTCACTGAATGTTAGCGCTTACTCTTTTATAAACTTTTTTTTTTTTGGGTATCTGCCACAGGTACGTGCAGATTATTGCAAATCGTGAAAAGGGTCACATTGTGATGACAAATGCATTGATAATATTTTTAAGTAGAAACATTTTTACATCAATGTATATTATTTTTAATTAACCAGATTTCATAAATATGTTTCTAGAATAATTTTATAGATGAAATATCTTATTTAGATATTTTGTGAATATTTTATTTATTTAGTACATGGATCCACTATGAGAAACATATAAATTTTTTATTTGTTCAATTTATATTATAAAGCGACTGTTAGATTTGCAAAGATTTTTCTAAATAATTTTTAGTAAATCCAAATTTCAATTAAAAAAACTCTAGTTTTCACAGAATTCTTCTGGACTTGAGATAAAAGTCGGGATGGGTCCTGTCAGTTAAAAGCTTACCGATAAATCTATTCTTACTCAAATTCAAGATTTTCAAGTCTTTCCAATTCATCAATCAATCAGGTATTTCTCCAAATAAAAGATTTTTTCCAAGGTTGAGAAATTGTGTTCTCTGTCTCATTTGTTTTATACCAAAGAAATGAGAAGTTGTTCCTGTGAAGGCAATATTGGAAAGATCGTGCTCATACACATGGGAAGCTATGGAAGTTAGTGGACTTGAGAAATTATTTGAACTCAAATCAAGCAACTCAAGTAGATAAGTCTCAGTTAAATTTGGAATGTTTCCATGAATTTGATTATGAGAGAGTTCAAACTTGTGAACTGATAAAAACTAGATTTCCAGAATTTATTAGGAATCGTATCCACTATCCCTGAGTTATCCAGAAATGATAAAAGCTTTAGTGCAAGAACCCAAGATCGAAATTGAGGCCCTAAGTAACACGATCTAAGATCTAAGATTTCAGACAAGAAGGAGTCCAAATAGGACTGACTTTAAATGTTAGTGAGTTTCCCGCAGCAGAAAACGTTAACATTATCAGAGTTGTGAGATTCACAAAGTTAATTTGATATAGACTGTGGTTCAATTTGTTGTTAGAGAGATCAGGATATTTTAGTTATGAGAGCTTTTCTAAAGAATGTGGAACAATGCCAGAAACTGAGTTGTAAGTTATGTAAAGAAGCTTTAGATTCTTAAATTGCCCAAGTTGATTATTCAAATGTCCAAATAATTTATTATTTTGCAAAATCAATATCTCTATTCCACTTGAAAGACATCCTGAGAGAATACTAAAGACTTGCGACATATATTGACTCAATTTAAAATCTAAAAAATAAATTGATTTCAAATTACAAAATCTTCTAAACCATATAGGAATTTTTCCTTCAATTCCATTGGATGACAGGTCAAGATGCATGATTGAAGTTAGATTTCCTAGAGCATCTAAAAGCTTACCTTGCAAGTTATTATCATGGAGAAAAAGGGTTTCAAGATGACTGAATCTGTACAACCAGTAAGGTATTGAAACATTGAAAGAGTTGTTAGATAAATCAAGATATCTAAGAGAAGTTAAATTTTTAATTCCTTCGGGGATTGGACCTCGAAAATTATTATCAGCTAAATGAAGAAAGACTAAGTGCCTAAGACTAAAATTCCAACTAAGTACTTCCCAGTTATCAAATTGGTTGGAGGAAAGATCAAGGGTGGTCAGACATGAAAAATTCGCAATGAATAGTAAGGGTAAGTGATGGAGTTCAGAATTTGAAAGTTTTAACAACCATTGATCAAAGGTCCTGCTGAGGTCTACGCCCCCAAGATCAAGGTGCTTTAGCAAATGAAGATTGGATAGCCAACGAAAAATTCGCAATGTATAACTTGCTCTCATGAAAATATCGATCAATTTGACAGAGATCAAGATACCGTAAATTAAAGAGGTTTCCAAGTTGGTGAGGAATCATTCCAAACAAACCGGTGTGAGATTGATTAATGTACTTAAGATTCTTCATAGAACCAAGAAATGTAGGAATCTCACTTCCTTCAAAATCATTGCTAATCAAGTCCAAGAAAATCAAATGCTTCAAATCAAGTAAAGAATGATTTATCTTACCACCCAACTCTGACCCCAGATAAGCTAAATCGTCAGCAGTAGATGCATAATATGTATCGTAAGGGGTTCTAAGGCGGAGCTCAAGCGCATGGCGAGTCAAATTGTCACAGCCAATGCCAATCCATTTGCAACAATCTCCATCAGCAGTCCAAGGGCAAGGCGGTGGGAACGATCATTTAGATCTTGCTTGAACCCCAAAAGGGCCCGTCTCTCATTTTTGATGCAGCCCACATAAAACTATCCCAAATTTTCACATATGTGTAGATATCATTCCATTTGTAATTGTAAGGGTAGCTATGATGTTTCAAATAAGATAAAAATAAATTGAATTCTGCACAAATTACTTTCCTAACAAATCAAGGCAAATGTGGTATGTGAGTTATAATAGTGACATCATTTGTCATAAAATTTTATAATTTATATGGTCAACACAACTCATGATATACCATATTATTAGATCTAATTTTTAGCAAATAATTTGGTGGCACTTTACTCATAGAAAATTACACAAATTTCTCTCCTATTGGCCAAAATAAAGATTTTATTTTTATATTGTTTGAAACTTTAGATATTGTAAGTATATGTTAGCTTTGGTATTTGCCGAATTGGATGAGATTGAATTATTAAATTAGGCTTGTAGGATTAGATTCCGTTGGGTTAGATAAAATAATTTGGTAATGAAATAGATTATTTTTAATTTTTAATGAAGAAAATTATATTAGTGCAATGATGATTAAATAGAATTATGTACAATTTTTTTAATAATAACATGCATGATGTGAATAATGTTTTGATATATTTTTTAGTAAAATTAATTTATTTTCAAATAAATGGAATTTAAATTATAAATTAAGTTATATATTAGTAAAACAAATGTATTATAAATTATTTTATGATAAATGAAAGTTATCTTCAATTAATATATTAATATTTGAAGATATACTATATACAATATTATGATGATGAAATTATCTTATTTTAATCCAATTATTTTATAAATGTCAAATGTTTATCATATTTATTAAAGGGAGAAATTTCATTTTATTTTCCTTTAACCTCCTCTTCACTTATATAAACTAGAGGGTTAACATTCTCACGGCCAAGCAATAATTCAATATAATCATCATCAATGATCTCAATAGGGATGTTTGAACAAATGGTTATTTTAGCAACAATAATTAATATAGTTCGATGATGGTTTTTATCAATGCCTATAATGCGGTATGCTTTATCCAATAGTTGCTAAAAAGTTGCATCCTATGGAAATCTAAAAGCCCTTGCTCTCCGATCCTCATACTAGTAAACCCCACAATTGTTATTTCATTGTCCACCCCAATTGAAAACCAATTGTATAGTAGACATCATCAATCCTAAAAATGTGATAACATATATAATCGTTACTGTTAAAGGACTTAAAGAGGAAAAAAATTAATCTTTTGAGTTAGCATTCGAACCGATTTAGGTTAATTATTATCTGAAAGAAAAATTATAAGTTCGGATGAATCTACCCGAATCACGTCACAAAGTTGACCTGAAGTGAAATTATCACTTCAGGTCAGAAGTTGACCCGATTTAGGTTAGAATTTAACTTGAAATGAACCCGAATCAGGTCATAAATTGATCCAAAGTATTAATTTTACTTTAGATAAAAAATACAACTTCAGTTTAGCAAATGACTCAATATCGGATCATGTGCTAATTGAAGATACAATTTTGACCCAAATCGGGTCATTCCAATAGCTAAAACTTTTTGGGTCAAAAAATTATAACTTTAAGTTAGTACATGGCTTGGTATCGGCAAGGTTCGAAAATACGTGGTACGGTACGGTACGGACACCCCGCGGTGGTCCGATACGGTACGGCCGGTACGCATTATACGGGCGTATTATACGGCATATGGTTAAAAAAAAAAAAAAAACCCAAAAACAGTAGGCAATGTTATAAATTTCTAAAACAACAATGTATTTAAACATCAAACCAAATCAAACACAACACAAAAGTCACAAAAACAAAAACAACAATATATTTAAACATCAAACACAACACAAAAGTCACAAAAACAAAAGATAATCAAACACAACACAAAAGTCACAAAAAGAAAAGATGTTCAACAATGTATTGCTAGTAAGTAGCAATAATACCAAAGTAACCAAACCAAAAACAACATAAAAATCACAAAAACAAAAGATGATCTAATCATCTGATTCTGGTAAAGTCTCTGGTCGGAAATGAGTATTGAAATGGAAACGGAATGTGTCATGATTGTCATCTTCCCCATCATCATCATCATCATCACAATCATTCTCCTCCTCACTAGGGATGTCATCCCTCTCCGTTTCATCATCTAATGATTGAACACCCTTTCCTTTCCCTACACCAAAATAATTTAAAGTAACATAATTAAAATTTTCAATGTATATTCAAATAACTCCATTTACTTAGTTATAAACTTACATGTATCCCTAATCCTCTTTCGTTGTTGTGGCCTACTTCCACTTGATTCGACAACATCTTCTCCTGTGACCCACTCATTATCAGAAGGCACGTCATCAAACACTAAAGGGTCGGCATCATCAGGTAAACATTGGAGCTTCTCAAATTTCTGCCGCAACTTTCTATTGTACATTATGTACACTAATGAGTTCAATTTCTCCGTGGCCAACCGATTGCGTCTCTTAGTATGAATCTATAATAATTAATAATAAAAAAATAAGTATAAAATATACAAAATAATTTTATAGTATATTTTAACGAGATTCATACCATATTAAACGCACTCCAATTCCGCTCACAAGCGGAGGATGAGCAAGTAAGACTTAAAATCTTTACTGCAAAAGATCTTAACTCTGGGGTACGATCTCCAAATTGACTCCACCATTCAGCTACAATGCCAATAAAAATCCTTTTAGTAAGAAAACACAAGTGATTGAATAACACCTAAAAGAAAACTCTACATACCGGGAGTACGTTTGCCAATAGAATTTTTTGCCTGGGTTATGCCAAACATCCCTCTTGCATGCTTGAATTCTTCAACTTGTAAATCTGCCTTCTCTCGATTTTTATCGTCCGCAATAACCCTATCCATGCACTTATACAACCCCCACTTAATCTCATAATCGGCCATGTCTTGTGAATATTGAAATTGAGGATTCAGAAAGTAGGCAGCTGCGTGCAAATGGCGGTGCATTTGGAACTCCCATTTGTCATCAATAATCTTCCAAATCTCACTATAAGCTCCAACATCACCCCCCAAGTTTTTGGCTATCTCCTCCTTAGCGGTATCCATTGCTCCATAAATAAATCCCATTGCGGGGACTTTTTCTGAATCCGCTATCCTCAACACATGAACAAGAGGTCTTGTTGTCTTCAATGCATAAGAGATGCCTTCCCAAAAAGTCAAATCTGTCAATATGATTTTCTTTACTTCTTTTCCATCTGGCTTCTTTGCATATGAACATCCCTCCCACTATGATGAAGTAAACATATGTTGCAAAGGTTGCCGTAGTTCAGAGATACTTTGCAATGTCAAATATGCAGTAGCAAACCTTGTAGGAGTAGGTCGGACCAATTCCTTGTTTGCAAACTTTCTCATCAACGCCAACACCCATCCATGATTATAAATGAAGTTTGTCACCTATTATATGACATAAATTTTTTAATTAAAATATGAGTTAAGTTGAAAAAAAATAAGGAATAGTAATATTATTATTATTATTGTACCTTCTTCGCTTTTCTTAATGCATTTCTGTGTTGGGGTAGTTCTCCAAGTTTTTCAAGCATTAAATCTATGCAATGAGCTGCACAGGGTGTCCACCATAGCCGTTTCCTCTTTTCCATCAACATTTCCCCAGCCTTCTTATAGTTGGAGGCATTATCTGTCACCACCTGAACGACAATATCCTCTCCAACCTCTTCAACCACATCATCAAGTAAACGAAACAACAATGCCGCATCCTTCACTGCATCACTAACATCAACCGAACGAAGGAAAACTGTGTCATATGGATTGTTTACAAGGAAGTTGATTAGCAGTCTACCCCTTATATCTTTCCACCCATCTGACAATATCGACACTCCTGTTTTCACCCATGTCTTCTTCACTTCAGCTACAATAGTTTCAGTGTTTTCTTCCTCCCTCCTCAATATGGAAGTCCTCAACTCATAGCTAGTCGGCGGTTTCAAACCTGTCCCAAAGCGCCCAACTGCCCGAATCATTGCCACAAAAGATGGACTATCAGCAACATTAAATGCGATGCCATTCTCAAAGAAGAATCGACCTATCTCATCGCATGTTCGATCACGTAACTCCTTATTAGTTCCTCCCTTTCTAATTCCCCCTAATTCTTCAATCTGATCATCTTCCACATTATTGAGAAACCTATCCATAGGTCCCCTAATCCCTCTTTGAGTCACACTACCACTACCACTACCCGACCCTTCCTTAGACTTGGATTGACTATTTAATGTCATACATTTATCAATTCTTTCCTCCCTAACTAACTGATTATATCTTTTAACTTTCTCTGAATTCTCCATATAACTTTTGATGTCATCCCTAACATCTGATGGAACACTTTTACACGAGGCAACATTCCCTTTAATACCCGCAAGGTGTTCTTTAATTCTATACACTCCCCCTCTTATTACTTTATCACATAAAGTACACCGCATATATTTTTTTCCATCTATTTCAATCTCAACCCCATACTTCCACGCCAGATCCTTTTTATTACTAGCCATTATAATTTATAACCACAAAGCCTCCTGCAATTTATAAAAAGATAATATAAACTAAATAAAACTTAAATGTCAAATACAAGTATACAACTCAAAGACAACTTAAAACAGAGAGTGAGACTGTGAGAGACTGCCGAGTGCTGATCAGAGACGAGAGACTGCCAGAAAAGAGAGAAAGACAAGCGGACAAGAGAGAGAGAGACAGCCTAGAGAGGGAGAAGAATGAGTTGAAAAGAAGAGAGAGAAACCTTCTGCGTTGCCAAAATGGAATTTTTTGGCGCCGGAAATGGAAGCCTTAGCGTCGGCAATGGAAGCTTTGGCGCCGGTGAGGAGAGAGCTTGGGAGGGATGTTGCCGGCCAGGTGAAAACTCACCGGAAATGGAAGCTTTGGCGTCGGAACTCGAAGCTTTGGCGCCGGTGAGGAGAGAGCTTGGGAGGGATGCCGCCGACCAGGTGAAAACGCGCCGGAAATGGAGGCTTTGGCGTCGGTGAGGAGAGATCTTGGAGGGATGCTGCCGATCGGTGAGAAAAGACCAGTTTAGGGTAGTCGATCTGCCAATCTGGAGGATTCTGGTTTTTATATCCCTTTTATTTTTCCATTTCTGCCCCTCAGCTCAATATATGGTCGTACGAATACGGGACGGCCGTATACGGCCGTACCGGTATGCAAAATACGGGAAAAATGACATACGGGCGAGATACGCCCGTATGAGTTCGGCTAGAGGCCGATACGGCCGTATCGCCGTATATACGGCCTGATACGGCCGTATTTTCAAACAATGGGTATCGGATTGACCCAACATCGGATTATTTCCTAACCCAAAGTTGTATTTTCTCGAATTAAAAATATACTTTCAAGGTTAGGAAATGACTCGATAATGGGTTATGTGCTAACCCTGAAGCTTATTTTTGATTGGATTTGGGTTGAAAATAATTATTGACCCCAAACGGCTCAACATTATAAGTTCGGGTTAACAAATGACTCAATCGGGTCAACATTATAAGTTTGGGTTAACAAATGATCTGATATCAAGTCATATGGTAACTTGAAGCTTACTTTTTGACTCAAATGATGTCACCAATAATTATCGATCCGATCTGGTTAACAACATAAGTTCAGGTTAGCAGATGACCTGATATTGGGTCTTTTCCTAATCCAAATCTTACTTTTCAACCTAATCGAGTCAATAATTCAGGTTTGGGTTACCAAATGACTCGATAGCGGGTCATGTGCTAACCCGAAGCTTGCTTTTTGACTCGAATTGGCTCAACAAATAATATTGATCCGATCAAGTCAACATTATCTCTTCGGGTTTGGAAATGACCCTTCCTAACCCGAAGCTTAGTTTTGTAGTCTAATCTAGTCAACGGTAATTTCTATCTGATCGAGTCAATAATTTAAGTTCAGGTTAGCAAATGAATCAATATCTTATTGGCCCAGTATCAGCTCATTTACTAACCCAAAGCTTGATCTTTGACCCGAATCGGGTCAACAAGTAATGTTGACCCGATCGGGTCAATATTACCTTTTTGCTGTTAGCAAATGACCAGATATTGGGTTGACTCAATATCCAGTCATTTGCTAACCTGTAGTTATAATTTGGACTCAATCGGTTTAAAATTATAACTTTGGGTTAACAAGTGACTCGATATCGAGTCATTTGCTAACACGAAGCTTGGTTTTTGACCTGAATTGGGTCAACAAGTAATATTGACCCAATAGGGTCAATATTATCTCTTCCCATCCAATTCCCTAAAAACTCAATTATAAACGCTAACCTTTATCAACACCCAAATTTCTTCAACTTTTCTTCATGTTTTCTTCCACCCAAAACTAAAATTTAAAGAAAATTGGTTGTTGTTGGAGTAAAATTGTGATGGAGAATGGATTAATATGGGTTGGTAGTATTTATTTGATGATGTGTTTTGTTTATTTTATTATAGTTTAATTATTGGTTAGTAAATAATTAATGATTTGTATTAATAGGTTGGTTTTAATTTATTAGGGTAATTTTGAGCAGCTTAGTGTAGTTTTGAAATTTTTTTAGTAAGAGGGTTATTATGTAAATAAGGTGCCAAAAAGGATAATGTTGCCAAATTTTCTTTATTTTATGTTTAGTTTTTGTTCTCCCTTTTATTTCTTCATTTAATTTTTGTCAAAGATTTGGATAATCCTATGAAAGGTTTGGATTATCCTATGTATGATCTATGATATTAATATCATAGATCCCACCTTAGCGGTCTCCAACTATACAAAATTTCATATTTTAGTCGCAAGTAAATAATTATAGAAAAACAACATATGGTTATTTTAATTTCATCCTCTGGCAAACCCCGATTTTTTTCTGTATTTCTAGCACAGTTTTCACATTTTCAGGTTGTTATATCTTTGAGCAATTAAATTTCTTTATTAAATTATCATGTAAGCATCCACTTATAGTTGTAAAGGTTGCTACTAGATTGACTGCTCAAGATATGACCCTCTATTCATCTGTGTATATACGAATTATGATCTCCAAAATGTTGATGTTTTTATTTTTCTTTCTTTGGTTTCTTCTACATGAAGCGGCAAGATTTTGTTTTATTTTTTTAACAGAGACTGCGGTCATAGAGATGAAATTGCTTGAGGGAAATTGTTGTGCTGTAATCACACTTCCTCACAGCCAAGTCTATTATACAGAAAGGATTGTGATAACTCAATAGGTGATATGATAACAAATGATAAATATAAGGTCCAATATTATATGTGACAGTGTGGGTGTTTGGTTGATGGAATTTACCAAAGAATATCACAAGCAAATCGTCAGTCTAATGACTTTCCTTTTTTCATAAATTCTATGATAAGTATTTATAAAAATATATTATGAATCATACTCTTATAAATTAGCTTGTTTTCAAGTTAGATCTCTCAATTCATATTCTTTTACTTTCAGTGCCTGCAACGCCTAACACACTGTTTATCTTATATATATATATATATATATTGACATATGGAGCAATTGGAGCACCAGAGAAGTACCCTAGAGTGTCTACCAGAAACAATATAAAATTATTTTCAAGGAGAAGAACTTAGACAAATTAAAGCTTTAATATTATTTCCCCGTTTATTGACTTAGGACGAGGGCACAATGGGACTATGGCAATATAATATGAAATGTCATTGTATTCTTAGTCCTAAGTAATGATCGAAAGACATTTTGTGAAACTTTTTATGTGTAAAGAGAATAATACTATTTTACGATATTGATAATTAGTCTAATGTAGATTTTTTTGTTCCAAATTTCTGATTAGAGCTATTTGAGAATTAAACAAACAATGAGGGTTGAAGTAATGATGTTTCTGTTTTTACTTCGAGTTACTTGTGATAGCAGTCATCAATGTTACTAGACTCTGCAATGGAATCACTACCGAAATATAATACCTTATTTGTTATATGCTCTAACTATAATTTGATGCACTTATACATTTGGTGAAGTTAAATAACAAAGTCATCATTGACTGACAACATTCAGCCATATATAATCATCACTTGACAAAATGAACATCTAAAGATTTGTTGTCTAGACAATCGAAACAATAACAGTACATATCGAAAAGACCTGTACACTGTGCATATTCTTAATTTAAGAATATGAGCACAACAACGAATATGTAAAAAATCACCATGACATAAAAGTGCACCTTTGATGTTCAATTGATTTTTCAAAATATCAACAAATGATTTATTAGATGAAGCATTGTCCAAAGTAATTGAAAATATCCTATTCTGAATTCCCCACTCACATAACAATGTATTAATCTTATGAGCTAAGGAAACTCCATCATGTGGTGGTGCCATAAAAGAAAAATTCAACACTTTTTTTTTGTAACACTCAATCTTTATCAAGAAAATGTGATGTGGGACATAAATAACCATCAGTAGCTATGAATGTCCACAAATCACATGTCAAACTAATTCTACCATTGGATTCTTCTAGCATACTCCTAACCTTTTGTTTTTCATTGGTATACATCTTCAACACATCTGCCTTTGCAGTATTCCTAGAAACTAGAGTTAAATTCTTATCCAAATATTCATAACTTTTCCTAATCCACGTCCATTCCTCAAATCATGGTAGAATTTAAGTGGCAGCAGCTATCATACCTCAAAATACTTCAGGATCTTTAGGCTTAGTAAGTGGCGCAACATCTCCACCGGATTTGTTAATAAACATTTGACTTATATCATAGTTTTTTCTCATCAGACAAGTTAATTCCATATGGCGTTTCATGTTGCCGGTTCCATAATTGCTTTCACAAATATAAATTTTGTTGCATAAGTTACACTTACTCCTTAGCTTTCCATCTTTAATTCATGGTAGCTTCACAAATACAGTCCACACTTTTGATCTAAGCTTTCTTTTGCAAATAGGCTTTCTCACCATGACATTCTTCCCTTTTCCCGTATCATTGACCTCTACTTCGATAGAATCATCTCCTTTCTCATCGAAATTCTCTTCCATACTATTGGTTTCTCAATCGTCAATATTGACATCATTAGAATTCATAAATTTAACCTATACATGAAAATTAATAAAATTACTAAATTAATAAAATTACAAAATAGAAACACATAAAAAAAAAAAGCTCAAAACCGAGGCGTTGCAAAGCTGTTAAAGTTGTGAGAACACTAAACGGACAAGAAAAGAACTCAAAAAATAGAAATCAAGCAAATTCAGTAACCAAAAAAAGCATCATATCATGAACTTGTTTAGATTGGTGGGGGACATGACCCACCTCCTCAGTATAGTTCTCCTCCTCAAAAAAATAGAAACACAACAAAAAAAAAAAAAAATAAAAACACACCAAAAAAATAGAAACACATCAAAAAATAAAAAATAAAAACACACAAAAAAATAGCTCACGGAGGAGACAACATACTGTTAATGCTATGTGAGGAGACGACGACGTTGCACGAGGAGAAGATGGTGCACGGCAGAGATGGCACGGCATGGTGGCAGCAACTCGACGATGCGGCGGGCGAGAAGAAGTTACGTGAAGGAGAACGGTAGCAGTACGGCGCAGCAGTAGCAGATCTGCAGATGCGCTGCGACTTGCGAGCAAACTACGTTGTGTGGGATGGCGGAAATGACACGGCACGGCGGTAGTAGCTCTGGGCAGTAGCAGATGCACTGCGAGCAGACAACGGCGCGACGCTGTATGAGACGGCGGGAGAAGATGCTGGACGGCAGGTGACACGATGCAGCGGCAGATCGACGTGTGTGGATAGTGGACCGTGGTACGGCTGCGAGCAAATGTGGGTTGGGACGTTGGGTGGTCGGCGACTGAGAGGAAACAAAAGAGAAAATAGACTAATAGAGAGAGAACCAGTTCAACAAGAGATAAAAATGAAAATTATGAAATGTTAGGGTTTTGACTTTAAAAGATATATATATTATCAGTAAAATTACATAAACACCCTTTAATGTAAAATTATCATTTTACCCTCCTTAACGGGTCAACCGGTAACATGATTAAAGAAACACGAACCCGACACGATAAATTAACGGGTTAAACGGGTTGACCCGTTAATTTATCCAACCCATTAATGCTCAACCCTAACCCGTAATTATCGTGTCGGATTCGTGTCGGGTTCCAAATTGCCACCCCTAGTAACTCATAGTAAAACTTTTTGTTATATGATAGCATCTGTAACACTTTTTTATCTTGATTGTAACATATTTTCTCTATGGTAAAATTACTTTTTTATGCAGTGGTCTCCCTTTAACAAAGTGAAGAACTTTTAAAATATTAAATTCATCATCACACAAGCAAATCGAGTTAAAAATTCATATAAATGACTAATGGGATTCAAAAAAAAAGAAGAAAGAAGAAAGAAATTGTGATAATGCGTGACACCAACTTAACAATGTCATCATTTTCTTTATTTAATTTATCAACTGTCTTGTTTTACACACATAATTTTTGTTTATCATATATGGGTAATTAACTGATTAATGTAGGTTCATATTTAGAGTTAGAATCCTAACCATATTAAAGTTCGTAAGACACTTTGATTTATGTACTTTTTCTTTGTTTGTAATTTGCTAAGTTTTTATTCCATGATCATCACGTGTATGATCTGCATATGACATTATATAATTGTCATAGATCCCACCTTGCCTGCCTCCAGCGATAACAATTTTTTGTTATTAGTGGCACAAGCAATTGGCTTTAACAATCATTTGGTTGCCTAATGCGTCACAACAGTAAAAGAATTAAGAAAAAAAAAATGTATAGTGTCCATTTGATAAAACCTTGAGTCATTAACTTGTTGACTGCTCCAACCCTGAGGTTTTCTATGCTCTTGATAACATGATGCATCCAAGCCTTTTAATTGAGTGATCTCATCAAATTTGTTTCCAATTAAAAAATTGTTAGTGGATAAGTATGGGATTGATTTGTTTTTTTCCTACCTATATTTTTCAGTATCCTTTTCTTAGTACCTTTTCTTCATGGATGGCTAAACGTTTGTAATAGAAGAAATCTCTTATTTAAAAGAATATATATATAGGTACATTATAATATACACTTGGATATGCATATACTTGATAAAAAAAAAAAAATGCATGATTACATTATAAAATGTGTAATTATAATTTATTATATGTGATTACAACTAAACATATATAATTACAATCAGTAAATATAATAATATATAATAAATCACAATAACGCATATATATCTATATATATAGATATATATAAATATATTTTAGTATACACTTGGTGTATGCATACACTTGAAAGAAAAAATGTGTGAATGCATTCTGAAATGTGTGATTGTAATTTATTATAACTAAATATGTGTAATTACTATCAATAAATATGATTACATTTACTGATTGTGATCAATATAATCATATTTATTGATTGTAATCACACATGTTTAGTTATAATTACATATAACAAATTACAATAACATATTTTAGAAAACAATCACACATTTTTTTTGTCAAGTATATGCATACCCTAGGTGTACCCAAGGGGACCTCATATATATATATATATATATATATATAGCGACTCATAAATAGTTTTTAAAATTAAAATCAACGTAAGGTCGTGCTTAATATTAACTTTACCAACTCCAGGGAGTCCTATTCGTGCATAAACTTCAGAAAAAATTTTGTGCTTTGGCATGACGTGTTCCGACTATCTGTAGTATTTCTGTTACCTAAATGATTCAAAATAGATGATAGTCCATCACAACACTTGGAATCAGGGCTTTTTACCTTGGCTTGGTAAGGATGTTTGATAACCAAGTTTGGGTTTTCTTTGAGAGCAGGTTTCCTAATCTATAATTAAGGATCTTTATTTTGTTGTATGACACCAAGAACTCAGACAGAGCAATTAGCTCAGTAGTGAGTCGAGGGCTCGGTGTGGCTTAGTTATTAGCTTAGAGTACAATATGGCTTCATTGTGAACTTGAGCATGGTATGGCTCGGTAAGGCTCGATTATGAGCTTGGAGCACGATAGGACACAGTAAGACTCAGTTATGAGTTTAGAGCATAATATGGCTCTGTAAAACTCAATAAGGCTTAATAATGAGCTTAAAGCATGGTATGGTTCGGTAAAGATCAATTGTGAGCTTAAAGGATGGTAAAGCTTAATAAAGTTTGGATGTGAGCTTAGAACTCTGTTGTAATTGGTGTTTGGCATTAGCGAGAGAATATTGTGTTTGTAAATATAAAAATTTTCAGCATAGTATATTTTTCTCTAATCGTTAATTCTTACGGCCATAGTTCATATGTTAATTTTATTTATTTAGAATCTTTGAAATTTCTACAAAAAGGTGAATCTTGGGGGTGGTGGCTCTGAAACTTCTCTAAATCACTTGAAAGATCTAGATTCAAGTAGATCTATAGTCGATAAACTTAACATTTATCTTTCCTTTTTGAAAAATTCCAAAATATTTGAGCTAATATTTTGGATTAGGTATATATATAGCAAGGTCTCTCTGGTGTTTTAGTGCAAAATGCAAAATAAGAAGGGATAAAATCTGTGAACTAATGATATGGATAGATCCAATTGATGTATAAAACTTAAAAATTTTAACATTGTAGGAAATAAAATAAAATAAAAGGCTGAGGCTACTACCGAAGGGAAATACCCTCCATAGCATAGTTCACAGATCTTTTTTGTTGTTGTTTTAATTATTTAACCATTCTTTTGCAAATATATTGTCTTCATAATAATAACTAGATGTAAATTGACATCAATAAACTAATTAATTTCATTAAAAAAAAAAGAAAAGAATCAATATTAAGAATAAAGCCCTTCTTTTTTATTGTTTAAAGATACTAAAATCAGACAAGTAAACAATATATATCTTTTTGAAATACTACATGCGATCAGGCTGAATGGATGCAATTTTAATGTTACTTTGGTCAGACAAGTAAGAAAATATTTTTTACACATGAATATTACTAAACATCACAAATGATATGGGTTTAATTTGCTAATTTCATTCTCTTTCAAACTCCTGTTTCAGCTTTATTTGTAGCTTTAGCAGTCCATCAAAAAAAGTAATTATTGTTATTATTATTACATTGACAAAGCCCAAATATATGATATAAATGAAACTTAAATTCAGAACTTCCTGACTAAGTACAAATATCCGATTAGCACATGTTTTGCCGAAGGAGCTAGTCTTTGATGAGGCTCTTAAGTTACAAATTGAAGCTCTATGATGTAGACCTTCCTGTTGTTGCATATAACGTTTACTTGTAAAGATAAGGGTTTTTTTTGGTTTTAATACTAAAAAACTGGTTGCATGCTTTACTAGCACCAAAGAACTGAATTTATATTTTCGAGTACATTTTTACTGTTCAATTATTTTAATGATAAAAATACCCTTATTTTAAAATTTTAGAAAATCCGTGTAAATTTTTAATTCTCGACACCAAAAAAGGGACATGAGTCGTGCCTTGACCCACTCCATATGGTGCAGAACTGCCTATAAGGAGCAGATTGCACCCTAACCAGCTTAATTAGGAACGGATAGCACCCTAATAGGGAGCGGGTCACACCCTGATCCGCCTATAAACGTGGGTCAAACCTACTCCCTATAAGGCATGGATCAAACGACCCATGCAAACGACCCGCGCCTTATCTAATACGCGGGTCGTTTGTCCCACGTCATATCTAATGCACAGGTCATTTGTCCCACGCGTTGTTTGACTCGCGCCTTAAATTTTCATTTAAAAAAAAATATCCATTTTCAATCAAAAGAAAAAAGAACATCCGCACCGAAAAAAAAAAAAAAAACCAAAAAAAAAGGACGCACAGATTGCATCAACGCAAACAAAAAACATTGCACTGATGCAGTCTGTGCAAACCCAAAAAGAGATGTGCACAAACCGCATCTCGCAAACAAAAAAAAAAAAAAAAACAGACGACACGGACCGTGTTTGTGCAAACCAAAAAAAGGACAAAATTCATCATTTCCATCCATATTTTGTGTTTCTCTGTACTTCTGTGTTTGTCACAACTCATCTATCATCATCTGTCTTCAACAAAATCATCACCCATCCATTTCATCCATCTCCCATAACATCATCAACAACTACCACCAACAACATCCCAAAAAACAAAAAAAATTCAAAAGAGGATCCATTTCATCTATCCTCTCATAACATCATCAAAAACCACCACCATCAACATCCACAAAAAAACAAAAACAAAAAACAAAAAACAAAAAAACAAAAACAAATCAGAAGAGAATCCATTTCAAATGTAGATGATACGAAGAAATTCTTAGTTTTGGAGAAAAGAATAAAATTTACCTTAACCTAAATGGATGGCTAGTTGATGCCTTGTTGAATGCTTTCTTGGATTAACCGTCTGCCTTCAAGGATTTTTTTTTTTTCGTTGTTTTGTAAGGAAAGATTGAAAAGATAGAGAACCAGGGATGTATAGTCAACAGAATAAAAGCAACACAAATAATATTTCTATTACATGAGAAGTCAATATTTATAGAACAAGAAGATGCTATCTTCCAAGACAACCTGGTCAAGTAAAGTAAAATGACAAGCAAAGAATTGTGCCAAATGCTATGTATTCATCTGCTATTTAAGAAGAAAAGAATTTCGCTATATATTACTCTGCCATTTATGAAGCCAAGTGTTGTCAACCTTAAGTCAAGCAATCTCAATTAATTAAAAAGAATTATGATTAAATCTCAATTGATGAAATATTAAAAAAAAAAAAAAGGCTGAATTTAAACAATGTACTTGATAAAATATATGCATGTCAATCATAGACTTGGTAATATGTTCAAGTATTAGCAAAACTATATGATAACAAGAATTTAATAACCCACTGAATTCAATTTAAAAAGCAAATATAATATAAATATTTCTTTGATGTAAGATTGATATTAAACTGTGTTTTTATTATTTTTATTTTGGACAGAGACATATAAGAACTAGTGGGTGCCATTGCTATACCCCTAAAATTTCAAATTTTAAAATTTTAGTCACTGCCACTAAACTTCAGTTTTTATGAATTTCCCTCTTTTCTTAGTGTTTTATATCAGTCTTTTATTACACTCGTTATAAGAAGTTAACCGATAGAAGGCAAGAGATATTTAGTTATTTGTTTTTGTTTTGTAAAATCATATAAGTTATCAAACTATTGTACGATAATGTTGCAAATGTGAAGAAAAAACTTTTATAAACACCATAATAGACATTATATGCCATAATGTACCTTAGAAAGAGGGCTTGGAGTCAGCTCCCAAACTCGCGACTTACAATAGCTGAAGATGTAGGTTGTGTCATAGGAAAATTAACAAAACCCAAAAACATATATAAATACTGTCATCTGTCAAGAAAAATCTAAAAAATAAATAAAGAAATAAAAACAGGTCTTGGGTTCCCGATAGAGAGAAGGGAGGATACTTTCCAATTTTTTTCTTAATTTTCATAAAACTTTATTTTAAATAATATTTAAAGAATAAGAAAGAAATTTTTTTTGAGACTTTATTACCATCCATAATAGATCGATTATTTCATTATTATTATTATTATTATTAGACACTTCTAATTTTTATAGATTATTTCCTTGTAAGGATATGGACATTCTAAAAGAGAAACAAGTCAAGAATAGGACTTCTATATGAATTGAAAGTAGGTGGGCACAAGTTTAAAGCAATGTAAAGATTGATACTTGAGCTATTCAAACTCTTATTTCATCTTCTTAATTAAAAGTCCTACTTAAACATTTTTTTCTTTCACTATATGTGATAGATACAAATGAGTACATCTTAACCCATTTAGTAAATATTATCCACCGTTAACTTTAGGTTTTATATAAACATACTCCACCATCATGAATTTACAATTCTCTTTTCATTATAACATTCACACAAGTAATTTTTACCAATTAAATAAGTATATAACTTGTCTACTAAGAAGCTGAAGACACATATATTAATTTAGAATCTCCCTTGTTAGCAACTAATATGAAGGATATATGTTAACGTTATACTACTAATTAATTGCACAATATGTTATTAGTAAATTTTTTCTACCTCCATTTTCTTCTTATTACAAAGAATAGAATAACAATTGAGGTCGTGTTCAAAATAATAATAATAATTATTATGATTATTATTGATTTCTTTTTGGTTTTGTTCTCTTAACACCAGTAGAAATATAATATTCCTTCTCTAATATATTTAAAGTCATATTGGAGTAGCAGTTTGGGTTATTATGTTGTGGGTATAAAACCAAACATAACCCATTTAATTTTGGTCAACCTAAGCACAACTTGTAATTAAACTTATGCTGTTACAAATCAAAAACCAAACACAATCGACTAAATTAGAACGAAATTTATTATTAGCCTACTGATTTATATATCATATCAATTCACATATTTTAATTATTTAAAAATTTTAAATACTTTCAACTTAATTACATGACTTTAATCTACCAAACTCATTTAATATATAAAAATGATCAATTATAATATAGTCTCCATTGAAAATAAGTTTGATATAAAGTCTCACGAATACTATTGTCTCAAAAAAATCTCTTACATAAAAAATAATAAAGTTCATTGTCGGTTAAAATGAGTTTAATTCTAATGAGATCCATTTATTTAATAGGTTATAAGTGTTAACTTGACAGTGATCTAAATCTTGAAAAATAAATCCAACTAAAGCCATTAATTCTATATCATATCACTTTACTATGTTAACAATTGCCACCCTAATATTGTTAGTCAACCACTAAAGAAAACAACATTCCAGTCTAGAGGTGGTAGTCGTTGACATAATCCAGTGGCAAAATATGTAAATGATATGAAATTAATGGGTTTGGATTAGATTGTATTTTGTTTGGGTTATCAACGGGTTAACATGTTAAACCCATTAAGTAAGTAGTAGTGTTTGGGTTGTATATCCCTACCAACCCACTTACCCATTTATAATTAAAAGGGTAAATATCATGCATATTATTTTAAATTTTATTTTAAATCAATATTATTCTAATTTATAAAATGTGTTTAGTGGATTGAATTATACATTAAATTTAAAAGTTTTAAATTATCTCAAAGTTTTAAATAAGTAAGTATGTTTGGATTAGATCTTATTTTGCTTAGGTTTCAATTGGTTAACATGTTAAACCTGTTAAGTAAGTAAATTGGAAAATATCTTTTCATGGTTATGGAAAGTATTTTATCTGTCAACTAATCTTTTGTCTTGCAGGAAACTTTATTTATTTCCTATATTTCCAAGAATAGACGTGCAAGACTAATGGGAATCAAATATTGTGGTCAAAAGAAACAAAATGGGGAAGTTTCCTTCTTTGGTTTGATTCTCATTATTGCATATTTCTTTCTCTATCATTCACTTTGTAAACCCTCAATTCTTTATTTATGGCTTTCCCGGCAATGATTTGAGACCCTAAATGAACAATGAAACTGTTTAAGGTTGTAGCGAATCTTTAGAGATTGATTTAAAATCAATTGGACAATAAATAGAAGGGTAAAATGGTAAATGACATTAAATAATTATTAAGTGTGATTAGGAACTAAATTGAAAACAAGTTTTAATATTTAGGGTCAAATCAGAATTTAAGCTAAAGCTGAGGGTGAAAACAAAACTTTTAAGGAACGTGATCGTCATTTTTGGAATTGTTAGTGAAATAAATATGACGCTTGGTCTCCATTTACACAAAATGAAGCCATTTTCATGACAAACAAACTCAAGCGGTGATAGACCAGAAAAACGACACAGAACCAAAGAGAGGTCGAGAGGGAGAGAGCGAGAGAGGAAGAGAGGAGTCGGCTAAGAAGAAGAAGAAGAAGATCAAGCCATCTTCAACCTTTAAACTCAAGCCATTTCACACACAAAACAGAGGCAGAACCGAGACAAGAGCAGAACCGTGAGCAAGAGGCAAAAAGTGGAGAGAAAGGGGTGTATTCGGCCATGTGAGGGAGAAGGTAGATCAAGTAATTCCACCCCATTTTCGAGCTTCCAAGCAAGTTCTCAAGACCTCCTAAGTTAGAGAACCAAGATTGATCAAGAAACCAAAGTAAAAATAGGTGAGTTTGTTCAATTTCGAAATGGTTCATTTGATGTTTGGGTTGGTGTTTTTGTTGAGTTTTTATGTGAGTTTTTATGGATGATGTAAGTTGAGTAATTTGTGACCAAAAATAAGAGTATATTATATAGAGCCATTAAGGTTTGAGATGTTAGGGTTGTGCTGGAAAAACCCTAAAGTTTGAATGGAGATTTATTTGGTTGAAATAAGTTGTAGACCAAGTGTTTGATGAAATGCCTAAGTGAATTAACATGGAAAATTTAGTGAAATAAGTTTGGTGTGTATTGGACCCATTAAAGGCCATAGTGAGGGGTATGTAATGCCATTGAAATTTGATGGTTTTAAGCATGATTCCATGTGGAATTCATGCTAGAAAAACCTATGGCAATCTTATAAAAATGTGAGAAAACCATATAGATAACTTTCCAAAGTTTGGTCCAATTGAAGGGCATTTTTGGTTTTCATGAAATGCCACTCTTTATATGCAATCTAATGACATAGATGAGTGTTATTAAGCATATTGAAGTTAGTGGAGAAGAGAATTAAGTTTAGAAACCAAAAGTGTAAAAATTACCTTGAAAAAGTGATGAAAAAAGTGAGGTTTCTTTTAGGTTTCATCACCCTATAGTTGGAATTTTTCATAACCATTTTACGGGTGACCTAAATGAGAGTTAGGGAGATGAATGGAGCAAAAACGAAGTGAAGAGCAACCCTAGGTTGGGTTGTGAATAGTGTTCGACCAAAGAGGGTGCTAAAAATGTGACTTTTCGTTTCGGACTCTAGAAAACTATTTCGGCCATGTGGGAATGTTCCTAGGTGAATATAAATAAGATTCATGGAAAGAAATCAGAATTTTGGAGCTCCGGCTAAGTAGAAATCAAGTAGGGAAACTTTTTAGTGAAAAAGCGCTCTTTTATGGGTTACTTGAGTTAGAAGTTGTTTAACTAGTTTTGTAAAGTTAAATGTTGTGTATTTAAGTTAGAATGTAATGTGTAGGTGAAGAGGAAGCAAGCGGGGTAAGAGAAGGTCATTGAAGCTTTGTATACTAAGCTTGAGTCCAGGTGAGTGCTTCAATAAATATTTTTTCAAGTTTTTGCCTCTTTGAAATGCTTAAGCATTTTGAAAGTTTACATGAGATTTTAGAACTTGAGATAAATCACTTTGAGCTTTCTGAACTTAACAACATAATTTTGTGCTTGTTGCACTAAAAAAAAAATGAGATTTGATGCTTGATGCATCCAAAAATGAGATTTGATGCTTAATGTGCTCAGAAAAGAGATTTGTGCTTTTTGCACTTAGAAAGTTAAAGCAAAAGAGATTTTCAAAGGCCATTAGTATACCCTCAGATTCCATTTTTAAGTTTTAGACCTGGCCGATATATCCCACATTAGTATGGCAAAGTCCTAGGGGGGATGTGTCACTAACTTGGGGGGAAATCGAGTATGTCGTGTCGCCTTTACTTATATGGGATATTATCTTGTGCTATGATTAGTGATGCAGAATTCCGTACATAGTCGTGAGATGTCTCAGATTGTGTCACAGTTGGTGTCAATTCAAAATCGCCACGTGACATTACCACTACGAGCGGCATAGTTAGTCGTCATGTGGTCAGAGCCTTTAGGGGTACGAATGGTGCTTTTACAAAGTATATCAAATACTTGAGATATTGAAGTAAACAAAAACATATTAAAGCTATATTGCAAGTTATAAAATTGTTTAGCATTTGTATGCTTTTAAATTTATGAGTTTATACGCAGTTGGATGCATATATGAGTTTACAACTTATATATATTTATGCTTTACATTTAAATGAGCTTTAAATTTGAGAATGATTATGAAATAGAAATTTATACCTTCAAAAGTTTTAGAGGAGGTATTTTAGTAAATAAAAGTTTTAGTTAAAAAATATTATAAGCACTCATTGAGCTTTCATAGTTCACAGTTTCCTATTTTTATTTAAAAACCTCCTCAGGTGTTGGCGTGGGTGGTAGAGAAGAGATAGCTCCTCCCGAAGATTAGGTGGGCTTGACATGACAAAACTTCTACATATCTATCTTTTGCATATTTTGTAGCATTAATGAAGTTGTTTGTAACTATATTTTTGAATTATAAATGAGTGGGTATTGACTTTTATGAGATGATAGTTTTAATTGTTTTTTAGAAAAAGATTGAATTATGACTTCATGCTTTTGTTCTTGATGAAATGGATTTGAGATTGGAAATGTGATTTGATATACCTATTTGTGGTAAAGAAGTTAGGTTGAGATTGATAAAATAGTAGAAGTGTAAATTTTCTTTACAGGTTATTTTGAAATTGTCAAAATTACAGTCGTTATGCTGTCGGATTTTAGTTTTGAAAAATGAGTTGGATTTTAAATTGAAATGAGATTTTAGTTTTAAAACAAAACCAACCCAATCCAATTTTTAGAAAAAGAGTTGAGTTAATGAGTTTAAAGAGAAAGTTTAAGGGTTTGCTCCATGAATTCCTCTTAACCCACCTAGTAGGGTTTGAGAGGGATCTGTTGGAGTGTCCGGCGAGACCCTTCCGGATAAGAGTTTAGAGAGATCTGGATTGGATCCCGTCACACTTTCTAGAAATAACATTTAGGTTATTTTCTTTACAGACAAGGTGCGGTGCATATGGTTACATAAGGACAGAGAATGAAAGGTTGTAGTATGGATTTTTTTAGAAGCAAGTAGTGTGATATAGTTGCAGAAACTTGAGAGTGCTTGCCATATTTTGTATGCAATTTAAAGTATAGAACGTAAGAGAGTTTATCTTACAAACTGCATGTATTGGTGACTCGGAGGTTCTCAACTCTAGGTAGTTTATTTGTGAGGTTTTTATGAGTGAAAACAATGCATATTTATTGAGAGATTGAGTGATATTCATTGTAACACTTAAAGAGGTTTGTTCTATAAATTTGTGTGCTAGACTTAAGCTTGTATGGCTTGAGAGTCGAGAGTAAGTGTTTGTTAGGATAACAAGATGTTTGACTATAGAGAGAGGAGGTAGATTCACAAGTTGAAGGGATTGTAAACTGTTGTCAGTTAAGAAGGCAAGGAAAGCTTGCTAAAACAACGTCAATGGAAATTCACTTCATCTTACGTCAATTTGAAGAGAAAGTCTTAGGTTGGATAAGATAAGTAGGTTGTACCTTTATGGTCATTAATACTTGATCTCTTTTGGGCAAGACCTTGTGGATGAAGGGTACTATCGAACCACATTAAAAATGTTCGTATGTTGATTTACTTTAATGCTATTTATTATTTTCGCATTATAACATGCAGTTGACATGTTATAACATATAACTAAAGTGACAAAATAACATATTAAGTCGTAACATTAAATAACCCAACAAAAGCAAAAATTAGATAGTCTACAACAAATAGACAATTTCAATATCAAAAACACACAATTTATTCAAGTATTCCTTACAAAAGCCAAAATTAAAGATATAAAATCATGTCTGTATTTGACATGATCAATAGGCAACCATGGTCGCCTTGTCTAGATCACAATTAGAGGAAGGTAAGGTCACCCTAAGCCAAGAAGGCTTGTCCATATGCTGAATAGAGAAATCAATCACGCTTTGGATGTCAACCACTTCCACTAGATTAAAGGCGACAGGTTCTTGCCCTTAGGAGACTTTAGAGTGAGTACTCTTAGTAAAAGTTGGGAAGCCATGTTTAGGGGAACTATCAAAATAAGGGCTTCGCCGTGTGAAAGGGACTTGAACACGCTAGATTTGAGAGCCAACCTTTTTTGCACCACTTTGCTCCATCTAAGGGCTTTCCTTTTCAAGGACTGGGAAGACTGACTCATGTCTGCACCTAAACAAAAGAGAACACACACACACACACACATACATAACATATACACACACACACACACACATATATATATAAAGAACAGAGAGGAAATATATGTGAGCAAAACTAGCGGGCTAGACTCAAAATGAGGTACCTATAGAGGAGGACATCTTTTGAGCCTAAACACTTCTCACTTTCGACACACTAGGAATGGCAGTAAGAGCCAACTGTTCAACGATGAGACTTATGATTGCTTATTCTCGAGGCTTTAGCAACTCAAACTTTTTGTCCTAAAGGTCAAGCACTACAAGAAGTAGCAAAACTTGTTGGGAAAAGAGGAAGATCAAAGAAATGCAAATGAAGAAGAAAAATGAGGCAGAGACATTCGCTTATGATGGTTGTAGGAATCGGGAAAGGTTAGCCTCTTACTATGACAATGAAGCCTCACTTCCCTGAAATGAAGAAATCATTTATAATACCGCTTCTTATCGCTTATGGGATGAAAGGGAATAGGGCACAAGGAAGAGTCCCAAGTGTGGAGATAATAACCCCCTTTTTTTGAAGAGGTTGCATTCATATTGAACAAACCATGGAGTTTATTGACTATGGGATTATTCCAATCACACTCACAATACAATATGAGGCAGCAGTGTGCGTACCTTTAGAGGTTAAGAACAAATTGTAAAGGAGCGGTGTCTAAGTTAATAAGGAGATTTTAATAAAATAGGTTGAGAGGAAAACGAAGACCATACTCTAGCTTTACAACAAATTATGCATATGATAACATGCGTTAAATGCTATCAAAAGTCTATGATAGCATTCAGAAGAACGTCATGTCAGCCCGTGTTATTAAAACTATTTCATCTTTCTATAGCATTTTTGGTATGTGATATTGTTCAATCAAAAGTGCAATGATATATCTTATTACAACACTTTGACAAAGCTATTGTATCATCTTTTCAATAGCATTTCTTATATGTGATAATTATTAATTCAACTTGATACAATTTATCCTATTATAGCATTGGAAAAAAGTTATTTTATTATTAATTCTCATAGCATATTTAGCATGTAATCTTTATTTCTTTAGTATGTTATTGTATATTCTATTATAGCTTTTTAAAGAAGCTATTTTATTATCACTTTAATAGCATTTTTAATATATAATACTTTTGTATTTGAAATGCGACAATATATATAGCATTTTAAAGTGCACTATATCGTACTATTTCTTTGATATCAATATAAATAAAATATTTCGTATTCAAATATTACACAAAAGAAATAATTGAAAACTAATTTTTATTAATACATGAAACTAATACATCATCATTATATTTTTATGTAAAAATTATTCCCAAAAATGAATGTAACTGTATCATTTCAAGGAAAACAAAAAACCAACTGACAACTTTCGACCATAATGCAATCCCAACAAGCTTAGATGTAGTTGACTAAATTGGAACCCCCTGCAATACAAATAAAATATAAATAAATTGAATTGAAACGATTAATTTGAAAAAAGAAAGCTATAAAGACACATTAATTTCATTGATTATGTAGCTAATAATTCACCTTCTCTCTGATAAAGCTTAATAAAGCAATAGATAGATTGCACAAAGTAGTTTCTACTGCACTTGTGTACTCAATGATCTTAGTACACAATCAAGCAATATGTGAACATGTCTAATACTAACAAGCGGAGTAGGAAGAGACAAGAATATTCAGCTATAATGAACTCAAATTACTATAAGCCAAGTGAAACAAACAATCAGGATTAGTGAGACTGCTACTTGATTGTTGTATGCTCTCCAAACAATATGGTTGATTTCTTCCTGCTGTTGTACACGTTTGCATTCTTTATCCTAAGAATTATTTTAAATAAAAAATATATTAAATATTTCTTAGCTAAGAAACAACATCACAAAATTCTACCACTAAAAGCTTGAGCCAAAAATGAAGAAATAAAAGATCTAAGCACAAATTTGTAGCCATTACACTCTGATGGATGAAAAAAAAAAAAAAAAGCAACCAAAAGGTAATGAAAACTTCGAAAATAATCACGTAATGCAAAACATTAAAAATTACAACTCTTTATAAGCTCTTTCATAAGGTCAACCATCATAGATATACATAAAAATAAGTGAATAATTTAAAGTTCACAGTTCATAAATCCTAAAGAATCCTCCTTTATACAATTGTCTTTATTAAACAAGAAATAGAAAAAATTTTATTGATGTCAACCAACACAATAAATTAGGAAAAAGAGGCCTTGAAGGCTGATTCCACACCTAAAAAAACAACACATAAAAATTAAAATTGTAACAATTCAAACCCCAAAAACTTATTGAGACATTTCATCTTACTAGTTACTGAAATAACCATATAAAAGACATCCAATATACATACATGTTATTATCTCAAAAAAAACATCCATACATGTTATGCAGTACACTATAATGTGAAAAGTGAAAGCAAACTTGACAAGCCTTATAAAATATAAAAATCAAATACCTCCTTTCTAAAACCTTTATCAATCCTTAGACTTGTAGATCTCTAGAATTTATCATTCTGCAATACCATGTTAGATTTGCAAATATTAACCTCAAATAAAATCCAAATAAGGTGCAGTAATAGAGATATCTATTAGAGGTTATATATATATATAATTAATTTCACAAGCCAAAAGATTGGACAAAAAAATTAAAAAAGAAAACACAAATATAAAGAAATTGAATATTTATTTAGGTCTCAAGAACTAAAAGGCTTGAGACCTCTAAAGACGAAAAAAATTGACAAAAAATAAACAAATAAACTGAGAAAATCAAAGAAATCCAATATTTTGTTTATATCTTAAAAACTAAAAGGCAAAAGATATAAATAAAGTTGTGTGGGTTAGAGGTGAACATGGGATTCAATTTGATTTACTTGTTTTCTAGGTTGAATAAAAACAAAGTGACATTAGAAAGCATTGAAAAAAAAAAAAAAAAAAGCATTAAGGATACTACTATACCAATGGTCTCCTCTGTACACAGGCAATAGTTGAGACTTTTGCATCCTAATCAAGTAGAATAAGGATGTTTAGATATCATGAAAGGAAATATTGGGCAATAGTTGGGAGTTTTTTTTTTTTCTTTTTGAAATAGGCAATAGTTGAAAGTTGACTTTTCTAATTTTTAGTAATAATCAAAGCAAAAAAAGGATACATATGGGCGGACAACAATTGTGAATTCCCGCTATAATTTTAGGGCTACAGCTTTTTTTGTACTTTACTCAATATTTTGCTTTTTATCAATTTTTAAATAGATTATTTTGTTACCATTTAATAGCATTTGTTTTGATTTGGATGTTGTAGCTTTTTTATTGTGTTGTCACAGCCACTTATGATTAATTAATTTTGTAAGTATTAATAGCAAACCCAATTTGCTATACATTTACCAAATGAAAGCTATTAAAAATAATATGTTAATAAAATGTAATAATTAACCATAAAATGCTATAATAGATAATAATTTCATTGCAATACAAAAAGAATGCTATCCTTTATTGCTATTAAAACCAAGATTTGTTGTAGTAACGACTACCTCCCCTTTGTGAAGGGTATAAAGGTCTTTCCCAAGGGTAAGGAGCTTCATATGTACCGAGTTAGGAATGCTATACTAGACTTAAAACTTTTCAAGTCCTCCTCGGTCAAGACTGACCATTGACCATGGAAGAAATTGACACTAATGGAGCGCTTTAGACTTAAGGGTTCAGATTTAACCAAGGGAACTTTGACTCTCAACGACTTCAAGTACAAGGATGAATGAGAGTAGTGACATCGGAACCTAGGTCATCTACATTAATCAAGGAAGATTTCCTCCCTAACCTAACCTCTTAAGTCCCATGAGAAAGGGTCGAAACCCTTTCGAGAGGGGCCTAGTCGACCCTATAAGTAGTAGCATCAATATGGAACTCTAAAGAATGACCATCACTAGGGGATAAATTAGTAAAAGGTAAAGAAGATGAGCTTTAAGATCCTTTTGAAGCAGCCATGAAAAGAAAGAAGGCAAAAGGAAAATAGGGCGAACAAGCCAAAAGAACTCGAGAATGAAACAAGCAAAAAGTTAAAAGATTACCTAAAGTAGACCAAATTGAAGAGGGAAGAGTAGCAAACGAGAGGAGTGGAAAAATGGAAAACAAATTCAAAAAAATATCGTGTAATCTACCCTAAGAGCAATAAATGAGATTGGAAAGGAAAGAGAAATAAATGTTAATGAAGACAACTGACGATTGATGCACATAGGTAAGCACATGGGAGAGAAAAAAGAGCCAAAGATGACAGTGTCGTACCTGGATAACTACAACATGAAAATCGACATGCAGAGGTCATGTCGATCTTATTTGTTCTAAGTGCAAAATTGCGTTATAAAAAGGGAAATTATATAGGATTCACAAATGGTGGGCTTTTACAATAAAAATGATAGCAATTATAAGGGCTAGAAGCCCAATTAAGGAAAGACTAAGCTCAAGACTAAAAAAATCCACTTTGGGCCAGTGCATCACTTTTTCACCTAAAGTGAGGGGCTACTGTTTAAAGAAAATTTAACATCCTAAAAATCAATCGAAAATTGGTCAAGGCAGCTCTAAATCAATTGGTCCCTTCAGCTTAATTGAGGAGGGTTACCCAAATCTTCAATAATTTCAAAGAACAGGCCCGTGAGGGAGATAAGTCCAAAGCAAAGCCCAAGCCTGATCACTCCCTGAGGGAAATAGACGGGAAAGGGTCGAGTTACCCTAGCAAAATAAAGGGAAGTGAATTTTAAAAGAGAGGTAAACCATCAAAAAAAGGAGTCAATCCCCTCTGACCAGCAAATCTTCTCGACATCACTTAAAGGACAACCTCAACGCTTGGCACAACATTGAGACAGTGCAGGCATAACAAGCTTCAGCGAAAGGAAAGGCTCACAGCGCTCTACTGGTCCTCAAAGTCATGCCAGCTAAGGAAAGGGATATACATATTCTCTACAAACAACCCCTTAAAAGGAAGCAATAAGGGCTGGAAAGCAATGGAACACAGAGGGAACAGATGACAAGAGGCAAAGATGTCAGCGGAGGGGAAGTTGTTAAGAATTTGGCCATATCAGGGGAAAAGAAAATGACCAGCAAGCCCCCAAGGCACAAGGAACAACATATATAAAGAGATCATTTTTCATTTAAGAGGTAAGTTTTTCAGGAAATAAGCATGGAACAGACTAATATGTGAGAAAACTTCCTTGGGAAGGATATTCATAAATATTAGACCTTGTTCTAGGCTCATTTTCATATTATTGTGCATCCTCTTTCCCTTAATAACTCTTCAAAATACCTTTCAACTTCTAGTCAAGGTGAGCTTCCCATACGAAAATCATCTAAATTGAGCGTCGGAGCGTTTTCACTGGTGAAACACCGACGACCCCTGACCCCCATTTCCAGTCTTGCACGTATAACCAAGAAAGGGATGAATGAAGGAAATATGGGTTACGTCGACCCTAGGAGCTAGAGGCCCTTGTCAACAAACCATCTGTAACATCTACAAAGCTACCCAGGAGTTCAAGTCCCTTGATTATAATAGTTTGTAACATTTGCATCAGAGGGCCCTATCCCTTTAGCAGTTAAGGGATTAGTTCAGAAATTATTTCCTTAGGTTAATCCAATTAGAATTTTAATGTTATTGTTGATATAACTCCTTGCGGACAATTTTTGCATCAACACCTTCCAAGCTTATATATCCTTTCATATGAATTACTCAATATATAAAATCCTATCATATATTTCATATGATATTATTAGTATAGTTATTTTTAAATATTTAAAATTAATTTAGACAAAAAAGTGAGATAACATGATTTGGACTCACAACTTTAAGAGCCCATTTGGCATGAGGAATTGAATTAGATTATTTAATGGGATTAGAATGAATAGGATTAAATTAAGTTGTTACTCTATTATGTTTGGTGCAATTGAAATTAGATTAGAATAGTATTGTCCATTTGCTTGAAACAATGTGAGATTCGTTAATGTATGATTAGTTTAAAGTAAGTTTTGAATATAATAAAATTAATTTAAATCAATTTCATAATAAATAAAATCATTCAATTAATTTTTATTAACATTTTAAATTATATTTAAAAAATAAAATTTTAAAAATGAAAATAAAATTATTTATAAATAATTTAATATGATATTTTGTTTTAATTGATGTTAAAAATATTATTTTTAGGTATTCTCAAAAAAAATATATTAAATTAATTAGATATATATATTTATTATTTAAATATCATATTTAATAAAATAAATGAAAATAAGAAAAACAAAATGGGAGGAAGGAGGGTGGGACTAATTAGTCCCAACATAGCAGGATAAAGAGGAGGTGATATCCTTACCCCAATCCCATTCAGTCATTTGTAACAAACAAGGTTCAAGGATGTACATATAAGGGTATACCATTAGACCAAACGATGATGATGATGATGATTATTATTATTATTATTATTATTAGTTTTGTGTGAGAGAGGTTTAATAGGTAGACGTTATGCTTCACTAAATGAGCTCTAACCAATGACTATTTCTTTTAGAATTTAATTTAATAAAGTTGAACTGAATCATTATAGAGTTATTATCATTTTTCCCTCTGATGATTAATGAATCATCATTTTCTCCTATTGATTCAAGAAACATCATTTTACCTATTCTTTTGACTTAAGTTAATATTATTTCAAGGGGTTTTTTAATCTTTTCCAAATCATCAAAGAGGACAATAATAATTCATCAATTGTTAAGGGTAAAACGATAATAACTCATAATTATATTTTGATCAAAAACAAATTATCTAATCAATTTCTAATAAAATTAGTAACATTAATTCTTTTGGGCACTTTACTTATAATGCATTTAACGTTGAAGTTATTAAAATAATTGGAAAAATCCTAAAAACAGGCTATAATTTGGAAAAATCTCATTTTTTCTATGCTAGCTTCATTTTTACCGAAATCCTCTTGACATTAAAAAGTAAACAAAAAAGTGAGGTCTGACAAATGCAAACTGAAAAATGACTGTTTTGCCCCTACATGTGTTATTTTAAATTGCAATGACAAATTTACCCATTAAGATGACCTTTTAATTGCAATGATAAATTTACCCCCTAAGATGACAGTTGTATTTTCCCCACCAATAAAAACACCCCCTGTCCCCACTTCTATAAAAAAAACTCCAAACTTGTCTCTCATATCAGACTAGCATGCCAAACTCTTTCTTTTGTTCTCTCATATTTTTCAAATAATCTCTCATCAGAACATCAAAACAACACCAAAAAAGTAAAAACCATGGAATCAACAGCAAGCTCAAGATGCAACATCAATGGAGAAGTAAAAAGGTTTAAGAACATAAGGACCCAACCTTCTTGTCATGAGGACAGAAGCATAATACATCAAGAACCATTATTATATTAATCTATACCCTTTTATTTAGAGTTCATGAATAAAACAGAACTTAACAGCAACCCCAATAAATTGAAAGACAACAGTACACAATCTGTCTTCCATGTACGTGTAAGACAAAATTTTCAGATGAATGAACCTTCAACATATAATGCCTTCATGATGATCTATTGTTCAAAAGTAGAGCACCCAAAATGATCAAGTAAACACCAAATCTGCATCAATTATACAGGCTAGAAGATATGATAATCAATGGTACATGTTTATGGTTATTCACAACAACATCAACATTGGTGAGCACCTCTGCTGCGGCATGCACTGATCGGTCTTGGTTGAATGAAAATCATCACAAACACTAGCTTTTGGTCGTTGACATTGTCACAATCATCGGTATCATAGTCCTCATCAGAATCATCACCTCTCTTCAAATTTAGTGATCTTCATTACATCCGTTGATTCATTGTCATCTAAAATCTTCATGAAGGCTAATATATCTGAAAATTGAGCAAACAAATGATAAGCAGGGATGTAGGGCCGTGGGGGCTAGGGTTTCAAGCCTACCCTAGCCCCTAAAAATAATTATGTTATATTTATTTTAAAATTACACAGATATATATATTTATTGTTGAATTGATGATTAAAATATATGTAATAGAAAATCGAATGGAGTGTGTGCGTGGCATGTAAGCGAATGTACAGTATTGATAGGTGATAGGTTGAAAAAGGTGATTAATAGATAGGATGATAGAAAAATAAATTGTTATTATATAAATCAAAGGATGCAAGAGTGTTCAATAAATGGGAAGCAAGTTTATGGACTAGTGTTTCTAAAGTACAAGCCAATTTGCAAAGCTTTAAGCCTATTATAGACCAGTAAGAGTCGATTTCCAAGGTCGACACTTCAATGCCAATTACAACAAAAAATTCATTCTTCAATATTTAAAGCTTCTGGATTTTCTTGATAAGGAAGAATTAAGCTGCTATTCTGGATCAATCCAAAATGAAATTAAATTAACGAAGCTTGTAGGTTTACTTAAGGAGAAAGAACTGCTCTATTTTTCTTATCAATCTAAATGTCCATCACTGCCTTTAATATATATTATATATATATATATGTTTCATTTATTATTTTTGTGAATAAAAAATACATATTTATTCAAATCTATTTATATTTATATTTTATCAAATGTTGTATACGTAATAAATTTATTTCATGCATCAACTGTAAAATTTTATTGAGTTTTCCATATTTATATTTTTTTAAATCATAAGTTGTATAACATATTATTTAAATTTAATATCTTTGGTGTTTTCCTAACATACGTTTTAATTTGAAGTGTAGTAGTAATTATGAATTATGATTATCAAAATGTAAATTTTCTATACTTAAAGAAGGATTATTGATGTTATAGCATTAACTATAATTCTTATTTGATAAATTTTATTATTTAAATATTTTGTTCCAATCTTTTTATTTTATTTTTGCTAACATATTCATTTAAAATATAAATTTTGAGGGGTAAAACTTATTATATCTCTTTAACTAGGCATTTTTATATTTTTATTTATAAAATATTTCATACTATTAGAGTTTATTTAAAAAATTTATTCTAACCCACCCTAATATCAAATCCTAGCTACGTCCCTGATGATAAGTAAACCTCAAGAGTTCATATTACGTCCCCCATGCATTTGACTTGATAAAGCAAACACGTTGTATATTGTATTGCATGTTCTATAGAATGCATTCATATAGTCAGTGTAAAATTACCTAATTTTTTTAATCGTGTTTGTATGTTACATCAGCAACTCAAGTCGCATTATACACTACAAGAAATAGCTCAACCATATTGGGCAATGCCCGGTATGGCTGACTATCCTACCGAGCGGCTCTGTCCGGTATGGATACTGTCAGTATGCTAGTGTCAATATCCATACCGGGCACCAACCCGGTATAGATAAAAATATCCATACTCGGGCGTGTGCTTGATATGGAAACTATTTGAATATATATAAAAAAAAAACATTTATATTATATATTTTTACAAAAAATATAGTATAATTTAATATTAAAAGAAAATTTCCAACATACAGCAAATCCCATTAATCAAATTTCATCATACATCTAAAATTCCTCAAAATCCATATAACACAAACTCAAAATTCCACAATTAGTTTCAAACAAAAAAAACAGCCAAATGAAAAATAAAACACAAAAAATAAAATAAGCTACAAAAATAAATCAAACCCAACAAAAATGCAAAAACCAAATAAAAAATAAAACCATCACTCACATCTAAATCAAATCAAATAGATCAAGTGTTTTTTTACAAAGTCCAGATCTCATTGACAAAGAATACAACAGAATAAGAGTAGATCGGCGAAGAGATGTCGTACCGCCATCAGCTGTGAATGACAATCGGTGGCAGATTGGAGGGAAAAAGAACAAGAAGATAGGGAGAACAAGAAGAAGAAGAGAAGAAGAAAAGAAGAAAGAGACCAAAAGAGGTGATCGGATGGCCAGATGGAAGAAGCAGAAGAAGATAATGATGAAGAAGAAAGGAGAAGAAGAAAAGAAGGGAGAGAAGAGATACCGGGCAAGGTGATCGGAGACAAACGGAGCGACGAACTGCGTGTTTGGCACCGACGAACGCGTGTTGGTCGGTCGACGAACGGGGGTGGCGACTAGGGTTTGGGTGAGAGAGATAGCAAGAGAAAAAGAAAGTAGAGAGAGAGAGAGAATACAAAATGGTGGGTGTGGTCTGGGTGTGGTCGACCACACACCAAATTAAAATTTTTCTATAACGATTATTGGCTACTTTGATTTAATATTTTTAAAAACCAAGTTTTGTACGTGTTGCTTATGATTGAGGAGATAGTGCAACTAGCAGGACTTCTAGTAATAGAAATGTTGGCTTGCTGCTAGCCTGGCTGCAATGGCATTTTTCAAAAACTAACCAGCAGCATGTGTTACCAGACAACAAGGAGATGCAAACGCAAAATACTTGTTGGTAGAGTTGATATTACAGATAATTGATATACAAATGCACTTGGATGGTAGAAGACCCTAGTTCTTTATCAAAATTCATTATAAACGAATATCAATCGTGGAAATTACTAAAAGAAGCCACGTTATAAATATGATTTATTTTTAGCTCCAGCCTAATTTTAAATTATTTTTAATCTACAAATGAAAGTATTTATAATAGGTGGCTCTAAAAACAAAGAAACTTTCAACCTCATCTAACAGGTCATTCATACATATGAGAGGAAGACCACTTTTATAGGAGAAATTGACCCTATGACGACCACATCTATAGACAATGTCGGCAACCTTCATGAATGCAGCCTGCTCAAGAAAGATGTTGGACCACTGTGAACCACCATACCGTCACTGCAACCCCATAGGTTTATATGTGTATATATATATATATCTTACAATTTTATAAGAATGATTATAATTGTAAATATTTTTAATATAATTTAATATCTAAAATTTAAGTTCAAAATTAAGGAAATATAAGAGTTTAAAATACATTATTAAATATAATCTCATAAAAATATTACAAGTAAAATTTATATATGTAAAAAGTTTAGTAGTGTTGGTCCATGGGCTAGCCTAATAAAGTACCGATTTGCATTGGTTTATGTTGGCAAGCGAATCGTGTTGGACTATGCCAATCATTGTTGTACCGTGTCTGGCATGACCCATGGCGTGTGACTTGAAATTGTGGGCCGCCGACACACCCATTTTACGCGTCTAAGTGTAATCACTTTGACTAATAAAATTGAATAATTTTGTTGCGATGGAAAATCAGTGAAAGGATTTCATATTGGGTGGCTCCATCGCCACACAAAATTTTTCTTCTTGTACCCATTTACCTGCTATATCCATACTAAAAATTAAAATTAAATTCACTAAAATTAATTAAATTCTTACTTCTTACACCCTTCAAAATTCCAAAACTATCCTTGTATCGGGGAAAAGATTTCATATTGGGTGGCTTTATTGCCATCCAAAATTTTCCGTGCTATACCCATTTACTTGCTATATCCATACTAAGGAATTAAAAATAAAACTTTTACTTTTTATATTCTTGAAAATTCCAAAACTATTCTCGTATATTGTTTATAATTTTAATTATTTTTTTGAAAAAATTTCACTTTAGTCCCTATGTTTTGGGGAAATATTACTTCTTTTATCATGAATGCATTTTTAGTTCTCATCATCCTTAACGATCATGAATTCATTAAATTGGTCTTTCCGTTAGTTATTGTTAGTCAAAATTAATAATTGGAGGGATATTTTGGTCATTTTCTTTTCTCTAACTATTTGATTAACAAGTGTACAGTAGAGATTTAATAAAAACTCTATAAGAAAATAATAAAAAAAAGATCTCAACCATCCATCAAATAGTGGAGATTTATGATAAAAGAACTAAATTAATAATAAATAAAAAATTTTAAACACAAAAAAGAATTTAAAAAAAGACAATAAGATTTTTAAAACAAAATGAAAAAAATTAGTACAACTTAAAAAAAAAAAAAAAATCAAGGGTGCGATTTAGATTAGACCTCCACCATCCATCAATCTCCACCAACCACCAACCATCAATCTCGTCCTTCCTTTCTCTAGCACTCAACAGAACTCCAAACATGAACCATTGCTAACTTTTTTTCTCTCTCTCTCTTTCAAATTCATCAAGCCACATGAAAACCATAACAAACCAAACACAAAAACCCCCCATCTACACCTTCTTGTCTTTCGCTCCACTTCCAATTCCCTCCATGTTCGCGTCATGCCATCGCTTAAGGTTTCTAACCTTTACTCTCTCCTCCACTTCGATCATGACAACCTATAAAGAGAAATTCGGACCACCATCTCTAGGTAGAGATAGAGGTTCGAGATAGTGGCTCCATCTTTGCCTAGAGATGGAGATCAAACCACTATTTCTATGCAAAGATGGTGGCTTGATTTGGGTAAAGATGGGGGTCCATCTTACCCAAAAATGGAGGTTGAACCTTCATCTCCATATGGAGATGAAGGTCTGATCTGAGATGCTGATCTAGTTGAATGACCTATCAACCAAATCGTTTGAGGTTCTAATTGAGTCAAATCACCAGATCGACGGTTGATCTGGTTCAACCAAATTTAGGAATTTTTTTAGCACTTGTTTTAGTTGATCTTTTTTTTTTTTTTTTTCCTTTTGTTTTGTTTTAAATTTTATTTAATTCATTTTGATCTCTACCATCCATCAATGAGATGGATGGTGGAGATCTTTTTCATTTTTTTATTTTTATATATTTTTTTACTTATTTTATTTTATGAGATAGAGATTTATTTTATTATTTTATTATTATTTAATTTTAATTTTGTTAAAATAAGAGTAGAATGATAAGGGTATTTTGATCTTTATATAGATTCTGTTATGGTAGACTATCAATTTTTGGTCAGACGAACTAATTTGATAAATTTATCAAACTTTAGAGATAACGAAACTAAAAATGCATTCGCAAACAAAAAGTAATATTTCTCCAAAACTTGGGGATTCAAGAGAAATTTTTCCATTCTTTTCTCGCTACAACCATTTACAATACAATGCTAGTATTCTTATTTTAATTTGATTTGTGGATGTTTCTGATAAGATTTATATGAATTGTATCTAAAATTTTCTTCATACTTCTTCTAAAATGTTCTTAGCTCTCTCTCATTTGATTTTCTTCTTCTTCCCTCTCTTGTTCAACTTCTTTTTTTTTTTTTTTTCCTATTTATGTGATTTTTTTCATGGCTTATTATTATGATGATTGGAATGATGAGACTAAATTATCAAAAGAGAAAAAACAACAAACAAAAGGACTATGAGACTACATATTTGATTTTTAGATATGTTAATAACAAAGGTTTTCTTAATGTTGGATATGTGTTCAATGAAATGTCTATGCAAAGACAACTCTAAACAATAAAAATCACATTTGTATTTCATTTATTTTTGTTTTCAATTCAAAAAAAAAAAAAGACAAATAATAGAAGTTAATATATATATTATATAATAGTGGGGGAGGGGGGAACCAAATTAATGAAAAACTACCCATACCTTCGACAAATGAATTTAAACCCTTGATCTCTTAGAATCAAGAGAGTGCTCAATCATTTCTATCAAAAGACGATGTGCAATAGAAGTTAAAATATATATATATATACATACTTGAAATTCATTAAATTAATACTTTATTCATTATTTATTTGAATATATGTAAAAGTTTATATTTTTTAATTGTGAAACTAGAATTTTTTTTTTTATTAGGGTTTATAGATTGGATTTACAAATTATGAGTGTAGAAAGTAAATTTAGATTTTTAATTATATAGTCATATAGTTTTAAGTAATTGGTAATAAAGATATATTGGTAATAAAGAATTTTAATAAAGTATATTTGGGGAAGTAAGAAGTTATATTTGAATGTTGTTATATTTGGGGAGCAAAGTTACTAGAAAGTAAGAAGTTTCTAGCAATTCAAATTCAGGCGCACTTTAGTTGAGAGATTGGCCTTTTTTTTTAAAAAAAAAAAAAAAAAATTAGTATTAACTATGTTGAGAGATTGTTGACTACTCAAATTCAGGCACATATTGTGGCCTCAATTATTGAGAATGATTCTTTGTTTTAAACAAACCTGCCTTTGGAATTTTACAATACATATTAGCAAATACAATCTTTGCTGCATGTATACGAGTGTTATGTTCCAATCTATTAGAAAACTATTAATGTCAGTCTAAATTATCAATTGGAAACAATTGCAACAAACTACTGTTTACAACAATCTTGTTCATGTTCATGCAGGAGTTTGCTCCGGGTGTATACATTGGTTTCTCTAATTCTGCTAAACAGTTTCTTGGAGAGGTACTCTTGCGCAAATTTCAATCCTGCTTGGAAAACTTTTCTGAAGTTAGAGTTTTTGAGGACATGCCAGTTTCGGTGCATCAGACAAATGTAAAGCATTGCTAGAGCTAGAGATGAGACTCAGCTGATAAGAAACAGACCGTGAAATCTATCAATGGTGAGAGGCTTCACATTGTTTAGAGTTTCATCAGAGGTAAATGGCGATGGAAATTTATATGATGCACCTTCGATTGCATTAAGTGTACCATTCGCTCTTAGTTTTGCAATGGCTCTTGACATATCTTGCACCAATGGAGAACCTTTACGAAAAACCTGAAAATTCAGTGAAAAAAGGAAAAATGTCATCTGAT